>JAHHUM010000290.1:0-600000 GCA_036173005.1 Crenichthys baileyi
GAATAGCCGGTGGCTGAAGAGACGTGGGAGTTGTGAGCATATTCGATCCACCCCAAGTGGTCGCTCCATTCAGCGGGACAGGTGGACGTTACTCATCGCAGGGCCGCCTCCAGCTCCTGGTTGAGGCGCTCCACCTGGCCAATAGACTGGGGGTGATGACCAGAAGTTAATGCCACCTTCGCCCCCAAGGCGTCACGAAATGTCTCCAGACACGGGAAGTAAACTGAGGACCCCTGTCAGACAACAGGGAACTGGGGATGCCATGCAGGCGGAAAACATGTTTGACCATCAATCTAGCTGTTTGGAGGGCCGACGGCAGCTTTCTGAGAGGAACCAGGTGGCAGGCCTTGGAGAACCGGTCGATAATGGTCATAATTACGGTCAGCCCTTGAGAACTTGGTAGGCCCGTGACGAAGTCCAAGGCCACATGGGACCATGGTCGGCCGGGGATGCTGAGAGGCTGGAGTAACCCTGCGGCAGGTCAATTAGAAGACTTGCTCCTAGCGCATGTGGCGCAGGTATTCACATACTCCCTGGTGTCTCGGTGAAGGGACGGCCACCAATAACGTCTGGAAATTGCGGCGATGGTCCTACTGACACCAGGGTGGGCAGAGAACTTGGCCGAATGGAACCAGCCGATCAATCTGGATCGCACTGAAGCTGGAACGTAGGTCCTTCCAGGGGGTCCAGTTCCTGGCCCAGGATCATCAGGAAGGGCTCGCCGCACCAGGTCCTCTATCTCCCAGGTTAACGAGCCCACTGTACAGCTTGGCGGCAGGATCGACTCGGCCTTTCTTTCTGAATCTTCAGGTCCGAATTGGCGGGACAGAGCGTCAGGTTTGAGGTTCTTCGATCCTGGCCTAAAAGAAATAGATAGATTAAATCGGGAAAAGAAAAGTGACCAACGTGATTGACGTGCATTAAGACGCTTAGCTGATTGGATGTACAACAAATTTTTATGGTCTGTCCAGACCAACACGGGGTGTTCGGCGCCCTCCAGCCAATGCCTCCACTCCTCTAGGGCCAACTTAATGGCCAGTGGCTCCCTGTCTCCAACCTGATAGTTCCGTTCAGCAGGGGTCAGCCGACGGGAGAAAAAGGCGCACGGTTGAAGCCTTCCATCCAGGTCTGAAAGCTGGGAGAGAACCGCTCCCACCCCGGTATACGAGGCATCTGCCTCCAGCGTAAACTACCTTGTAGAGTCAGGATGGATCAATTCAATTCAATTCAATTCAGTTTATTTATATAGTGCCAATTCACAACATGTCGTCTCAAGGCACTTCACAAAAGTCAGGTACATACATTCCAATTAATCTTAATCATTGAACAGTGCAGCCAGATTCTGTTATTTATTCAAGTTGGATAAAACATTTTTCTATCTAAGGAAACCCAGCAGATTGCATCCAGTCAGTGACTTGCAACATTCACTCCTCCTGGATGAGCATGTAGAGACAGTGGACAGTCACTGGCGTTGACTTTGCAGCAATCCCTCATACTGAGCATGCATGTAGCGACAGTGGAGAGGAAAAACTCCCTTTTAACAGGAAGAAACCTCCAGCAGAACCAGAACCAGGCTCAGTGTGAGCGGCCATCTGCCACGACCGACTGGGGGTTAGAGAGAACAGAGCAGAGACACAAAGAGAACAAAGAAGCACTGATCCAGGAGTACTTTCTATGGGAAGGAAAAGTAAATGTTAATGGATGTAGCTCCTTTAGTCGTTTCACCTAGAAAGAAGGAACAGATAAACTCAGAGCCAGTTTTCAAGGTTAGAGTCTGAAAGAGAGCACATAGAGTTAGTTACAGTAAAAGCTCAGTCAGTAGCCATGTCTAGGAGAGAGAAAGGGTTAAACACTGAAAGACAGGGCCATGTGGATCATCGGTAGAGGGTGAGCATTAAGTTGTTGCCAGCAGAAGCTTGGAGGATTCCCCTCTCCAGAAAGGCGTTACAGGTAGACACAGAGTCAGGCCAGGTGTAGCTTCTAGGAAGAGAAAAGAGAGAGAACAAAGTTAAAAGCTGAAATAACAGCAAATAATACAAAATTGAAGAGTAGTGTGAGAAAGTAGCGAAGAGGGTGAAAGTGGTCATTATGTCCTCCAGCAGCCTAAGCCTATAGGAGCATAACTACAGAGATAGCTCAGGATAACCTAAAACACTCTAACTATAAGCTTTATCAGAAAGGAACGTTTTAAGCCTAGCCTTAAAAGTAGACAGGGTGTCCGCCTCACGGACTAAAACTGGGAGCTGGTTCCACAGGAGAGGAGCCTGATAACTAAAGGATCTGCCTCCCATTCTACTTCTAGAGACTCTAGGAACCACCAGTAAACCTGCAGTCTGAGAACGAAGTGCTCTGTTAGGAACGTATGGAACAATCAGATCTCTGATGTATGATGGAGCTAGATCATTAAGGGCTTTATATGTGAGGAGGAGAATTTTTAAAATTCTATTCTGGATTTAACAGGGAGCCAATGAAGGGGAAGCTAAAATAGGAGAAATATGATCTCTCTTTTTTGTTTTCATCAGAAACTCTTGCTGCAGCATTTTGAATCAGCTGAAGGCTTTTAACTGCATTTTGTGGACATCCTGATAGTAAAGAATTACAATAGTCCAGCCTTGAAGTAAAAAATGCATGGACTAGTTTTTCAGCATCAATCCTGGGACGGATATTTCTAATTTTGGCAATGTTCCGGAGATGAAAGAAGGAAATCCTAGAAACCTGTTTAATATGGGATTTTAAATGACATGTCCTTGTCAAAAAATAACACCAGGTTTTTTTTCTTTATTATCGGAGGTCAATTTAATGCCATCCAGGTTAGGTAATTGACTAAGCAGTTTCTTTTTTAAAGACCCGGTCCAAAGACGACAACTTCTGTCTTTTCTGAATTTAGAAGCAGAAAATTTAAAGTCATCCAAGTTTTATATCTTCAAGACATGCTTGTAGTCTATCTAACTGGTTGGGCTCATCAGGATTTATGGATAAGTAAAGCTGAGTGTCATCAGCGTAACAGTGAAAATTTATCCTATGCTGCCTGATAATTTTACCTATTGGAAGCATATATATAGTAAAGAGAACTGGCCCAAGTACTGAACCCTGTGGTACTCCACAATTAACCCTGGAGTTTAAAGATGATTTATCATTGACATGAACAAACTGGAATCTGTCAGACAAATAAGATTTAAACCAGCCTAGTGCTGTTCCCCTGATCCCTACAGCATATCCCAGCCTTTCTAAGAGAATATTATGATCGACTGTATCAAATGCAGCCACTGAGATCTAACAGAACCAATACAGACACAAGTCCATTATCTGAGGCCATAAGAAATCATTAGTGACTTTCAGCAGAGCTGTTTCAGTGCTATGATGAGCTCTGAAACCTGACTGAAAACTCTTCAAACAGGTCATTGCTGTGTAAATGCTCACACATTTGATTAGCAACTATTTTCTCAAGGATTTTAGATAAGAATGGAAGATTGGATATCGGTCTGTAATTTATTAAGTCATCTCGATCAAGCAAAGGTTTCTTAAGCAAACTAACTAGCAAAGTCTTTGACGAGAGAGATCTTATGTTCAGTAAGCCACATTTAATTGTTTTATTTTTCTTTTTAGTCTGAGTTGTGTTTATTTTTATTAGATTTTCCTGATTTCCTCTTTTTAGATAATTTTTTAATCTATTCAATTTTGGCCGTGGGCGAGACACTATCTTAATAGGGTAATGGGTGGGTAGCAGTACAGAAGCTGCAGAGAGGAGTGTTTAAAACTACGCCCCTGCTTCCTGGTCTGAACCCTGGGTTGTCAGAGGTTTGGAGAACTAATAAAATTCGGCCAGATTCCTAGAAAGAAGAGCTGCTCCATCCAAAGTGGGATGGATGCCGTCTCTCCGGATCGGGACCCGGTTTCCCCAAAATGTTCGCCAATTATCAATGTACCCCCACATTGTTTTCTGGACACCACCTAGACAGCCAGCGGTTGAATGACAGCATGCGGCTAAACATGTCATCACTGGTTAAATCGGGGAGGGACCAGAGAAAATTACGGAGTCCGACATTGTTTTGGACAAACTTACACACCGAAGCAACACTAACTTTAGTGACCTCCGATTGACGTAACCGGGTGTCATTACCGCCAGCGTGAATAACAATTTTACTGTATTTACGCTTATCCTTAGCCAGCGGTTTCAGGTATTATTTAATGTCGCCCGTTCTGGCCCCTGGCAGACATTTGACTATGGTCGCTGGTGTCTCTAGTGCCACGTTTCTCACTATGGAGCTGCCAATTACCAGAGTTGGCTTCTCAGCGGGTGTGTCGCTGAGCGGGGAAAATCTATTAGAAACGCAGACGGGTTGGTGGTGACCTGTGGCCTGGGATCTAGGACTATGCTTCCTACGTACCGTCACCCAGCCGGCCTGAGGCCGCGGCTGCGCGGGAGGACTGCTACAGGGAGCTACCCTCGGTGGCTCCGCGCTGGCTAAGGGGCCTCGGCTATCTGCTGGTTTTTCAACAGCGCGGAGCCGGGCCTCCAAATCCGACACCCTCGCCTCCAAAGCTACAAAAATGCTACATTTATTACACGTACCATTATCACCAAAAGAGGCAGAGGAGTAACTGAACATCTGACAGAGAGAGCAGGAGAGAGGAGGAGACTCAGAGAGAGAAACAGCAGAACGGGTAGCCATGGTGGAGCTAAAGCTAACGCTTAGCTAGCGACCCCTTACTACTACTAGAAAAAACCATGTAAAACACGGAGAGTCGCCAAACGTTAAATACAGCAACATAAAGTATGTGTTTTAACGTGCTTATGTATTATAACAAGTAAGAGATATCACTGTAGAGAGAAATCTGATCAAACGAGAGAGCCTTCACACACCAAACAATCTGCCGAGTGCAAAACAGGAATGACGAATACGCCTTACCACGCCTCAGAACCGGCGCCTGGGAGAACAGCCTTTTCAGCCAGGTGAAGGCGGTCTCGGCCTCCAATCCCCAGCTGAAGGTCGTCTTGGTGGAAGTTAGTGCAGTTAATGGGGCCGCTACCTGGCTGTAATTTCTAATAAACCTTCGGTAGAAGTTGGCGAACCCCAAGAACTGCTGCAACCTCCTCCGGGAGTCAGGTACTGGCCAGTCCATCACTGCTCGAACCTTTCCTGGGTCAGTGCGAACCTGCCCCTCCTCCAACATGAACCCCAGGAAGCTGACGGTCGACTGATGGAAGTCGCATTTCTCCACTTTAACATACAGTCTGTTCTCAAGGAGGCGCTGTAGGACTTGTCTAACATGGCGACGGTGTTCCTTAAGAATTCTGGAAAAAATCAAAATGTCGTCCAGGTATTCAAATACAAAAATATTCAAAAAATCTCTCAACACGTCGTTGACGAGTGCCTGAAAAACTGCTGGGGCATTACTTAGGCCAAAAGGCATAACTAGATATTCAAAATGTCCCAGGGGAGTGTTGAATGCCGTCTTCCACTCATCTCCCTGGCGGATTCTGACTAAGTGGTAGGCATTTCTGAGGTCCAGCTTAGAGAAATCAACAGCGCCATGTATAGGCTCAAATGCAGAAGCTAACAAAGGAAGAGGATATTTATTCTTTACTGTAACTGCGTTCAAACCCCTGTAATCTATACAGGCGCGTAAACCTCCGTCCTTTTTCCCCACCCAAAAAGAAACCTGCCCCTAAAGGAGATGAAGATGGACGGATAATTCCAGCAGCTAAAGACTCCGCAATGTATTTCTCCATTACTCTTCTCTCCGGCCCAGAGATGCTATAGAGCCGATGGAGGGCAAAGGAGCACCTGGGAGGAGGTTAATAGCGCAGTCTTTACGGTCTATGAGGCGGCAGAGACAGAGCCCGAGCCATTTTGAGGTCGTGATACTCGGAGGGGGACCGGGTTAAATCGGGGGATTTCCCCCTCTTCACCCTCCTTACCAGGGGTTGCAGGGCAGACGGCTGACTGTAAAATCAACTGAGAAAACCCCTCAGACCAAGCCTCCACCCACAAATCCCCCAAATAATATGGGGGTTATGACGCTGGAGCCGGGGAAACCGAGTACTAACGTTATTTGAGCAAGGGGAAAAAACATAAAAAGACACCTGTTCTCGGTGATTAACGGGAAAAAAAAGCTCAAGTGGCTGTGTCTGATGGGTGATTTCGTGTAGTGATAACCCATCCAAGGCTAAAACCCGACGGGGCTGGGCCAACCCCTGTGGCAATTTGTTTCTTGGAAACAAAATCATAGTCAATCAAGTTCAAGTCACAGCCAGAATCAACTAGGGCAGATAAACCCTTAGCGTGATGGTTCAAAAATAAGGTAGCGGTAACGTAAACGAGGGGTTTTACTACTGGAGGATTGGTCCGTCGTTGGTAACGGGGGGGGGAAACGGGGAAGACCGCCCCCTGCCCCTTCGGAGCGATTCCCTCCTCCTCCCCCGTAGGCGAGAATCAATGCGGACAGCCAAATCAATGTACTTATCTAACCCCCTCGGCTCATCTAAAAGGGACTAACTCGTCCTTAATGGGCTCGTCCAGAGACTGGGAAAAAGCCGCCCTTTAATGCCCCCTCGCGTTCCAGCCTGAGGACGCAGCCAATGTCGGAAATCAATAGAAAAATCAGCTAAAAACAATTCCGCTGTTTTTTGCCACAACTTGCGAGCAGTACAGGACCGATCTGAAGCTACATCAAAAGTTTGTTTAAACTCCCCAATGAAAGCCTCATAAGACACACCGAAACTAGTGCAGTTGGAAATTGTGCCTCTGCCCACCGGAGCACTCTCCCCGGGTTAACAAGCCCCAAGACATATGAGATCTTACCCTCATCGTGGAAAAAAAACCCCGGGGGACCCGGGTTAAACACCAAAAACTACACGGAGTAAAAATCCGCGGCACCGCCCCCTTCCGGGGAATTTCAGGGGAGGGGAAGTAACCCCTCGGGAAAATGGGGCTGAGTTGGGGCCCAGGGGTCCCCCGCCCCCCCAAGGGGCTGCGGGGATCCCCGGGAACAAGCACCGGAAAAAACGATGGCAAATGCTCTAGTGCCCGGTTTTTTGCAGTGCCGTCTAGGAGGGTTTGGAGAAAGGAAAACCGTGCGCATGAATCTGCCTGACTATGTTCTGCTAAAATTTCTCTGAAGGGTCTCCGCTGGGTTTAGGCTGGCCTGAGTGTTCTGTCATGATTTTTACAGCCGACTTTAAACCCACATGCAAGACACTCAGAGAACTTGTTAAATAAAGAAGTTTATTAAAACTTGGACAAGCACAACAGGAGCGGAGAAATCTAATCTCCCGTCACTGAAAAAAAAACAAAGAGAAATGATTAGGGGCCTCAGAATAGGAACCAACCAACACATTCTCTTACTGGGGAATCCGGGAAAATCGGCAGGGGAGGGATAAGTGTCAGGAAAGAAGTCCCGCTTGCCAGGTTCAGTCTAATTCCAGGAAGTAGCCAGTACCACAACGGGGAACTGGGACAGGTCAGGCAGAAATCGCACCACGGAGGCAAAAACACTCAGGCGACAAGGTGTTGGCAACCATCCTCTTTATGGTTCCCAGCTCATGAATAGATGCGCAACACCTGTCGCCTCAGGACTCTCCTACTGGCGGCACCTAGTGTTGGAAAGGTGTTAGCAGCAGGGCAAAAAACAGCGTAGATGCTCCAGATCCTGACAACACCTGTGGAATGTTGTCTAAAATCACCGCCCACGTGAACAGCTGCTTCCTTTGTTTGCATACAATGAGAAATCAAAGACTTCCCACAAGGATCAGGAAAGAAAATGGTGTGGGCTCCACCAGCCGGGGGGGGGGGGTGGGTTTTTGCATCCCTGTAATGTCTACACAAATATAAACAGCACAGGCTCCATGTCCCAGAGAGGAACTTGTTTTGGCAAAAAATGTGCAAATCAGCCCCAGAGCAAAACAGAAAAACCTTGTGAAGATGCTGGCTGAAGCTGCTCAGAAATCATTATCCACCATTCTGGACCAAGATGGGCAGAAAGGCCACACAGACAGGAAGAAAGCCAGTGTAACTGCACAGGTCCCATAAAATAATGGCCACGCTTCATACAGATGTCTTTTATTTTTTTTTTGCTCTGTCCGCTCAACATTAGACACAATGAAAACTAAAACAAAGAAACACACAGTTTCACCTAAATGTTCGCTGAACGAACTGTCCACCATTAAAACATGTAATGTCTATAAAATTACAGTGGCTAAATATAACTGTCCTTATGAAGGCCTTCTCAGCAATAATGTTAACAAAACACACGATAAAAAATAATTACTGTGTGCGCCACCTGGACCTCATGCAGAACCAACTCACTTGGCGTCCATGTTTCTGTCTGTGCTGGGCCTACCCAGAATGCCACAGCTGTAATGTCAAAAATTAGAATCAAACGCACAATTTTATTTGATTATATTTGCAGCTATTTAGCAAGGCATCATATATTAACATAAAATGAAACCTGTCATCCTGACAGTTGCCGTCGGAATCCCATCTTCTGTTGCCATTCCAGCTTGTCGACTCGCTACCAGGAAATTCTCACTTCCAATGAATAAATGGAACAACACAATACTTTAGAAAGTGGAAGGGGTCCCTCCAGCTTTCAGTAGATGACTAATCTTAATTTTTCCTGCTTCCTGTTATACTGAAATAGTCTGGATCCAGAAACAGAATCATTTAAGCAAAAACAACCACTTATAAAATGAGAACATCTGCTGCAAGTTTCCACAACTAAAAGCAACAAAATTTTGTTGCAGATTGCATTTGCCGTAAAATTAGTTAAATTTGTTTAGTAAATCTAGGAAAACAATTTAATGAGTCCCACCCAAATCAAAATAATCAGTTTTATAATCAGCACCATTTGGACATTATGATTTTATATTTCATTTAGAAATTTGCAGGACTTTACATTCTTCAAATAATTATTTCTGTGTTTAAAACATTGTTGAATAAGTTCAATGTAGTGAGAGAGTTTTTTACTATTAAAAGCTGCATTCTGTGGAGAACAGACATAAACAGGAGAAACAAATGCTTCTCAGTGACTGTTATTAGGTGGGTTTATTTAACCGACAATGCATTTAAAAGTTGCTTTGCCAGCTCTGCGTAACCTCTGTTAGGGAGGCTAACATGAGTCCCTTCATCAGCCACCTCTGTTCTAGAAGCTGCATTATCCTGACATTATATCAAACAAACTGTGGATGCCAGTGAAAGAAGCTGAATATTAATTTAAGGGCTATAGGCCTCGTTAGCTGGAGGGCTCTGGGTGTGGAGCAAAGTCTGCTGGGGCACTGATAGTCCAGGGACTAACAAGAGACTTCTTCTGTGTAGAAAATAAAACAAATCATGGCCCACTTGAGGCGTGAGGTAAGCGTTAGTCATCACTTCCTGGGGGAGGAGGGGAGCACTTGGTGATTGGTTTGGTGTGTGAAGGCCTCTCTCTTTGATCTGATTTCTCTCTACAGTGAATATCTCTTATTGTTTAAATACATAAGCGTTAAAACACATACTTTCTGTTGCTGTATTTAACGTTTGCGACTCTCCTTGTTTTACACGGTTTTTCTAGTAGTGGTCAGGGGTCGCTAGCTTAGCGTTAGCTTTTAGCTCCCCATGGCTACCCGTTCTGCTGTTTTCTCTCTCTAGTCCTCCTCTTTTCCTGGCTCTCTGTGTCAGAATGTCAGTTCTCACTCTGCCTCCTTTAGTGATAATGGTACGGTAATAAATGTAGCAGTTTTTTTTGTAGCTTTGGAGGCGAGGGTGTCAGATTTGGAGGCCCGGCTCGCGCTGTGAAAACCAGCAGATATCCGAGGCCCCTTATCCAGGCGCGGAGCCACCGAGGGTACTCCCGTAGCAGTCCTCCAGCAGACCCCGTTCAGGCCGGATCTCAGTGCCGGCTTGGAGTGACCGGTACGTAGAGAAGCCTAGTCCTAGGATCTCAGCCCACAGGTCACCACCAACCCGTCTGCGTTTCTAATAATTTTGCCCCGCTCACCGACACACCGCTGAGAAGCCAACTCTGGTAATTGCAGCTCCATAGTCCAGAAACGTGGGCACTAGAGACACCAGCGACCATAGTCCCATGTCTGCCAGGGGCCACAGAACGGGCGACATCAAATCCCTACCTGAAACTGCTGGCTAGGATAACGTAATACATTAAGATTGTTATTCATGCCTGGCGGTAAATTGACACCCGTTTTCGTCATCGGAGGTCCCAAAGTTAGTGTTCTTCGGTGTGTAGGTTTGCCAAAACAATGTCAACTGCCGTAATTTTCTCTGGTCCCTCCCCGATTTTTTTTTTTTAACCAGTGATGATTTTAGCCGCATGCTGTATCATTCACTGCTTGCTGTCTAGTTGTGTCCCCCCGAAAACAATGTGGGCTACATTGATAAATTGGCGAACATTTTGGGGAAAACCTGGTCTGATCCGGAGAGAACGGCAGATCCCATCCCACTTTGATGAGCACTCTTCTTTCTGGAATCTGGCCGAATTTATTAGTTCTCCAAACCTCTGACAACCCAGTGTTTCAGACCAGGAAGCAGGGTCGTAGTTTAACACTCCTCTCTGCAGCTTCTGTACTGCTACCCACCCTTGCCCTGTTTGGATGGTTTCTCGCCCCACGCCAAAATTGAATAGATTAAAAATTAATCTAAAAAGAGGAAATCAGGGAAAATCTAATACAAATAAACACAACTCAGACTAAAAAGAAAATAAACAATTAATGTGGCTTTCTGAACATAAGCTCTCTCGTCAAGACTTTGCTATGTTAGTGACCTAGATTGGGGGGGGGGGAGAGGGGGAGGGGGGGGTGTGACAATCGATTGATTTATTTTGCCTCACAGAACCTGGCTGCAGCAAGAGGATTATGTGTCTATAAATGAGTCAACGCCTACTAATTATTTATATTTCACATTCTCGAACATACTGGGTGAGGAATGAGCAGTAGCAACCATCTTTCAGTCCAATTTATTGACTAGTCCCAGACCAATCATAGCTACAACTCTTTTGACTATTTAATCCTTAGTTTTCCTCATGCAAAAAATGCAAAGCAATAAAACCACTTCCTGTTTGTTGTTTTGTACGTCCACTATGGACCTTACTCTCAATTTTAGATCAGTTTCAGACCTTTTATCTGGATTTAGTGTTTAAAATACAGGGATAAAGTTTATTATAGTGGGGGATTTAACATTCATGTTGACACTGAAAGTGATAGCTTAAATATAGCCTTTAATGGTATCTTAGACTCAATTGGCTTTACTCAAAACATTAACAAACCTACCCATGTTTTTCTTCATTCTCTGACCTTGTGCTTCCATATGGGCATTGAGTGTAAAGACATAACAATATTTTTCTCACAACCCCTGTTCTTGTCTGCCCATTTTTTGATAAACTTTATTTTAATTTAACAGAGTACTCCACACCTGAAAGAAAATTTCATTAATAGTAGATCATTATCAGACATGCTGTACAACCTTTAAAAGAAATCCGTTCCACTTTAATTTCCTCATTATCCAGGAAAAACACAGTGGAGGGCAATATTTAGTTCCTTCCCCTCACATTGATTCTCTTGTTTCAGACAGTGTTTACTTCATCATTGCGTGGTGCATTAGCCATGCAGCCCCCTTGAAAAAGAAGTAATTATTCATAGGAGGCAGGCTCCCTTGGTTTAATTCAGAGCTGCGTACTTTTAAAGCAAAATGTTCGAAAAATTGAGAGAAAATGCGCTCTACACACCTAGAGGATTCTACTTAATCTGGAAAAATAGCCTACTGTTGGTATAAAAAGACACTTCACCAATCTAGAAATCTTATTTCTATCCTTAATAGAAGAGACAAGAATAATCCACGTTTTCTCTTTGTACAGTTTGCTAAAACTTACACAGAGTCATAGCCTCTGTTGAGCCATCCTTCCCTTAGCGCTCAGCAGTCATGACTTTATGGGATTCTTTCCAAAATAAAATTGATTCTATTAAGAAGAAAATCTTTGCCATACTCCGAAGAATGATTACTTCATTCGCAACAAGTGAGAACAACATTGGAAGTAACTGTACACCTGATTGCTGTGTTTTTGGACTGTGTTGGATTCTGTGGAGCCTTCCAAGAGTTATCAGAAATATTAGCTTCATCTAAACCTCAACTTGTATGTTAGACCCAATCCCAACCAACTTAATTTAAGGAAAGTGGTTTCCCCTGGGAAAGAGAATCTCATACCAGCCCCATTTAGATATGATTAATTATCTTTAGTAAATGGGTATTACCACAAGCTTTTAAGGTAGCTGTATTAAACACTTTTGCTTACGAAACCTTCACTTGATCGAGATGACTAATAAATTACCAGACCTTATATCCAATCTTCCATTCTTATCTAAAATTCTTTGAGAAATATTTTGCTGAATCAAATGGTGAACATTTACACAGCAATGACCTTTTTGAAGATTTTTCAGTCAGGTTTCAGACTCATCATAGCACTGAACGCTCTGCTGAAAGTCACTAATGATATTCCTTATTGCCTCAGATAATGGCTTGTGTCTGTACTGTTTCTGTAGATACTCAGTGCTGCATTTGGAATAGCAGTCGCTCACAATATTCTCTTAGAAAGGCTGGAAATAATGCTTTAGGGATCAGGCACAGCGCTATCTGGTTGTAAATCTTATTTGTCCTGACAGATTCCAGTTTTTGTTCATGTAAATGATAAAATCGTCTTAAACTCCAGGTAATTGTGGAGTACCACAAGGGTTCAGTACTTGGGCCGTTCTCTTAACTATATTATGCTTCCACTAGGTCAAATTATCATGCAGCATAGAATAAATTAGCACTGTTACGCATGATGATACTCAGCTTTACTTATCCAAAAATCCTGATTAGCCCTGAAAAGAAAAAAGAAAGGGACAATAAAAGAAACATTTAGATTAGACTAAAGGACTGTCCTTGAAGACATAAAAACTTGGATGACTTAAATTTTCCTGCTTCTAAATCAGACAAGACAGAAGTTGGTCCGTCTTTGACCGGAGTCTTTAACAAAGGAAACTGATTAGTCAATCACTTTAACCTGGATGGCATTAAATTGACCTCCGATAATAAATTTCAAAAACCTTGTGTTATTTTTGACCAGGAATGTCATTTAAATCCCATATTAAACAGGTTTCTAGGACTTCCTTTTATCATCCCCGTAACATTGCCAAAATTAGAAATATCCTGTCCAGATTGATGCTGAAAAAACTAGTCCATGCATTTGTTTTCTTCAAGGCTGGACTATTGTAATTCTTTACTATCAGGATGTCCACAAAATGCAGTTAAAAGCCTTCAGCTGATTCAAAATGCTGCAGCAAGAGTTCTGATGAAAATTAAAAAGAGAGTCTATCACGACCAGAGACAGAGAAACCCAAATTCAGCCAAACACAAAGTGATAAGTAAAAAGGTTTATTCAGAAACTCAGATCTAGAGCAGAAGAACAGCAGTCAGCTTCCAGGAACCTGAGAACAGAGAGACTAGTTAGTGGCTGAATAAAACTCAGGATCTGCAAGGACTTAGATAAAGCCACTAGCCTTCTCAGTCTGGTGATGAGGCACAGAATCCAGAGGAGGAAGACCACATAGGGATTGATCCGGGACACGTGGAAGGTAGGGTGAACTCTTATGGCACGAGGCAGACGTAAACGAACAGCCACAGGATTGATGATCTTGTGATTGGGAAAGGGCCCACAAAACGAGGTGTCCCAGCTTATGGGGTCGAACCGAAGCGGTAGGTCCTCGGTGATAGCCAAACCTTCCTGTCCCACCCGGTACTTGGGAGCAGGGATTCTCGACGATTTTGCGCTGCGTGCTGCCCTCCGACATTCTGATCATGAGCCTTCTGCCTTCCTCGCAGATCGCTGACATCTTAGGCCCGGCCTGAGCAGAAGGACCTCGGCCTCTTTCTCTGGACTGTGAAGAGGGGTGGCTGAAAACCAACACAACTTGGAAAGGGGATAACCCCGGGGGCAGTAGGCCGGAGCGGTGTTGACATCATATTCAACCGAGGTAAATTTTGGACCATTTGTTGGTGTCTGACTCACATAGGGTGCGAAGTTTGGTCTCCACCTCCTGTTGGCTCCCTGCTCAGTCTGTCCACCGACTGTGGTGAATCCTGGGACAAACTAACAGTAATCCCAGCAAGGAACAAAACTCTTTCCAAAAACGTGACACAAATTGGGGCCCTCTTCTGAGACAATGTCTGTGGGTATGCCGTGAAGGCACTAACCTCACGTGCCAGAATGTCCCCCATTTCCTGGCTGAGGGAACTTCTGATTAAGGACTAGGTGAAACCATCTTAGAAAAAAATCTGTCGATGATTAGTTAACAGAACTGTGAAGCCATTAGAAACTGGCAAACCTGTGACAAGTCCTATGGCTATGTGTGACCAGGGACAAGGAGGACTTGGGTATAGGGATGGCCAAGAGTGTCCAGCAGGGGGCGCTGAGACGACTTGGCTTGGGACATTGAAGTACAGGACGTGACGGATCGTGACGGAGGATCTTGACAAGAGATGGCCACCAAAACTGAGTTCGGACGCATGCTGCAACGTCCTGCCTGATACCAAGGATGAACAGAACAGACCGTGGAATTATGGGCATGTAATTCCAGTACCTTGGGTACGAGGCGCCTCGGAACAAAACACGTCGGTGGGCATGACGTTGGGAATAGGAGGTCTTTGGTGGCATCTCTAACCTTCTCCCTCCAACTCCAACATGGTTGACAGAGAGGTCTCACTTATTCGGAAGATAAACTCATCTCCCCAGAGGTCCTGTGACTCGGAGGGGTTCCTGTATCTGGACAGGGCGTCTGGTTTGGCCATTTTTGACTCCAGGTCTGAAGACAAAGGAGAAAGTTGAATCTCCAAAAAATACAGCCACCTTGCCTGCCTGGGATTAAGGCCGTCGCTGATGCTCAGGTACTCCAGGTGCCTTATGATCTGGTCCATACAAGAACGGTTCCTTATCCCCCTTTAGCCAATCCTCCACTCCTCGAGAGCCACTGACTGCCAACAGTGTCTCAGTCCCCCACGTCATAATTGCGCTCGGTTGTGGGACAAACTCCTAGAAAAGAAGGCACATGGGTGGAATACGGCCATCAGAATTTTCTTTGGCTTCGAACGCTCCAACCCATTTGTTTGAGGCGTCAACCTCCACAATGACTGTTTTTATCGGGGTTAGGGACCGGAGACCAGAGCAGACGTAAATTAATCCTTTGAGCTTGGACAAAATCTCTTTCTGCTGTCTCATTCCAAACAACCTTGTTTTAAGATGATTTGTGAGAGCTTAAGAAGGGGCTGCAACTAGGCTATAATGTCCTGATGAACGTCTGTAAAAATTAGCAAACCCAGAAACCCTTTTTGAAGCTGTTTTGCGGTCGTAGGAGACGGCCATTCTCAAGACTGCCTTATTTGGGAGGGGTCCCACTATGACTGGGGTCTGGAAAAGAAATATGAATCCAAGAATGAGGTGATGTGATATGAACTCACACTTTTCAGCTTTGACAAACAGATGATTTTTGAAGAAGAACGGAGGAGGGACAGCCCGGACATGAGTTCTGTGGGTTTTCCAGATCTGAATAAATCAAGAATGTCATCAGGTCATACAAAAACAAACTTCCCCACCATGTGCCTCAGGACATCATTCACCAATGCCTGAAAACTGCAGGGGCATTGGTTTAAACCCAAAAGGCAATTACACATTACCGTAGTGACCAGTGGGAGTGTTAAATGCCGTCTTCCATTCATCCCCCTCCTTGATACGAGCAAGATGGTAAGCGTTTCTCAAATCCAACTTAGAGAAGATCTTGGCGCCCTGAATCTGGTCAAAAGCAGTGTTCATAAGTAGTACAGGGTATCGGTTCTTGACGGTGATGTCGTTTAAACCCCTGTAGACGATACATGGTCTCAAGGAACCATCCTTCTTTCCCACAAAGAAGAAGCCTGCCCCTGCTGGAGAAGAAGAAGGTCTGATAACGCCAGCTTTTAGAGACTCATCAACATACTTCCTCATGGCTTGGTTCTCTGGTCCTGACAATGAATACAATCGACCCCTAGGGGGAGAAGTGCCTAGTAGGAGCTCAAAATGAATCTCACATTGAGTAAGAAAAGCACGGCACTGGTCAGGATCTCCCCTAAACAGTTCAGGAGGCGTGAGTCTAGGTTCTCTTACCACAGCGGAAAGATCAGGAACTCTGGGGGAAACAGGCTGTGAGGACGCTGGCGTGGAAGCAGGAGTCATGGATCACAGCATAGAAATCACTTCCCCCAAGCCGGAATTAAGACGGGCAATAGAGTGATCAACATTAGTGCGCCACTGCTGTGCTGGCGATGGGTCCATCTTTTGGCCAGATTTTACTATCACGACCAGAGACAGAGAACCCCAAATTCACCAAACAAAAAGTGATAAGTAAAAAGGTTTTATTCAGAAACTCAGGATCAGAGAGCAGAAGAGCAGCAGTCAGCTTCCAGGAACCACTGAGAACAGAGAGACTAGTTAGTGGCTGAATAAAACTCAGGATCTGCAAGGAGTTAGATAAAGCCACTAACCTTCTCAGTCTGGTGATGAGGCACAGAATCCCGAGGAGGGAAGAGATCCAGACAGTTAATGAGGAAGCGTCCAACAGACTAAGTCGGATGCCGACTGATCCAAATCCTCCTGGGGAAACCAGCTGACGCTGTGACAGGACCACAGAGAGCTGTGATTGTCCTCTTGACAATAAATCCAGGCAGACTAGAGAGCCAGGCGAACTCAGGCTGAATAAACCAGTGGTTAGGCTGAGACGTAAAACCCGGGACAGAAACAAGGTCGAATTCCAGGGGTAGAGGCGTCAGACAAGGGCAGGCAGAGACATAAACCAGAGGCAGAAAACAGAGTCGAAATCCAAAATCCAATCCGTCAGACAAGGAGCAGGCCCAAAAGGAATAATCCGTAAGGCAAGGCAAGGTCATGGAACGAGATCAGTCAGGAAGGAACGCTGGATAACTACTCACAAATGTTTTTGAAAATCTGGCACCGTCTGCCTGTCAGAGGGCTGTATATAACTGCAGCTCCACAGGTGTGTGGCATGACGGTGATTGCGCAGCAGCGCAGCAGCAGACAGTGAAGCAGATGAGTTAATTGCAAGAGTGAGAGCAGAAACAGGCAGACGGGGCCCAAAACATAACCATGGCCCTGTCTTTCAGTGTTTAACCCTTTCTCTCTCCTAGACATAGCTACTGGACTGAGCTTCTACTGTGACTAACTCTATGTGCTCTCTTCAGACTCTAACTTGAAAACTGGCTCAGAGTTTATCTGTTCCTTCTTTCTAGGTGAAACACTAAAGGAGCTACATCCATTAAACATTTACCTTTTCCTTCCCATAGAAAGTACTCCTGGGATCGTGCTTCTTTGTTCTCTTTGTGTCTCTGCTCTGTTCTCTCTAACCCCCAGTCGGTCGTGGCAGATGGCCGCTCACACTGAGCCTGGTTCTGGTTCTGCTGGAGGTTTCTTCCTGTTAAAAGGGAGTTTTTCCTCTCCACTGTCGCTACATGCATGCTCAGTATGAGGGATTGCTGCAAAGTCAACGCCAGTGACTGTCCACTGTCTCTACATGCTCATCCAGGAGGAGTGAATGTTGCAAGTCACTGACTGGATGCAATCTGCTGGGTTTCCTTAGATAGAAAAATGTTTTATCCAACTTGAATAAATAACAGAATCTGGCTGCACTGTTCAATGATTAAGATTAATTGGAATGTATGTACCTGACTTTTGTGAAGTGCCTTGAGACGACATGTGTTGTGAATTGGCGCTATATAAATAAACTGAATTAAATAAACTGAATTGGTTTATGTAAAGTTTTCATTAACAAGCTAACATAAGATGAAATATATACATACATAAAAATCACAGCTAGTTGTGAGGGATTGTTGTTGTTTTTTTTTTGCATTTGTGCTGCTCAGTTTTTACGTCTTCAACTTTTCTTTCTCCAGCTGGACGGAGCTGCTGCCTCTGCTGGAGAAGAAGTACGGCCTAAACAAGTGTTATATGTTTGAGAACAACGTGTTCCCCAATAATGTCATGCTGCCTCCACCAAAGGCCCAAAGTCAGCCAAAACAGGATCGCTGGAAAGAAGTTCCTGGAGTGAACATCCTAGCTCACCTGTATCAGGAGCCCATCCCTGAAGAGCTGCTTTACATGAAGTTCAAGATTATCGTCAACCCTCGAGCCGTTTCCTCTGTTTCTGTTCATGGTGTGCTGAACTCAGACCACGGCTGCGCCTGGGTGGACAGGAACATAGCACGGATGTACCACACAAGGTAAAATTATGCTTCCTGTTTATTCTAATATGTATTTTTAGAGAGGAGGGGATTGATATTTGATTCCCTGACCTCTTTATTGTGGAAAAACACCATATTAATTTCAGAAACATCTAACAACATAAAAGTTAAAAACTGATTTGTTTTGGAAAATTCAGTTTTGGACCCCCTGCCAGCAAGCCAGAATGCTGGTTCCTGTTGGTGGCACACAGATCAGTATCTCAATACATCAATCAGTCACAGATATTCCTAACCTCAGTTTATGTATATAAAGAATGTCAAGGAATTAGGAGGAATTAGGCTTGCAATGGTTTTCTGATGGGAGCATTTCTTATAAACCGAATGGCAGAGTGGTGGAGGCCATTGAGTTTTTGGAGTGAGCGCATGCATGCTGTCTGCTTAGAAAAGGAAGTGAGTGAGGTGCGGTTTCTTTAGAGGAAATCTTTTTTTGATTTTACCATAGCTGGTAATTTGTGTTGTGTTGAAAATGATAGAGTTGTTTAGCCATATTCCCTAACGTTCATACTCAGTAACATGGTCTAGAGGGGGTCCCTTCAAGGGTGGAGACACTCGGGGTACGCGGCCTTTCTTACCAATCCACATGACTTTGGTCTTGGAGGCGTTTAACTGTAGATTCAGAAGCCTATCGAAACTAAACTGAAGTTGGTGAACAGCTATATCTGGGGAGGGACCACTAGGGTAGAAAACTGTTTCATTGGTGTAAAGATGAAAAACATACTCCACTATGGAATTTGCTATAATACTGATGTAAATGTAGATAGATGGGCCAAGAACTGATCCCTGTGGAACACCTACAATAAGAAGAAGAGGGAGGAACGCCGGTATGGTGAGGTTTTGGCCAAAAACACTGACTCGAGTGAACCGCGACCCTTTATTGACTTACCCAGACTAACCCAAGTTCATAAAAGGAACTGGAATTAGTCCTCGTTAGTTTTACTTGGAGTAACTTTATATATTACTATGTGATAGAAATTAAATGTGTTACTCTTTTTTTCTTGCTGTGCAGAGATCCAATGCAAACCCAGCTGACTTCAGACATGCTGATTTATGACGGCAGATTGCTGAGCTACAGCGACCCCCTCAGTCTGGCTGTTGATATTGCACTCAGAGAAAGCACCGAAAACCTGAACTAGGCCCAGTTTGTTTGTTCGAGCTCGGATCTCATCAGACAATCACAGAATGGAAACGTTTCACCTGTTTCTCAGCAGTTTTATAGGAGAATTTTATGAGGGAGACAGTTTTGTAATCTACATTTTGTTAACTAAAATGTGTTCCTTATTTCTAGAAATTATATTTTTTATGAATCTTGGCGGGAAAATTCCTCAGAACAAGAGATGACCAAAACCAATTTACTCGTACTCGTACTCGTCGTCCTCCGCTATCTGGAACCGGGTCGCGGGGGCAGCAGACTCAGCAGAGACACCCAGACGTCCCTCTCCCCAGACACCTCCTCCAGCTCCTCCCGGGGGAGCCCAAGGCGTTCCCAGGCCAGCCGAGAGACATAGTCCCTCCAGCGTGTCCTGGGCCGTCCCCTGGGCCTCCTCCTGGTGGGACGTGCCTGGAACACCTCCCGAGGGAAGCATCCAGGAGGCATCAGGTATAGATGCCCGAGCCACCTCAACTGGCTCCTCTCGATGTGGAGGAGCAGCGGCTCTACTCCGAGCCCCTCCCGGATGGCCGAGCTCCTCACCCTATCTCTAAGGGAGTGCCCGGCCACCCTACGGAGGAAGCTCATTTCAGCCGCTTGTATCCGGGATCTCGTTCTTTCGGTCATGACCCAAAGTTCATGGCCATAGGTGAGGGTAGGAACGTAGACCGACCGGTAAATTGAGAGCTTCGCTTTTCGGATCAGCTCTCTCTTCACCACAACGGACCGGCACAGCGCCCCCATTACTGCAGCAGCCGCACCGATCCGTCTGTCGATCTCCCGCTCCATTCTTCCCTCACTCGTGAACAAGACCCCGAGATACTTGAACTCCTCCACTTGAGGCAGGAACTCCCCTCCAACCTGAAGAGGACAAGCCACCCTTTTCCGGTTGAGTACCATGGCCTCTGACTTGGAGGAGCTGATCTTCATCCCAGCCGCTTCACACTCGGCTGCGAACCACCCCAGCGCATGCTGTAGGTCTTGGCTAGAGGGGGTCAGCAGGACCACGTCATCTGCAAAAAGAAGAGACGAAATCCACTGGTCCCCAAACCAGACCCCCTCCGGCCCTTGGCTGCGTCTAGAAATCCTGTCCATAAAAGTTATAAACAGGACCGGTGACAAAGGGCAGCCCTGCCGGAGTCCAAAATGCACTGGGAACCGGTCCGACTTAGTGCCGGCAATGCGGACCAAACTCCTGCTCCGCACGTACAGGGACCGGATGGCCCCTAAGAAAGGGCCCCCGATTCCATACTCCTGGAGCACCCCCCACAAGGCATCACGACGGACACAGTCGAATGCCTTCTCCAGGTCCACAAAACACATGTGAACCGGTTGGGCAAACTCCCATGAGCCCTCGAGTACCCTGTAGAGGGTATAGAGCTGGTCCAGTGTTCCACGGCCGGAACGAAAACCACACTGCTCCTCCTGAAGCCGAGGTTCGACTATCGGCCGGACTCTCCTCTCCAATACCCTGGCGTAGGCCTTACCAGGGAGGCTGAGGAGTGTGATCCCCCTGTAGTTGGAACACACCCTCCAGTCCCCCTTCATAAGAAGGGGGACCACCACCCCGGTCTGCCAGTCCAGAGGCACTGTCCCCGATCGCCATGCAATGTTGAAGAGGCGTGTCAACCATGACAGCCCCACAACATCCAGAGATTTGAGGTACTCAGGGCGGATCTCATCCACCCCCGAAGCCCTGCCACCCGGAGCTTTTTAACCACCTCTGTGACTTCAGCCTGGGTGATGAAAGAGTCCAACCCCGAGTCCCCAGCCTCTGTTTCCACCAGGGAATGCGTGATGGCAGGATTGAGGAGATCCTCGAAGTACTCCTTCCACCGCCTGATAATGTCCCCAGTCGAGGTCAGCAGCCTCCCACCCCCACTATAAACAGTGTTGGCGAAGCACTGCTTCCACCTGCTGAGGCGCCGGACGGTTTGCCAGAATCGCTTCGAGGCCGACCGGTAGTCCTTCTCCATGGCCTCACCTAACTCCTCCCAGGCCCGAGTTTTTGCCTCTGCCACAGCCTGGGCCGCAGCACGCTTGGCCTCACGGTACCCGTCAGCCGCCTCAGGAGTCCCACAAGCCAACCACAGCCGATAGGACTCCTTCTTCAGCTTGACAGCATTCCTTACTGCTGTCAAGCTGTCTGATGATACGACAACAAAGTCGATCATTGACCTCCTGCCTAGGGTGTCCTGGTGCCAAGTGCACTGATGGACACCCTTATGCTTGAACATGGTGTTCATTATGGATAATCAGTGACTAGCACAGAAGTCCAATAACAAAACACCACTCGGATTCAGATAGGGGAGGCCATTCCTCCCGATCACGCCTCTCTAGGTGTCACTGTCGTTTCCCACGTGGGCGTTGAAGTCCCCCAGCAGAATAATGGAGTCCCCGGGAGGGGCACTATCCAGCACCCCCGACAGGGACACCAAGAAGGCCGAGTACTCCGCACTACCGCTTGGCCCGTAGACCGAAACACAGTCAGAGACCTATCCCAGACATGAAGGCTCAGGGATGCGACCCTCTCATCCACCGGGGTAAACTCCAACACGAGACGGCTGAGCTGGGGGGCAACAAGCAAACCCACCCCAGCCCGCCCCCCTCTCTGTGGGCCACTCCAGAGTAAAAGAGAGTCCAGCCCCTCTCAAGGAGATGGGTTCCAGAGCCCACGCTGTGCGTGGAGGCGAGCCCGACTATTTCTAGTCGATATCTCTCGACCTCCCGCACAAGATCAGGCTCCTTCCCCCCCAGCGAAGTAACATTCCACGTCCCTAGAGCCAGCCTAAGCATCCGGGGATCGGGCCGCAGAGGTCTCCACCTTTGTCCGCCACCCAATTCTCTTTGCACCGGTCCCTCACGGTTCCCCCTGCAGGTGGTGGTCCCACTGGGGGATGGCCTCGCGTCTCTCGTTCGGGCCTTAGCCCGGCCGGGTCCCGCGAGGAGCAACCCGGCCACCAGGCGCTCTCCGACGAGTCCCGACCCCAGGCCTGGCTCCAGGGTGGGACCCCGGCTCCGCCGTACCGGGTGATGTCACGTGCCTCGATTTATTGGTCGTCATGAGGGATTCTTGATATAATAATACATAAAAAGTAAATACATTTTTTTTAGAAGATATGCACTATGAGAGTAATTAACTATACAAATGTACACAGGATGTTAAGCAGGAAAAATAAGGAAGAATACAGGAATAATGGCAAAAGAAGAAATTACATTGTTTTATGAAAAATCTAAAATGTAGTGGTGTGCCAAACTAAAATATTGTTTAGTGCATTTGTTAACTAGCTGGACATGCGCAGATCCGAACTGATCTGAATACCAAGAACATTGCACCCGTGCTAGCATGCAGTGTTGATGCACTGTTTGCACCGACAGCATGCACTTACAGGTACTGGTATCTTTGGCACTGTGTGCAGGTGCCCAGTCCTGTTGGAAAATTAAATCTGCATCTCCATAAAGTTGGTCAGCAGCAGGAAGCATGAAGTGCTCTAAAACTTCCTGGTAGATGGCTGTGTTGACCTTGGACCTCAGAAAACACAGTGGACCAACACCAGCAGATGACATGGCACCCCAAACCATCCTTGACTGTGGAAACATTAAACTGGACCTGAAGCAACGTGGATTCTGGGCCTCTCCTCTTCATCCAGACTCTGGGACCTTGATTTCCAAAGGAAATGCAACATTTACTTTGATCAGAGAACATTACATTGGACCACTTCGCAGCAGCCCAGTCCTTTCTGTCTTTAGCCCAGGTAAGACGCTTCTGACCCTGTCTGTTGTTCAGGAGTGGCTTGACACAAGGAATGCGACAGCTGAACCCAATGTCTTATGTACAGGGGTTGGACAATGAAACTGAAACACCTGGTTTTAGACCACAATAATTTATTAGTATGGTGTTGGGCCTCCTTTTGCGGCCAATACAGCGTCAATTCATCTTGGGAATGACATATACAAGTCCTGCACAGTGGTCAGAGGGATTTTAAGCCATTCTTCTTGCAGGATAGTGGCCAGGTCACTACGTGATACTGGTGGAGGAAAAACGTTTCCTGACTCGCTCCTCCAAACACCCCAAAGTGGCTCAATAATATTTAGATCTGGTGACTGTGCAGGCCATGGGAGATGTTCAACTTCACTTTCATGTTCATCAAACCAATCTTTCACCAGTCTTGCTGTGTGTATTGGTGCATTGTCATCCTGATACACGGCACCGCCTTCAGGATACAATGTTTGAACCATTGGATGCACATGGTCTTCAAGAATGGTTCGGTAGTCCTTGGCAGTGACGCGCCCATCTAGCACAAGTATTGGGCCAAGGGAATGCCATGATATGGCAGCCCAAACCATCACTGATCCACCCCCATGCTTCACTCTGGGCATGCAACAGTCTGGGTGGTACGCTTCTTTGGGGCTTCTCCACACCGAAACTCTCCCGGATGTGGGGAAAACAGTAAAGGTGGACTCATCAGAGAACAATACATGTTTCACATTGTCCACAGCCCAAGATTTGCGCTCCTTGCACCATTGAAACCGATGTTTGGCATCGGCATGAGTGACCAAAGGTTTGGCTATAGCAGCCCGGCCGTGTATATATTGACCCTGTGGAGCTCCTGACGGAGAGTTCTGGTGGAAACAGGAGAGTTGAGGTGCACATTTAATTCTGCCGTGATTTGGGCAGGCGTGGTTTTATGTTTTTTGGATACAATCCAGGTTAGCACCCGAACATCCCTTTCAGACAGCTTCCTCTTGCGTCCACAGTTAATCCTGTTGGATGTGGTTCGTCCTTCTTGGTGGTATGCTGACATTACCCTGGATACCGTGGCTCTTGATACATCACAAAGACTTGCTGTCTTGGTCACAGATGCGCAAGCAAGACGTGCACCAACAATCTGTCCTCTTTTGAACTCTGGTATGTCACCCATAATGTTGTGTGCATTTCAATATTTTGAGCAAAACTGTGCTCTTACCCTGCTAATTGAACCTTCACACTCTGCTCTTACTGGTGCAATGTGCAATCAATGAAGACTGGCTACCAGGCTGGTCCAATTTAGCCATGAAACCTCCCACACTAAAATGACAGGTGTTTCACTTTCATTGTCCAACCCCTGTATGTAAGACATGGGGTTCAGGAAGAACCGACTCCAGCTGCAGTCCACTCTTTGTGAATCTCCACCACATTTTTTAATGGGTTTTGTTTCACAATCCTCTCCAGGGTGCGGTTATTCCTATAGCTTGAACACTTTTTTCTACCACATCTTTCCTTCCCTTCGCCTCTATTAATGTGCTTGGACACACAGCTCTGTGAACAGCCAGCCTCTTTAGCAATGACCTTTTGTGTCTTGACCTCCTGGGTCAAGGTGTCAATGGTCGTCTGTTGGACAACTGTCAGCAGTGTTCCCCATGATTGTGTGGCCTTCAGAACTAGACTGGGAGACCATTTAAAGACCTTTGCAGGTGTTTTGAGTTCATTAGCTGATTAGAGTGGCACCAGGTGTCTTCAAATTTTTAAATTTTTTACATTTTATTGAATGTTTTTACAGTATTCAAATTTTCAGAGATACTGAATTTGGGGTTCTCATTAGTTGTCAGTTATAATCATCAAAAGTGGTGCAGTTGTTAGCACTGTTGCCTTACAGCAACAGGGTCCTGGGTTCAACTCCCATTCTTTCTGCATGGAATTTGCATGTTCTCCCCATGCATGCGTGGGCTCTCACTGGGTACTCCAGTCCCTGCAATGGACTGGTGACCTGTCCAGGGTGAACCCTGCCTCCTCCCCATTGACTGCTGGAGATAGGCACCAGCTTCCCTGTGACCCACAATGGATGTAGTGGTTATGGAAAATGACTGACTGACATTTCCTTCAAACCGCTGCTGCGTCAGTCACCACAGCAGCAGGTAACCCATGGTCTTCTTTATGGTGTTTCTTCTGCTTTTAAATGATTCGTTGTTCTTCATGCATTTAAAAAATAAAGTGAGGGCTTCTTTAATGTCAAACATTAATTCCCCTCATCTTCGTGTGTCCAAATGCTCTATAAGCTCAACTCTATAAATACAGTGCCTTTATAAATGTATTCATACCACATTAAAATCACTAACTTCAATGTATTTTATTGTGATTTTATGTGATAAACCAACACAAATTAAAGCGTAATTGTAAAGTGGAAGAAAAACGATACGTTGTTTTCAAACCTTTTCACCCAAAAAATCTGAGACCTGTGGCGTACATTTATCTTGAGACACTTTTAGACGTCACATAGATACAGTAAATAGAGTCCATCTCCATGTGATTTAATGAGAGCATAAATGCAGCTGTTCTGTGAAGATCTGAGAGGTTTCTTAGAGAACAAATGGCATCATAAACACCAATCCTGGGAGACAAAGTGGTATGTGTCTGTGTGAGGTTCCCCCCTGCTTCAAACACTCCACCATAATCCCAGTACCTAAGAAACCCACCATCGCAGGATTAAATGACCAGGATCCTGCTTGTGGACTTCAGCTCAGCCTTCAACACCATCAACCCAGACATCCTCCACCAGAAGCTCATCCAGCTCAAAGTCCCAGCCTCCACCTGTCAGTGGATCAACAGCTTCCTGAAGGAACGGCAGCAGCAGGTGAGGCTGGGGAGCATCTTCTCCCGCACAAGAACCATCAGCACCGGCATCCCCCAGAGGTGTGTTCTCTCCCCCACTCCTCTTCTCCCTCTACACTAATGACTGCACCTCAGCGGACCCGTCTGTGAAACTCCTGAAGTTTGCAGATGACACCACTGTCATTGGACTGATCCAGAACAGTGATGAGTCTGCATACAGACAGGAGGTGGATCGGCTGGTACACTGGTGGGGTCAGAACTACCTGGAACTTAACCCACTCAAGACTGTGGAGATGATGGTGGACCTCCAGAGAACCACCCCCACATACCCCCCTCACCATCCTCAACAACACTGTGTCGGCTGTGGACCACTTCTGGTTCCTAGGAACCACCAACCAAAGCCTTCAGTGATGAGGGTGAAAGGTGCTCCTACTTCCTGTTACAGAGATGGGCTGTGTTAAAAGAAAAGAAAAGCTGATTTATTTTCTTCATGTTGTTCTAGGTTGCCTTTTAGGTGGCAATTTCCAACAACTCTGAGGAAACTTTAAATATTTCCTCAAACTGAAAATATGTACACCACCTCTCTCCCAATGACCACTGAAGACAGGAACCAGCCAGCCAGTCCACTGATATGGGATTGATATGGTTTATTTGTCATATGCAGGTTAACACGCAGTCAACAATGCGATTAAATGCTTATGATAAGAAGAACCGTTCAAATCCAGATAAAAACAAAAGCACTAATAGCGTGCAAAAAAAAGTACACATCATGCAGCAGCAATAAGCAAATAAAGTGTCGCAGATGTGGTTTCGTGGAGTATTATTGTCCAGAGTTCAGTAGTTTGACAGCTTGTGGATAATAACTTTCTTTAAGTCTGATTGAAGATCATTTTATTTAAGGCCGATTTCAAAATAAAAATCAATAAATCTCAAGAACAGGTGTAGTGTTTGTTTTTGCAGTTATCTGGTTTGGAAACTATCCCACAATGTATTGCGAGATAACGCAAAGACTGTTGCGTGAGAACGCAAAAGGAAAAAAAAAAAAAACCTAACATCCCCCATGTCCCTTCGCGGCCTCCGTACAGGAACACAGCCTCGCCGTGTTATCGCGAGGTCTATCCCTTAGCTGGAGATTAACCAGTGAAGCAGCGGAGAGTTTCGGTGAGTCATTTAGTTAGCATTGGTTAGCGCTAGCCAGGCTGAGGTTAGTTAGCAGTGGTGTGTTTAAATGTCTCCGTTGGCTGCAGTTTTATCGCCCAGTAAAGCTCCCGGACTCTGCAGAGGTCAAAGGGCGATGCTGTCAGTCATTTTCAGATCCGCTCTGCCTAAATGTAAGTTTAACTGTTTATGTCTCTGTTCTGCCTCCGGAGTTAAAATAACGTTTCAGTGTTTCAGGGAAGCGTCTCATGTGTTTATTCGGGTTTAATTTCCATAAACAGTTCAGAATATAGGTGAAAGGTCAAGCCTGCAGATTGGTTTACAGAACAAAGTTCTTCAGGTCTTCCTAAAAACGACCAAAGCCTTTTTAACAAATCGACAGCAAGCTAGACAGTTATCATTTATTTTATTTCTTAGGAATGTTCATAAAAACTAGAGTTCAACAATAGTTCCTTTGAGAAAAATACTGATATAATTCCATGACATAAATAATAAACTGAAAATATATCAGATGATCAGTGAAACAACAGGAACAAACCAATAAAGGGATGAAGGAAAGAGTTAAATAACAGATTTGTAAAGAAATGCAGAAATATGGAGTAAAAATGAATAAACGATTAAATAGAAACAGTTCAGCTATGGTCTGATCTAGATATAATTATTTCCCCATGCAGACAATTGATGGGCATGTTTATTATAATATATAATAATAATAAAGGTGATTAAAGGTCAGCAACCTCAATGCATTAGACATTAGAGCAGTACAAAATAAAATGATTTATACTGAGTCCATCTTTAAACTCCTGCCATTAATCGGAATTATTTTGTTTTAATAAATGTTTAGTTCTGCTTTTAAAACATTTAAAAATCACATGAATTAAATGCTGACGTGTTGGATGATGGCAGGAAACAGTTTTCCCTCAGAGATGAATAACTTCTGGAGCTCCGCTCAATAAATCAGTTAAAGTGTAAAATAAAACGTGTTTTTCTTGTTCAGACGGCTGGTTGAGGCCCCCCGCTCAGACTTGGGTCAGGACCATGTCCTCTTCAGACTCTCCGTTCACCACGCTGGCCATCAGCCGCCCAGCCGAGTCCGTCACACACGTCCAACTTGACCGGCCGAAGAAGCTCAACGCCATGAACAAAGCCTTCTGGAGGCAAGGAGCTCTTCACATCAAATGGAAAGCAGAATATTGTCTTAAGCTGTTAAATATCTGCAGGTTTAGCGCCATAAGTTTTTATTTATATCAGCAGTTTTTATGCATTTCTGATCATTTTCTAGTTTGTTGAAATCTTCCTAAATATTAAACCTTTATTGAAGTTGGGAGTTGGAATAAAAATGTCTTTGGTGAAAACAGACTACAGGTCAGTCAGCTCCATGAAAACCACCAATGAGTCCAGAGAGTCTGAGTCAGTATTCAGTGGTAGTTAAAAGTATTTAACGGTAATTAGGTTTGCATATTCAGACCTTGAGATGAGATCCTTCTAATTCTGTTACTCTTAGAGCCGATTTCAATGTTTTCTCGCCCAAAATCAGTGCATAGAAACAGATTTCTGGCTTGAAGAATATTCATCGATAGGAATGGAGAACAGCTGGGATATATTTGTAAATGCGCCCCTGATTTTAATTAATACGATGTTCATTGTTGTTGGAGTTTCGGGTTTGGAGCAAACTTGAAGGCTCAGCCGTGGACGGTCTCCAGGGGTCTGCACTGATTGTAAGTAGTAGAGCAATATGGACAAAGAAGGTGTCAACAATATTCGTGATGCAGTTTTAATCTAGTTTCTAAGATAAAACCAGTTTCAACTCCGTGTGAAATGGATCCAGGAGTTTCACTTTCTGAAATATTGAGGGTTTCTTAGGATATTCTAATTTGTGGAGCTGGACCGATGAACAACAGATGGATGGTTTCCATCAACACTCCAGGGGGCGCTGCAGACAAAAGTTACAGAGCAACCAAACAGTTGCTCTTGAGTTTTCATAGAGGACTGTTCAGTCAACATTTGATCATTAAAGCAGGACTTTACTGCTTATAAAGTTCCCGTTTCTTTACAAATCAAGGATTTCCTCTTTCAGGGAGATGGTGGAGTGCTTTAATGAGATCGCTGAAGACCAGGACTGCAGAGTGGTGGTCGTTTCAGGAGCGGGGAAGATCTTCACAGCTGGTGAGGAGCATTTTATGAGTTGGTCAGCTCTCCCCGTGGAGCTTGTATTTATCCTATCTGATGTGCTGCCGTCCAGGCATCGACCTGATGGACATGGCAGGCGATATGCTCCAGCCAGAAGGCGACGACACAGCGAGGATCTCCTGGAACATCAGAAAGCTCGTCACCAAGTATCAAGAGACGTTCTCCGTCATAGAGAAGGTCGGTGTGGATAAAGGAACTACGGAGTTAGGAGATCACAGTAGATACCAAGTTGAGTTTTTCTTCCTTCTGTAGTGTCCAAAGCCTGTGGTGGTGGCTGTCCATGGTGCCTGCATTGGAGGAGGTAGGACCATCATGAATATGGTCAAAGGAACATCTGAAATCAGTGCTTGGAGGTTTTGTTGGACTTTATCTACCTAAAAATACAGCAGCAGCAGCAGGAACGTTCATGTAGGGTAGCTATGGTTGAAGCAGCCCCAAGCAGATGGCTTAAAAAGCCCGGGAATAAATTACACTTCATTTCAGTCTCATGATCTGTTACAGAGACGGCAAAACGTTTAATAATTCTAGTCATTTTATTCAGCGAAGAAAAGATCCGATTTTGGGAAACCTTACTGGCACCCATGCTGGTCTTTCTACAAGCTCCTCAACCTAACCCTAGGTCCTCTCCTACAATATGGTTGATGGGGATCTTAGAGGAGTCCTCTGTGGACCATCTCTCTGTAGAACATCCAGGGTCCTCTCCAATGCCGTCTTCTCAGCTCAGGACAGAAGCTTTCTGTAGGTTCTGGCTCAGAGGACTGAGACGGCCATGGCAGAAGGTTGATGTTCTGGATCGTTATTCTGATGATGAGTCGGTCTTCTAGAAAAGCTATCAAAGAGTTCATGAGGCTGTGCGCCAACATGGCTCCCAGGGCCTTTGGGAAGGAATGATGCCCACAGCACCACAGATCCTCTACCGTACATAACAGTAAGGATGAGGTTCTTTTAAGCATATTCAACCATTGTTCAATGCCAGTGGGTCCTGGAGTTGTTTTCAGAGAGCTCAGTCTTGGTCTCCTCTTCATCATCCTTTTCCCAGGATGCCTGCAAAACTGACAACAGTGGTTGCTATGGAGACATAATGACCCCCAGATAGAAGTGTTTGTAGCAGTTAAACAGTGAGCGTCCCTCTACGTCCCCCCAGGTCCTGATGATGGGATAAACTTGGCCCCTCGTCCATTTTAGGAGTTCAGGAGAATAGTTTCCTGGTGATCAACACATCTGCCTCACCTGAATTGTATGTTCTTTGGTCTTTCCCATTTTGAGGAACAGCTAAGAAGACCCCATGTCAAATCTTTTTTTAAGCCCCAGGGAACAGGGAGTCATGACTTTCAGACGCTTTGATCAACTTAAAACAGTTTAAATGATAAAAATGTCTGATCATTTTCTAGCTTTTAGAGTTCTGATCATCGTGGCACCAGGGAACCGGTAAATGGTCTGAACCTGTATAGCGTTTTATCAAGTCCCCAGAGACCCATCATCCACACACTGACAGTGGTGAGCTACATTGTAGTCACAGCTGCTCTGGGACAGACTGACAGAAGTGAGGCTGCCATACAATCGGTGCCACCGGGCCCTCTGACCACCATTGGGGAACTGAGCGGATACTCTACAAAATACATATTCAGATGAAGCTACCGCTAGAAAAGATTTTACTTTTAGACTTTTTACACTCCGAAGGTTAAATGTAGAGTTTTCTTTATTGTAAATCACTTCATAAAAGCTACTTCTGCCTCTTTCTCTGAAATTTCTATTCCAGCCTTTAGAATCTAAAGTCCAATTAAAGTCAAAGAAGTTGTTAAAAGCATTTTGACTATGAAGAACATTTAAAGCATTAGAAGTTGGTTCTTTTTTTGTTGTTAAAGTCAGCTTTGTGTGTTTTACAGGTGTTGACCTGATCACAGCCTGCGACATCCGCCTGTGCACCCAGGATGCCTGGTTTCAGGTTAAGGTCAGTTCATTAGTGAGAAAATGGACCAAAATGATGAGTTTCTGTCAGGTTCTTTTGGACTTTCCATCAGCACTTATTAAACCTTCTTGCACAGATAAACTCGACAGCTAGTAGGTGAACCGTTTTAGGATGGGATTTTATTTCAGACCTGCTTAAACACGGTTTAGTCAGATTGTTTCCGGTGGCTCAGAAACCGTTGAGCGGTTCCGTCTGATCCAAACAGTTACATCCGAGTCTGTGTTTGGCAGGAAGTGGACATCGGTCTCGCAGCGGACGTAGGAACTCTCCAGAGGCTTCCTAAAGTCATCGGCAGCCGCAGGTAAAAACGCCTCGGCTACAACTGTCCAACCATCTCAGTGCTGAGGGCTCGCAGGAGTTCAAAGGTCATGTGTCATTTCTGCAGTCTGGTGAACGAGCTGGCTCTGACCGCCAGGAAGATGTACGCCGATGAAGCAAAGAGCAGCGGACTGGTCAGGTGAAAACCGCCGTCTGGAGACTAAAAATACTGGATCTGGCAGAATCTACAGAAGCAAAGGGATGCTTTCTATGTTGGCTTTTCGTTATTAACCAGTTTAAGGGATTTCTTAAACACGTTCTTATGTTTTCTCCCTAGATTTTTCTTTTATGTCATTTTTAAAGAAATGTTCACCTTTCAGCTGCAGCTGAGACTGAACATGTCGATTCGTCCCACAGCCGAGTGTTCCCAGATAAGGAAGCCATGATAGCCGGAGCCCTGGAAATGGCGGGAGAGATCGCAGCTCGCAGCCCCGTGGCCGTGCAGGGCACCAAACTCAACCTCCTCTACTCCAGGGATCACAGCGTCGCTGAGGGACTCCACTACATGGTAGAAACTTTATTGTTCTTCTCACCTCCAGGAAAGCTGCTGGTTTTTACACTTTAACTTGATCACTGAAGGCCTTTTCTGAACTGTGTGGTTTCCTCCAGGCTACATGGAACATGAGCATGCTTCAGACCCAGGATGTGATGAAATCCGCTCAGGCCGTGATGGAGAAGAAGAGCCCCAAAGAGACGGTCTTCTCCAAACTGTGACGCTCAGAGCAGGAGATCTTCAGACCACTAATCTGATGGGAAAGCTGAGAGCAGATGGTTCTTCAGTCATTAAATAAATATTGACCTCTTGAAGCTGAACTGAAACCAGTCTGAACATCTGAGCCGATCTCATCTTCTATAATCTCAGCTTGTTTTTCATCAACTCTGAATGTACGTTTATTTTTACCATATTTTGCCAAAAGTTTTCTGAAATAATCCCAGATTTTATTCAATACAATCATGAAATAAATTAGTCTAAAACGTTAAAAGCTGGGTTTAAGGTCCCTGTCGCGTCTGCCTGGCACGAAGCTTCTGTAACGTTTTCTGTGGAGAGACAGAAAATAAAATCAGTTCAGCTGCAGAGCTTCTCCTCCTGGTAAGCCAGTGGGTTTTACCCTGTGGAACTCCTTGGCCTTCAGTCGGTTCTTTGCGCCGTCCTCCTGTCTGCTGCGGACGGCTCTCTGCTGCTTCACCTCCTCCAGCTGCTCATACAGCCTGCAGAGGGAACATGCACAAAGAGTCTGCTTACACGGCCAAACCCAGACTGGAGAAGGTCCATCTCGTCCATGCGGTACCTCAGAGTCCTCCTATGCATCTCAGAACGGTTCCGTTTCCTTTGTTCTGGAGAGCTGATCCTAACCTCATCTGAGCCCGTTGGACTGGAACCGCTCACTGAGGGGAGAAACGGGTTCATTTCAATCAACAGGATTTCTAGAGATCAAATTCAAACGACAGATTCTTGAAAACATTTTTATGCAGCAATATCTTAATTTTGTTTGTAGAGTCACTGGCTTGTAATCAGGACCCAGTTTTAAAACCACAGGTCTGGTTGAAAGCCCTGAGCTCTGGGGGTCAGAGTAGCAATGAATAAAAATGATTTTAAGTATTTAATAAGTCATTAGTCTATAAATTTATTAGTGAGAGCGCCACAAACTGATCTGAAAATAATCAGATTTCATTCAGTGCAGCTGAAACAACTGAGGAACATCCTCCAATCACAGCAAAATAAACCGGTAATCAGGTATCAGAGTTACTCAGCCATATAGCACAGCGTGGACACCAGACTGTATCTGACTGGCTGGCTGGACCGACAGAACCAAACCTCAAGTTTTTACTGGCTCCGGTGCTGAAGCTCAGAAAGGAAGGAGGACGGAGTGAAGAGAGTCAGCAAAGTGTGTTGCAGCTACAACTAGAGTTTATAGTCATCATCACAGGACTATTCATTGTCATGATTGTCTTTCCAGACCACAACTGAACTCTGGTTTTAGACGGGTTTATCTGAGGGTTCTGTCAATGATCGAGTTGGACAAAATGTTCTCCTGTGACGGCAAATCAACGCTTTAAACAAAGTAGAAAGTCCTTGATGTTTCTGACAGTTTTAGTTTTTAGATGAAGGAATTTAATCCAGAAAAATGTTTCTTTTCCCAAACTCGGAAAATGATGAGGTCATTTTTTATGACTGCATGACCCCCGAGTTGGACCATCAGATGGCTCCAACCTCAGGGCTCCCGGTGGTTCACCTCTGCCACCAGTGGAGTGTTAACTGCAGGTAAACTGGTTTTAATGATAACGTACCTTGTGAAGGCTGGTGGAGCTTCTTCTGTGCATCTCCTTTGTCCTCGTCGTGAGTCCTACTCTGCAACTTGGAGGTAGTTTTTACCTTCCAGGTGACCGACTGAACTCTGTCAGCTTTAACCGGGTCAATTCCTTCGGCTAGAACTCGACTGCCGGGTTCATTGTTGCAGACAGACCGTTTGGCTTTGAGTTCCTCCACCCTGCGGTTTGACCTCTGAATGAGAGCCTGACGCTTCTGCTGGAAGACGTCCTGCAGGTCTCTGATCGGACTCCACTGAAACACCAGGTTGGACGCTGGACGTGGGGACAGAAACAAAATGGAGGTTAGAAATATGTCGTTGCTGGAGAGAGGAAACAGGGAAAGGTGAAAATAACAGATTTAATTTGCCACTTTGATTCATCTCAGCAACACAAAGAAAAATGTCACATTTTCCATACCTGGAAGTCTCCGACAATCAGGAATCTCCTCTGGCAACGATGTGGAACCAGCCCCCTAGTGGACAAAGTTCGCATATACAGGTTATAAAGTCAAGATAAATGAACCAATCAGATCACTTCAGCACAGTTACCTCCGTTTGGACGCCTTCCTGTCCATCCTCCTTGATGCTTTCTGGACCTCTGTTGTCCTGAACTTCCTCGTCGTCAGTGGTGATCATGTCCTCATCCTGTAGCGTAGTGTCTGTCAGACTCAACAACGTGATCTGTGACTGATCCAGGATGCCCCTCTCCCTGGCTGCTTCCTGGGTTACAGAAATGAAACAGGCGAGTTAACCCGGCTCCGGTCCAACATGTTGAAATAAAACATGGTTCTGGTCGAACGTTGAGTTCTCTGCAGTCAAGAATAAAAACATACTGATGTTTCTGACGCAGAGAAATCCTGCTGGTTCTGATGTTGACCAGACTTCATCTCTGCATGAAGTTCACCGACTGGGACCAAATGTTTGAGCTCTTTGGACGTTCCTGCCTGTGAGGTGCTGAGAACGGGCGTTCCACTGTTTGACGGGACGCAGGAATCCGTCCTCAGGGTGGGGGACAGTATGAGGACGGATTCCTGCAGGAGGCACTCGGAGATGACGAGCTGGGAGAAGGATTCCTCTAAGACTCTGCAGCAGTTTGGCACCTCCGTTCTCAGCTGCTCGGGTGATGGATCATCTTCTACAGAAGGTGTGGACACGTCATGTTGTGCATCAGCCTGATTTCTGTCAGAAGAGTCCAACGTGTTGCGTTCAGGTAGGTGGAAGGTCATGGAGGGGTCGGCTGTTTCGTTATGGGTGATTTCCGGCAGCAGCGGGTGGAACGAATCTGAGCGGTGCAGAGAGACAAAGACGAGTTCGTTCAGTCAATCTTCATCTCAGAAACACTGTTCATCAAACAACACATGAAGCAAGAAGAGCTTTAAAGGAAAACAGTTAAAAACAAACCAGCTGTTCATCACCAGATCAGAAACATGCATAAAAAACCCTGAAAGGCTTCAGATAAGCACAGAACACATTGTTACCATAAAGCCTCCTCTGACCTCCCTCTGGTCATTGACAGGTGGAGACGCAGACGTCCTGCTCAGCTGTGAGCTTTCAGAAACCCTGCCGGCAGCGCCGGACCACTACACATTAAATCTATGTCAGAACCCTCCTACCCAGGTAGAACCATAGGACCCATACATCCATGAATAGTCAGGTTATCCAGGGCAGCAGCTCCAAAAGGGAAACCCTGACATCCCTCTCCAGCTCATTCCCAAGGCTTTCCAAGTCCAACAGGGATATACACCTTCTACCGATGGTCCACATGGCCCTGTCTTTCAGTGTTTAACCCTTTCTCTCTCCTAGACATAGCTACTGACTGAGCTTCTACTGTAACTAACTATGTGCTCTCTTCAGACTCTAACCTTGAAAACTGGCTCAGAGTTTATCTGTTCTTTCTTTCTAGGTGAAACGACTAAAGGAGCTACATCCATTAACATTTACTTTTCCTTCCCATAGAAAGTACTCCTGGATCAGTGCTTCTTTGTTCTCTTTGTGTCTCTGCTCTGTTCTCTCTAACCCCCAGTCGGTCGTGGCAGATGGCCGCTCACACTGAGCCTGGTTCTGGTTCTGCTCGAGGTTTCTTCCTGTTAAAAGGGAGTTTTTCCTCTCCACTGTCGCTACATGCATGCTCAGTATGAGGGATTGCTGCAAAGTCAACGCCAGTGACTGTCCACTGTCTCTACATGCTCATCCAGGAGGAGTGAATGCTGCAAGTCACTGACTGGATGCAATCTGCTGGGTTTCCTTAGATAGAAAAACTTTTTATCCAGTTTGAATAAATAACAGAATCTGACTGCACTGTTCAATGGTTAGGATTAATTTGAATGTATGAACCTGACTTTTGTGAAGTGCCTTGAGACGACAAGTGTTGTGAATTGGCGCTAATAAATAAAACTGAATTGAGTTGAATATAGTCCCTCCAGTGTGTTCTGGTTCTGCTCCGAAGACACCTCCTTGTGGAACGTGGCCGAGAAACCCCTAAACAATCATCCATTGTAAAGGTAAGAAAAGCGCGGATCAAGGTCTCTCGTGGCTTCAGAGAGAAACCTTGGCAGCTACTTGGGTGAAGAACACCAATGTTCTCCACAACTCCCAGTGGGTGTAGTACCACAGGTCTTCATGTGGTAAAAAGTTTCCCTCTGTGTCTCTGGAACAATGTCCAAAACGTCTGGACCTTTAGAAGAAAAACATTTTCAACCTCACCTTCAGCCCTGTAAGAGTCCAGCTCCACCAGACCGGGTTGGTTCTGTGGCGCCTGGCTCTGAGGACTCACGTGTGGGACAGATGGACTGTGAGATGAGGCCAGCCGTGATGGTTCGCTGGACTCTGTGGAGACTCCTGGAGCTGCAGGAGTTCTTCCACCAGAACACAGCAGACGGGTTTCTGTCACACCAGAACAAAAAGCACCTAAAGATGCAGCATTCAACTGAAAATCCGGATGTTTTGGTTTGAGGTATTTTGAAGCAACGATCAAACAAATTAATCTCATTAATTTGAATCTAATCTAAATGACCTAAGTTAACAAGAGGAGAAAAAATATATTTTAACGGAAGCGAAAATTTATTTTAATGAAATCTAGAATGGACCCAAATACCTGAGCTTCCACTGTGTTGCTCAGCAGAATCATCCAGCTCCCCGACCAGCGGTCTCATCTGGATCTCCTCCGGAAATTCCTCCAACCATGACGGCTCCGATGTTATACGACCAGCATCAAAGTCCTGTCCCGGGCTCAGCCAACGAGAACCGGACCGTTGGGACAGACTGCCAATCATCCGGGTCAGAGTGGAGTCCCATCCGCTCAAATCGGAGCTCAGTGAGGCCGGAGGTCCGGGCCGGGGACCAATCATTGATGAGTTTGCGGACGGCTGACCAACCAGCTGCTCCAGAACCGACTGGCTCTCTTCAGGAGCGAGACAAGACGACTGGTCAGTCAGCTGGAAATGTAACGGTCGGAAAGAGTCCTGCTCCAGATCCACATTCAGAGACAGGGCACCAGGAGAAAAACGCTCCAAAGTGGGAAGACCTGGGGTTGTTATCTCCTGGAAAAACACAAAGCATTCCTCAGGTTCACAAATGTTCTACTGCGACTGATGGAAACCCTCACTGCCTCCGGCCCGCTGATCCCAGCTGCTCTGAAGCTCTGAACTGGATTCGTCAGGAAAGAAACTGGGTGGGTGGACATTTTAGGACCACAATGAAGACTGAAAACAAAAGTGAGTTCAGAGAAGATGGTCAGACTTCATATATAGAAGCTCAAAAGGTTCTGGTTTGGGGACGGAAGAGGGTCATGGGTGGATTTAGAGAACAGTGAAGGGAAAACGTATAATATTTCTCTAGAGGTCTCGAGATTCTTTGTTTTATCCAAAGATGCACCAACAAATAAAGTTCACCTCCTCAGACATGGCCGTGCTTTACAACCTAATTTCTTAGATCAACCAATCAGACCTTCTACAAACCCAAACATGGGTCGAGCCGTCTCATTTAGAACAGAAAGATGAGGGAATAAAATCCCTTGCAGTCACGTTCGAGAAGAAATGAAATGTCCTGCTTTGTCTTTCAAGTTTCAGGATCCTTGTTATCCCCTAAGAGCAGCTGGTCTCCCAGCAACGCTTTAAAATCAAAAACAACCATTCGCTAAAAGTCACGACGACTGAGAGCTGCAGGAACAAATGAGTTCTACATCCTGGAAGGTTTTTATACTGATTCCTGATCACAGGTAAGGCGACAGAGCTTTTCTAAAATCAACGATGTTGTCTTTGAGACTCGTGAGAGGAGGAGTCATACCAGTCAGTGAAGACCGGGGTGACCCTCAGCCAACCCTGAAGATAAAACACTTTAAGACTAACAACTGTATGTGAACTTGCTTAGTTTGGTTGGTAAGAAATAATATTGCAGGTAGCTGCTTCTGAATGGATGCGTGGGTGACTGACCGGGATATGGCTCTGAGCTGCTGAGTGCAACACGACACCCTGAAGACCAGCTGAGTCCTCCATCCTCGTCCCTGACAATCCAACCAGGGGCTGCTGAGAACCTGAAGAGCCGGACTCCTCCAGACTCGGACCTTCACCGTCTGAGATCAACAGAACATCTTTTAATTCAAGATTCAACGTTTGTTTTAAATTTGAAAAGAACACTTGAGATCAAATGTTCGGGTCCAGGATGGACATGGTGCTGGTGACTTGGTTGGACTAGTGAATAAACAGGATATGCACCTGCAGCACTGAGGGAAATGTTGAGCTCTCTGGTGTACTTGTTGATGATGCGCTGGATGCTGCTGTCATTAAACACAGAGTCTACAGACGGACCAGGAGGGCTTGAAGCAGAGCTTTCCTTCATCCTGAGAGCCTGAGCACACGGAGAGGAGACCTCACCTAAACCGGATCCATTTTGTTTGACGGGTTGAGGTCCATCTCCTTACACAGAGGAGAGAAATGCAAGACATGAGTACAGATCCAGGCAGGAATTTACATCCAGGCATCTGGAACATGAAGGTCAAGAAGGTCACATTTATTTTTTATATTTTTGTCCCCGACAGTAGAATCACAACTTCTATGATTTTTGGACAAACAAGCTTTAATTTAGTGGGAATTTTCTTCAAAATGATCCATAATTTATACCTACATTCACCTAAACCTCTAATTAACCGGTCCAGAACATGTTCTAAGCTGACGGACCTATAAACTTCAGCTTGGTGACCATCACTGACTGCAGTTGGTCGCTTTTTCTGCCTGTATAAAAATCCTTTGAAAGCACTCCTCAGAATATTACAATGAGAAAGGCCCAAGGAGTGAAGATCAGAGCAGACCTTAAAGGTCCTGTGACTCGCTTTTCCCACAAATGCTGAAACTGAAAGAAAACATCTTAATATTGAAGGAATTGGGCAGTAATTGACATATTAGGATTACAATGTGATAAAAGATAATTTTGACACAAAATAAGCATATTTAGATGTTAAATTTTGCAAGTCCAAAGTCGCCCCATGATGACGTCTAAGGGGAAGTCTCGGGTCATTGATTGCGTGAGCGTCAATGATAAACGGTTCAGGTAGAGGCCAAGTTGGGTTAAAAACAGCGTTAATATGGTGAAACGGTGCATTGCTGGTGGTGGCAGCAACACTACGACATCTGCCGTTAGTCTGCACTACTTCCCTGAAGGGAAGAGGATCAGAGCTGAAAACTGAGGAGGGACAGATGGGCTGGTCCCACCAAGCACAGCCAGGTGTGATCAGAGGACTTCTCAGCTAACTGCTTTGAACAAGAATCCTCTGAATTCACCTGAGAAATGATGTCAGAGGTCAGATATCTGCAGATGGAGGAGGACGTTGAATCAGAGTCTAGAGCCTCGCTGTTCAGAGCATCCGATGGGAAAAGATCTCCAAAGAAAAGGTTGTTGCTACTGTTGCTAAACGGATCCAAGCTCTAAGAACATCAGCAGTAATGGGCACAGCGCCGGTGGTGTAGCGGGTTAAGGGCCAACCCATACGGAGGCTTTAGTCCTCCACAAATAAAAGTAGGTGATAAATGCGGCAGCAAGTCTAAAACAATTCATTCGGCTTCATTTTTCATTTGATGCATCCAGATATTTTCATGGGTTTTGTTCTACAATGGATGAGTTCACTGAGAGCAGAGAAGCTATATTTGTTGCATTTAATGTTTAACTATTTGGTTTATAACACCTTAGTTAACACAGTAACTGATCTAATTGATCGAATGTTAACTGCTAATTTAACACGTGTATATATGAATATATGCGTGTACTTATTAATAGAGCGAGATCTAGTCCATCTTTAGTGAATTATTTTAAAAACCCGGATGTTGTGCTGGTTCCGTTTCCTGTTGGTCCAGGACGATTCATGCATATTGACTCCAGCTGTGCTCCGGCAACAATAGACGCTGGTGAATCAGATGGACGTCTGCACGCCGCAGCGCTCGCGCTCTGCCATCTGATGAAGGGTCACTTTCTTCTCCTGACCCTTCTCTCTCAGATACCGACCTTCACAAGGTGTTTGGATGAGTCACCACCTTGTGAAGGTCTGAAAAACCAAACTCACCATTAAGAGTAGAGTAAAATAGTTTAAGATATTCAGGAATGACCCAGGAACCGCTGCTGGAACACCAGAGGGTGCCGACTGATGTACTGCTGCCCACCTGGATGAGCTGGAGAAACGTTTTATGGTCACAGGAGACAAAGAGGAGACAGCTGGTAGGCTGGAATGACGAGAACAATGTTTAGAGGTCTTAAGGTGAGGTTCCCAAACCTAAAACACTTCACCAACACACAAGCATGGTGGTGGCAGCGTCATGCTGAGGGACTGTTTTGGTACTGGTGGAAGAGCTGCAATTTCCCTGTGTGTATGGTTGTTTGTCCTGGTTGTCTCTGTGATGGACTGGTGTACCCCGCCTCTCAGCCTATGACCTCTGGAGCACCAGAAGACCCTCCTCCTGAACCTTCTAGGATAAGCGGGTATAAACGATGGATGGATGGATGGAACAAAGTATCAAAGCGACTTAACCTCCTTGACATCGGCTCTAATGGAGGTAGAGGCTTGAAGATGGTCCTGCTGTCACTCACCAGTGTTCCCATGTTGCTCTGGATCGGTGGAGATGTAGCTGCCGCTGGAGATGGTGGTGGAGGAGAGACCGTCGGACTCGGCTGGCCTGGAAAGAAGCTGACACAGAACTGAAGCTTTAAAAATGCTTGAATATTTCAAATAAAATGAATGGATCACTGAGCTCAGTTCAAGTGTAGAAACCATCATGAAAGGTGTTTAATGAACACGCTTCAGGTTCAGATGTTTCACATCATCGCTCAGTAGACACACACACACACACACACACACACATCCGTGTTTTACTATCTTTATGAGGACTTGTCAGTTACTTCCATTCGTTTTCCTTGATTTTTCGTGCTTAACCCCGACTCTAAAACTAGCCCTAACCATGACTCAGTTCATACCCTAGTCCTAAACCTAACCCCTGTCCCAAGAACGGAATTTGAAAAAGTGAGGACCAGGAAAATGTCCTCACTTTGCGATAAAAATACGAAAAATGGTTCTCACTCAGCAACAAGTACAAGAACACACACACAAGCTTCTCCAGCGTAATCAGCAGCTGAGGCTTTGAGCCAGAGCTCTCAGATTTGGCTAGTTTTCATCATCGATCCACAGCAGGTGGACCTCAGAGGGGATTTAAGGGCCGAACGATCTGCCTGATCTTTATCACAACCACTGGTGTGTGTCCAACGTGCTGCCAGACAGAGATGCTGAAGGTGCATCAGAATGAGAGGAGAACAAGGCTGATGGCCTTTCACTGCAGTTAGACGTGCTTAGTTACCTCTGAGGGAGATTTGCAGCTCAAAACCGCGGGACCAGAAAAGTCCACTCCTCTCCCAGAATCAGAACAAAGCAGTGTGACGACTTTCATGACTGAATCTAGAAAAGCAGAAATGAATTACCGTGGTTTTAAATAGTCTCCATCAGCAAAAATCACTTCCTGTGTGTTCGTACCGGAGTCGGAACATTCTGGAGATGTTCCCGCTCCAGACAGCAATCGCTCCCTCCAGGGAAGATGGCTGGATGTCTCTGAGCCGACCGGCCTCTCAGCAGAGTCCGGTCCACAGCTGGAGACAGACGGTGACTGCAGAGTTCTGTCACATGTCGATCCTGAACCATCCTGTAGATGGAAGTCTGAAGGGTGTGAAGGAAAGTTATCTTCTGGACCTGGAAACACAAGAAACAAACATGTGATGTACCTTTTCCTAGTTTAAATACAGGATAAAACCGGACTGGTACCAAGGCTCTGGAAGCTGAGCGCACCTGTGACCCGGCTCAGGTTGACTGGGGTCTCCACCTCTTGGATGGCACTAAGCTCATGTTGTTCAAGCATCATCTCCTTGAAACCCGGTCTGATCCGTGTCACAGGAGGCCTCTGTGTTCGTGGAGGATGGAGAAATCCGCAAGGTTCAGGTGGTTCTGTAGGAATGATGCTCAGAACCAGTGGGGCTTCAAAACGAAAGTAAAAAGGTACAATTCTGATCTAAAATATGTATGCAGGTGATTTAAAGGGGAATTATATTCTGGATTTAACAGGGAGCCAATGAAGGGAAGCTAAAGTAGGGGAAATATGATCTCTCTTTTTAGTTTTCATCAGAACTCTTGCTGCAGCATTTTGAATCAGCTGAAGGCTTTTAACTGCATTTTGTGGACATCCTGATAGTAAAGAATTACAATAGTCCAGCCTTGAAGTAACAAATGCATGGACTAGTTTTTCAGCATCAATCCTGGACAGGATATTTCTAATTTTGGCAATGTTCCAGAGATGAAAGAAGGAAATCCTAGAAACCTGTTTAATATGGGATTTAAATGACATGTCCTGGTCAAAAATAACACCAAGGTTTTTTACTTTATTATCGGAGGTCAATTTAATGCCATCCAGGTTAAGTGATTGACTAAGCAGTTTCTTTTTTAAAGACTCCGGTCCAAAGATGACAACTTCTGTCTTGTCTGAATTTAGAAGCAGAAAATTTAAAGTCATCCAAGTTTTTATGTCTTCAAGACATGCTTGTAGTCTATCTAACTGGTTGGGCTCATCAGGATTTATGGATAAGTAAAGCTGAGTATCATCAGCGTAACAGTGAAAATTTATTCTATGCTGCCTGATAATTTGACCTATTGGAAGCATATATATAGTAAAGAGAATTGGCCCAAGTACTGAACCCTGTGGTACTCCACAATTAACCCTGGAGTTTAAAGATGATTTATCATTTACATGAACAAACTGGAATCTGTCAGACAAATAAGATTTAAACCAGCCTAGCGCTGTTCCCCTGATCCCTACAGCATATTCCAGCCTTTCTAGGAGAATATTATGATCGACTGTATCAAATGCAGCACTGAGATCTAACAGAACCAGTACAGACACAAGTCCATTATCTGAGGCAATAAGAATATCATTAGTGACTTTCAGCAGAGCTGTTTCAGTGCTATGATGAGCTCTGAAACCTGACTGAAACTCTTCAAACAGGTCATTGCTGTGTAAATGCTCACACATTTGATTAGCAACTATTTTCTCAAGAATTTTAGATAAGAATGGAAGATTGGATTTAGGTCTGTAATTTATTAAATCATCTCAATCAAGCGAAGGTTCTTAAGCAAAGGTTTAATTACAGCTACCTTAAAAGCTTGTGGTACATATCCATTTACTAAAGATAGATTAATCATATCTAAAATGGGGCTGGTAATCAGAGGGAACACTTCCTTAAATAATTTGGTTGGGATTGGGTCTAACATAAAGGTTGAAGGTTTAGATGAAGCTAATATTTCTGATAACTGATCATCTCTTCCTTGTGGCCCTTTGATTGGCTGGGATATATTAGGCAGCACATGAACATTTAGCCCTCTGGAACAAATGGCCAAATTGTGACGGCTAAATGACTGGATCAGAACATCTCTCAAACTGCAACTCTTATGCTTTGTTCCCAGTCTATACTGATCAATATTCATCAAGGAAGAGACAGCAGGGAACCGGTGACTGGGTCATGAGCTGGCAAGCCTCACGGATGGGCAGCAAAAACTGACCCGTGTGGCTCGATCCAACAGACCAGCTACTGTGGTCAGATTGTTGAGGTAACGGCTGGTTCTGACAGAAAGGCAAGGCAGCTTGTTGTGTATCAATCAGGGTGCCATGTAGTCATAATGTTGTGCCTGATCACTGGAACAACATGCAGAGGGAGACAGTGAGAGATAGTTTGGACCACACTGTGCTTTTCATGTCTGATGTGGGACCTCAGCTCTTCTAGCCTCAGTGACCAAACTTTCCTTCAGTTTTCAGCTACTTGATCTCTGCTTCAGATCCACATCAACCATTTTAGACTTGATCACTTTTTAAACTTGTAACATCAACAGACTTTCAGACTCAAAGAACTCGGCGGCTACCTCCGACTCCACGGTCAGACTGGGTTTGTTCAGGGGAGTCGTCTGCCTCCTCAGGGTCCTCCAGGTGTGACAGCGTTCCTCCATTTGACTCCTCAACTGCTCTCAGCAGGGACGCCAGCAGCGTCAGTCTTTTCTGCCTGATGTCCTCAGATTCCAAACCTTCACTGGGAGCATCAGGATCACTCTGGGGGTGAAAGGAAAACATCAGGAAGGTTAAGGAGATCCTTGTTGCTAAAACATTTTAGATCAGAAGTTTAATCTTTTCTACTAATAAAAACTACGATGTTTGCAGTGATGCTGCCTCATACCTGTTCATCAGTGCCTATCAGAGCCTGCAGCATCTCCTTCTGTCTCCTCATCTGTTCCAGCTCCACCTCTGCTCTCCGCCTGTCTTCCTCCTGAAGCTTCTCCTGCAGCGCCACCGCCTCCCTCTGCTCAATCACCCTTCTGTGAGCCTCCTGCAGCTCTCGTCTCCTCCAGTCCAAGTCCTCCTCTCTGGAGATCAGGGACACAGCCCGCAGTCCTGGATCCAGAGGTACAATGTCTGGAATTTTTGGACCGGCAGGTCGGGGCAGATCAGAGGGTGACGAGGTGCTGGTTGAGCCATGTGCTGTGGGGAGTTTGAAAGGCTCTGCGGTGACCGGGGAGGGTCTCAGTCTCTCTGGTAAGTGCTTTGTAACTCTCTGCAATATGCTGTCAGTGAGCTGAGCTGTAACCTCTGGTCTCCGTGTGCTGAACCTTCTTCCAACAGACTCCACCGACGGTAAGCAGGAGCCAGCGCTGCTGCTGGAGGCAGGAGGTGAAGCTGACAGGTCTCTCATGGCAAAGTCCACAGAGGTTTTAGGTTGAGCGTCTGAAGGCACTGGAGGTGTAGCAGGGGCCTGAGGAGGGTGTTCAGACCCAGGATCAGACAGACACGGGGGAACGAGGGCAGCAGGGTGAACAGGAGGCCGTAGTAAGGTGGCGGCCATGTTGTGGCGGATCCGCAGACCTCTCTGGTATTCTTCCAACCGCAGCCGAGCCACTTCCACTGATCTCTGGTGAATCCTGAAAGATTTCCTTCATTCAGTTACAGTCAAACATCAGCACGGCGCCGAAGGGGGAAAAAAACAACACACCTGTTCTGCTCCAACAGGCGGCGCTGATATTCTCTGAGCCTCCTGGTGGCCTCACCTTCACCTGCAGGACACACCGCCTGCACAACACAAAGCGAGTCAACTTGTTCTTCTCACAACACTACACCATACCATGTTCACACAGAAGCTATGATCTGCGGTGTATATTTGGACCTACCTCACAGGTCAAACCCGTCCGGACCTGGTCCTGGACAGGAACGTGTGATTGGAGGAGGAGCGCTTCCTGGGACACAGCAGCTTTCAGGTGCTCCCTCTCCTGCTGAGCCTCCTGCAGCATCTGCTCCAGTTTGGCTTTTTGCTCCTCAAGCTCCTGGAGCAGAAGAATCTGCTGCCGTTTCTGCAGCTCCAGCTCCGCTTCCTTTCAAACAAACAAACCCATATGAGCTGTTATTACGATGCATAAGGCCGGCCCAAATCAAACCTTCAGCACAGATGGTCCATCTGATGGAAACGCTCAGGATTTTCTAAGGCGGTGCCAATCTGAGACAAACTGGTTTGAACTGGGAAAATAGGCCATTATCACATCTCAGATGTTTCCAACAAGTTCAGCATGAAGCTTCTGAACGGCTCATTGTGTTCAACATCAAACAATTGTGTTTGTATTTTAGCTCAAACCAAATAAATGATCCAATCCAGTGACGGATCATTTTAGAACCCTAAACACCTGAAAGGACTAAGACAGAAGGAACAACACGGCTCCGTTCCACAGGGCAGCTTTACTGGGTGTAACAAGTAAGTACACCCAGAATGTAACTGATCAGATTGGTTAATAAGATTTCTGTTTAATCAACAAGTGAGAACTTCACCTCAGCCCACTGTTTCCACCATTAATTCACCCTTTATCTCTATAGCCTCACCCTCTTCCTACGTTCTTCAGCTTCTTGGATTCTGCTGAGGAAAACACCAGGAAGTGGACTTTCTGCTGCAGGTTGCAGTTCTGATGGTTCTACAACTGGATGAGTCAAATACAAAAAAACATGTAAACAAGTTGATTCCCTTCATCTCACAGGAAATTGTTTTACATAATGATACAAGGAAGACCAATCTACATCGTTCCTTGTTATAGAGACAGAAGAAAGTTAAAGACCAACTTGGCGGAGGGATGGTGGGCTCTCCGATCCTGACGAGGGCCTGTTTGTCCGTCTCACTGGTCAGAGATCCAGTTTCGATGCTCGTGTCCCGCTCTGGGATCAGGTCTGTGAAGTCTGTCGGCGAGTCTTCTGCAGGAATCCGAGTGCTGCCGTTAATCCAGTCGTTCCTTTGGCTCCGGATACGATCCAGGAGTTTCCTCAGCGCCCGTCTGGGAGGAGGCTTCAAAGCTTCCACTGCAGGAAAAGAAAGGAAGCTTCAGTCTTCGAGTGGCTGTCAGTCTTCCACGACAGTGTTTCATGTGTGAAACAAGAAGCTGATTTATGATTTAGGGACATATTTATTCAAAACTCTGTTCCATCTGATGATTCTCTTCACCTTCAGCTGATCTTTCCTGCTCACTGCATCCAACTCCATCCTCAAAGTCTTCCTTGACATTTTCTGCTTCAGATTTGGTGTTTTCATCCAAAGTAACATCAAGTTCCTGATCCAGGTCCTGGCTGGTGGTGGATGAAGCTGGAAGAGGCTCAGGTACCAGCTGGACAACCAGGTCACCTTTAACCCCTGAGATCGGAGACGATTGAGATGCAAAGAGGATCACCAGTAAATAAACTCACAGGTGAACACCAAACATCAGGACGGCCCTTACGTCTCTCTCCAGTACACAGGTCCTCAAAGGCAAACTCCATCTCCCTCTGGAAGTCCTCCCTTGTCTCCTGCCTCTTGAAGAGAGGCTGGAAGATCTGAGGTGGCATCTGGGACACCTGCTGCCTCCTCCTCAGCAGGTCAGTCTGCTGCATGTGCTCCAGCTCAACCAGCAAATGCTCCCGGTCCTGAACGAAACCATCAGGCACCCATCAGCAAACAAAGGCTGCTGTTAAAGATTTCCGTGTTTTTACAAGCAGCTTTTAGATTTGGTGATCGTCGGATGTCTGAGAAAAACTATTCATTCTCTTTAGCTTGAAAATACATTGTGGAAAAAGAAAAAAGACAAAGAGTTTGAGTTTTCAGACAGACACCAGCAGCTCAGCCAACAACCTGTCTCTCTCTCTCTCTCTGACTTCAACAAACAGCTGATATCATTAAGGTCTTCCCTCATCCCACTAATGACGAGGGCCAAGGAAACGCCTCCAAAGAAACAACAAATGTGTGCACTTCTTAGCATGATGGAATAATCTTTTACTGACACTTTAAACTGAGGTTAGCTATATTCAAGATAAATAGATGCTACATCATTGCACAATTTATCAGTTATTTGTGTTGTCTTTTTTTTTCAAATGTTGCTCCTGAAACTCACACCACCAACACTGTGACAACAAATAATACTTCGGTTAATAAATCCATCAGCCAGTAGGGAAATTAGGCCGATATTGGCCATTTAGAGCAGATTCCTACGGGCGGCGCAGCGCCGGCTGCAGTTATAGCAGAGCTTTCAATAAGCTGTAGCTTAGTGAAGAAATGCTTCAACCAGGAGAAAAGTAGCATTTCATCATCTGAACTGGGAAATCACTCTTCACTTCAGAGGCTGTGAAAGATGCAGCAGATCTTTAAATCTGAGGCGATTCGCCTGAAATGTTTACCAGCAGGCGAAAGCAAATGTTTTCTACCCAAAGAAATGTTCTGCTCTGAGGTCAAAAAGAACTGATCACTAGAAAGAAAAAAACACATTTACCAAGAAGGAAAAAAGAGAAACAATGAAAAATAATTGGCCTGAAATATTGTTTACTGGTGGTTTGCAACAGCTCAGTCGGTCTGTGGCGTTTCTACAGTGAATCTGACGCCTCGCCAACATCAGAGCACCAGATCTGTTGGTCAGGTAAAGCGTACCTGCATTAGCTGCTCCCTCCTCAGAGCCTGCCTCCCTCTGAGACGAGCCTTCTCCAGCTGCTCCTCTCTCCTCCTCTGTTCTTCTCCCTGTAGGTCCTGAAGTCTCCTGGCTTCCAGCTCAGCTTCCTCTCTGGCATCAGGCTGCAGATACGACCAGACCAGAGATTAAACATGTCTGACAGCAGCTGCTGAAAATCCTCCCTTCAGCCCAAACCAGGGAGCTGACCTGCACTGTATCCAGCTCTTTCTCCACTGTGCTCTCAGGCATGTGGTAATGTGTGGCAGCAAAGGCATTCAGATCTGATCTCTTTACTACATGTGGCTTCTTGGAATCGATGTCCTGCTCGAACAAGCAAACAGTTAACACTTCGACAGTCCTGCTTGCCCGAAAGAGGAAAAACAATCTGAACATTGTTAAAACATTGGGATTTTTCAGCACCTGGATGGGATGAGGGATAGGCGGTGGAAGGCTGGCCACTTTTGCTGATCGTTCCTTTTCCTTCTGCAGCGCCTTCTTCCTCACATTGATGGATCTGAAAAATGAAGGAGTGAAGTGAACATTGTGTCTCTTCTTAACAAATACAAACATGTAAACATCTTGAAGGTTTCTTACCGTTTTTGTTTCTCCTGCTCTTTAATCCTTTGGATTTTGAGCTCCTTCAGAGCTTCACGGTAGCGCTCCTCAGCTTTGGCATGATTCTCCTCCTCTCTCTGAGCAGCAGCTGCCGGATCTGGTTCCTAAAGCAAGAATATAAAACTTTCCCCTCAGCTCAGATTTCTAAGTAAACTGCATCATGTTAGCCACATTCCGACTCCACGTAAAGCCAGGACACCACTGCTGTGGCAGCTTCATAAAGAAGCCTTATCAAGCTGCCATCGCTCACGTTTTCTTTGGCACTCCTGTGGCTCTGGCCAAGCAGCTGGAGGCTCTCCTGATATAAGCTCTGCAGTGTTTGGAGCTTCTCCCTCTGCTGTCTCTCCCAGTCCTCCCTCAGCTGCTCCTCCAGCTGCCGTAGCTCATGCTGTCGTCTCTGCTCGACCTCCTGGCGGATCTGCAGTGCGATTTCCCTCTGCTGCTCCCGCACCTGGGCATGAACCCAAAAAGCTCGGTCAGAAACAGGTTCTGAATGAAGAAGAAACTAAACCAAACTGAAGCAGTTTGAAGAACCAACAAGGCAACAGTAACTCAGGATCCAATCTGAGATGGCCCAACCGATCTGAGACATCAAGCCCATTAAATTAAAGGGTTTCTGCTCAGTCACATCTTAAAATACCAAACTTTCCAGGGCTTTCTAGTCATATTTTGATGACATTTTAAAAGTTTTCATACATTCATGATCTCATTAACTTAACAGATTTATTTAGACAACTGACTCGTATGACTGCGGTCTTACTGCTGGTTTATAGCGCTTATAAAGTAGGATCAGGCTCTTCTGTGGAATCAGCTCCTGGTTTTTGTCCCTGAATCTCCGTTTACTTTTAAAATTAGAGTCAAAACTTTCCGTGCCTCTCGCCCGTAGACTGCTGGAGATGGGTACCAGCTCCCCCGTGACCCACTATGGAATCAGAGGTACAGAAGATGAATAATGAATGAAAAACTTTGGTTTATGATAAAGCTTAGAATTAGAGGGGCTTGGGTGCTGTGCCTATAGTTATGGGCCCAGTATGGAGAACGCACTGACAACTAATCCTCACTTCGCTATGATAATGTATAGGTTATCTGCAACCACTGCTGCCATTAACTACAGTCTGTCTTTCTGTTAACTCCATAGAAAGTACTCCTGGCCCAGTTCTTTTAGCTCTGTCCTTTCAACCTTCAGCCAGCCACTCATACTGGGTTTGGTTCTGTTGGGGCTTTCTGGGAGTTGTTTCTTTCCACTGCCGTCACATGCTTGTTCGGGACAAGGGAGGACATCAAGATGAGGACTTTATGCAGTTTGTTTTAACAGACAACTTTCTACCATGTCCGACATTTAGCACCACCTGAACCTAACAGCTGATGATGGATGAACTGAACTGTTACTTAATTTGAATCTGACTAATAAAGCAGATTTAACTCAACAGATTCACTTTAGAGTCCACATTGTGGATGTTTGTTGGATCCGTTTACTCTGTAGATGACGTAAGATTACCTTTTTAATAAGCGAATATATATGACCCAGATCTGAATCGGAACATGGGCTGAAGCCACAGAACTTTCCAAAACCAACCTGCTGGATTCGTAGTTTTCTCCTCCTTTCAAGTTCCTCTCGGATTATACGAGCCTCCTCGTTAGGACTCAGTCTTAATTTCGATACTTTTCTCTTCATTGTCCCCAGAAATGCTAACGGACATTTACAACGGTGAGTCTGGAGGCTAATTAGGCTAATTGGGCTTCTCTCCGAACTCAAACTGTCTTTGTTTCGGGTCGCAACAATCATTCCGACCCAGTCAGACACTTACAGCGGGAAATAAAAGCTTAGTGATATTATAGCTAGCAGAAAATAACAGCTAAATGCTGCATCATTACAAATATCTTCGACGATAACGTCTATTCTCCAAACAAAACAGACCGTTTGTGTTCCAGACGTCATATCCGGTGGTTTAAATTGACGCCGTACCGCCCTAACTTGTTGGTTCTTCTTCTTCTTGTTGGTTTTATTGGCGGTTGGCAACAAACTTTTAGTAGCATTACCGCCACTTACTGGTATGGAGTGTGGTTCGTGTCGGTCTATCTATTTAAATATATATTTAAATTCTACAAACTAAAAAAAAAAAAATATATATATATATATATATATATATATATATATAAACTATATTATAACTATAATATACCGCCACTTACTGGTATGGAGTGTGGTTCGTGTCGGTCTATCTATTTAAATTAAAATTTTAAATTCTACAAACTAAAAAAAAAAAATATATTATATATTTTAAAAAACTATTTTTATAACTATAATATAAATATAATAAAAATTTATGAAATAATTTATTTTTCTTTAAAAAAACGAATCACTATTCCCCTAAAAAATATTTTAAAAATTAACCTTTCCTTAATACCTTCAACCTCTCCCCCTCATATATTTCTCTCCCCTTTCATATTTATGACATTCAAAATAAACATTTTCTATTTTTTCATTTTTTGCACAGTAATCACATTTACCAGTATTATGTTTTGAATTTTTAAAAAGCGTATAATTAAGTCCTGTATGCCCAAAATTTTAACCTTGTTATCACTCTTTCCTCCTTTCTATTTCGTCTTCCATTTCTTTTTTCCCTACTAACTTCTGAATTTTAATAAAACCATCTTCCCTTTTTTTTCCTTCATCCCCCCTTTTTTGCCATTTTTCCATCAGTTTTTCTTTAACAATACTCTTTCCCTCAGATTTACTTGTTTTAACTTTAATACTAATAGGATTTTGAATTCCCCTCTTTGCCATTTTATCTGCCTCTCGTTTCCTTCTACCCCCAATATGTGCTGGACCCACACAAATTAAACTATCAAGCCCAATTTTTTGTATTCTGTATAACGTTATGAAAAAAATTTCTAATAAAATGTCAACCCAGTATCTGATTGATTATATTTAAACTTAATAATGCAGAGCTTGAATCTGAGCAAATTACTGTTTTTAATGGTCTTATGTCCTTTCTCCCCATTGTAAACCCTTAATAAATTGCCAAAACATTTCTCCTGCGTATATTCTGATAAGCCGTCTGTAATTCGTTTTCATTTTTTTATATTGAATTTTTTGGGTACTACCAAAAGCTATTCCTATTTTTCCATTTTTTTGATGCATCGTTTTTATTTGAATAAATCTATAAGAATGTTTTAAATGTATCTGTACTGAATATTCTATCTACGATGTAAGATTTTTTCTTGCTTTTTTCCCAATTTTTTAACATATCTACTTTTGCTTCTGGTAGGAACCATGGTGGTATAATTGATATTGGTGTTTTTTTGACTAATTTCTAAACCCTCAATCATTTTAAATTCTTTTATTTTTTTTTTAAATTGTCCATCCGAAATCTTCATTTCTTTTTTTCTTTTTTTTCCCCAACATGGTTTTTAAAAAAAAATTTCCCAAAAACTGGATGATCCAAGTTATTACCTTGAAAATTTAAACCCAAAATTTATTTTTTTAGTTTTTTTTTTAAAACTCTAACCGGTTTTCCTCCCATTTCTAGTTTTAAAGCCCCAGAACATAATTTTAAGGGCCGGGATTTTGGATAACGTCAAAATTTAACCAGATGTGTTTAGCTGCTGAACCGAAAAATTAAACAACCAAAGTCTATGTTAGATCTTATCATTCCTGTTTAAAAAATTCTGTTTTAGGTGATTTCCTATGCCCCCCCATTTTCACTGCCAGCCAAGCTTTCTCATAGTATTTAAGATTTTTTTACATTTATAAAACAACTTTTTAATTATGTATATTTCCCATTTTAGTTTTTCATAAAACAAAATCCTAAAAAATTTTTTACACATTTTAACTTGCTCCCCAATTTTTTGTTATATAATTTTAATTTTCATTTCCTTGCTTTTTTTTCGGGTTTAAAAATATCTTTAAATTTTTGGTTTTTTCAACTGAAAACTTAAATCCCCATTGTAACGCCCATTTCTCTATTTCAATAAAAAACTCTTGTAATTTTCCCCTTTACAATGAAATTTCAACATTTTTCCCTTTTTTCCAAACAGCTCCTATCTCCCAAAAAAGGGGAAATTTCCCATTACTTTTCCAATATCTTTAAAGACCTTTCATTTATCAATTAATTGAGAAAAATAACGGATTTAAAAATCCCCGTGGAGCTCCTTTTTTCCCATTAAAATATTTTCCTGAGACCCATTCCCCAAAAATTCTAACTTGTATTTCCCATTTTTTAAAAAAAGTCTTTAATCCCTTAAAATTTTTCCCCCTTTAATGCCCAGCATGTGTATTTTAATTTAATAACCCCTCCACCCACACCCCTTTATATCATATGTTTTTCTATATCAAAAATAAAGCCACTGCATTTCTTTTTTTTACCTGAGCTCTTTTAATTTCATGCTCAAAAATAGCATTGGATCATAGTACTCCTCCCTTTTTTTTTTAAAACCCAATTTTGATTTTTTGACATACATCCTTTATTATTTAAAAATAATATACTAGTCTACTATTAATCATTTTTTCCCCTTTTATTTTACAAAAATTTGATGTTAAGGCTATTTGGGTTATAATTTTCCCGGATTTGAGGTTATCTTTTCCCCGGGTTTTAGCAAATTGGTTCTTTTAATGATTCCTTCCAGCTCATTTGGTAATTTTCCCTCCCCCCAAATTTTTTATAAAATAATTGTAATATTATATTTTTCGTTTTTTTCACTGAGTTCCCCTTTATCATTCTGTACCAAATTTGATTTTAACTGGTCCCTGTATTTTTTTTTCCTAAGGGGAATAATTTAAATTTTCAGGTTTTTTGGTAAACTCAACATTTAAAAAAATTATTTTTTTCTTCAACACTCTGTTAAAATCTTTATAAATATACTTTTTGGTTTTTTCTCTTCCTTTTTTTCCCTCTTCACTAATATTATTTAAATTTTAAATTTTTAACTAAATATTCTTGCCAATATTCAAATTTATTTTCATCTTTTTTAAATTTTATTTTATTTTTTTTTAATTATAGGATATTCAAACTCTCTTTTTTATCCCCTTTTCATTTTTTTAATTTTTTTCCAAAATTTTTTTATTTTGTTTTTCCCTATTGTGCTACAGGAAAATTTCCCCAAATTTATTCTCTTTTTGCCGTCTTAATAGTTCTCCTTACTATTGTTTGCTTTCTTTTATTTTTTAAAAAAAATCAATTAAAATTTTTTAAATGGATTTCCTTTTAGTACCTTTAAATGCTTTATTTTTTTAACTTTTTTGCTTCTTTCACATTCATTTGTCCACCATGGTACCATTTTTTTTACTTTTACAGCCTGCCCTTTTTTTTATAGAAATTTTGCGGCTTCCCAATGATTTTTAAAAGATTTAAATTTAACCCTATTTATATCCATTCCCCATATCTACTTTCCCTAAGTTTATTTTACTCAAGTACCCCAAAATTTATTCCAGTCTGCCTTATTAAAATTTGCTTTTTATTGACATTTTTATATTTTTTTATTTTAAAGTTACTCCTTACTTTTTATTGTAATGGGAAAATGATCGCTACCTATTTTTGAAATTTTTTCAATGAACCAACCCCACACCTACCAGCTAAACCATTTGAAACCCCTGGGTTTAAATCAAGTACTGATTCCTCCCTGTTCTTACATTTATTCTGGTTCCCCCCCCCATTCATTTTAAATACATACTAGATTTTTTATTTTTCCATTAATTCCTTTTAAACTTGGCCCCTTTTTTTAAAAATTTACCCCACAATGTACTATTTGCATTAAAAATTCCCCTTTCCCCCCCCCAAATTTCGTTCCCTTTCCAAAATATTCATTTAAAATCCCCCCATTATTTTAATTGAAAATTTTTTTTACATGGATTTTTAAAAATTTATTATTTTAAATTTAACCCTTTTGTTCCCCCCGATTCCCAATTACTGTATATTCAAGTTCTTTCCCCTAATACCTGATATTGTGTTCCCTTTCTAATAAATATTCCCCAAAACCCCTCCCCTTCCCTCCAGTCCGATCTTTTCCTTTCACCCATCATATCCTTTTATCACAAAGTCCAATGTTGGTTTTTAACATGTTTCCTGAACACAAAAAATTTTTGGTTGTTCTTCAAGACTTTTCAAAATAAAACCCTTTTAAATTTCTTGTTCGTTAGCAATTAAACTTCTTGGCCCCTTCCATTGTAATATTAACATGTTACGACTTTCACCAGATGGTCCTTGTCTCCCATCTACCCTTTCCCAAATTTTTTATTTATGTTCTCCCATGATCCCCTTTTTAAAACACCCCAAAAACTTTTCAGCCCCTCTCACTATTATTTTAATCTTCTCAGTTTTATGCTTGGCTTTTGGTCAGTACAGTTGATAACATATGCTATAAATAATATTAAATTTTTCTACTGATATTGTAAAAATTTTTTCTGACTGTACTTTGCTTTGCCTGTGGAGTTTGACTCACTAATTTGTTCAATCTTTTTTGTTTTCTGTTCCCTTTCACTTTTTTAAATGCTTCTGAAAAGCTGATGTTTTTTGCATTTTAATCTGTATGATTTCTTTTGCCTTCTTCCTTATTTCACATCCCCCATACGTAACTCTATGTTGCCCCCCCAGTTACAAAATTTTTCTTGTACTTCTTTACATTCTTCTAACTTGTGATCTTCACCACATTTTGGGACATCTCTGCTTCCCCTTTACAAATGGCCTATGTGTCCAAACCTTTGGACATTTGAAGCAACGAAGTGGGGGAGGGATATAAGGTCTGACTGAAAAGCTGAGATAACCTATTTTGAGTTTTGTGGCAACTCTTTTTCATCAAATTTCGATGAGGATTGACATACTTCCAATTTTTCTCCATTTATTGTTTTTGACAATCTCTTTAAATTTTTCACTTTTTGCCCCTAAAACGTCTCTTAATTTTATCCCCAAGATCTTTTCATCTAGAGGGATCCCCATAAATCCCCTCCTCTATTTTTTTTTTATTTTCTCCCATGATTTTTTTTTTTTCCAAAAAAGTTTTTTTTGCAGATATTATCCACCTTTTAAAGCTTGTTCTTTTTTCTTCATTTTTACAGACTACCAAAAAATTTCCATCTCTCAAAATCTTTACCATTTCAACATCTCCAATTTTTTTTTTTATCTCTTGTGACGCCACAATGGGGCTGATGTTATCCTGTTTTCCTCGTTCTTAAGTTTTTAAATTATTTTTAAAATTTTCCCCTCAAAAACTTTCCTCCTAAATATCCTTTTTTCTTCTGAACTGCTTCCTTCCAATTCTCGTTTAACTACCTTGACTATCACCAATTCCCCTTTTCCCCTTTTTTTATTTATTTTTTCCCCAAAACCCCTTCCTCTCCCCGCTGGCGTCCACCCTTCTAAATCCACGTTCTTCCTCATTTCCTGTCTCCATTTCCAACCGAACCATTCACATACCAGTTTATGCCCAATCCACCTTTTCCAAATCCGATATATTTCTTTGTTTTGTTTTTCCCGCGCCGCACCAAAACCGTTTTTCTTCTTCTTCCGTGTAGTCTAACTTGTTGGTTCCTACTTACAAGACTTTTTAGATTTGTTTGCATATTGCTGATTATAATTTGACTGAAATAATTCTGTTTCATTAAATATTATGGAAAAAAATAATAACATGTTTCATTAACTTTATATAAAATGTTTAAGCACACAAAATGTCAGCATGTTGTATTGGAAGCGGGTATTTAGTTGTGAAAAACGTTAGGGGCTTTGTGATGTTGTGACACCAGACCTGCACCATTTTCTGTCACCGGCGAATTAGTGATCATTACCAGCAAGGTGGGCGGTAGCTCCTAAGAAACGACGTCAGCAGGCGGGAGACTCTCTTAAGTGAGGTTGGCACTTCAAGGGCTTTGTGTGTTTATTTTGTGGTGAATTGCAAAAATATGTGACGTTACAAAAAGAGATATAAGGGACCCAAGACTGGTTACTGCACAGGCTGAAAAATATGGCCGTTTCCCAGGGAAAGTATACAACATAGCCACTTCATATATGTGTGCGTGAACACATCCCTGTATGTTTAAATGTTTAAGTAATGTGAGCCCTATAAAATTAAGTGGTTGTATCTTAGCGGCGACATCAGCGGCTGTTATCCTGCCGTTCAAGATGGCAGCCGAACTACGTGGCCCGGCGTATAAATGGTGCGGACCGTCTACTTCCTGTGTTCGTAGCAGATAAACAGCCGTATAGCGCTCCAAATCTGACTAATTTTTGCGAATAAATACTTATATTTGGCTCTATTCTGAACAGCGGGTGAGCTTTATTCAAATAAAAGTTATCTGAAGTAGTTTGATCTGCTCCCTGGGGTTCTAGTATTTAGTTATTTCATGTCGTTGGATTAGCAAACAGCTAAGGTGAGCTAATATTTCTACGTTGAATTAATTATGAGACATCCTGACTACAGAGCTGGCTCCTTTATAAAAGAGTAGACAGAAGGTTTCTTGTATGTTCGGATCGGTAGTCCTAGAGGCTGTTTGATGGTCTTCATTTGCTGTTTTTTAACTTCGTTCCGGTTCGGTTCTGGAACATTTCAGCATGTTGTTTCCTCCAAGAAGCCACAACGTCCAATGTTACCGTAGTTTGCTCTCTCACAAAGAACCCGTCTCCTTTGGGGCGGCGGTTCGGTTGTAACGCAGAAAACCAGAATATCAACCGGAAGCCCAGAAGATATGCATCAAATTAAAGATAAAGGGGTGATTGAGATAAATACGTCCTTAGCTTCAGAACTTGGTGGAGAAACCTTTGTGTGTTTAGGGATATTCTGTAGTTGGTCACTGGTTCTGCACACTGTCCAGCTGGGATTTTGGACCACTCTATGTAGGAACAACCTGAAGCTTGAGCTGCCTCCTCTGTAGGATGTGGAGACCGGCTTGGAGACTCCCTGATCGGCGGCTCGTTTATAGACACTGCTTTGTTCCTGTGTGGTTTTGGGTCACTGTCATGCTGGAAGAAACCTTCCGTGTCCTGACGAGGGAAGACGGCTGATTTTACTCCCTATAGTGGCCCTTCAAAGCAGTGAAGACGAGCTGTTCCATAAAAACAGGCCCAAAGCATAATGCTTCCACCTCTGTGCTTGACCGTGAGGACCGTGTCGTCTGAGTCACATTTATTCGTTATTCGTTCCCTTCTTCAAACTTGGTGGGGCAAGTTGATGCCAAAGAGCTGAATTCTGGTGCATCTCTGATGTTCTCTAGAAAAACAAGATGTGAGTTCATTACAGTCTAACGTGTTATCAGTAGCATTCTTTGTGACTGTGCGGCACACTGCTTTCAGAGGTTGAAGATGAGATGCAAATCAATTCTTTTGTTTGTTCTAGATTTTCTGTTGATATTCTGCTCTTCTCTACTAGATGAAAGCATCTTGAGCACTGGAGACATTGGGTTTCTTTGATTGGGAGTTAACTTTACAAAATCAGCAGGATGTTAAATGGTCATTTCCCCACCCTTTCTATACAAGGTGTCGGTATCTTACTGGCTTTATATTGTGTCAAAAGTTATTTGGTGGTTGAATCCTCCTTCTCTCTGCAGCCCTTGTCTCGTCATGTCGGGTGGTCCAGCTGTGAGGATTAGCATCGAGTCTTCCTGTGAGAAGCAGGTGCAGGAAGTGGACTTTCATGGCACAGAGACATACGTCCCTCCTCTCTCCATGTCCCAGAACCTGACTAAGTTGGCCCAAAGGATCGACTTCAGCCAGGGCTCTGACTCAGAGGAGGATGGGGGCGAGGGTGAGCCTGGAGACAGAGAGTGGGGCAAGCAGGAGGAAGAGGAAGGTAAGACAGTATAAAAGGGAGTGGTTTGTTCACCTTCTTGTGCAGCAATAATCAGTGAAGCAATGAGCTGCTGTTAGAGCAGTCAGTGTTGTACTTTCCAGTTAAATCTGTAACTCGGGTCCGAGGCTGAAGACTTCATTAAAACTGGAATTTCTTAAAAATGTGAGTATTGGTTTATTTTCTCAGGCACGGTGAAGTTTCAGCCATCTCTTTGGCCCTGGGACTCTGTGCGAAACAATCTGCGCAGCGCCCTGACAGAGATGTGTGTGCTTCATGACGTACTCAGCGTGGTGAAGGAGAAGAAGTACATGGCCTTGGATCCAGTGTCTCAGGATCTGACCGCTGGAAAAGTAAGCTGCTAAAGAAGCTCATCAAACATCTGTGGACCAAGGAGTTGCTTCAGTCTGTCTATTCCTGACTCAAGCTGTCAGTATTTATTTATTATAGGAGCAGAGGTGACATCATGGCGCTGAATGAGAGTAAGCGCTGTAAAACTGAGTTTTACTAATAGGAAAGTCTAAGTTTATACTTTGGCATGTTTTCATAGTGATTAGCACATTTAGAGCAGATAGCAGTACCAAACTCCCATCCTGGAGCCTCATGTCCTAAAGACTGCGCAGCTTTCGTAATAAAGGTTTGCGGTTGGGAGAAATTCTGAAACTTGCAGTGCACAAAAAAATTCAATGTTCAAAACTGTACGTAGACACGTCACCTCAAGCGTAGCCTTCATACATCCCAGTTTGCGGTGGATTCAGCGCAGCTGCAGGTGGCGCTTGGACCACCCGGTCTCCACCCATAAATACATCTGCAAAGTAGTATAAATGGCACCCATCAGTGCCCAAATAACCATGGCAACAGGGGTGGTCACTAAGGCAAGGAAGAGGAGATTCACTGAATATGAAATACAGATCTCAGTGTCCGAGATGAAGGCAAAAAGTTCAGATTCCTCTGTCAGTATTTCTCCCGGTATAGGTGATACATTTTAAAATGTGAGAGGAAGAAGGTTAAATGACAATGTTTAACATTTTAGCCACAGCTAGGGGAACTTTCTTTATCTGAGCAACATCTGGATGAGGCCGACCCATATAGCTGGCACGGCCCGGTTCAGGGATGACTGTTAAATACCTGACCTGTCAGTCAGCTCCCTCTGACAAGCTCTGGTTGAAAGGACTGCAGGGTAGTGAGAACTGGAACTGGTACTAGTGGTTCTGTTTCCCTCTGAGGTCAGCTCCATGCAGAGCTCCAAGATGATTGTCCTGGACAATCTGAACCAGCTGATGAGCCATGCATCATCATGTTCCAGCAGGTCAGGAGGATCTCTGACTTCTTCCATCAGTGATGTCCTCCTGCTGAACCAAAGCTGCCATCGTTCCACAATTAGGAGCAACTTTAGCAGCTATTTATGGACATGTGTGATTGTCTCCAGCTGGTCCACCTTAGGAACCATCAAACCTGACTTCTTAGGAGTTAAACTGCTGATCCGACACTGTTTTATTCTCAGGGAGAATGAAAGTGTTCCCTAGATGATTCACATCCATTTTCTGCTCCTCAGCACTCTGACCGATGAGCGTTTCCATCTACAGATGACAGAAACAGAGGAAGTTTCACAGTTTCCATCCGACTGAGGTTGTTTCCTTCGTTTTCTGAGGTTGTTTCCATCCGACTGAGGTTGTTTCCTTCGTTTTCTGAGGTTGTTTCCATCGTTTTCTGAGGTTGTTTCCATCGTTTTCTCCAGTTGTTTCCATCGTTTTCTGAGGTTGTTTCCTTAATTTTCTGAGGTTGTTTCCATCGTTTTCTGAGGTTGTTTCCATCGTTTTCTGAGGTTGTTTCCATCGTTTTCTCCAGTTGTTTCCATCGTTTTCTGAGGTTGTTTTCCTTAATTTTCGGGAGGTGTTTCCTCGTTTTCTGAGGTTGTTTTCCATCGTTTTCTGAGGTTGTTTCCTTCGTTTTCTGAGGTTGTTTCCTTCGTTTTCTGAGGTTGTTTCCATCGTTTTCTGAGGTTGTTTCCATCGTTTTCTCCAGTTGTTTCCATCGTTTTCTGAGGTTGTTTCCTTAATTTTCTGAGGTTGTTTCCATCGTTTTCTGAGGTTGTTTCCATCGTTTTCTGAGGTTGTTTCCATCGTTTTCTCCAGTTGTTTCCATCGTTTTCTGAGGTTGTTTCCTTAATTTTCTGAGGTTGTTTCCATCGTTTTCTGAGGTTGTTTCCATCGTTTTCTGAGGTTGTTTCCATCGTTTTCTGAGGTTGTTTCCATAATTTTCTGAGGTTGTTTCCGTCGTTTTCTGAGGTTGTTTCCGTCGTTTTCTGAGGTTGTTTCCGTCATTTTCTGACGTTGTTTCCGTCGTTTTCTGAGGTTGTTTCCGTCTTTTTTTCTGAGGTTGTTTCCGTCGTTTTCTGAGGTTGTTTCCATCCAACTGAGGTTGTTTCCATCGTTTTCTCCGGTTGTTTCCATCGTTTTCTCCGGTTGTTTCCATCGTTTTCTGAGGTCATTTCCTTCATTTTCTGAGGTCGTTTCCATAATTTTCTGAGGTTGTTTCCATAATTTTCTGAGGTTGTTTCCATCGTTTTCTGAGGTTGTTTCCATCGTTTTCTGAGGTTGTTTCCATCCAACTGAGGTTGTTTCCATCCAACTGAGGTTGTTTCCATCGTTTTCTGAGGTTGTTTCCATCGTTTTCTCCGGTCGTTTCCATCGTTTTCTCCGGTCGTTTCCATCGTTTTCTCCGGTCGTTTCCATCGTTTTCTGAGGTCGTTTCCATCGTTTTCTGAGGTCGTTTCCATAATTTTCTGAGGTCGTTTCCATAATTTTCTGAGGTTGTTTCCATAATTTTCTGAGGTCGTTTCCTTCATTTTCTCCGGTCGTTTCCATCGTTTTCTCCGGTCGTTTCCTTAATTTTCTGAGGTCGTTTCCTTAATTTTCTGAGGTCGTTTCCATCGTTTTCTGAGGTCGTTTCCTTCGTTTTCTGAGGTCGTTTCCTTCGTTTTCTGAGGTTGTTTCCTTCATTTTCTGAGGTTGTTTCCATCGTTTTCTCCGGTTGTTTCCTTAATTTTCTCCGGTTGTTTCCTTAATTTTCTGAGGTTGTTTCCGTCGTTTTCTGAGGTTGTTTCCGTCGTTTTCTGAGGTTGTTTCCGTCGTTTTCTGAGGTTGTTTCCATCGTTTTCTCCGGTTGTTTCCTTCATTTTCTGAGGTTGTTTCCTTCATTTTCTGAGGTTGTTTCCATCGTTTTCTGAGGTTGTTTCCATCGTTTTCTGAGGTTGTTTCCATCGTTTTCTGAGGTTGTTTCCTTCGTTTTCTGAGGTTGTTTCCTTCGTTTTCTGAGGTTGTTTCCATCCAACTAAGGTTGTTTCCATCGTTTTCTGAGGTTGTTTCCATCGTTTTCTGAGGTTGTTTCCTTCGTTTTCTGAGGTTGTTTCCTTCGTTTTCTCCGGTTGTTTCCATCGTTTTCTCCGGTTGTTTCCATCGTTTTCTCCGGTTGTTTCCATCGTTTTCTCCGGTTGTTTCCATCGTTTTCTCCGGTTGTTTCCTTAATTTTCTGAGGTTGTTTCCATCGTTTTCTGAGGTTGTTTCCATCGTTTTCTGAGGTTGTTTCCATCGTTTTCTGAGGTTGTTTCCTTCGTTTTCTGAGGTTGTTTCCATCCAACTAAGGTTGTTTCCATCGTTTTCTGAGGTTGTTTCCTTCGTTTTCTGAGGTTGTTTCCTTCGTTTTCTGAGGTTGTTTCCTTCGTTTTCTCCGGTTGTTTCCATCGTTTTCTCCGGTTGTTTCCTTAATTTTCTGAGGTTGTTTCCTTCGTTTTCTGAGGTTGTTTCCATCCAACTAAGGTTGTTTCCATCGTTTTCTGAGGTTGTTTCCTTCGTTTTCTGAGGTTGTTTCCTTCGTTTTCTGAGGTTGTTTCCTTCGTTTTCTCCGGTTGTTTCCATCGTTTTCTCCGGTTGTTTCCTTAATTTTCTGAGGTTGTTTCCTTAATTTTCTGAGGTTGTTTCCATCGTTTTCTGAGGTCGTTTCCATCGTTTTCTCCGGTCGTTTCCATCGTTTTCTCCGGTCGTTTCCATCGTTTTCTCCGGTCGTTTCCATCGTTTTCTCCGGTCGTTTCCATCGTTTTCTCCGGTCGTTTCCATCGTTTTCTGAGGTTGTTTCCATCATTTTCTGAGGTTGTTTCCATCATTTTCTGAGGTTGTTTCCATCGTTTTCTGAGGTTGTTTCCATCGTTTTCTGAGGTTGTTTCCATCGTTTTCTCCGGTTGTTTCCATCGTTTTCTGAGGTTGTTTCCGTCGTTTTCTCCGGTTGTTTCCGTCGTTTTCTCCGGTTGTTTCCATCATTTTCTGAGGTGTGTTACGTTATTGAGGCTGAATGTGATTCAGTTTCATCGCTCTGGTTTAAACCATAAAAGCTCAAAGTCATGAAGAAACATCAGGGTTGATGCTCCATGAATTAAACTGGATGGAGTCATATTTCAGTGGATTTAAGGGAGGTTTAGTTTTCTGTAGTTTATTATTGTTGATTGAAAAAGCTTGCTTGGATTTATGCACACTTTCACACAAACTTAATTTTTGTACATGCCAAGTTGTGCGTAAAACTTTGCGACGCAAGATTTCTGTACGTAAGTCCGCTTCGTACATGAGGCCCCATGTGTGTAAATTCTAGAGAACGTAGATCCTTAACCTAAGACATTTCCCCAAAGAGCTGCCGATATTTCCAAATCCAGCAGGTTCAATGGCAAACAGAGGTTGAAATCTCAAAAGTTTAAACCAAAACAGCTTTAATTCTCACTCTCTCTCACCTTATAGTTTCTGCAGCATGTCAGTGATTCATTCAGGCTGAGAGCTACACAGTGTGCCACAATGCAGTCATCACTGCAGTATCAACATGCGTAAAATCACACCTACAAAGGACTGCTTGGGTGCTTAATATTAGCTAGGCGTCACTGTTTTAAGTGCACAACGGTTATTCCGCTCGTTGGACGGACCTCCACTGTCCACAGCTGATGGACAGCAACATTCAAAGGTTTGGACACACCTGTCATAGAGAAATGAGCTCATAACCAAGCACTGGAACGATGAAAATCACTTAGTGAGGTTTATAAAATAATCTTGAGAAGGACAAGAGCAAAAGTATCCTCCAGTGTATCCTCTAGTTGCTGACTCAGTTCTTTTCCCCTAGAGGACCGAGGGCCCTGGACATATTTATGAGACAGAGTGTGAAAAGAAACATCTCAACAAGTTAGTGTGCGATCAATTCAATTCAATTCAATTCAATTCAGTTTATTTATATAGCGCCAATTCACAACACATGTCGTCTCAAGGCACTTCACAAAAGTCAGGTACATGCATTACAATTAATCCAAATCACTGAACAGTGCAGTCAGATTCTGTTATTTATTCAAATTGGATAAAAAGTTTTTCTATCTAAGGAAACCCAGCAGATTGCATCCAGTCAGTGACTTGCAGCATTCATCCCCGGATGAGCATGTAGAGACAGTGGACAGTCACTGGTGTTGACTTTGCAGCAATCCCTCATACTGAGCATGCATGTAGCGACAGTGGAGAGGAAAAACCCCCTTTTTAAAAGAAGGAAACCTCTAGCAGAACCAGGCTCAGTGTGAGCGGCCATCTGCCACGACCGACGGGGGGGTTAGAGAGAACAGAGCAGAGACAAAAAGAAAACAAAAAAGCACTGATCCAGGAGTCCTTTTTTGGGGAAGGAAAAGTTAAATGTTAATGGATGTAGCTCCTTTAGTTGTTTCACCTAGAAAGAAAGAACGAAAAACTCTGAGCCAGTTTTAAGGGTTAGAGTCTGAAAGAGAGCACATAGAGTTAGTTACAGTAAAAGCTCCGTCAGTAGCTATGTCTAGGAGAGAGAAAGGGTAAAACACTGAAGACAGGGCCATGTGGATCATCGGTAGAGGGTGAGCACCAAGTTGTTGCCAGCAGAAGCTTGGACGAGGCCCTCTCCCAGATAGTTGTCCAGGTAGACACAGAGTCAGGCAGGTGAGCTTCTAGGAAAAGGAAAAAAGGAGAGAACAAAGTTAAAAGCTGAAATAACAGCAAATAAAAAAAAAAATTGAAGAGTAGTGTGAAAAGTAGCGAAGAGGGGGAAAGTGGTCATTATGTCCTCCAGCAGCCTAAGCCTATAGCAGCATAACTACAGAGATAGCTCAGGAAAAACCTAAGCCACTCTAACTATAAGCTTTATCAAAAAGGAAAGTTTTAAGCCTAGCCTTAAAAGTAGACAGGGTGTCCGCCTCACGGATTAAAAAATGGAGCTGGTTCCACAGGAGAGGAGCCTGATAACTAAAGGATCTGCCTCCCATTCTACTTCTAGAGACTTTAGGAACCACCAGTAAACCTGCAGTCTGAGAACGAAGACCTTGTCCAGCTTTCTTCTCTGCAGCTGCAGAGCCAGCTCTGCCAGGTGACCTTCGGTGTTGCAGAGCAGAGTCTCAGAAGCATAATAAAATAAAGATATAAACATACGTTTTGAGTCAGAAGATTACGGAAAGCAAAGCTCAATTCAGTCATAAGATTTTAGCAAGAAAGACATTTTTACTTCATACATCTTTGTCATTCAACAGCTTTTGCTTACTTTATTACTTTCTACATTGCAGATACAATGAAGATATTAAAACTATGAAGCAATATAGATCTATAGGTCTATAGATCCATATCTATAGATTTACAGATATAGATGTATAGCTCCTCTTTGCTCTGATAACTGTTTTGTACTGTTGAGGCTCTCTGGATGAGCTTCATGAGGTTCATCCCGAGGCAGTTTTCCAACAGTCTGGAAGGAGTTCCCAGAGGTGGGAATAAAAACAAAGACAAACCAGTGAAGGAGAAGGGGTGTCCAAACTTCTGACTGGAAGTGTAGATGTTAGTGATGGGATCCTAAAGCTCAGGGGGTGCGTTGGGGACATTGTGATGATAGACCAAACAGAGTAATGAAGGAAATGCAGATTAATCTTTCCAACATTTAACGATAAAAACACAGCGGGGTGTTTTCTTAATATTTTGCAGTCGTGTAGAAAACAGTTTCCATTTAGCTTCTTACATCTCTGTGCTTCCTCTGACATCAGTTGAAGCACCTCATTAAAGTCTTCATCACCCTTTGAGCTTCTGCAGCAAAGAGTGATGCTGTCAGCACAGCTTGGTGTGGCGCATTCAGGGACATCAGTTTTGATCTATAAGTCTTTGCAATAAAAGCTTCAGATATCCCTCATTTGTTTTATTCGCTCGTTTACTCTGATGTTCTCCTGAAGACGCCGCAGGTGTTCCAGCTGATCAGCAAAAAGAAATCGCTGGCCACTGCGGCACAGCTTCTCCTGAAAGGAGCTGAGAAGCTCAGCAAGTCGGTGGCCGAGAACCAGGAGAACCGGAGGCAGCGTGACTTCAACGCTGAGCTGCTGAGACTTCGATCTCAGTGGAAACTGCGCAAAGTCGGAGACAAGATCCTGGGAGACCTCAGCTACCGGAGTGCAGGTGAGGAGAAGGACACCTGGTACTCCAAAGAAACCTTTGAGTTACATTTGGTTTTAACCTTTAATTGACTCATGCAGGTTCCCTGTTTCCTCACCCTGGAACATTTGAGGTGATCAAGAACACCGACATTGATCTGGAAAAAAAGGTCCCAGAGGACTACTGTCCCCTGGATGTCCAGATTCCAAGTGACTTAGAAGGATCAGCTTATATCAAGGTTTGAGCCCAGTCCATGCATAAACATGTTTCTAGAATAAAATGCTGTAAAATATTGAAATGATACAAGTTAGAATGCTTGTCTTTAGGTGTCCATCCAGAAACAAGCTCCAGACATCGGTGATCTTGGAACCGTCAACCTGTTCAGGAGACCTCAAAAAAGCAAAGGAGGTCTGGTTCTGCACACAACCCGAATGAGAAGCCTAACTAAGCTTTTTAAACCAGTTGCTTCCCATTCTCCAGTCTGCTGTCTTCCCCTTTGACGTCCGTCTCTTTTGTCCTTCCTCAGGGACGCAGCCGTGGCACGTCAAGCTGGAGGCGGCTCAGAACGTTTTGCTCTGTAAGGAGATCTTCGCACAGCTTTCTAGAGAAGCGGTCCAGATTAAATCGCAGATCCCACACATAGTTGTGAAGAACCAGATCATCTCTCAGCCGTTCCCAGGTCAGATTGCTGATGATGAGTGGTGGAGCATGATGGGAGAAGGTCTTTGTTAGATCGGAACCTAAAAAGGTCTGTTTGTTGGACGTTTGACACACACCACCACCACCAAGAGACTTTTTAGTTCTTGTAGATTTGTCTTGGTCATGAAACAAACTGAAACAATTCAAGAAAGAAGACATTTGAATTTTAAGATATTTTTATGGAACCCAGTTTCCAATCTGGAGAACCTAATTCCAGAGTCAGGTGATTGGGACCCTACGGTACTAATACCATCAAATAAGTGTTTCCCGGTGCATTATGGACCTTCGGACTCATACCATGTTCACTGGTGTAGCATTAAACTGGGATGTTTTCTCATTTTGCAGGATTTCCTGATAAATATGGGAGGCTTCTGAACCTCCGTCATCAGTTTCAGCCTTACCTGTTTATTAGCAGTATGGGGGTGAGGGTCACTTACCTCTGCAAGTACAGTCAGAACGATTTGTGCACACAAAAACTAAATCTAATTTTAATCCTTGTGTTTTTCACGACTTGCACCGAGACTAAAATGATATAAGTCCATGAGGTCTGCTTGGCTCCGGCCCCTGACTCCTCTTTGCTACATACGGTGTAAGAGCTTCTCTCTAACAGCATAACAAGTACATTTTGCATTTGAAATTCTGCCGAAAAATCTCACATGGTCTACCAGCCTATATGCTCAACCTTGAGGTGTGTGCGCTTTTCCAAAGCTGGGAGTTCTATTCCACAGGAAATGTGCCCGTTCCCCCTTGATGTTCTCCAACGCATGGACCAGACATCATGAATAAGATACTACTGCTGCTACCAGGCTCCTCAATCTCAAGTTTTGTGTGAGCTCAAAACAGGACTTGAATTCTCCATCACAGGTAGTGGAGACAACGCTGCACCTCAGAGGGCCTCTCAAAGACCCTGCAGAGTCCATCCACATTCTGGATGTTTTTTAAAGTCGTGGCCCAGCTTTAGGGTGTGGCAAGGGGGTCTAACGAGAGAAAGAGCCTGTCCATATCATCTTTGAAGTTCAGCTTTATTTAACTCCACTGTCTGAAGGCAGGCCCAGAGCAACCTGCTTGTTTTTCTGCCCCTTCGTGTTTTATGGTGCAGGCCTGCAGCTGTCCATCTCGCTGTGCCACTCAACTGGAGAGAAGAAGAGCAGTCGAGCCTCTCCAGAGAAACCCAAACCAGACGACCATCTTTATGTACTGGAACACAATCTGCATCAGATGATGAGAGAGGTGAGATATCAAACACCATTTTCCTTTTTTTTGATTATGGGATGCATATAACTTGAGTTATCTCAGTAGTAGCAGTTTTGTAGATGTTTGAGCTGAACTCACCTGAACCAGAACATGGTACACACATGTTTAAAGATGTACAATCACATTGACTACCTGCCTTGCTTCTGTTTCAGTTCCACAAGCAACAGCTGAGCTCGGTGGTTATGCCGCATCCGGCCAGTGCCCCATTTGGACACAAGCGTCTGCGCCTGGCGGGTCCAATGGCATACGACAAGGCGGAAATCTCCAACCTGCAGCAGAGTGAGGGGCTGCTGGAGAAGATCATCAAACAGGCCAAACACATCTTCCTCCGTAGCAGGTAATGGCATCAACAAAAGATCTTTGAGCTTGTATTTCCAGGAACTGATTGGGTTTTTATTTGACATCACCGACCCGTGATGGGCTGAGGTAAACCGTGCAGCCTGCTCAGTTCAGTTCAAATGCTTTGTGTTAGCGTGTGATTTATGCAGTACTAACTCTGACCAGCAGGTGGCTCACTCACCTTTGCCTGTCAGAGATCAGCTCTGCCTCTGATGTCACTTTGGGGCTAATTCTGTCTGTGTCCTGCAGGACAGCTCGGACCATCGACAGCTTGGCCAGCCGGATTGAAGACCCTCAGATCCAGGCTCACTGGTCCAACATCAACGACGTTTTTGAGTCCAGCGTCAAGGTGCTCATCACTTCCCATGGTTATGAGCAGATCTGCAAGTGAGTGGACCGCTGGAAAGGATTTAATGCACTCTATGCTTCGTCCAGGACCTCTCCCATATAATGGGACCATGCTTTCTGTGTTCAGATCCATCCAGCTGCAGCTCAACATTGGCGTGGAGCAGATCAGGGTGGTGCACAGAGATGGACGGGTCATCACGCTGTCACACCAGGAGCAGGAGCTGCAGGACTTCCTCCTCTCACAGGTACCACCTTTTTGTTTCCATCGTGGTGTTTGGGAGGAGTTTGGATTCGCTGGAAGTGGATCATCTGACGGCGCACCTTGTTTCAGATGTCGCAGCATCAGGTCCACGCCGTGCAGCAGCTGGCCAAAGTGATGGGCTGGCACGTGCTGAGTTTCAGTAACCACGTCGGGCTGGGCCCTGTGGAGAGCATCGGGAACGCCTCCGCCATCACAGTCGCTTCCCCCAACGGAGAGTACGCCATCTCAGGTGAGACTGCGGAGAACGATTTAAGAAGCTCTGAAGACCTTCCACCTTACAGAAAACCATGATCTGCCGAGCTTCTTTTCTGTGCCTCCTAACAAGGCTGCAGACTTGTGGCCAAAATATGAAATCTGTTTCAAAGAGGCGGTTCTGGTTTGGAGAACTTGTGAAATACTCGAGCAGTCAGTATGTTACCCGCTGCAGACTGCAGTTACATAGGAGAGCAGGAAATCTTTTTTTCTTATAATTGGACTGCCGGGTTAGAACTGAACACATTGCCGGTTCTGTCACCTGAGGAACCCGCCTCAAGCTCCAGGTATGGCTACAGCTGGATCTCTCTCATCTCGGTGTCTTCTGGCGCTGAAAAACCATTTCTGTTAGAGACCAGAAGTCATGATTAGAACAGGCCCGGTGTAACGGCTGGTCAACGTTCATGGCTGCGCTGTTTCTTGCTCTGGATGGACGGTACCTCACCGGTGCTGACCGGCTAAGGGGCTGGAGGTGAACGGCCGGGAACGAAATGAAGATACAACCTCAGCTGCTACAGGAAGGTTCTGCCCATGGCTCTGATCCAAACAGCGAAAGCGAAGCAGTGGCCTAAAGCACGAACAGCTTTACCCACCGACTTTTTATTTAAATCTTTATTAAACATTTCAGACATGTTTTAACTTCATGGTCATCTCTGAGTTAGGGGTCAGCTTGACTATCTTAGTGTCTTGTTCTTTACGGGTGATGGTAGGATGGAGCAGGAGATGGTCCGAGGGACTGGGTCTTCTTCTGCAGCCGCTGGTCTGAAATGATTACATGTAACAATGTATTTAATACGTTATTTTTGGGATTTGTGTCACTGTTAGCCTCCTATGGCAGGAATATTATCTGGAACCTGTTCTGAGGAAAACTAAAACATCCAAAATATGGAGCAGATATAAGGATGGAACCAGACAACCAGAACCAATAAGGAGTGGGTTTCTACTAGTTACAGAACTCCTAAGACTATCTTGACCCGGGCCCAGGCGAGGTTATCAGCTGGCCTGACTGCACCAGTGGATGACCTCTGAGATGGTTGTTATCCCAGTTATAAACACCAGAGGTCATTTGAACAGTAAAACTTTAATCTTCTGAGTTTGGGCTAAAAAAACACAAAAATAATCCCAAACTGATACGGACATAAAACAAGCTGCATCTGTTGCATCACAATCCTGCAGAGTAATGTTGCCTCTCAGGGTTCAAATCGGCCCAAAATGGTTACAGAAATGTTTGCATCAACGTCTGTCCTGGAAAGGAGGTCCGTAGAGGCAGAAGTTAGAGATTAAGGACATGCGGATACAAGTTGAGGCAGCATTAAGGAATCTCACCAGAGAGAAATGCCTAATGTCAACAGTGCAGCCCAGTACTCCAGCTAGCACTGAGCTACTCTGTAGAACATCAAATCCTAAACTGAGCTTCTGCTTTTTTCAGTGCGTAACGGCCCAGAGAGCGGCTGTAAGGTTGTGGTCCAGTTCCCTCGCAGCCAGATAAAGGACCTGCCAAAGAGCGATGTAGTCCAGGACACCAAGTGGAACCAGCTCAGGGGGCCGCATAAGGAGGTGAACTGGAGCAAGATGGAGGGACGCAACTTTGTCTACAAGATGGAGCTGCTGATGGCTGCGCTGACTCCGTGTCCCTGACGCCGTGTCCCTGTCTCCGTGTCCCTGTCTCCGTGTCCCTGACTCCGTGTCCCTGACCTTGTGTCCGTGACTCCGTGTCCCTGTCTCTGTGTTCCTGTCTCCGTGTCCCTGACCTTGTGTCCCTGTCTCCGTGTCCCTGACCTTGTGTCCCTGTCTCCGTGTCCCTGTCTCTGTGTCCCTGTCTCCGTGTCCCTGTCTCCGTGTCCCTGTCTCTGTGTTCCTGTCTCCGTGTCCCTGACCTTGTGTCCCTGTCTCCGTGTCCCTGACCTTGTGTCCCTGTCTCCGTGTCCCTGTCTCCGTGTCCCTGTCTCCGTGTCCCTGACTCCGTGTCCCTGTCTCCGTGTTCCTGTCTCCGTGTCCCTGACCTTGTGTCCCTGTCTCCGTGTCCCTGTCTCCGTGTCCCTGACCTTGTGTCCGTGACTCCGTGTCCCTGTCTCCGTGTCCCTGACTCCGTGTCCCTGTCTCCGTGTCCCTGACCTTGTGTCCGTGACTCCGTGTCCCTGACCTTGTGTCCCTGACCTTGTGTCCCTGTCTCCGTGTCCCTGACCTTGTGTTCCTGTCTCCGTGTCCCTGTCTCTGTGTCCCTGTCTCTGTGTCCCTGACCTTGTGTCCCTGTCTCCGTGTCCCTGTCTCCGTGTCCCTGACTCCGTGTCCCTGTCTCCGTGTTCCTGTCTCCGTGTCCCTGACCTTGTGTCCCTGTCTCTGTGTCCCTGTCTCCGTGTCCCTGACTCCGTGTCCCTGACCTTGTGTCCGTGACTCCGTGTCCCTGTCTCCGTGTCCCTGACTCCGTGTCCCTGTCTCCGTGTCCCTGACCTTGTGTCCGTGACTCCGTGTCCCTGACCTTGTGTCCCTGTCTCAGTGTCCCTGACCTTGTGTCCCTGTCTCAGTGTCCCTGACCTTGTGTTCCTGTCTCCGTGTCCCTGACCTTGTGTTCCTGTCTCCGTGTCCCTGTCTCCGTGTCCCTGACCTTGTGTCCGTGACTCCGTGTCCCTGACTCCGTGTCCCTGACCTTGTGTCCGTGACTCCGTGTCCCTGACCTTGTGTTCCTGTCTCCGTGTCCCTGACCTTGTGTTCCTGTCTCCGTGTCCCTGACCTTGTGTCCCTGTCTCCGTGTCCCTGACCTTGTGTCCCTGTCTCCGTGTCCCTGACCTTGTGTCCGTGACTCCGTGTCCCTGACTCCGTGTCCCTGACCTTGTGTCCGTGACTCCGTGTCCCTGTCTCCGTGTCCCTGACTCCGTGTCCCTGTCTCCGTGTCCCTGACTCCGTGTCCCTGTCTCCGTGTCCCTGACCTTGTGTCCGTGACTCCGTGTCCCTGACCTTGTGTCCCTGTCTCCGTGTCCCTGACCTTGTGTCCCTGTCTCCGTGTCCCTGACCTTGTGTTCCTGTCTCCGTGTCCCTGACCTTGTGTCCCTGTCTCCGTGTCCTTGGACAGAGCGCCTGATGTTTTTCCCACCACACATAAACTCTGGTTAAAACACTGTGGAGTGAAGCGGCAGCTCACGTCCAGAAGAATCAGTCTTTTGTCCGATTTGAATAAAACATGAACAGGTTCCTGAGTCCTGATGCAGCCTGTTTGTCCACTGCAGCTTGCTGACTTTTGAACGGTGCCATAAACTGATTTGGACCGGCAGGAAGTTCAGCTGTTCATCAAACATAAACTCTGCATCTGCATGATCCAGATGTTTTCTGATATGTTGACATTTTGGTAGATTTTAACCAAACAGAACAAGTTTCTGCCTCCTCGTCTCATCTCTGCTGTCAGAAGTAAAACCTGAACTTGGAAATAAAGTCACTACAGCTGAGGTCGCGTCACACAGTTGGTTTAATACAGCAATAAATAAGGGATGTATTTACATTGTTCCAGAGCCATCTGCAGTGAACACATTCAGTTCAAAATATAAACATTGCAGGCTTTTCTCGTAGCTTCCAGTGACTTGTAATGTTTGCACACCCAGGCGGTTGTTGCAGGACGGAGAGTTTGGACAGTCTCAGCAGGGTTTCAGCACTTCATCACAGAGGCTGCAGCTCTGTTGCATTATTTTCTGCAGAAGAAACATGGAAACATTGTTATGGAGCCTCTCTGACCGTTGGGCCATAACACACCTTCATGAATATAACTGATAACTTCAAGTTAAATTCCCGCTTCAAACGCTTGGTTCTGTTCTGAGACTCAATTATGTTATCTGACCTGATCCAGTCTGGCTGTTCTGTTCAGATAGACGGGCTGTAAACTCAAATCATTAACAGGTTTAGATTAAAATGTTACTTGAATAAAAAACTTCACACCCTGACAGAAACAGCTTACCAGACCAGGAGTTATGCTGTGATTTGGATGTAATGAACAGGAATGTACAGAAAACTATTCATTCCAGGACAAAAATCATTTGATTTTCCATAATCAGACCACCTTCTCCAACGGGTCTGCTGTGTGACAGCACATTCTCCTGCCATAGCTGTGTATCTCTGCAGCTCCTCCAGAGCTACCACAGGCCTCTTGTCTGCCTCTCTGATTGAGGCTCTCCTTGCTCGGCCTGTCAGTGAAGCTCTGGAGTGTTGAACTGTAGTCCTCGAGGCGCGGAGTCCTGCATCAGATGCATCTATGCTTCATCAGCCTTGTTTCAAATAATTCGGTCATGAGCAGAACTCTGGAGAGCTCGAATGTCTGCTGAGGAGGTGATTCAGCCGTTTGAATTGGGTGAGTTGGACCAGGGTCACATTTGAAAGTTGCAGGACACTGGCCTTTAATGACTGGAGTTGAACACCTGTCTGGTAGGTCTGCAGGTGGCCCATCCTCTCCATGATCAGGTGATGGATTGATCAGAGCTCTGTGAGATGTTTAGAGCTTGGGATGTTGTTGTGGAACCTACCTTGCTTTAAAATTCTCCAGAACTACTTCTTCGACCTGTCTGCTGGGTTCCTTGGTCTTCATGATGCTGTTTGTTTTCTAATGTTCTCTAAAGAACCTCTGAGGCCAGAAACAGAACATCTGCTATATATATATAACCCAACCCCAACCCTTACAGGAACGTTTCTCCTCAGAAGTTTAAAGTCTTTAAATTCAGTCCAGGTGGCATTTGTTGTAACTCAGGTTTGTCTAAATGTGTTTTTAAAAATGAAGGAAGATCTAACTTCTACCCTGAGGGACACCATCTGAAGCACCACACTTTAAAACAAGACACCACACACAACGTAAGGCTTGACGCTGCAGAAGATCCAAAACGTTATATCTGAATGTGAAATAATCTTCTAACCAGGCATAGCATTATGACCAGCTGTCTGATGAAACAGCCGGACCTGTCAGGGCTTAGACTCCAGTGGACCCCTGAAGCTGCTCTGTAGTACCTGGAATCTATATGTTAGAGCAGAACCTTCCAGTCCAGTAGGTTGTGAGGTGGGGCCTCCTTGAATTCAATTCAAATTCAATTCAGTTTATTTATATAGCGCAAATTCACAACACATGTTGTCTCAAGGCACTTCACAAAAGTCAGGTTCATACATTCCAATTAATCTTAACCATTGAACAGTGCAGTCAGATTCAGTTATTTATTCAAATTGGATAAAAAGTTTGTCTATCTAAGGAAACCCAGCAGATTGCATCCAGTCAGTGACTTGCAGCATTCACTCCTCCTGGATGAGCAAGTAGAGACAGTGGACAGTCACTGGCGTTGACTTTGCAGCAATCCCTCATACTGAGGATGGAGGAATTTAAGTGACTGAGTCAGCACCTCAGACTTGAGGGGCTCTTTAAATTATTTCTGAACCATTTAGGATTTATGGCAGCAGGTGTTATGCTTCTGAAGGAAGCTACAGCCATCAGGGAATACCGTCTCCAAGAAAGGGGGATCATGGTCTGCAGCATCACCCAAACCATCATACTGCCTCCGCCAGCTTGCCTTGTACGGCATCCTGGTGCACCCAGCCACCCATGTGATGTAAATGAAAACCTGACTCATCCGACCAGATTCTATCACTGATAGATTCTGACCCTTGCAGACCGGGAACGCTCCACAAGAGCTGCAGTTTTGAAGATCTTCTCACCCAGTCATCGGGTCATCCCTTGTTCGGGCCTCACACTGGCCATTTTTCCCACTTCTAACAACTTGGAGGGGAAAATGGTAACGGGTTCCATGATGAAGAGTTAATTTACTTCAACTGATGTTGGTCATAATGTTATGCCTAATTGGTGCTTGATTTTTGCCCTGTGAAATATAGCCTGGATATACAAATATTTTCCACACACTCCTTTCTTTTGCAAACTTCTCCACATCTGGAAAATACTCAAATCTTTTGAAACTTCATAGGAACCGGGTCAAAGTCATGACCTGGACTCACGTTTACCCCAAATCTGACTGAAAATCATTTATGCATCCCATCAATGTTCTGCATGTTTTCCAAATTCTGTTCAAATTGGAGCACTGGTGCTGGTTGGTTGATTGGGTTTGTCCAGTAAGTGTCTAAAGGCCTCACCTGGCATCTGCTGCCTGCGTCTCCACGCTATGATCCTCCTGCAGGCTCTGTGCAGCAGCCACGTGGTCAGCATGAGCAGGCCGGCCACACACATCAGAGCTAAGGCGGTGACCGACAGGTACTGAAGATCCTCATACAGAACCTCTGCAACACAGAAACGTATAAACTCAACCAGAATCAGCTTTCCATTCAGGACCGGGCTCAGCTTCAGGTTATTGTGAAAGAGAAGAAACGTCTGAAAAACATCAAAGATCCAAGATGCAGTTTTATTCCCTCAGTCAGATTATAAAGTACGTCTGACTTTTATCTCGTTTTCATTCTCTGCCTCCCTTCCTTCCTATCTCCTTTCCTCCCTTCCTTGCTTCCTCCCTTTCTCCCTCCCTCCTTCACCACTTATTTCTGCCTAAATAAATCCTTTTCAGCTGTTTTGCTGAAACCGCTGACAGAGGAAACAAAGCCGGACAAATGACTGTCAGGCTTGTTTTGTCTGTTTGGATGAAAACATCAGTACCGGAGCTGCTGCACCCTGGTTCAGTTAGACAGGATCAACATATTCATCTTTACAGAAAACATCGGCAGCAGTTTGGGGTAAAAACAGAGAGGGCAGACTGAGGGAGACCCAGAAAGATCTCAGAGGTCAGCTGTTGGTGAAGTTTCTGTCTACAAGGCTGCATGAACAGGCTGTGGTCCTAAATGCAATTAAAGGTGTCTTCTACTACGACCTGCATTATAATAAATATTGTTCTGTCATTAGATGTAGGAAGCGACCTTTTACCAAGGTGGTTCTGATGGTTGCATAGACAGGTTCTTCTTGATCCAAACACTGAAACTCCATAGAGATTATGGATATTTCAGGTCCACCAGTCTTCAGCGCATATGTTCTGTCTAAAGGGTTTATGCTGAACAAAGAGTCGGCCTATTTCATCAACCCAAACAACTTTCCAACCACACTTAGACATCTGCAGACACCTTTCTGGTGGTTTTTCACCTTTTATCGTTAAGCTCCTGCAACATTTGCCAGTGTTGTAGCACACGGAGAGAGATCTTTGAACATCTGAATCTCTCTAGAAGCTCCAGAGTCCTCGGTTGTGTCTTATCCACAACTCTCTTCGGCTCACCCACAGGATTTTCTGCCAGGCTGTGAACTGAGGTGGTCTTAGAAGAAGGCTGATTCAGTGAGCACAGAACCATTTATGTGTTGATGTGTCCATCAGTTATGGATCATTTTCCTGCTAGAAGACCCAATCAGGACCCAGTTTCAGTTTTCAGGCCACCAGGTCTTTAGGTAAAATGTTGTGCACTCTAAGAAGGTTCCCGATGACATTTTGAGAAGAAAGTCCTCCACCCCCCTTAACGGTGGCCATGAGCAAATATCCACATGAACCTGGGTGCCCACGTCCAGTGCTGGGGAGGTACCACCCTGCAGCTCTTAGCTGCACCCCTTCTCCATCACACCTGGATCTAATGAATGGCTCGTTACCAGGCCTCCGGGGAGCTGCATGACGGTACTTCTCCTGCACTGGACTTGGACACCCTGACATAGACCCACCTGGACTGCCTAGACTCATCTGACCACAGAACATGTTCCAGTTAAATCCCAGCACTGTTTAACAAACTCCAGAGGTTTACATTTGTGATGGTTGGACAGCTTTGCCTCCCCAATAAACTGTTGGCATGTAGACGGCGTCTAACTGTTACTATGGCGACCACGAGATGTTGCCCTTTACTTGCTTTGCAGCTTTTACATCCTTCGCCGTCCAGCTCACTGCGCGTGGAGCCCAGATAAACCTGGATCCTCCTCCAATCCTCCAGTCACTCAAACAACAGAGGTAATTAAAAATAAAGAGAATAGAATGATTGATAAGAAAAAGAAAGGACCATTGGACTGAAAACTTTACTAATAATGTTTAGATGGCCTAGTCAAAGGCCGCTCTAAACAAATACGTTTTTAATCTTGATTTAAAGCAACTTAGGGTTTCGGCGCTTCTACAGTTTTCTGGGAGTTTATTCCAGATTAGTGGAGCATAAGAATAAAAGCTGCTTCTCCATGTTTGGTTCTGGTTCTGGTTCTGCAGAGTAGATTTGACCCAGAAGACCTGAGAGGTCTGGGTGGTTGATCCACTGACAACAAGTCTGTAATGTATTTTGGTGCTAAGCCATTCAGTGATTTATAGACTAACAGAAGTATTTTAAAGTCTATTCTCTGAGCTACAGGGAGCCAGTGTAGGGACTTTAGAACCGGGCTGATGTGCTCCACTTTCTTAGTTCTAGTGAGGACGCGGGCAGCAGCGTTCTGGATCAACTGCAGCTGTCTGATCCACTTTTTAGGCAGACCTGTGAAGACACCGTTGCAGTAATCAATTCTACTAAGATGAACGCATGAATTAGTTTTTCAAGGTCCTGCTGAGACATTAGTCCTTTAATCCTGGAGATGTTCTTTAGGTGATAGAAGGCCGACCTTGTTAATGTCTTTATGTTCCTCTGAAGGTTCAGGTCTGAGTCCATCACTACACCCAGGTTTTACCCCTGACTGGTGGTTCTAGCTGTATAACTGAAGCTGTGTGCTAACTTTTAAACGCTCTTCCTTTGGTCCAAAGATTATTACTTCAGTTTTGTTTTGATTCAGCTGAAGAACATTTTGGCCCATCCATGCATTGATTTCTTCTAAGCATTTACCTTGAATGGGTTCATAGTCACCTGGTGACATCGTAATTTATAGCTGTGTGTCGTCTGCATAGTTATGATAACTTACGTTGTTTATTAAAATCTGAGTTAGGGGGAGCATGTAGATATTGAATAGGAGGGGCCCTAAGATGGACCCTTGGGGAACGCCACATGTGATTTTTGTGTCTCTGATGTAAAGTTACCTACTGACACAAAAAAGTCCCTGTCCTTCAAGTAGGATTTAAACCAATTGAGTGCTGTACCAGAAAGGCCGACCCAGTTTTCCAGGCGCTCTAATAAAATGGAGCGATCAACAGTGTTGAATGCTGCACTAAGGTCCAATAATACCAGCACTGTGGTTCTTCCAGTCTGCATTTATACAGATGTCATTGAACACCTTGACAAGAGCAGTCTCTGTACTGTGGTGAGCAGGAAGCCTGACTGGAAGACATCGAAGCGGTTTGGTCATTGTTAGGAAGTTGTTTAACTGTTGAAACGCAGCTTTTTCAATAATCTTACTGATGAAGGGGAGGTTTGATATAGGCCTGTAGTTCTGTAGTAGCAGCTTGTCCAAGTTGCTCTTTTTCAATAGAGGTTTGATAATTGCTGTTTTCAGGGCCTGGAGGAAAACACCTGACATAAGGAACGTGTTTATTATTTGAGTTAAATCAGATGTTATTACAGGCAAAGCTTTCTGAAGGAAAGCTGTGGGTAAAACATGGAGACAGCAGGAAGAAGAGCTTAGTTGCTGTACGATTTCTTCTAAGTTTTTGTAGTTTATTTGGTGAAATTGAGACATTTAGTCAAAATCAGTTCTAGTTGGAGACAACTTTGGTCCTGGAGTTGATGTGGATGTGCTGACTGCCCCTCTGATCTTTTGGGTTTTTTCAGTGAAGAAGTTAGAAATTCATTGCAGGCCCTGGTAGAGTGGAGCTCAGATGCTACAGTTACAGGAGGGTTTGTTAACCTGTCGACCGTGGCAAATAATGCACGAGCATCGTTAATGTTTCTGCTGATGATCTCAGAGAAGAAGGATTCCCTTGCATTTTTCAGTTGTAGGTTATATCTGTATAGTCTCTCTTTATAGATAATATAGTGAACCTGGAGTCCAGTCTTTCTCCACCTGCGTTCAGCTTTTCGACACTCCTTTTGTTCACTTCTGACTGGTGGAAAACTTCTCCACGGAGACATTTTCTTCCCAGAAACGACTTTCACTTTAATTGGAGCAACTGAATCAATGATGTCTGAGATTTTAGAATGAAAGTTATCTACCAGCTCATCTACAGTGTTACAGGGCAAAGTGGAGGTAGAAGAGTAAATCTGGTTGAAGGTTTCAGCAGCACCGTCCTTAAAGATGCGTTTTTCTTATCATGTCTCTTTTGGCAAACTGAGTCATTGGAGATGATGCTTTCAAAGATAACATAAAAGTGGTCAGATAGGGCAACATCAGTTACAGACACCTTGGAAATGTTTAGAACCCTTAGTGATGATCAAGTCCAAAAATATGTCCCTCATTGTGCGTTTGCCTGTTTAACATGTTGAGTCAAACCAAACTTTTCTAAGAGAGTCACATAGATCTATTGACTTCTGTCTTCAGGATTGTCCATGTGAATGTTGAAGTCTCCCACAATAATTTAAACAGTCATAATCAACACATTCACAGATAAAAGCTCATTAAAATCACTGAAAAAGTTTGTTTTTGGACTTAGGAGGCCTGTAAATATTCAAGAACATGGTTCGGACCGGGCTCTTTTACCTGGAGAGCCAAATATTCAAATGAGTCAAATTGCCCAGAAATACTGTTTTACACTCTAGTAAATCTTTAAACAAAGTGCCCCCCCCCTCCACCTTTTCTTTGCTGTCTGCTCTCACAAAGAAAGTTGTAGTTGGAGGCGTCGACTCTATCAGAATGGGAGCTTCATTAAATTCATGTAACCATGTTTCTGTTAAAAACAGAACATCAAGATCGTGGTCAGTAATGAAGTCATTGATTAAAAATGATTTTCCTGACAGAGATCTAATGTTCAATAAAGCCAGTTTATATGACTTAGTTGCTGGTATTAACTCTGTGTCTGGTTGGACCTGACAGTTTATGGCTTTTTTTGATTGTTTATTACTGTATCTTATCCTTTTAGCTTTGTTCTTTCTGACACGTTTAAGCACAGAGATTTTACAACTATCTCCTGTTAGGGGCCCAAGTTTTTCCTGGACATGCTCATTTCTGATAGAGTTACCACTGGGGCCCAGACTGAATCACAGAGAAGTGATTTAAAGGTCCTGATTAGGAGGTGGTGGGGCTCTGCAGCATTCAGAAGATGTTGGTTCAGTAGCAGGGCCTCGGCCACGGGGGGGTGTTGAATGGAGAAGATGTCAGAGCCCTTTGGGTCCCGATCTTAAGAGCTCCTTTCATGTTATCAGAATCCAGTAAAGCAAAAAGCGGGCTCAGTGGGGAGATGGGAGAGTTGTGGGTCGGGGTCTGGGGGGAGGGGGATTTAACGGGGGGGTCAGTCTGGGTCGGGGTTTGGGCGGGTCCACTTCTATTCGACGGGGAGACCTTTTTGTGATGACCTCTCTTTCTCAGCCAACTGGCCGGTTGTCTCTGCTGGAGCTGTTGGAGGCAGCGTTATCATTGTTGTTGATACTCCATGTTCTCTGCTGAAGGTCGAAGCTGCTGGCGGATTATTTCCTGAATAGAAGAGATTAGATGTGAGACATCTGGCTCCCGGCTTGTTCAAACAGAAACCATCTTGGTTGAAGAGGCGTCTTTTTCCCAAAAAATATTGAAGTTGTTGATGAAGTTCACAGATGTAGTAGCACATGTTTTTTTTAACCATTTATTAATCATCAGAAGTCTCGAAAAAATCTCATCTCCACAGAAAATTAGTGCAAAAGGTCCACTGAGAAACACCTTGATATTGAGACCTCCAACAATATTCAGAAGACGAGTGAAATCCTCCTTCAATCCTTCTGATTTGTTCTTAGCCACGTCATCCATGGCTCCACAGTGTATTATAAGGTTTTCTAGAGACTGGTGCTTTTCTGTGATTGCCAGAATATTGTCTGAGATATCGGACACCACATTACTGGTACTAATCATAACTTCTGTGTTTTTCTTGTTGCAGAAGTTTTTAATCCCATCCACAGCTGTGTTGCCCACTATTTATTAGGGTTCTTGGTCCAGTGGGGCGCTTTTTCTCTGGCAATTTAGAAGAAGACTGTTTAGAATGAAGGTTGTTCTCAAACCTTTTATTGTTCTCAGAAGATGGATCATTTTCCTGGTTTTCATTCTGTAGTGGAGCAAATCTGTTCTGGAGGGGAACTCCAGTATTTCCAGCTGTCTCACTGCTATCAGTTGTTGTGACAGCAGCTCGCTGTCGAAGTCTCCTTTTCCCAGGTGAAACGGGGGCATTTCTCTGTAATTCTGGCCATTCTAATTTATTTCATTGCTGAGATCTTCCAGTGAGTCGTCCACCTTGATTTTTTGCTGTACCCCATATTCACCTTCACATTCACTTCTAGTCCATGGATTTTCACCTCCACAACAGACAATTTCTGTAAAAGTTTGTCAAAGTCCTCTGTGGTGAAGGGAGGCATCTGGTGCTGATTAGCTGGCGTCAACTTGTCGATCATAAAAACATCAAAATCCTTTAGAAAAAAAATACAAATAAAATAAAAATTATAATAATCCTTCACTGGTAAGAAGTAGTTTTAGTCCGACGTTTCCGTAATTTTGGCAAAGAGATAAGAAGTTAGGAGTTAAAGAATGCAAGCAAGCAGGGAGCTTAGGAGAAAAGCGTCTGAGCAGGCAGAGAGGTGGAAGTAGAAGTACCAACACACATCCACCCTTCCTTAAATGGCATGTTCTCTTGTCTTTCCCATTTTGAAGAGTGGCTAAGAGGAATGGCCCTCTGTGTAACATCAGATTTACATCACACTTGGATCACCTGGAAAAGTTCTGAGTAAACCAAACATGGCTCCATTAACTGTACTGTTAGGGGTCGTTTTGGAAAAACCTAAATTATTTCTAGTCTTTTTCTCCTTCGCTGAATAAATGCTTTTAAATTAAAGATTGTGGATTTTTCTAGTTTTTTCATCCTGAGATTATGCTGCTGCAATATTTTCAGGATCTTTAGCAGGGCTCCTAATAACTGCTGCACCATTTGCTCTACATCCTGCAAAGTCTGAATGACAACAAGCTTCTATCTGCCTGAAGACTGAGGCTTATTGTTCAGCAGTTCAGACTTTCCACACGTGTTCAGTCTTGTTTATTAATTAGGCTCTTCTTCATCTGATTTGCTGCTGCTTCTGCTTGAATGAAGCAGCTGGCGCTTCTGGATAAAAACAAGCCTTTTCGACCAGTTGCAACTGCTACTGTCTTGTTGCAGAAAATACGGCCAAACAAGAGCCTGGAGGACTCACCATTCACCCTCAGGACAAAGCCAACATCCCGGCTGTTCCCCGCTGGGTCTTCAACAGTGACCACATAGTATCCGCTGTCCTGCAGCCGCAGGTTTGACAGGCCCATGGAGCCATTATCGCAGGGGTTCACTCTGCTGCTGTAATCCACAGTGATGTTGGTGAACACCCCCGGCTGCCATGTCCCTATAGAGCGGCTCACCACCCCTGACATAAAGGTCCATTGTATGGTGGGGACCCCAGAGCACGTCATGTCCACTGAGAAGAAGACATCCTCCTGCACCGACCTGACCAGGTTCCTCTGGGAAGAGTTGACAGAGATCGCTCCAGCTGTGAAAGAAGGTGTGGAGAGGATTTAAATCAGAAAAAATGCCCAGATGTGCTCACATGTATTCTTTGCTAAATCCCAGGTTTTTAGCTCAGAAAGGATCAACCAAGCTTGTTCAAGCGGGAGGAGGTCTCACTCATCATCAGGAGGAAAGTCCTTCAACTGGGGCTTTAAATGATTCATGTCAGGATAAAACTGCAATGAATTTTAAAAATATGCACAGGTCTTATCCAAAGAGGGTGAAAATTATACATATAAGCTCAAATATATGCAGATATTTGGTCCCTTAGCAAGTTGCACCTTGACCACACATCTGGTTGGAAGATCAGCGATATTAAAAATATTATCTGGAATAATTTTGCCTTAAAATAAATTAAATAAAAATGATGAGAATTTTTAAAGAGGTTTTTGGGTTTCATCCTGTAGGCAACATTTTACATTAATGGTACATAAATAATTACGTCAATTTTAGCATACTTTATTTCATAAACGTGAAATACTCTATATACCATATACCGTGTGTGTTAGTCATATTCAATAAAGTAGAATATTTGTTGCGATGAAGCTCGTTAGTCAGATTAAAAGTACCTTTCTAAAACAACCTTGAAACAGGTTCATTTCATCCACTTGGTGCAATGCCCCAATACCACTAGCAGTGAAAGGGCTCCCCGGCATGATGCTGCCACCACCATGCTTGACAGTTGGTACGGTGTTCTAAGATTTGAAAACATCCCCCTGACTCCTCCTACCCCCACACCTAAAAGCTCAGTGAGGCCAGGAAACCAGACAGTTTAAACGAACTCCACCAATTCTGCCAAGCAGCGTGGTCAGATGTTCAGCCAAAATGAGATCTGAAGCTCGTCAATAGCGTGCGGTCGATGTGCAACCTGCTAAAGAACGTTTCACCAGGAAGATAGACGAGAACTATCACACAAATCTTGTTCTTATAAAATCATCCAGTTTCTTTGTTGTTCAGTCAGCTCAAATAAAATCATTAAAAGCTCCAAATTCTTATGACCATCAGGCGAATGGAGGAAAATTTCTGAGCTGAACTGTCTCTATTTCAAAGAAAAAATGGAAAATTGCTCATTTTAGATGTCTTTAACAGGGGAATCTGGTCCAAACTCAAACAAACTAGCAGCTGATGGTTAAAATGAGCTAGAAAAGCCGTTTAAATCTGAAGCCAGAGTGAAGCTTCATATGTAGATAAAAACAGCTTTACCTTTGGCTCTGTTTTCTGCTGTTCAGCCATTATATGGCAGCAGTTCCAGCTGCAGGGTGTGGGTGAATGACCCATGCAGAACCATAAAAAGAACAATATTTGACAGACATTCTGGGTCGGCTCCAGAAAGGCTGTTTTCTGCTCCCTGGTGCTGGGGCAGGAAACTGGTCAAACTGGCTGAGAACTCCTAGCGCTTCTTAAAACCTTAAAAGATGAGAAGCAGTGAACGTTCTGGTTCTGCTGGTATGCGTTTTTCTATTGAAGCATAGCTGAAGCATGTCAGTCCGACTAAGAAAGGCAGACGATTAAACATCAAACCTTCACTGATCCTTACGTGGTCGGACAGTCCTGAGGCCAAAGCTGTGCAGCTTCCTTTAACATCTAACATGACTTGCATCAGCCACGTTAACTTCAGAAAATGCTGGTTCGGCTCCTTGAGTCTGAGTCCCTGAACCGGCGGGACAAACAGGGCTGTTGGAGAAGCAGACAGCTGAGAAAATCCGGAAAAACACAGAAACTTACCTAAGTGACACACATAGAGCCAGAAGCTGAGAAGCACAGCAACGTCTTGAACATCCCAGAGCCTGAAATGCCACATTAGAACCTCAGAACCATCTGTCGAACCGCAGCAGAAGAAGAATTATTTAACATTCTGGACCTTCCCTGGGTCCCGGGCTTTCCTCGTTGAGGTGCTGGGATCTGTTCACCTGTTTTTTATAGAGTCCACGTCGCCAGGAGCAACTGGAGATCCCCCACGTCTCTCAAGACTGAGCAGGATTCCTTTTCATACCTGCACAGGTGAGCTCCGGCCAGCCCACACCCATCAGACAGGTTGAGCCGGAGATTACAGAGCAAACACGCACCGAGCCTCAGAGAGCAACTGAAACCGCCCCGCCACGGGCTGCAGAACAGACTCACTCACCTGGACGTCCACAGACTCGTGGTCCGAGATGACACCTGGAGGACCTGAACCTCCAGGTCTCCGCTCCGGAACACACCGGGAAAAACGCGTCCAACAGGAAGTTCCCACTTATGCAAAACACCAGAGAGAAAGAGCCAACATATGTCAGTCCAAACGTCTTAGATTACGAAGTACTGATCCGGCTTGGGGGATTTTAACGGTGAGACTCCACAGAACCACCTTCATCTGCAGGTCGTCTGGGCTTCGTCTCCACCAGCTTTAAACATCTACAGACCCATTCTGGGCAAAATGTCCCAAATTCAAACAGGTTCAACAAGGAGCATCAGATATCAAAGTGTTGCCACAGACGGTTCTAGGTCTGGACCACTCTGACATATATATATATATATATATATATATATATATGTGTGTGTGTGTATATATGTATATATATACATATATATATACAATATATACATATAATATATATTATATATATATATATATATATATATATATATATATATATATATATATATATATATATATATATATATATATATATGTATGCATATTATTTTGTTTTTCACTCCTTTTATGTCAAGAACATATCAATTATGAATTCAGTGAAGGACGGGAAGGAAGAACATCCGTTCATTTGCCGTAATGATCACACATTGCCCCCTGCTGTTTAAAATGTGTATTACGCATTTGTTGTCCTGAAGTAAAATTTTTTTTTACTTGTTGCTTCCTGAAAAAGTCAGTCAGTCAGTCAGTCATTTTCTACCACTTATTCCATAGTGGGTCGCGGGGGAGCTGGTGCCTATCTCCAGCAGTCTATGGGCGAGAGGCGGGGTACACCCTGGACAGGTCTTCCTGAAAAAGTCATCCAGCATTTTCTATTTTATGTCTGTAATGTTCCCAGAATGACTGCTTTCCTCAGAGGAACTGAATGCCTTCAGGACATATTTTACACGTACTGAATTCCTTCTGTAAGACAATCAGTTTGCCTCATTTATTAAATTAATAGCGCACAGAAATTCACCTGCAAATGTCTTGTCGCTTCTTCCGGTCACTTCAAAACAAGAGCATCTGCGGACAGGGTCGGGGCGCTAGCTGTCATCAGGTCAAACATTTCAATCAGTTCCATTAGATGAAAAAAAATACCAGATCTCAGATGGGTGTTAAACCAATCATCACTCGATCGAGTCCAGCGTCCTTTAGCCAATCAGATTACGCTTATTTGATCACGTGACACACCATTGCCTTGGGCAGAGGCGAGGCTCTCAACAGTTTGCTGGATAGTGGCTTAATGAAGATCAGTGATGAGATTTTTCTGCCAAAAATATATTATTACAAAACGCCAGGTAATTAACAACCATTTTTCATCTAATGGAACTGAATGAAATGTTTGACTGACCTGATGACAGCTAGCGCCCCGACCCTGTCCGCAGATGCTCTTGTTTTGAAGTGACCGGAAGAAGCGGCAACACATTTGCAGGTGAATTTTTGCTGGCAAATTATAAGTTAAAAAAAGTAATTCACATACATAATTGCACAGGATAAAAATTCAGTGTCATAAATTCAATGTCTAAAAAATGTCTGATTCTAATGAGACTATTTTACTTCCATATTTATGGAGCTAAATTGGGGCCATAGTTTATTCAAATGAAGAAAATTGAACCTAAAAAATAAGCTTGTTCAAAAGAAAAACATTTGAACCTGAAAAATTATTTTGAACCTGCCCCACAAAAATGTGAAAACTGAAAAACAAAGTTAACAAGCCGGTATTTTCCGAATATCCTTGCATAATTAAGCCTGGACTTGTTTTCACATGGACTGGACTCGGGTTCCAGTTTCTGGTGCATTTTTGATTAAAACGTGTTTGGTCTCCATTTAGTGAAGTGACTCACAGCCAGGGGCAAACTGGCATACGGGGCAACCGGGGCAATCCCCGGTGGACCGCTGGCTTAGTGGGACGTTTTTCATATATATATATATATATATATATATATATATATAGCAGAGAGATGCTTTGTATGGTGAGTTGAATATTGACTGATTAGAAAATAATATAAAAGATTGAAATATATTTAATATTCATAATTTAGGCAGGACAACAGTGCAGGATTGGATCCCTAACCTACAGCACCACAGGGTCAGAGGTGACTTAGAGGTTAGTGATTTAAAAAGAAAACGTTTTAATTCATGATCGGAGCTCAGAGGCAAAGCTTCATACTTAATCAGGGCCAAATACTTCATGAGTGACTAGTGAACATCTCTGGTCCTCTCCCTTGCCCTGTGATGGACTGTGGACCTGTCCAGGGTGTAACCCGCTCCTTACCCCCAGAAGGGGAGAATTAAGTTATGGACTTATTCAATATGTTGTTTCTAGAGATTTTGAATTTAAAAGATTTCTAGGAATCTTCATTTTCTCTGCAACCTTAGTCATGAGGATCTTCAAATAAAATTGTCAGAGCATGACAATTAAGAGAAGCAATTAAGTCATTATGACCAGAGAGCTGCTAAAATACATCTGGTTTGATCATCTTACATGAGAAATATGATACTGTAAGATGAATGCAGTAGTACGACGTTACAGGAAAAACCTGCCGCTGGTAGCAGCCACATTTACTGACCATGTTCAGTGTGGTTTGGGTTCAACAGAGTCCCATTTGGCCCCAAGGAAACGGACATCGAGACGGAAGCTGAACCCCGGACAGAAAGAGGACACAGCCTGAAGCGGGTTTTTCTTTATTTTCTTAGAACAAAACATTTCTCCAGCTGCATAATATGTTTGATCACAGAACTAAACAATCAGCAATTAAAACAAAAAAACAATATAATAAAAGTCCTGCTGTCTTCACCCATTTTACTGTCGAAGCATAAAACCAGTTCTCACAGACAAGTCATCAGGTGACCACAGAATACAAAAAGTCAAAAAATCTAATTAATGGTGTGGACACAAACACCGCTCATCTGAGCCAAAAATCTTACATTTAAATGCTTGTTTTTAAATGGTGCTTTATTCCAAACAGATCAGATTGTTGAGGTCCAAGTTATTCTGGTGTCACAAGCAGTCGGAGTCGGACTACATGCGAACTTGTTCTTGAACGTGGACCTTAGCGGACCGATCTCCATCCTCCAGACTCAGAAATGCTCTCAGTTGGCGTGCTGGACGGTGGAGAAGCACAGCTTTAACGTGTAGGGGTAAGGACCACCTGGAACCAGAAGGAACAGGATGAGAGACACCTCCATCCAACACACCTGCTAAGATCTTCAATGTGTTTAGACAGCAGAATACAGATGAAATTCAGCCACAATGCAGCTTCATCTACTGTAGATGAATCACCAGAAGAACGAATGACTCAATACTAGAGAAGACCTTAAAGCAGCTCCTGTTTCTAAAAGCAGACTCTTGGAGGACGGGTCTGGATGCCAACTGGCTAAGTGTCGCATTGATCCATCCCTTTGTCCTGAGAATAGGTGTGGGCAGCATGGGAAGGATTAGAACACCTGGGAAAGCAGAGGTCATGTAGGAGCATTGCAGTTCTGTGCTCCTGCTCAGATGTTTCGTTGACCTTCAGCTTCATAAATTACCTCAGTGGGGGGGAACAAATGGCTACTGGTTTTCACAGACAGCCTGGTAGGATATCCTTCATAGTTTTAGCAGCAAGGTCACTCATTTACAAACAGTAATTGACTTATTCTGATTGTTCGTGGACAAATGAACAATCAGATTTCTCCTCATGACCGTCGCAGTGAACTACGGTTTTCCCCCTGCTCTCCGTGTCCTGGGCAAGTCCATGTCGTAACTCTACCTGTGTGTCAGGTAGAACATTTAAATGCCTTGCCCAGTTCTGGGTTTCCTAATCACCAAGATGTGCCCGGTACCTCCAAATACACAAAGTAGCTGCATAAACCAGCCTGAAATTTGTCCTGCTTCGACGTCATCATGCAGGCAGCATGTGGTGTAGAGGTAGAGCACCCTCCCCATACAGAGGCTGAGACGTCCAGGGTTCGATTCCGGGCCTTAGGATCTTGGCTGCATGTCTTCCCCTTCTGTCTCTGCCCATTTCTTGTCTGAATACAGCAAAGAAAAGGTCTACCACAGCTGTGGTTTAATGAGAAGCAGGTTTGGTACCAGGTGGAAAATGAACCTGACGAGAGGCGGGCAGCAGAGGGCATTTAACCTGAGCCACAGGTATAGTTTAGTAACCAGGCAGGACACCTTCCCGGATGGCTTCTAGCTGTTAACTGGGTTTACATGACAATGGTGGAATGTAGGTTGGTGCCGTCAGAATTCATGTACTGGGTTATGATTTTTACATTACTGGTCTGTTATAGTGGAGCTGAAACAGGCTGTGGTCTGGCTGAAGAATGACCACAGCTGAAATGCGGAAATGACTGAATAATGAAATAAACCAGACTGTAAAACATGTTATATTGTGAACACAAATCATCTGATTAATAACCTAGAATGTATTTTCTGTTAATGTTGATAACTGACCACATCTCTCCCAGTCGCTTCCACTTTGGTATTTAAACACCAACAGTTGGATCTTGAATATTTAGCTGCAAGCAAATCTCAACTATATTTATTGCACAGGTATCATACAACCACGGTACCAGGCTGGAGTTAACCGAGCTCCTGAGAGCGACCCATTCATTCACAGACGTTTGAAGGACCAGTCTGCTCGCCGAGGCGCTGGCTGTTATAAACCTGTGGTCCAGGAAGTTATTGATCAGATGACCAGGAAGTCATCTGATTTTAATCATGTGAAGGTGTAACTCCCTGGTGGACGTAGCGATCAGGACAGTTTTATTACAAGCAGAAAGCAGGTCAATTAAAAAAAGGTGTTTAGTCCCAGTCGGTCTCTGCATCCTACTTACGGCCTGCTCTAAATGTTCCATATCAGAGTCCCTGAAGTTACTTCTCATTTGTAGAGACTTGTTTGGGGTTTCACGTCAGCTACACCCACAGCCAGCTGTTGTATCCCAGCCCATTTTCATGAGCACGGCTTGCAAAACTATTTTTGGCCATACCCGGCTCACGTGCAACTTCGTTTTCTGCACAGATTGCAGCAACCAGCCGTTCTGCAAAGCAAAACCAGAGTTTCTGCTCTATAAAGGCAGACGCCGTTAAGGTTAGAGGGTTAGGGTACAGCAGGGCCTAGTGATGAGGGAATAAGATGTTCTGAAACGCGCATACAACAGCAGAGGCCTGAGGCAGGCGATGCTTCTATAACAAACAGCACACATGCTGCAAACCGACAGTAAATTGATGTACATTTGATTTCACACGCACCAAGTGAGGAGTGAAAGGAGAACAACCTAAAAATGCTGCTAAACTTCCCTGTGGAAGGAAGGTTAGCAGCTGCACCTCCAACAGCAACGAGCTCAGAGGTTCCTTCACACATTAAAGCAGCCCAACAGTGACCATCAGAACAGGGTCTCCATAGAGAACATCACTGTTCAGACCACAGAAAAACTGCTTCTGAATCATCTACAGCCGAGATGTCCAACTCAAGTCCTCGAGGACCCTGGTCCAACCACCAGAATCAAACAGCCAAATGACCTCCTTAACATACAATCAAATTCCACAGAGTTCTGACCCATTTATTGGGGTCAGGTGTGTTGGAGCAGAGACATGAAAGGGCTCCAGGACTCTGGCCCTGGAGGACTGCAGCTCTTACCTGTGGTCTACAGCACAGGTAAGAGCTGCAGGATGAAGCTCTCTGGGACTGTGTAGAGTGTAGAGAGGAAGTTATAGAGGAGATGTGTGATCTAGACAAACCCTTTGTTGACCCTTTGCTCGCCTGCCCCCCCACACCTGGATTTTTCATTTGGTAGTGGTTCATCAGCGCCAGAGCTTCCATGGCATCGTTGATAGACTCCCATTCCAAGAGACCGGAAGCACTGCGGTCACTGGGAGCTGCGCCACCTGTTGGCGGGAAACAGCAGGCTCATAAACTGGGAATCATTTCCTTTCTACATGACCTGAAAAACACAGCCGTTAACATTAACCACGCTTTTTCCTTTGACTGTTTTTATGTTCTTACTTTTTCCCGTGAACATTTTGACGTTAATTGGACTCTTAACTCCAAGCTCCTCACAAATCTGCAAAACATTTGTGTGAAAAATTTATAACCTTGCCACACGATCCAATGCAATGAGATGTTCGTGTAAAATGCCTCCATGTTTCTGGTTTTAGCAGACCTGAGAGAAGATCTCTGGGGTGACATCTGGCTGGGCGTTGAAGAAATGCAACACGTTGCTTGGGTGCTGGATCCGGTTTTTGGCTGCCTGCTCCGGGGAGGCGAACCGGTTGTTCCGGGAGCCGTGGAAATCCTTGAAGCTGCTGGTGCCATCCTCCAGCTCGTAGCACTGACCGGGAACGATGGCCTGTTGCTTGGACACGCTGCAGGAGGAGAACCAACATTTTCAGTGCAAGTCAAACACCTTAGATGAAGGCCCCGCCCAGCTTCAACATGCAGCGTCTACTCACCACACGTTGAGTTTCTGTCCAAACAGGAAGTTGTTGTTGAGGTGTGTGATGGCACGGTCCACAGCGTAGCAGTCTCCCATCTCCACCATGGCAGCTCCAGGTTTGCTCTTCATGAACTTCACCTGTGAGGGGGCAGGACAGGTTTTACAGAAGCGTCCTCTAGGGAGACGGGCTTGGCTGCTAACGGCCTTCAGCGATGCATTGATCTGATCGGACAGCAGGTGTGGCGACAGGATATTAGAGCTGGCAAAGCAGAGACGTCTTCATTGTTCTAGTTTACCTTTAGCTTCATAAATGAACTCATGTAGGCTGGTTTTAACAGACAGCCTGGTAAGATCAACAACACGACCATTAAAGCCACCTCCAGTTACCTCGCTATTAAAAACTGACTTGTTTGATCGTCCATTGAACGCGTCGCTGCATGTGTTAAAGGAAGGCAGTCAAAGTCCACCTGGGATATTTTAATCACCACAGAACTCCATGTATTTACTGCAGCTCCAGTCTGGACTTCAGAACCGAGCATGGAAGCCTTTTTAACGCCTCACTACAAGCCGAGTCAAAGAGCAGCAAGTGAAGCTAAAACAAACCCAGTCAGCATTTACCTGCCTTGCATCAGCTCATTTCTGGCAGCGCATCCAACCCGATGAGAGCCATATGCAGGTATAAAGCACTCTGAACTTCAAATAGTGTCTTTAAATCTGTATAAAACACATTGAGGGCTGCAGAAATTATTTTGATGAGAATATTTATAATCGGTTCACCACTCAGCACGACCTTTAGAATACACGTCGATGCAATCATTAAGGTCAGACACCATTTATCTGAAGAGTGTGAATGAATGACTTAAAAATGTAGTTGCTTCTCCAGCAATATATAGTAGACTGCATCGGGAGCCTGTAATCAGCATCTCACCAGGTCAGCGGCCCAGCGTTAGCAAACATGTGGAGAGAAATATGTTCAGAGTGTAAGGTTCACAGTAGTTAGCATCACAACATGTAGCAAAGCCCACTGCTTTTCTGATCCTCAGCTACAATGAACCCAACATGTCAAAAATATAAACACTATTATCTGAACTTCATCTGGCTAAAATGTTTGATAAAATGATGTTTAAACACTTCAACATGTTTAAAGTCAAGTTTAAAAGATCCTTGAAGTCTGCTCAGAAACTAAACGCAGCTTCAGCAGAAATAATCTTCTACAGGCGACTCAACTAAGCTGAGCGACCTCTCCAAGCATCGAGTCCGAGTGTTTGATTAGCTGTGTGTGAATACTGACCCGCTCTACGTTTCCATAGAGACAGAAGATATTGAAGACCCGGTCTGCATTCATCTTAGCCGTGTCAAGCCCATAAGCCATGACCACCGGAGAGTCGGCGTGGGCGCCGTACTCGCCTGGAGGCGGGGGAGGAGGCCCATAACCCGCCCCATAGCTTCTTCCTCCGCGGCCCCTCATCGGGGGGCCCATGCGGCGGCCCTCATAAGGAGGGGACCCGTAGCTCTCATCGTAGCCATGGTAACCACCTCCTACAGAAGTGACAAAGGAAACAAACAGTAACAAGTTCAGGGGCGAGAATTAATTCAGAGATGGTAAATATGGTGCCAGTAGCCCCTTTCAGCCACCATCAGGATTTGAAAGCCCTCAGCTCGTTATGACATCAGCCAAATAATTTTAGTTCACGCTTTTGCGGACAAAAAGGTCCTGGTCTGGGGGCAGGACCTTTAGATTACCCTGGGATTGGTGAGGGTGGGGTTCTGTACTGAGCAATGACGATTGCTTGACCCTTTCTCTCAACTGCCATGTATAATGCTGCAGTTGGTTACTTTTGTTAAAATGTATTTTTACACATTTGTTAAAACCGTCACTGTGTCCTGACAGTAGAAAATAGAAAAAAAAAAAATCAAGCTCCTCTGGCTCCTCCCAGTGGTCCTACTGCCATATGCTGAAATTTGCTCCCTGTGAAAACCAACCAATCAGAGCTAGGAGGAATGTCTTGGAGTCAACGCATTGCTGACACCCCTCCCCCACACAGCGCATACAGTCATTCAAGCTAAAGATGACTGTTGTGCTGCAGCTGTGCTAATGGTATGGGCAGACCATAGTCAATGTAAAGCATATCGATGACGTTTCGTGCCTACCAGTAACCTTGCCAGAGCTGCTTATCCGCCGTCATCAGTGGCCCTGCTACTAGCCTGCACGTTCACGGCAGAATCCGCTGTGGGGGGAGGGCTGCAGCACAGCAGAGCAAGAGGAGGGGGGCGCCTGTAAGGTGTGCTGGTACGAACATAAGCGCGTTGACACTGAAGACATTCCTCCTGGCTTTAATTGGTTGGTTCTGACAGAGCCGTGTGTTTCAGCAAATGACAGTAGGACCGCTGGGAAGAGCCAGAGGAGCTTGTTTTTTTTCCAGATTATCTGTCCATGACAGTTCAACATGTAAAAAAATACATTTTAACAAAAGCTACCTACTGCAGCTTTAAAGAAAGTTTTATTTTCTATAAACAGTCGGTGGAAGGAAAATGAGGTTTAGCCTCTGAAAGTTTTGCTGATGTAGACATTTCAGTCTATGGCTCAACTGCCACAAGACCGTCTGAACTCAACTTGACGCGTGCAGAAAAACATCTGGGACAAGGTCAAAATGTTCCGGCCTTTCAAAGCAGTGGAAGCAGCACACAACTTCCCAGGTGAAACAAAATGAGTTATTTTAATACTGGGACTTTCAGGGGAAAAAGGGCTATAATGCCTTAAAGGTCCCTAAGAACGACATGACACTTGTTCAAATAAGCCATAAGCACAATTTAAAAAGTGCAGTATGCAGTAGAAAAGACTCACCGTACTCTGGAGGATGATCTCCGAGCAGAGCGGGCTGTCTCTGGCGCTTGTTGGGGTTTGCATTCACATCTTCTATGAGAGCGGGAAAGTAGGAAGAGAGAGGTAGAGACAAACAGAAATTCTATTAATATTTATCACAGCAGGATGCCCAAGCGTAACATACGACTAACTGACAGTTTAATGCCAAAAACACTGTCTGAATGGACACCGTCCAGTCTCCAAATTTGTCAAGTGTAGTTTCAAACAGAACATTAGATTAGTAGACATGCGTTTCAAAGTTTATTCTCCAAGCAGGAAACTCCTTCCAAACACAAACAAGAGCCTTCCACCCACATTACTCTCCATGCAGGCTGCAATCACTGCCACAGTAAAACTGCTGCAATGATTGCACCGAGGGGAGAGAAATAGGGACGGAGGCATGAAATGCAACATACTGCAGGAACATCATCATTAATAGTCTTTGGGGAATGGCCCTGAAATTGGATTCCTTCAAACCAGAACCATACAGACTGCTACTGTTATTTTAACCTGAAGTGGAAAAGCAGAAAACTTGAAGGATGAGGTGGATGCAGAGGATCTGAGGCTACATTCAGACCTGGCATCAACATGCACATCTCCCAGAGCTCGGTTCAGTTCATCATCTGAACATGGAGAGGATACACTGCAGACCTACCAAGACATGGAGGTCCACCTAACCTGACAGGCTGGTAAAGGAGAGCATTAATCAGAGAAGCAGCTAAGAGACTGGTAACTCTGGAGGAGCTGTAGAGATCCAAAGCTCAGATGAGAAAGATATTAGTTATGCGCTCTAGAAATCTGGCTTTGTGGCTGGAACCAAGCCCATTCTGAACAAAAGCCAGAAGGTCCAGTTTGTCACAAACGGGTGAAAGGAGGTGATCTGGTCAAATGGGACCAGTACTGAACTTTCTAGAATATATAAATATATGCACCTCGTGTGGACGGAGAGCAACCCTGAACACATGGTGAAACATGGTGGGGGCAGCATCATGCTGAGGGATGTTTTTACTTGGCAGGAAGAGAGAAGCTGGTCAGAGGCAACAGGAAGACTGACGCAGCTAAACAGGAAAATCCAGGAAGAAAACCTGTTAGAAGCTGTAGAAGACCTGAGACTGAGGCGCAGCTTCACCTTCCCATCTTTCTGTCATTATGCCACTGAAGAACTTCTTTATGTCTGTTTTATTTCTTCTGTTTTCATCAGTGTCTTGTTGCTGAAATGTGTTGTTCAATTTAACTTCCCCTGCCTTCCAGCAGGTCAACCACCCTAAACATCTCGATACGCTACGCTTGACCTCGAGGCTCTGCTACAAGTTTGCTTTGGTTAAATATTACAGATTATATCATATTTTTATTGACATTCAAGTAACAACTGTAATGCTTGTATGAAGTTGCATCAGGTCAGTGGGTCCTGCAGTATGGTCGAGGGTGATTCTTGTTTAGATGACAAACTAAAGCAGATTAAAAAGAAATACAAATATTCCCCCTCGGGCCCCCCTCCCAGAAGGACGGCCCCTCGGGCTCCGACAGGGTGGATGTTGGTGCCAGGTCTGAACAGGAGCCCAACAGGTGAACAGGGGGAGGGTATCAAACAAACAGTCACTCTGGACAGTGGGTCACAAATGGCTAATTTTCAAGTAAAGAGGTTTATACGCTCACACACACCTGCACTGCTCCCATTGCCATCTGCATCACCATCTGTACAGGTACAACAATCAAAGAATCACAGTTGAAGCCATGTTATTCACCGTTACATGTTCACAGGGCAAAGAACAGACAACACCCCGGTAAAATGTTAGGGGAGAGCTGTAGAACTACCCACGACTGCAGATCACATGTAATGAAAACTACAGTGGATGGATCGGCACATCCCAAGGTGAGGTGATCTGAACACGATTAACAAGCTCTTTCCATGGGGGGGGGGGGGGGGGGGGGGGGGGGGGGGGAAAAAGCCTAACAGCTTTGATTGAGATGAGTTCATCTTTGCACTAAACAGAAACAAGGAAACTGGGGAACCACAGAGGAGCATCAGCATGAAAACGTTTGGTGCATTCACTTGTCATTTAAAATCAGGCTTCAACACAGCCACAGAAAGCACAGGATTAAACATGTGTTGCTGAGCTTTGTGAGGGGCGTCATGTGGTGCTGTGCAGTTACTTTCCGAGGAGGGTCTCGGATTACTTACTGCATGTTTAACAACAGGCATTTGCTGTAGCAGATCCCTCACTCTCCATTCACTTCATTTCATCCATACTCTCATCCTTCTCCTGTCTGGAGGAGGGAACGCCTCTTCACCTCCGGTCCGATTCTTGGTTTTATCAAGTAGGAATGCTCATTGCTGGGTTGCTTGGGATTTTCATCCTTTGTGTGCCATTTTAGAGGAAAATCTTGCTTTAGCGTCCGCTGGTAGGCTGTGACGCTGCCACAGAGCACAGTTCAGTTGGGAAGAAGGTGGCGCCTCTTGGCCGCAAATTGCCAAACCTGCATTACATGGAAGGCATTACACAGGTTCTAGATAGAAAGGACTTCAGGGAAAAAAAACGAGTAAAACTACATCTAAACAAGGACAATTTACAGAAAAAAAATAGAGGGAGAACAAGAAAAGGTGCAGAAAGAGCAGAAAAAAATCCTTGTGGGGAATGTAAGGGATATGGGCAGAAATGGGCCTGACTGGGCTCTGAGTGTGCTGGGTGGTGGTGTCAGCAGTGCCCTGTCTTCATCAGTTGGCTTGTGTCGTCTCCAGTGTGAATGCATACAGCTTGATTGGATGGTGTTGGTTGGATTGGTCGGTGCAGTCGGTGTGATGATGAAATGTGTCAACAAGCACAGATGCTGCAGAAACAGCATGCGGAGTTGAGGGCTTGTAATGGGTCTGTATCAGTATGCATCATCAGTTGTAGTGAGGGATGTTTGGCGTCTTTTGGGTGGGGTTGTGAATCCTCTGGTGCAAGTCTCCATTCAGTGGGACGCTGTAGATGCAAGATGTGGCCTGCTGCAGTGTGTCAGGCTCTCGTAGAAGGCGGCGGACGAGGGGGGAGGGACCAAGTGTAGCTCAGTGCCTAAAACTCCCCACACTCTTCCGAGCGTCTACATGGCTCACAGGTGAAGAATAGGTGGCATATCAGTCCTACTTCGTCATGTTGCGTGGATGGTGTCTCTCCTTGTATCTTGGATCATTTGGCCCTCTGTATGGGAGTGGTTGTGTCCTTACTGGAGATGGTGGCTGCTGAGTGGTGGTGTCAGTCTGTCCCTGTGCATGTTCTCTGCAGACCAGACTATAGATACTGATGCTGGTCCATGCCTCTGTTCTCACATTTTAACCTCCACCAAACAAAGCCAGTTTCAGATAAAAAAAAAAAAAAAGTCTATTTACATTTTAAAAGGCAGGTCCAACAATTTAATAGTAAAACAATTTTCACTGTATGCGACAGTGGAAAAGACCAGAATCAGTCTTAAGTCAGAGACACTTGATACCAGCGGTTTACATGAAATATGCTAGAAGATCATTGCTGTGCAGTGAAGGAAGCAGGAACACCAGCTACAAGCAGATAGAAAACACTCCTGCAAGAGGCTTGCATCGGCATGGCTGAACAATGTAAACAGTCATCAGCAAAGCACCTGTCAAACAAAATCCCTTCTGTCCTCACCTGCCAGGCAGCTCATTTTAACATAAGCCTGTAGAGTGTGAGAGATTAGTACATTCAAAGCACGCTTACTGCGCTGGAAACATAACTATTATGACCTGATTCCAAATTTAAGCCCTTTGACCAACAGCTGAATAGCAGCAGTAGTTGACCTGCTGCAGTCCCAGCACATTTCGGATGTTTACTCTGGATCATTTTGGCTCGCTTGATGCAAATGGCAAAATAAAAAAGAGAATAAAACAAATAAATAAATTAACAAAAAACTCAGACCAGGAATCAGTTTGTTTTCAACTGAAGTTTCTATTTGCTGCAGATACGGTTTCATAAGGTTACTCCTTGGAGCTGGGCTGCATGAGAAGCCAGAGCTGTCCCCACTCCACAGGGCTACCATGTCCCCGAAGCTGTCGGACCGCATTTAATGACTGGATTACCAGAGCTGCATGAAGCCAGATGCAGATACCAGGCATACAATATGCTGTTAAACGTTGGCAGAGACTCTGAGCAGCAGCTCCTCCTGCAGCAGGCTGGCAGCTGCCTGGGCAGCCCGGCTATGGGGCCTTCAAGCATTTTTGGACACTCAGGTTAAAAAGGTATGAGACTAAAATCAACACCACTCAATTTTTAAACTCATTTGTAAAGTCTCCAGGCTCTGATGATCGCAGCCTGAAAATATTTATCAATTATGGGATGGAAATTGTTTCACTTTGTTATCTTATTTTGAATTAGTTCTAATCACAAAAATGAATATTTTAAACCATTTAACTGAAGAAACTGTATATTTACAAGGCTTAATGGAAACCTATGGTGGTACCCATCAAAACCTGAAATTATTAACATATTTTACAAGATCTAACCTGCTGAATGGACTAAGAAGCAAGTTTTTAGAAAAGTTGCACCAGCAACTCAACAAGATCTGCCACAAAAGATTTCTACTAGCCTAAAACTTAAAAACGTTCAAAATCATGAAAACTTTACTCCAGTTTACCATCTACATTCCTGCTGAGTAAAAATGTTTTTTCCTACCAGTAAGAGGTAACCACGGGGCAACTTTTCCTGAACCAACACTTGTAAACATGTCATCAGATTCCCAAACTAGAATAACTGCATGCCTCCAGCATGAAGAATGCTAGCCTCCAGAAAGAGTGTAGACAACAGTCCCTTCGGACTAACGGAAACCAGTAAAGAAGAAAACAGATTCATCAACTAGCTTCAGGTTTTCTTTCCGGCTGCAGGGTGTTCCTGCACATCCCAGCACACACGGTCACCTTTATGTCCATGATGCTTACAGAAAGAGGGTTTTTACTCTGCCAGACATGTCCCTCAAGTGTGTGACTCCTGGTCAGTGTTAAACACACAGATTATTAACAGGGTTGCTATGAAGACTAGCGGTATGGCCAGTAAAGACTAGGGCTGTCTCCATCTCCCAGTGATATGCTTGTTGGAAGGCCTGCTTGGTGAGCTCTCAGATGTTTTGGAGGTTTTACCTGGTCCTCCCAGATTGGGGTTTGTGTAGTCCCAGGTGTCTTGGTCATTCTTGAACACATTCAGGCGGGTGGGCTGTGGAAACAGGAGTTTTTATATAAAATAAGACATCAGGTTGCAGAAAACAGGACATCCTGGTTTCAAATGATCTTTTCTAAGGGGCCTCATATAACCTTTGACCCTGTGTTTATTAGTAGCTTATTAAGGCTGTTAACTTCTACTATCGACATGTAGAAACAGATGCTCAGCACATCATCTGCCCTACTGAAAACATTGCAACTGTTCCTGTTCCCACTAAGAGTAAACAGAGCTACTCTCCATGGCAACGGTTTCTGTTTAGAATATTCAACGGTTCAATTTTAAAGGCAAAAGTGGAAAATAAATGTTTGTTAACATTGCCTCTACATTATGTTCACGTCAGTAAAAGCCAACTACAACCATACTGTGAAGACCAGAGTCACAAATGCCAGTCGTACCTTTGCGTACTCGATCTTCAGAGTGCAGCAGCCAGAGTAAATGTCTGCTCCGTTGAGAGATGCCTTGGCCCGCTGTGCACTCTGCACAGAGTCAAATGTGATGACAGTTAAGGAAGCAACGTGCAGTTCTGATTTCATCCTTGCGGTGGAAAAACAGGCTGGCCCAAAGCTCGCACCGAGTGCAAGGGTTTCTTTCTGTTGGGGTGAGCAAGACATGAAACCCTGGCACTGCTCAAATACCAGTTTGTCCACTTTTACCTCAACTGCTTTACACTTTGATACAGATCAATTCATGTGAAATTGAGCATAAACAATACAATCTGGCATAGAGACTGTAAAACAGAAAGGATATTCAACCATGGCCTGGACGCCGTTCTTCCTGAAGATGACAATTCTCTGGACGGGTCCACAGTTGTTGCAGATGGTGTAGAGGACGTCCTGGAGAACCACAGCAAGGAGAAGAGTGAGAAGAGAAAAATAAAACTGGCAGTAAATCAGACAGATCTCTGAACACTGACACATGACATCTCAGTTTGAAAGAAAAACAAACGCCAGATCCTCTTCAGATAACCTCATTGTTCCGAGAAATGTTAATTTCCTAATGTTTGTGTTCTAGACGGGTTTTACCTCACGACCGTATTCTGTCACATTCTGATAAACACCAACACAAAGACATCCTGTTCTTGATGCGACCGAGTCGCTACGTGTTGAAACTAAACGACGATTCCTCCCTGGACTTCATTTTCACAGGATGTTGCAGGATGCTTAATTTCAGTTTTGTCATTATTAAAACACATTTCAACATAAATAAATACACCGACAACATATGCCTGTTGAAAGCACTTTGCTATGGGGGGTTATGTCGTTTTCTTACTATAAAAACCAATTAATGTTGTGTGAAAACTCCAGAAACTGGCTGGACTGATGGGATTTTTACCTTTGCTACTTTCTCCACTGTTAATAAATAATAGATTTTTTAAATGTAAGCTCAGCATGAAAATCACTTCTTTATGTCACTGGTTGTTTTTAGAGAGCACGATTTGTGCCGCGCAGTCACAGCCACACAGTTACTTAAAAAACACTAAAAATCACTTTTAATCACGATGATTAGTGGTACTATTGATCAAGATTACATTTTAAGCTCATATCACCCACTAGGCTGAAACCCAGGTGATGTAAACTGGGTTCACTGGTTTCAAGGCCACACCAGCTGATGTTTTTCCCATCAACATTGACCGCTTCAGGCTGAGAAACTCGGCAGTTTAACCTGGTTCTTACCGTGGTGATGGGATAGATGGGGTTCATGATGGTGAAGAGTAGAACGTTGTTCACGCTCCTCGAGTCGTCCGAGTCTCCCGGTCTGGAAATCTTCTTGCTGGTAGAATAGTTGATGAAGGCTGGGTGTCCAGCGATGTAGACCTGGTTGTCTGCAGCGTAGGTGACGGCTGTAGATGATCCATTCATGTCCTCATACTCCACCAGAGCCTGGCGCTTGTTTGGCATTACAACCACATAACTGAAAGAAACAGAGTTTGCTTGTTTAATCTTTTAAAGCCTCTGTGTTCTGCAGATAAACCCAGAAGACCCGTTGTAACGGACTAAGTGCATCAAAATCTCACTTTTATAAGTGCTTTGATAAACAAGTCAGACACCGTGGTGAAAAGGTGCCTGACAATCATCTAAGCGATTGTCATCTATCTTTATTGGACGCTGTCCAGCGGGGTGAGTTCAGGAGCAACCAAAGCCTAATCGGTCCATGAAGCGATGACAGGTGAGGTTTATCAGAGCTCCAATCAGTTTCTCTGCATCATTAACAGCCCAGTAGAAAAGCTACATGAAAGGATGTGCAAAAACAAGAGCTCCGTGGAACGTTACAGAGCCTGTTTCGTCAGCTACACACGGTTGGTTCCCTTTTCTTATTTTTACAGAGGGCGATTAAAGCCTGGGCAGAGATCAGCTGGTCTGGAAGTGTGGGATGAGTCCCGTTTAATTCCCCAGGTGAAAAGCTTGGATGTTTCTGAAACAATGCAGAAACACCTTGATTAAAGGTGAATGAGTGGAGACGGACCACCTCCGAGTTCAGTGTAGCTCTGGTTGGACTGTTTGCAGCAGTTTCTGAAGACGTTACATTGTTTGTTCCAGAAAAGGCCATCTGACTGCATGAGAGACCTCCAGCAAAATCCTTCTTCATCTTCACCATCAACAGGCTGCAGTCGTGCCCTGAAGTCCTTATTTTATAGACACTTTTGTTGGCATTTGCATTTCCCCCTACTCTTTCCTTCTTCTCTTCTAGGACGTTTATTTCTAAACATCCAGCGTTATGACTGTTTGGAAGCAGTTACCAGACTGGTTCTGCATGTTTACGCTAAGGTACATGACAACACAGTTCAGAAATACACAAGTATTTTTCTTAGAAATGTAATCATTACTGCCTTTTAATACAGCTTTTGCCCTAAATTGGCTAAATCCTTTCAAAGGCTTAATGCTGTCTAAAGAGCCGCGGATCATTTATAAGCAGGAGAGTTTGGGTAGTTTACTGATCTGAAGCTCATTAACACAATTCTTCAGTGGAAATTCACCTGCTGCTGCTAGTCAGTCTGGTGTTGGGACCCACAGCCATGGATTACAACATGCGGTAGGAACTTTTCTGGAACTTTCAAAATAAAATCGCATTATCCTACTTCCAGCCAGCCAGGAAAGGGGTAACAGCGGACTTCCAGTGATGTCACTGGCTGTATAAAACCACCCCCTTTCCAATGAATCGATCTCTTCCACGCTGGTCTCTAGAGGATTGGGACAGGAGACGGCGCGCTAATGTCTCTTTGCAGGCAAACAGACGTAACTCTTCAAACTGGATCCAAGAGTGTCATACGATCAGGCGATCATATGCACTAAGTTAAGTTGGAATGAATTGCTACGGAGGTTAGCTGTAGCTAACCCTTTTGATCACTGTAGAAGCTTTCTTTAAACTTCATCGCCCAGACAACTTCTCCTCAGCACGGTTCACATACAAGGTTAGGTTTGGGCAGAGTGATAGGAGTATTTTAGAATGAAATAATCAAACATTTTTCGTTTTATGAAGTTTGGTTTTGTTTGTTTTGAAACTCCGCTATCTTAGTGCTAGCAGATCATCTGCTCAGCACACGTGCTCAGGTTGTGTTCTGTGTTTTTAAAGTTAAGACAAACTTTACTTGAAGGGTGATTTTAAACTCAGAAGATTGATCATAACGCGCCGTCTGCGCTTATGCAATTTAACGTGACTTGAAAAATTACAGACCGATATCCAATCTTCCATTCTTATCTAAAATTCTTGAGAAAATAGTTGCTAATCAAATGTGTGAGCATTTACACAGCAATGACCTGTTTGAAGAGTTTCAGTCAGGTTTCAGAGCTCATCATAGCACTGAAACAGTTCTGCTGAAAAATCCTAATGATATTCTTATGGCCTCAGATAATGGACTTGTGCTGTACTGGTTCTGTTAGATTCTCAGTGCTGCATTTGATACAGTCGACCATAAAATTCTTTTTGAGAAGGCTGGAATATGCTGTAGGGATCAGGGGAACAGCACTAGGCTGGTTTAAATCTTATTTGTCTTACAGATTCCAGTTTGTTCATGTAAATGTAAATCATCTTTAAACTCCAGGGTTAATTGTGGAGTACCCCAGGGTTCAGTACTTTGGGGCCATTCTCTTTACTATATTATGTTTCCAAAAGGGAAAATTAAACAGGCACATAGAATAAATTTTCATTGTTTACGCTGATGACACTCAGCTTTACTTATCCATAAATCCTGTGAGGCCCAACCAGTTAGATGGACTACAAGCATGTCCCTTAAGACATAAAAACTTGGATGACTTTAAATTTTCTGCTTCTAAATTCAAACAAAACAAATTTTGTCTTTCTTTGGTGAGTTTTTTTAAAAAAGAAACTGTTTTAGTCAATCACTTAACCTGGTGCTTTAAATTTTTGGGACCTCCGATAAAAAAGTAAAAACCCTTTTTGGTGTTTTTTTTTGACCAGGACATGTCTTTAAATCCCATTTTAAAACAGGTTTTTTGGATTTCCTTTTTTCCCACCCCCCGGAACATTCCCAAAAATTAAATACCCTTTCCCCGGAGTGACCCAAAAAACTAGCCCCTGCATTTTTTTTCTTAAAGGGTTTGGACAAAATTTGTAAAGTCTTTACTATCGGGATGCCCAAACAAAATGCATTTAAAAAGGTTAAGCTGATTAAAAATGCGCACCCAAGAGTTTTGATGAAAATTAAAAAGAGAGATAAAATTTTTCCCCCTACTTTACTTCCCTTCTTTTGGCTCCCTGTTAAAATCCAAATAAAATTTTAAAAAATTTTTCCTCCTCACCTTAAAGCCCTTAATGATCTAGCTCCATCATCCCTCAATATCTGATTTTTCCATCTTTCCCTAAAGGCATTCTTCTAAAGACTGCGGGTTTTTACTGGGGGTTTCCAAAAAGCCCTCTAGAATAAAAATGGGAGGCAGATCCTTTATTTATCGGCTCCTCTCCTGTAAACCCCCCGCCCCCAGTTTTGGGGTCCGTGAGGCGGACCCCCCTGTCTATTTTTTAAGGCTAGGTTTAAAAATTTTCCTTTTTGAAAAAAAGCTTAATTTTAGAGTGGCTTAGGTTACCCCTGAGCTATTTTCCTTATTTTAGCCCGTCTTCTTCCCCTTTTTTGGTTTGGGGGAAAGGGGGTTCGGGTTTTTGCCCAACCCCGGCTCAGTTTTGGTTGAGGGAAAACACCCCCTTTCCATTTCGGGTTTACCTGTTACCCCCTCTTTTTTCCCAATGGTTATGGTAAAATTTTCCCGAGGAAGGAAACCCCAAATCGTTGGGGTTTTTTAGTTAACTATCATCGTGGGCCCCTTTTTGGGGGGGGCCCTTTTGAAACAAACCATTTTTGGAAAATAACCCCTTTAACTAAAAAATCTGAACTAAAAACTCTCTGTGTGTTTTTCGGGTTTAAAAGGCTTAGGCTGCTGGGGGACTAATGACCACTTCCACCCCCCTTCCCCCTAATTCTCACCACTCCCCAAATTTTTGCTTATTTGCTGTTATTTTCAGTTTTTAAAAAACTTTGTTCTCCCCTCTTTTCCCCTTCCCCAAGCTAAACCGGCCCTGATCTGTGTCCCCTGTGAAAACCCTTTTTTGGAGAGGGGAATCTCCAAAGCTTCGGGCTAAAAACAACTTAATGCTCACCTCTACCGATGCCCCCATTTGGGGCCCCTTTGTCTTTCATTTTTTAACCCCTTTTCTCTCTCCTAACATAGCTACTGACTGACTTTTCTGTAATAACTCAAAGGTGCTCTCTTCGGCTCTAAAACTTAAAAACGGGCTCAGAGTTTATCTGTTCTTTCTTTCTAAATAAAACCCACTAAAGGACCCTACATCCTTTAAAAATTTTTTTTTCCCCTTCCCTTTAAAAGTACTCCGGGTTTTCAGTGCTTCTTTGTTCTCTTTGTGTCTCTGCTCTTTTTCTCCCCAACCCTCCTAACCCCCGTGGGTCGTGGGAAAAGGGCCGCTCACACTGAGCCTGGTTTTTGGTTCTGCTGGGGTTTCTTCCTGTTAAAAAAAGGGGGTTTTTCCTCTCCCTGGCGCTACTGCATGCTCAGTAAAGAGGGATTGCTGCAAAGGGCAAAAGCCCGGGGACTGTCCACTGTCTCTACCCCCTCATTTCCCGGAGGTTTAATGCTGGGAAGTCACTGAAATGGATGCAATCTGCTGGGTTTTTCCTTTGACAGAAAAACTTTTTTTTCCAATTTTTTAAAAAATCCTGAAACTGACTGCCTGTTCCCCTGTTAAAAATTAAAATTTGGGAAAGTATGAACCTGGGCTTTTTTTGAAATGCTTTTAGACGACTGTGTTGTGAATTGGGGCTATTAATAAACTGAATTGAATCCCAAGAAACATTTACCCAAAAAAGGTTTTTTGGTTTCAAAACCAGGGAAAAAATTTCCCTAAACCTTTTTTTCCCAAAATTGAAAAATAATAACCCATTAAGCCCCCTTTTTTCCAGAAAGATTTTTTTTCTTTTTTTTTTTTAAAAATAAATGTCCTTAAACATTTGCACCCCTTAAAAAAATTTTTCTTTAAATATTATTTCAAAAATAAAACTTGTATATGTAAAAGTCCTTCTTCATTATTTTTTAATTCTGTTTGTTTTTTTTAGTTGGGATTTTTAATTTTTATATTTAAAAAATTGTTGAATTCTTTCCATGTGTGCAGAGTTTACGTTAAATAATGTCAGAGTTTGGGCTCCACTTTCACTTTGTCAAATACCATCGCCTTACTGGGCTGCTATTCACAGGACAACCCTTAACAGACCAAAATATTATTTGATAAAATATTAATATTAAATATAGTCATATACATAATCACAACACTGGGAAAGGTTATAAGGCCGTTTCCTTTGTTCCTTTGTAGTTATATCGGAGATGGACAAGTTAATTAAATTAAATGTATTTTCTAAACATCAGAAAACAGAATTTATCTATGATTTACTTCCTAAATAAAAACAGGTCTATGCATGGTCCTTTTTTCAATGTTTTTTTGTGGCACTGGGTCGCCCAGGCCAGGAGTCAAACCCGCGACAGGATAAGATCTTGTAGTCATTTCTGCTTCTACAAGTAGCATACGGAGTAGCAGAGTTATGGCTGATATTAGCAGGAGTGTGGGTGCTGCTATCCCCACAGCTCAGGGGGCATTTAGATACTGTAGCTTGTTTGGCAGGATGCTGGGACTGTGTCTACTGGCGGGAGAGTGTGTCCACCTGTGCACCTGCATGTGCCGCATGTTGGGCCGGAGCTCCGCAGCGAGTCATACTGAGAACACAACACTGTAAAGAGAAATGATGTATGCCTCTTTTCCATGCATGGTTCCAGCGCCGCACGGCTCCAAGCCACTCGCTCTACTCCACAAGAAAGCTGTTGTGTTTCTATTGACTCCCTGATGGCTGGAGTCATGGCTTGAAGCCCTGCTCTCTACCAGCTGCCATGCTCTGTGCCGCTATTAACCTTTATTGTCTCATGGTTTGGTGTGAGCCGACCAAACAGCAGTTCAGCTTCAAGAACAAACAAGCGAGATTAACACTCACCGTAGCGCACCATGTCCTCCATGAATGGGTATCTTTCACATCTGAACTGATACGGTAGTGATACCTGGTACCTGGGAATCAATACTGGCATTCAACGGTACCAGTTTCAAGTACTTTTGTGTGTGTTTGTGGTAATAAATGTCAATTTGTTTAACAATCAAATCTCAAAAATGTTCAATTTAACATTTTTTCTCAATATATAAAGTGAATAAATCAAAACAACATCCAGCTGTTTGTATTGTAACATCTCAGTTGTTTTAAACATTTCTTCAACATTAAAACCCTTAACTGACTACGCAGTGTAATGCACAAATCAAAACCCAGCCGTGTTGTAGCCGTAGATCTGAGGCTGATGGAAACTGCATTCTTCAGCCTTAAGAAAAATCATGAACTTAACCAGGTGCTTCCTGAGATTAGAAGTATTGCACTTCATGTCACAAATATTATAGAGTGTAATCAGCACCGCATGTTAAAACAAGAGGAGCCAGACTTCTGAGCGCTTTCTATCAGCCGGGCTTTGTTGACGGTTCCAGCGGCTACTGACATCATTACGTTCTTGTGCGTGCAGTGCTGCGTTCATGTCTGGACAATTACCCACTCTTCCACTCCCTCGGTCGAAACGGCACTGCTGATTATATGTGGATCGGTACCGATGATATTCAATCGCTACCTATAAAAAGTACCGAATTCAGTGCCCATCCCTAATGTCCTCCAATGGTAATTTCAAGCCACCACCACCGTTTCAGTTTGACGCGCTCCACACAATGTGGTTCTTCATATTTTTATAGTTGCGTTTGAATTTTAGCGAAATTCTGTTCCCCTGAAATAATCTCTTCCTGCTCTTTTGTGACCACTGTGTGCTCAACAGTCTGTCCACTAACCCGACCCTCGCGGGACTCGTACCCTATCCTAATGTGCTTAGCGCCCCCATGGTGCAGCACCGGCCCAGCAGTGTCGGGTAAAACCTGGGGCTGGTCGTTCTCTCTGCTACCTCCATGAACACTTTCTCATCCCCGGCTACATACAGCTGACCACGCTCACAGACAATCAGTCAACAGCAGTTTGTTCAAGTCACATTTTGGCCCTGCCCATGACCAGGTACCAAGCAGGCCAGTACCAGGCTAGAAAAGCAAGGACTGTAAAGGGTTGCAAAGCAGGCCGAGTGAAGTGGAGCCAGCTAAAGGGAAGATCATGGAAAAGGGACAATAGTGTTTTTATAATAACCGACAAGATCATTCTGTTTGTTTCATATAAAAGGACAATATAAAGCCATGCTTATGTAGCAAATGTAACCTTAAATGACTTCTGTTCTACATTACTTAGAAAATAAATTTGATAAAACTATTAACTCCACTGTCTGTAGGTGGAGGGGGTCATTGAAGGGGCAGGGCACCCCTCCAGGGAAACACTGAAGTTAAATAAGGACTTTCTGAGTACAATATCCTGATACGATTAACTAACATTGAAGAATAATTTTAACCATAGGTGCAACCACCAGCAGTTAGGAGTGAGAACTATAAGTGAGTTTTACTAGACTCTCTTACTGAACTCTCTGACTATCGGTGCACAGGGAGCCCCTAGAGGGCCTTTACCTGATGGCTCCAAACTCCTGTAAGGCCTCGACAAGGTCCGCCTCGGTGACTCCGTCCATCAGTCCCCGGACGTGTACCACCACTGAGGGAAGCGTCTTGTGTGGGTCTTCGTATCCCTACGGAGGAAGAAAACAAGTCATCACGAACCGGTTGGACTAGTTGCCAAAAAGAGATAACGGAGTTTTCTGATATGGGTCTGGGCTGCTCTAGAGAGGAACCAGGCAGCTGGGGTTGGGTTTCAATGGTCGCTGGGGAAGGGGAACCAGCTGCTGCTGCTGTGGTCCTCAACAAAGCTAGGCGGTCTATTAGCCGAAGTAAACCATGCTAGCGTTACCGGTACTAGAACAAAGCCGGGGCCCCGATGAGGCCCGGCGGGGAAACCGCCCTCTCTGGGTCCTCTTCAAAGCGTATCCCGCAAGCACACGTTGGATTAAATGTGGCGTTAACTGTGTCATATGAGCTACCATTTCAAACACCCGAAGCTAAGCTAATCACTTTAAAAACATTAGTTTGGTGAACAACGGTTTCACGTCAGGTTGATCCCATAATCTGAAAACGCGTCGTGACCGCTTTCAAACGCGCTTATGAATGAATTAAAAGTGCACGACAAAAAACAAACGAAACCAGCAGAATTGGATCCAATTGTTCTGAAAGTAAAAAGAAGCTTCGACGCAGACATCAGTTAGCGGGCTCACCGTGGCCATTCCGTCGGTTTTCTGTCGTTTTGTTGCCCTGCCGTCTTCGCTGTAGTAACGGCTCGCTGCAGTAGCCATGTTGTCCCGGTTAAAAAGAATGCTGGACTGAAATGGACGGAAAATTCATGAAAAACGAGGCATGCGTCACCACGCCCATTATAGTGACAAGATGCACTCTGATAGGCTCAAGTAGCTGTCGATCTTAAATAATAGCCAATAGGAGACGAAATGGCGTAGGTTGTAGTTTGTGCGCCCAAAAGCTTGAATCCAGCAATACGTTATAGTATTTTCAGACTTTCTGTTCATATTCACTTTAAGTCCGATTGGCCACTGTAGGTTTTTAGGCAAAGCAAGTATATTTATATAGTACTATTTATACACAAGGTAATTCATGGTGGTTTAAAAATAAATAAAGCTAAAAACTTAAATTAAAAACAAAAATACACAGAAATAATATATATAAATGATAAAAATTAACTGATAAAATAATCTTCAACCGTTATGGAACTGGAAACTGCTAGAATTGAAACAGAGCTTGAAGCGCTAACATTAAATCGTGAAGCAGATGCAGCCATTGCTAAAGCACAAGTGTTAGAAGATGTAGCAGAAATGTGTGACCTATTGGGAAAAGCAAAATCTGAATCAGAAGAAAGACTTAAACTGCGACATACTAGTGAATTTGTTCACTCCCAAAATGAGCAGAATCATCTTTCCTCAACACCAGTATCAGTCACACATGTTAAATCTCCAGACCAGGCTGAGTCACGAGACAGCTTCATAACATGGCAGCCACCTGCAAAAACGCCAGAATTCCAATTTACTGATAAGAAGTCTGAGCCTGTAAGAGATGTTTTGGCACCTCCAAACTGCACCAAAACTGTCTGAACTGACAAAAGTCGAGCCGAAGACCAATGTCAAAAGGAAAACCCCTCACATGTACAGGGGTTGGACAATGAAACTGAAACACCTGGTTTTAGACCCCAATAATTTATTAGTAAGGTGTAGGGCCTCCTTTTGCGGCCAATACAGCGTCAATTCATCTTGGGAATGACATATACAAGTCCTGCACTGTGGTCAGAGGGATTTTAAGCCATTCTTCTTGCAGGATAGTGGCCAGGTCACTACGTGATACTGGTGGAGGAAAACGTTTCCTGACTCGCTCCTCCAAAACACCCCAAAGTGGCTCAATAATATTTAGATCTGGTGACTGTGCAGGCCATGGGAGATGTTCAACTTCACTTTCATGTTCATCAAACCAATCTTTCACCAGTCTTGCTGTGTGTATTGGTGCATTGTCATCCTGATACACGGCACCGCCTTCAGGATACAATGTTTGAACCACTGGGTGCACATGGTCCTCAAGAATGGTTCGGTAGTCCTTGTCAGTGACGCGCCCATCTAGCACAAGTATTGGGCCAAGGGAATGCCATGATATGGCAGCCCAAACCATCACTGATCCACCCCCATGCTTCACTCTGGGCATGCAACAGTCTGGGTGGTATGGTTCTTTGGGGCTTCTCCACACCGTAACTCTCCCGGATGCAGGGAAAACAGTAAAGGTGGACTCATCAGAGAACAATACATGTTTCACATTGTCCACAGCCCAAGATTTGCGCTCCTTGCACCATCGAAACCGACGTTTGGCATTGGCATGAGTGACCAAAGGTTTGGCTATGGCAGCCCGGCCGTGTATATTGACCCTGTGGAGCTCCCGACGGACAGTTCTGGTGGAAACAGGAGAGTTCAGGTGCACATTTAATTCTGCCGTGATTTGGGCAGCCGTGGTTTTATGTTTTTTGGATACAATCCGGGTTAGCACCCGAACATCCCTTTCAGACAGCTTCCTCTTGCGTCCACAGTTAATCCTGTTGGATGTGGTTCGTCCTTCTTGGTGGTATGCTGACATTACCTTGGATACCCTGGCTCTTGATACATCACACAGACTTGCTGTCTTGGTCACAGATGCGCCAGCAAGACGTGCACCAACAATTTGTCCTCTTTTGAACTCTGGTATGTCACCCATAATGTTGTGTGCATTTCAATATTTTGAGCAAAACTGTGCTCTTACCCTGCTAATTAGAGCCTTCACACTCTGCTCTTACTGGTGCAATGTGCAATCAATGAAGACTGGCTACCAGGCTGGTCCAATTTAGGCATGAAACCTCCCACACTAAAATGACAGGTGTTTCAGTTTCATTGTCCAACCCCTGTATTTAGGCGCTCAGCCACAAACATCCCAAAATATGCCACCAGTTCGCATGCTACATCCCCCACACCCTCTGGCACAGTATTCGGCACGACGAGATCGTGTTATATCAGGGTTGTACCAATTTGATGATAAACCAGAGAATTTTCGTGCCTGGCAGTCTTCATTTACCAGTACAGTGGCTGAAGCTCAACTCACCGCAACACAGGAACTAGACCCCATGACCAAATGCCTAGGAAAAGAGTCTGGCGATCAAATAAGGTGCATATGGGCAGTGTATGTGAACAACACTGATTTGGTTCTACCCGAGGCATGGGAGAGGTTACGTGACTGCTATGCCGCCCCTGAGATAATTGAACAGTCACTGTTCCAGAGACTAGACAGTTTTCCAAGGATCACAGCCAAGGATCATGCCAAATTACGTGAACTTGGAGATTTGCTCATGGAGATACAACGTGCCAAGGAAGATGGATATCTCACTGGGCTTTCGTATCTAGATATTGGGCCAATAGTAGATAAGCTTCCATATGGGCTCCAGGAGTAGTGGACATCATCTGGGTCGCGGTATAAAGAAGAAAACAATGGTTGCTTCCCTCCCTTTGGTTATTTCTGTGACTTTGTTTGTTATGAGGCTAAAAAATTAAATGATCCCAGCTTTATTCGTCAAACCAGCAGCACAAGCCCCACAAAACCAGAAAGGTTACCTGTGAAGAGGTTTAACAACAAGTCTATCACAGTTCACAAAACAGACATCCTACAATCAACAATGACCTAAACAAGAACTGCCCACTGCATGACAAACCACATCCTCTTAAAAAATGCAGGACATTCAGAAACAAATCCATCAATGACAGGAAGGCATTCCTAAAACAGAAAGGAATATGCTTCAAGTGCTGTTCTTTAACATCCCATGTTGCCAAAGACTGCAAAAGTTCTGTGAAGTGCCTTGAGTGTGAAAGCACTAAGCATGATCCAGCCATGCACCCTCTTCCACAACCTCAACCTACTAAGGTTCCTCTACCGCCACAGGAGAACAGCGGGGAGGGAGAAGATGATCTAATGTAACTGATGTTAGAACTAGCTGTACAGAGGTTTGTGGTTCTGGTCAATGGGGTTGTTCTTGCTCTAAGATCTGCCTAGCAATGGTCTACCCCAAACATTCAAGGCACAAAGCCATTAAAGGTTATGTAATCTTGGATGACCAGAGCAACCTCTCTTTAGCTAGACCTGACTTCTTTGAGCTGTTCAGTGTTGAGGATAAGCCGCTCTTATATCACCTCAGAACATGCTCTGGCATCATGGAAACATATGGCAGGAAGGCAGAGGGGTTTCAAATAGAGTCATTGGATGGCAAAACTGTTATCTCTCTTCCACCACTTCTTGAGTGTCCCGAAATCCCAAACAAACGAACTGAAATTCCAACACCAAGTGCAGTTTTGCATCAGCCTCATCTCCTTCACATAGCCAAACATATTCCCGATCTAGACCCAGGAGCGGAGATAGTTCTGCTGCTTGGAAGAGATGTGCTCAGAGCACACAAAGTCAGACAGCAAGTTAACGGACCACATAATGGTCCCTTCGCGCAGCGCCTTGATCTAGGCTGGGTGGTGATAGGCGAGGTGTGTCTAGGCCACATGCATAAACCAATGGTTGACACATTCAAGACTCATGTGCTAGATAATGGTCGCCATTCCATTTTTCAACCTTGCATGAGTTTCATGCAGGTCAAAGAACCACAAGAAATGTTCAGCGAGCCTAATAAAGCACCAGAGAGGATGCTCAGACACAGAGTGTTTGACAACTGAACACGATAACAAACCAGCTCCTTCAGTGGAAGACGTCCTCTTCGTAAAGATCATGGACACGAATGTCCATAAAGATGACAACGGCTGTTGGGTCGCTCCATTGCCATTTAAAGAGCCACGCCAGCGTTTGCCAAACAACAGAGAGCATGTGAACAAGCGGTTTGAATCCCTACAACGTCAGTTTAAGAAGAGGCCTGAGATCGAAAATCAATATACGGCATTCAGGGGGAAGATCATTGCCAATGGTCATGCAGAAGTAGCGCCGCCTTTAAAGCAGGATGAAGAGTGCTGGTTTCTTCCATCATTTGGAGTATATCACAATCAAAAGCCCAATCAAATCAGGGTAGTTTTTGATTCCAGTGCTCAGTACTCTGGTGTCTCCCTCAATGATGTACTTTTGACAGGCCCCGACCTCAACAATTCTCTCCTGGGCGTCCTTCTACGCTTCCGGAAAGAGGGAGTAGCTATCCTCGCTGATATCCAACAAATGTTCCATTGTTTTTTGGTTCATGAAAATCACTGCAACTTCATTCGTTTTTTGTGGCACAGAGACAATGACCTCAGTAAGGCAGTTATTGACTATCGCATGAAGGTTCACGTTTTTGGCAACTCACCATCTTCTGCTGTAGCCATTTATGGTTTGCGAAGAGCCATCACTGAAGGTGCCCAGAAATATGGAGCAGACACAGTGAAGTTTGTGGAAAGACACTTTTATGTGGACGATGGCTTGGTGTCTCTGCCATCAGAAGCAGAGGCAATTGACCTTCTCAGATGGACTCAAGTTTCACTTGCAGAATCAAACTTTCGCTTGCATAAGTTTGTGTCGAACAGTGTGACAGTCACCAGATCTTTCCCGCTTGAAGATTGCGTTCCTGGCATCAAGGATTTGGATTTGAGTGAAGAAACAACACCCATGCAGCGCAGCTTGGGTTTGCTATGGGAGATCAGAACAGACACATTCACATTCTCCGCATCAACTGTTCTCAAACCCTTCACTCGATGCGGAGTTCTCTTGACTGTCAACAGTGTCTTTGATCCCATGGGGTTATTTGCACCTGTCACGATCCAGGGAAGAGCTCTTCTTAGAGAGCTAACTTCAGAACTAACTGACTGGGACACATCTCTCAAAGTTGGCAAACTAAAGAAATGGGAAATGTGGAGAGATTCTCTTCAAGTCCTAAAGGAGCGTCATGTGCCACGCACATACACAGCAACCTCGCTCAAGAGTTGTGTGTTTTCTCGGATGCCTCAACCATGGCTATTGGAACCATCGCTTACCTGAGGGTCATTCAGCACGATGGCAAGGTAGAGGTAGGACTTGTTATGGGCAAAGCCAAATTAGCACCTCTATCTGAACCCACAATCCAGAGGGTCGAACTCTGCGCCGCTGTTCTTGCTGTAGAAATGGCAGACCTCATCCAAGAAGAGATAGACCTGAAATTGGATGCCATCAGGTTCTATACAGACAGCAAAGTGGTGCTTGGGTACATTAATAATGTGACAAAACGCTTTTACACTTATGTCCACAACAGAGTGCAACGTATCCGACAGTCCTCCAATCCAGAACAATGGCATTATGTACGCTCGGATGAAAACCCTGCAGACCATGCGTCCAGATCTTTACCTGCATCCCATCTTGCAGAGAGTTCCTGGTTCATTGGACCTTCATTCCTCTATCAACTATCTACAGAAACAACACAAACAAGTAAGACGTTTGAGCTCATTGAACCAGAAAATGACTCAGAGATTCGGTCACAGGTACGCGCCTACACTACTCACCTGCAGGAGCCTGGGCTTAAGCCTAATCGCTTTCAGCGTTTTTCCACCTTCCGCTCTCTACAGCGAGCAGTGGCGTTCCTTATCCACATGGCAAGATCCCATAAACATTCCAATCAAAACAGCAGGTGCTCAGGATGGCACATCTGTCATTTACCTCGTACCGTGGATTGAATGGCACAAGCAAAAGATGTTCTTCTAAAAGCGGCACAAAGGCAAGCCTTTGTAAAAGAGCTGTCAGCTATCCAAGCTAAAAAAGTGGTGCCTACAAACAGCCCTCTGCACAGGCTCAGTCCAGTCTTAGAGGGTGATCTGATCTGCGTTGAAGGTAGACTAAAACATTCTCAGCTTACGTGTGAAGAAAAGAACCCAGTCATCCTAGCCAAGAGTAGTTACATTTCCCTGTTGCTTGTACGACATTATCATGAGCAGGTGACACATCAGGGTCAACATCTCACAGAAGGCACAGTAAGAGCAGCTGGTCTTTGGATTTTGGGTGGTAAGCGACTAATCAATTCTGTGATCCATAAATGCATAATCTGCCGGAAACTGCATGGGAAAATGGAAGAACAAAGTATGACGGACCTACCACCAGAGCGTCTCAAGGTCTGTCCTCCTTTCATGTATGTTGGGCTTGACGTCTTTGGACCTTGGTCTATTGTAACCAGACGCACTAGAGGACAGGCAGAGAGCAAATGGTGGGCCATAATGTTCAGCTGTCTGAGTTCAAGAGCTGTTCATATTGAACTGATTGAATCTATGGATGCATCAAGCTGTATAAATGCTCTTAGGCGTTTCTTTGCTCTCAGAGGCCCTGCAAGACAACTCCAGTCTGATTGTGGCACTAACTTCATTGGAGCCAGCAAGGAGTTGGACAATGTTGTGCAAGGGTACCTCAGTGAGCAGGGATGCAGTTGGAACTTCAGACCTCCACATGCTTCCCATATGGGAGGCTCATGGGAATGGATGATCGGTGTTGCCAGCAGAATCCTTGATACAATGTTGTTGCCAGCAAAAAAGTCATTTAACTCACGAAGTGCCATCAACACTAATGGCGGAAATCACGGCTATCATCAATGCACGTCCACTCCTTCCTGTGTCTGCTGACCCACAGCAACCATTCATTCTTTCACCAGCCATGCTTCTCACGCAAAAATCAGGAGTTCCACCTCCTGGAGTTTTCACGGACAAAGACCTTTACACAAAACAATGGAGGCAAGTTCAAGCTCTTGCTAACCAACCGTTGGAGCCAAGAATACTTACCATCCTTACAAAGACAAAAATGGACAGTGCCACAAAAACCCCTTCAAGTGGGGGATTTGGTCCTCCGCAGGGACAAACAGACTGTCCGCAACTGCTGGCCCATGGCCATAGTTACAGCAATCTTTCCTGGGAAGGATGGACATGTGAGGAAAGTTGAGGTAAAAATGACTAACCAATGAGATGCAAAAACCTTCCTCAGGCCAGTTGCAGAAGTAGTTCTTCTTCTGCCTAAGGACTAATTTAAGGACTGTTGTTTTCAAGTTTCTTCAAGTTCACAGTGGCCTCACATAGGCCAGACGGGGAGTGTGTTGCCCCTAAGGCACGTATGTAATTTGTCTTTGCCGTTTGCCTTAAAAGAACTCATTTATGTGCATGATTGAGTTAAATAACAGAGTAACACCGTAAATGTATATATTTGATAAGATGTTAAAAAGCATAAATAGCAGCAATTGATAAAAAACAAGCAAACTTGTGTTTAATTTGTAATTTCAGGAGGTCATTTTGTACTTGTTAAAAGAGCATTCTTCTAAAGATTGTTGTTCCTCCAAGTACATGAGATGTGAAATATTTAGTTGTTTCATGATGCGTTATTTGCGCAAATACAGACAAGTTCTCTATTTTGTATCTCTTGTATCAACAGTTTTCACCGCTTGTCAGAAGTTGTTCAGAGTAAAAAGTCAACTTTACTCAGACTCCTGTCTTCATTGGCAAAGGTTTAACTTGGTGTTTAACCAGAGTTGCTACACTCTGCAACAGAACACTACTAGTATTTTTATTTTTTATTATTCCCTTTCTGTATAGTCTGTCAGTCTTATTCTGCTTTTGTTTTGTGTGAATCTGAATGCTTCCATTTACTTTTCACTTTGCTGCTGATGCACCTGAATCTGTTTTCAATTCAGTTTATTTCTTTAGCACCAATTCACAACACATCATCTCATTACAAAGTCAATTCAATCCAATCATATAGATTTCAAGTCAGGTTCATACATTCCAATTAATCCTAATCATTGAACAGTGCAGTCAGATTCAGTTATTTATTCAAATTGGATAAAAAGTTTGTCTGTCTAAGGAAACCCAGCAGATTGCATCCAGTCAGTGACTTGCAGCATTCCCTCCTCCTGGATGAACATGTAGAGACAGTGGACAGTCACTGGCGTTGACTTTGCAGCAATAGCTCGTACTGAGGTACAATAAAGGATATTTAAATTCTTATATTTAGTTAACAAGACAACAGCAGCATAATATGTTAAAGAGGTTTATTCAAAAATAAAATTGCCACACTTTTACTTCTAAAGCCATGAACAGAAAAAAAAAAAAAAGCTAGAGCTGCCCTGACTTGTATGCGTTTTAAAATCCAGTCAGAGCCACTAATCAAACTCAAGAGGAATCCATTAAGCACAGTAACATTATTCAGTTATGTTCATGAAGGGAAACAGCAGAAAACAACGTGACCTTAAACTCAAAGGCATGCAGACCAACAACAATGTCTTTATGATATGGGGGAAAATATTAAACATTTGAAGATCCAATCAATATCCCAAAATGTGACAAGTTTTTGCCAATAGGGAGAGTTTTAATACTTTTACTTATTTTAATAGCCATATCCGAACTGATCCTCACCACATTTCGCTGGAAGAACTGAGTTTTACTACTAAAAGTCAAATGTATTCAATGTATTGCAGCCTACCTGTGCTACACTGTTGAAAATAAGGTTTACTTACATAGCAGCAACAACATTTAAAAGTACTACTCCCATTTATATTCCTGTCTGCGAAACAGACAAAATATCCAGAACAATCTGAAGCTGTAGAGACGGCAGTCCTGAAGGTAAAAAAAATGATCTGGAAATAAGAGAGAAAAGACAGAATAATACCAAAACAACCAAACTAAAGCAGCTGCTGTAAAAACAGACAGTTGAGGGGCTGTCCGTTTAGGACAGTGGAGAGGGGAAGGGGGCTAAGTCTTCTTCACTCAGTCGTCTGCAGGGGAAGGGCTTCGGTTTGGACTTGCTGAGCGGGAGCGACTGAAACAGAAACGGAAGGGAATTAGCTTGCAACAGGAGAAGATGGATCAACACAGCTTTGGATTTTGTGCATGGTTATCTTTGCAAAGTAACTGCTCTGCAGTGCAAATTAAAGATGTACTAAAGCCAGATAAGCCCATCCTATTGGCACTATCTCAATCCTCTTTTATATTCACATTTACAGTTTATCCTAAAGATCTTACAAACAAAAGCTGTAGCACCATGTGTGATAAAAACCCTCCTCACATTACACCTTTTAACATTTCATGTGCCTGCCTGTGTTCCACTCACTCAACCACCCACTCACTCCCACATTCAGCCGCACATCTGCACTCTGAGCATGCTTGTTTAAGGCTCAATTCTAGCAAGCCTGAACATTTTGTGTCACCATCAACATGAGCTTGTCAGGGGGGTTGATTTTTGGTTACCTTTGGAGACAGCGGCAGAAACAACAAGTACAGAGAAGCGAAGGATCAAAGGACTGAAGGACGGATGACTACAACTCGGAGAGACACTGCGCCGGGAGGCTCTTGAAGACTGATCTCTCATCAGCTCTCTCTCACTTTCAGAAGCTAAGACAGAGGCGAAGAACTCTGGTAGGTAGGGGGGTCTGGTTGGTAGGTAATGGATTAAAAAAGGCCGAACTCTGATCTGTGTGGGTCAGCCCTCTGGTAGATCTGAAGGCTGGCCGGGTGACTCTAGTAGAACAATTGAATGCGTGTGCGGGCTGATCTCGTCTGAGCGTGTGCGTCGGTTGAACAGACAGTCATCCGTTCACTGAGGGGGAGGGTTCGGTCGGTAGGTCGACCTCTTTCTCGCTGTCTAACGTCAGATGCAGGCGAAGGCTGATCTCAGGTCAGCTCTTAGTCACCCTCCCGCAGGACGAGCACACCGCCAGCTGGCAGACCCTGGGCCTGGGATCAGCTGCGGTGTCTGTGCAGTGCTCAGCTCCCACCACACGCTTTAAAGAAAATATGAAAAATAAACAAAACTTCTGCAAAGATGTTTACCGCAAGTCACACGACTGCTGCTGATTTAGCTGATCTCATCTAGAAAAGTTCTGGAGAATTCTTCTGATCTAACCAAATTCAGAACAGGGAATTTAAATACAACTATAATTATTCTTCTGTCTCTTACCATCTTTAACATTTCTTACTTTCTTAGCCTTCATCGTTTTTTTTTAAAAAGGGCCCCATCTAGCATGGAAGAGCAGGAGAACCTGGGTAATGGCTGCAATTCCTCCTGCTGATCATCAGATCATCTTTCATGTGCTCTCTTTTCAGGATCAATGCGGCCGATTTGGAGAGCAGACAGCGCAACACCATCAGATCCACAAAAGAGAGCACAGGAGGTCTGATCTTTCATCTCCTGAACCTTTCCTGTACCAGACAAATAGCTAAGGTCTCCTGTTTTACCCCACCCAGTTCACCACTCAGGCTGAAGACCTCTACCGAAGCAGCTCTGGAGTGTCTTCGGATCGTCCATCTTATCGTCTTGTGGGAGTTGGTTGGCAGCAGCATGACCACCCCCGGCTGGAGGTGGGCCTAGACTGGAGCACCTGACCTAGCTAACATGATAAACTGGACTGACTCTGACCTGAACATCTAAGATATGATGGTTAATCTATCCTGTTCCTACTGTGATGTTACATAGATAAGCTATGACAACAGGCAGGATGAAGTATTACACATTTATCAGCCCATCCGTACCGTGCTGTTAAAGAGACAATAAGGCTGAGGATTTACCTGGCTCTCTTGTGGTTAGCAGATGATCGAGAGCGGGAACGGGACATAGAGCGCCTCCTGGGTGCAGAGCCAGACCGAGACCTAGAGCGGCTGAGAGAAGAAAAAAAAATTACATGTGCACGGTCCAGTCAGGTTTTTTTTTTTTTACTTGTGGACATCTTCTAAATGTGGCCGAAAATCAAGGAAGCCAAGATCTGATCTGTTTTATTCCACCAAACCAGTTCCAGTGTTTAACCAGCACTGGTGCCAGAGCCAGATAGAAAACATCTCATCCAGGAAATGTCTCAAGTCTGTAGAGGATCATGGCACAGGGAAACATTTAAACCCTGTCCCAGGATCCCTCCAAACTAAGGGGTAAATAACTTCAATAATTATTGCTGTTTTAAACAACATGCAATGTTTGTGAAGGCTTCACGGTCCCATCCAGCTGATCTGCACACGTATGGCTTGAAGCAGGAGCTTAGAGCATATTTACTCATCGGCCTGAGAATGGACCAACTGTGTTTAAGAGCAGAGTCTGAGTAAATGTCTTGAGTGGTGGAATAACTTAGCTCTGAAAATGGCTTGTGTGTATTACAACTCCATTTAAATCATTTTAGGCAGATGTACCAGAACATGACCATGAGTTAGCGCTACACAATATATACTGAAACATCAATACATCAGTCACAAAAGGACAGCTTAGATGCAAGATTTTTTCAGGGCCTCATTAAATATTCCAACATAGTGTCTCTCCCCCCCTGTGGCGTCCAACACTGGCTGTACCATGTATCAGAATGCTGCTTGCTGATGGACTTCTAATGAAGATCAGGGGTCTCCATCAGCATACCTCAAGGGCTGGTGTCCTTGCTCCATTGCAGCTAAGATGGCTGAAATACCTCCTCAACATGTCATTCAGCTGAGTCAGGGCACCATCTAAACCATGGAGGACATCAGCCCTTTGGGACATTGTTCAGTTGTTATTGAAGCTCAGTGATTTCATTCAATTCAGTTTATTTATATAGCGCCAATTCACAACACATGTCGTCTCAAGGCACTTCACAAAGATTCAGGTTCATACATTCGAAAATTAGTTCCTAATCATTGAACAGTGCAGCCAGATTCTGTTATTTATTCAAAATTGGATAAAAAGTGTTTTCTATCTAAGGAAACCCAGCAGATTGCATTCCGTTCCACAGACCGAGTGAACCTTGCAGCATTCACTCCTCAACGGCCCATGATGAACAATGTAGAGACAGTGGACAGTCACTGGTGTTGAACTTTACAGCAATCCCTCATACTGAGACTGACTGTAATGCGACAGGGGAAGAGGAAAACTCTCCTTTTAAACACCAGGAAGAAACCTCCAGCAGAAAAACCAGAACCAGGCTCAGTGTGAGCGGCCATCTGCCAACGACTGACTGGGGGTTAGAGAGAACAGAGACAGAGACACAAAGAGAAACAAAGAAGCACTGATCCAGGAGTACTTTCTATGGGAAGGAAAAGTAAATGTTAATGGATGTAGCTCACTTTAGTGGTTTCATCTAGAAAGAAAGAACAGATAAACTCTGGAGCCAGTTTTCAAGGTTAGAGTCTGAAAGAGAGCACATAGAGTTTGTTACAGTAAAAAGCTCAGTCAGTAGCTATGTCTAGAGGCAGAGAGAAAAGGGTTTTTAAACACTGAAAAGACACAGGGCACAATGTGGGCACATCGGTAGAGGAGTGAAGCATTAAGTGTTGCCAGCAGAAGCTTGGAGCGATTTCCCCACTCTCCAGAAGGGTGTCTCAGGTAGACACAGAGTCAGGCCAGGTGTAGCTTCTAGGAAGAGACACAAGAGAAGAACAAAGTTAAAAGCTGAAAAATAACAGCAAATAATGCAAAATTTGAGAGTAGTGTGAGAAAGTAGCGAAGAGGGTGAACAGTGCGTCATTATGTCCTGCCACAGCAGCCTAAGCCTATAGCAGCAGTAAACTACAGAGATAGCTCAGGATAACCTAAGACACACATCACTAACTATAAGCTTTATCAACAAACAGGAAAGTTTTAAAGCCAGCACTAAAAGTAGACAGGTGTCGCGTCTTACGGATAAAAACTGAGGAGCTGGTTCCACAGGAGAGGAGCCTGATAAGCTAAAGGAATCTGCTCCCATTCTACTTCTAGAGACTCTAGGAACCACCAACCACAGGTAAACCTTGCAGTCTGAGAACGAAGTGCTCTGTTAGGAACGTATGGAAACAATCAGATCTCTGATGTATGATGGAGCTAGATCATTAAGGGCTTTTATATGTGAGGAGGAGAATGTATGGTTTAAATTCTACTCTGGAATTTAACACAGGAGCCAATGTATATGGAGGGAAGCTAAAAGTAGAGGGAAAATATCCTCTCTTTTTAATTTTATCATCAGAACTCTTGCTGCAGCATTTGAATCAACAGCTGAAGCTTTTTAACTGCATTTTGTGGACATCCTGATAGTAAAGAATTTACAATAGTCCAGCCTTGAAGTAACAAATGCATGGACTAGTTTTTATCAGCGTCACTTCCGGACAGGATATTTCTAATATTTTGGCAATGTTCCGGAGATTGAAAGAAAGGAAATCCTAGAAACTGTTATAATATGGGATTTTAAATGACATGTCTCTGAGTCAAAAATAACACCAAGGTACTTTTTACTTTATTATCGGAGGTCAATTTAATGCCATCCAGGTTAAGTGATTGACTAAGCAGTTTCTTTTTTTAAAAGACTCCGGTCCAAAGATGAGACAACTTCTGTGTCTTGTCCTGAATTTAGAAGCAGAAAATGATTAAAGTCATCCAAGTTTTTATGTCTTCAAGACATGCTTGTAGTCTATCTAACTTGTTTGGGACTCATCAGGATTTATGGATAAGTAAAGCTGAGTGTCATCAGCGTAAACAGTGAAAATTTCATTCTATGCTGCCTGATAATATTTACCTATTGGAAGCATATATATAGTAAAGAGAATTGGCCAAAGTACTGTGAAACCCTGATGGTACCTCCACAATTACAGCAACCGGGAGTTTAAAGATGATTTATCATTTACATGGAACAAACTGGAATCTGTCAGACAGATAAGATTTAAACCAGCCTAGTGCTGTTCCCCTGATCCCTACAGGCATATTCCAGCCTTTCTAAGAGAAAAATTTATGATCGTCATGTATCAAATGCAGCACTGAGATCTAACAGAACCAGTACAGACACAAGTCCCCATTATCTGAGGCAATAAGAATATCATTAGTGACTTTCAGCAGAACTGTTTCAGTGCTATGATGAGCTCTGAAACCTGACTGAAACTCTTCAAAAGGTCATTGCTGTGTAAATGCTCACACATTTGATTAAGCAACTATTTTCTCAAGAATTTAGATAAGACTGGAAGATTGGATATAGGAGTCTGATAATTTCATAAGTCATCTCGATCAAGCGAAGGTTTCTTAAGCAAAGGTTTAATTACAGCTACCTTAAAAGGCTTGTGGTACACGAGATCCATTTACTAAAGATAGATGAATCATATCTAAAAAGGGGCTGGTAATGAAGAGGGAAAAACACTTCCTAAAATAATTTGGTTGGGATTGGGTCTAACATACAAGTGAACGGTTTAGATGAAAGTAATATTTCTGATAACTCAGAAGCTCCACAGGATCAAAACAGTCCAAACACAGATCAGGTTTCTACAGTTACTTCCAATGTTGTCTCACTTGCTGAGGATGAAGTAATCATCTCTGGAAGATTGGCAAAGATTTTCTTATCTTAATAGAAATCAATTTTATTTTGGGCAAGAATCCCATAAAATCATGACTGCTAAGAGCTAAGGGAATGGATGGAGCTCACACAGAGCTATGACTACTGTGTGTAAGTTTAGCAAACTTCTGTACTAAAAGAGTAAACTAGGATTATTCTTGTTCTCTACTATTAAGGATGGGAAAATAAGCTGTTCTAGCTTGGTGAAGTGTCTTTTTTATACAAACAGTAGGCATATTTTATCAGATTAAGTAGGAATCCTCTAGGTGTGTAGAGCGCCATTTTCGCTCCAATTTTCTAACATTGTGCTTTAAGGTACGCAAGCCTCTGAATTAAGCCAGGGAGCCAGCCTCCTATGAAATAATTACCTTCTTTTTCAAGGGGGGGGCTGCATTGTCTAATGCACCACGCAATGATGAAGTAACACTCTGAACAAGAGAATCAATTTGTGAAGGGAAAGAAACAAAATTATTGCCCTCCACTGTGGTTTTTCTGTGATAATGAGGAAAATTAAAGTGGAAACAGATTCTTTAAAGTTTGTTACAGCATCGTCTGATAATGATCTACTATAATGAAATTTTCTTTCAGGTGTGACGTAACAGTTAAATTAAACTCAAAGATTATCAAAAAATGGTCAGACAGCACAGGGTTGTGAGAAAATATTGTTATGTCTGTACACTCAATGCCATATGTCAGCAAGAGGTCCAGAGGAATGAAGACAAACGTGGGTAGGTTTGTTAATGTTTTGAGTAAAGCCAATTGAGCGATCTAAGATACCATTAAAGGCTATATTTAAGCTATCACTTTCACAGTGTCAACATGAATGTTAAAATCCCCCCACTATAATAACTTTATCTGTATTTTAACACTAAATCAGATAAAAAGGTCTTGAAAAATGATTCAATAAATTGAGAGTAAGGGCCTAGTGGACGGTACAAAAACAAACACAACAGAAGTGGTTTTAGTGCTTTGCAAATTTGGATGAGGAAAAACTAAGGATTAAATATTTCCAAAAGAGTTGTAGCTATTGATTGGTCTGGGACTAATCAAAAATCGGGACTGAAAGATGGTTGCTACTTCTCCTCCTCGCCCAGTATTTCGAGGAATGTGGAAAAATTTAAATAATTAGTAGGAGTTGACTCATTTATAGTTAACATAATCCTCTTGCTGCAGCCAGGTTTCTGTGAGGCAAATAAAATCAATCTGATTGTCACAAATCAGGTCACTAACTAGCACAAAGTCTTTGAAGAGAGAGATCTTATGTTCAGTAAGCCACATTTAATTGTTTTATTTTATTTTTAGTCTGAGCTGTGTTTATTTTTATTAGATTTTCCTGATTTCCTCTTTTTAGATAATTTTTTAATCTGTTCAATTTTGGCCGTGGGCGAGACACTGTCTTAATAGGGTAATGGGTGGGTAGTAGCACAGAAGCTGCAGAGAGGAGTGTTAAACTACGACCCTGCTTCCTGGGACCAGAGAAGATGACGGAGTCCGACATTGTTTTGGCAAACTTACACACCGAAGCAACACTAACTTTGGTGACCTCCGATTGACGTAACCGGGTGTCATTACCGCCAGCGTGAATAACAATCTTACTGTATTTACGCTTATCCTTAGCCAGCAGTTTCAGGTAGGATTTGATGTCGCCCGTTCTGGCCTCTGGCAGACATTTGACTATGGTCGCTGGTGTCTCTAGTGCCACGTTTCTGACTATGGAGCTGCCAATTACCAGAGTTGGCTTCTCAGCGGGTGTGTCGCTGAGGGGGGAAAATCTGTTAGAAACGCAGACGGGTTGGTGGTGACCTGTGGGCTGAGATCTAGGACTATGCTTCCTACGTACCGTCACCCAGCCGGCCTGAGATCCCGGCTGCACGGGGTCTGCTGGAGGACTGCTACGGGGAGCTACCCTCGGTGGCTCCGCGCTGGCTAAGGGGCCTCGGCTATCTGCTGGTTTTTCAACAGCGCGGAGCCGGGCCTCCAAAGCTACAAAAATGCTACATTTATTACACGTACCATTATCACTAAAGGAGGCAGAGGAGTAACTGAACATCTGACAGAGAGAGCAGGAAAGAGGAGACTCAGAGAGAGAAACAGCAGAACGGGTAGCCATGGTGGAGCTAAAGCTACCGCTAAGCTAGCGACCTCTTACCGCTACTAGAAAACCGTGTAAAACACGGAGAGTCGCCAAACGTTAAATACAGCAACAGAAAGTATGTGTTTTAACGTGCTTATGTATTATAACAAGTAAGAGATATCACAGTAGAGAGAAATCAGATCAAACGAGAGAGCCTTCACACACCAAACAATCCACCAAGTGCAACAGTGAAAACAGGAAGTGACGAATACGCCTTACCACTCCTGTCAAGCCAGTTAAAACGGCATCCAAATATTTAGCTGGATTTTCTTCTCCAGCTCCTGCTTGAAACGGCCCAGCTAAGACCTTACACCAGTTTTTTGTTGTCAGACCCGGTGCCGGTGGTAACAGGAAAAAATCTGGTGCTAGACAATCATTAGCATCAGTTCAGCACTGGAATCAGTTTGGAGGGGAAAATGCCAGAGTGAAGAAAACGGCTACACTGCATCACTAGGAGGTTCTTATTGTCACACATTTTAACCGAGTCATGCAAACAGAAGGAAATAAAACAATAATTACGATGCTAAGCAATCTACGTGGTCTGTTAGTAAACTTCCTAAAACACTGCCTGAACCACAAGGTCTGCTCGTAAACAAGCACCTCCTATTGAAAAGAGGCAGCGGTGAAACTTGTTTTAACTGGGAACAGATTTTAAATCATCTTTTAGAAGGGTCAAATCAAAAAGCTGGGGAAACCAAGAAAACTGCTTCACTTGGAAAATAAGTGTCCAAAGCAATATTAAAAACTCCAAAGGAAAAGAAAGGGTTTGATGTAAAAGGACTGTGGAAAAAGACACCTGGACAACAATAAACAGGACAGGATCATAACTGGAGACCGTTCACACCCACAATGATGAGGAGTCTGTGTAGTGAACCTAAAGTGGAAAAAGACCTCATCACTGATCCTAAAGAACAAGTCTGGGACAATGATAAATGAAACTAAAACAAAGCCTAATCAAGCTCTGTATGAACCGTTAAAACAGTGATGTGACCTTGGACGTGCTTTAGTTGGTCAGGTTTCAATTCTGCAGCAGTACATGCCTGAAAATGAGGTCAGCCAACACTCTCGGTGACCAGGATAGGCCCAGACTAATTCCAGACTGGCCCCTGACCACAGCAGGGTCCAATCTGTAGTTTTAGAGGAGACTAGCAGACTATTTCAGACTCTCCCTTCCGAGACAAACACAGCATACCTTCTCACTGGGGTCCTGGACTTGGACCGAGCTGGGGAGCCAGACCTGAAGATAAAGAAACAAAGAATGTTTTTATTCAAACTTTGTTGGGACTGGGAATAGTCTGGTTGAGGCACAACCATTTTAGAGAAAAATAACAAGGGCCTTGTGGGTTCAGATGGCATCTTGTTGAAGTTACTGTCTGAGGAAGCTGCGGTCTCACCTGCTTCTGCGTCTGGAATAAGATGGAGATCTGCGATGGCTCCTAGGAAACAGAGGGAGGAACGAGTAAACCACAGCAGTCTGACAGGCATAATTCAGCATCAGAAATCAGAAACAACACTTTCATGATGAGTCCCAGCACAGGCCCGGACTGGTCTGTGGTAAAACCGTACCACTTCCATCAGAATGTGTGCCACTTTGACATTGTAAACAGTGCCTCTATTTGTTAACATCCCTTGTGGTGTGCCTGTTTCCATGGCAACATACCGGCTGTAGCTGCGGCTACGACTGTGGGATCGAGAGCGATAGCGTCGTCCACGAGATCTGGACCTGGAGCGGGACCGGGACCGAGAACGAGACCTGCAATAAGAGATAAACAGGTTAACACTCTTCTCCTGAGCTTCAGGTGCTGCACAATGACAAATATTGTTTCAGTCAAAAAAAAGGAAATCCTCTACCTGCTACTGCGCCGACCTCTCTTGCTGTAGCGGTAGCAGTCGTAGGCATAGTGGCCCCGGTCCCCACACTGGTAACACCGATCGTTGGGGTCAAACTGGCGCCGACTGGGGCGTCCACGGCCCTTCCTGGAGAGCCCTGTGGACATCTCCACACGAACACGGGACCCACACAAGATCCTGAGGGTAAAGGGCCAGCATGTGTTCAGTGAGTGAAAATTTTAAACTGTGTTTTACTTGGAAGCCATTTAATGACAAATGCAACTTACTTTCCATCCATGCCTTTGACAGCATCTTCTGCATCTCGGGGATCCTCAAACTCCACAAAGGCGAAGCCAGGTGGGTTCCTGGCCACCCACACGGTCCTCAATGGGCCGTAATAACTGAACGCTCGCTCCAACTCCCCCTTAGCAGCACCATTCCCGAGGTCACCAACGTAAACTTTACAGTCGGTGGCCCGGGACGAGCTCCGGGAGGACGAATAGTACGACATCTCTCCTCTCCTGATGGGACAAGGTAAAATTTCAACACATACAACTGGGAAAACAAAAAAGGAGCATGTCGATCTCCAAAGAGATAACTATTTTATCTGAAAGTTGTTCAGGGGCTGCACGGTGGCGCACTGGGTAGCACTGTTGCCTTGCAGCAAGAAGGTCCTGGGTTCGATTCCCGGCCAGGGGTCTTTCTGCATGGAGTTTGCATGTTCTCCCCGTGCATGCGTGGGTTCTCACCGGGTACTCCGGCTTCCTCCCACAGTCCAAAAACATGCCTGTTAGGCTAATTGGTCTCTCTAAATTGCCCTTAGATGTATGAATGAGTGTTTGCATGTTGCCCTGCAATGGACTGGCGACCTGTCCAGGGTGGACCCCGCCTCTCGTCCACAGACTGCTGGAGATAGGCATCAGCTCCCCCGCGACCCACTATGGAATAAGGTAGAAAATGACTGACTGTTCAACTGTGTGAAAAAAACAATTTGTTTGGTTTTTAACCTTTTCCAGTAAATGCTGTAATATATATGTAATATATGTGTAACTAATTTGGGCTGTCTGAAGACAAATCTAACGCAGGGAAAACATTAAATTAAATCACATTTAAATATATTTGTAGACATACTTGTACTATTGTAAAATGAGATTATGTATGATAAAATATTTTTATTTATATCAGTTCCCCTACCATTATCCATGGGGAGGAAAGGTCCAAACGAACCTTTGTGACCCAACAGACACAACCAGAAGAATACAAGGAGCTCAAGTCTGATTATCCTCTCAAAAATGGATTTCATCTGGTTTATTTTTCCTATGAATGGTTTGGGCCGCATATTTCTCCCCGTTGGCCAGCGCACCAGACGTAAACAGACCATCTCCATGGAAACGGAAATTTTACTGCATCCACATTTAACAGGATCTGGTTAACCAAACGCAACGACCGTTTGTTTTATGGGAATATTAGTTTATCTGTTCCTTCTTTCTAGGTGAAACGACTAAAGGAGCTACATCCATTAACATTTACTTTTCCTTCCCATAGAAAGTACTCCTGGATCAGTGCTTCTTTGTTCTCTTTGTGTCTCTGCTCTGTTCTCTCTAACCCCCAGTCGGTCGTGGCAGATGGCCGCTCACACTGAGCCTGGTTCTGGTTCTGCTGGAGGTTTCTTCCTGTTAAAAGGGAGTTTTTCCTCTCCACTGTCGCTACATGCATGCTCAAACTTTTTATCCAATTTGAATAAATAACTGAATCTGGCTGCACTGTTCAATGATTGAGATTAATTGGAATGTATGAACCTGACTTTTGTGAAGTGCCTTGAGACGACATGTGTTGTAAATTGGCGCTATATAAATAAACTGAATTGAATATTAGGCGTCTTAAAACCTGAGACCTAAACGTACTCCAACCACCTGTTTGGTGCATCAGCAAGTGAAATGACGCCATGATGACTGTATTAACGCTCATTAAATCAGCGTTTCAAACTAAAAATATATGGATATAGAGGCTAACATTAGTCATAAACCTAAATAAACTGTTCGTGTCTACGGTTGGCACGACCGACCCTCTGAGGACGCCATTTGATTCACAGCTTCCAGTCGGCACTTCTGTAAAGGGACATTCGCGGTTTGTTGAGGAGACTAGACTCCATAGACATAGCTTCAGTGTTCAACAATAATCTGTAATCACTGCTCAGTAATCCCCTACAGGTTTGACCATCCTAAATGTATCTCCTGTAATCCCGATGCATCAAAAAGCGAGTTGCGGAATGAAAGCTGCAAATCCGCTGCTGGAGGTACAATTTCACTACGTTTTACCGTCGCGTGTATGCCTACTGGAAGCCCGGTGGGTTTCACCAACATTAAACGACTTTATACGGAAACAAGTCGTATTTTAATAATTGAAAACTGCTGATATACAACACACAGCGTGAGTTCCGCGATGATCTGTAAACGGTAAACCCAGGAAATAGTCCCTGCCCAGCTCAGAAACAATGGCGGGCGGCCACACGCGTTAGCCGGCCTTACCTTCTCCTGTTAATTTCTCTGACTCCGCTTCGAGAAGGCCGAACTCCAGCAGTCTCTATCAGAAGCCTGTGGTCGTACCGTAATGACAAGGGAACTAATTTAAGTGATAAATTTGCTTAACCGCCGCAAACGTTAATCTAACTCCTGCATGTCTTTCCACAACGACTTCACTTCTAACGGCTAGTAGATTCTTCTTCTTCGGATGATTTTATGTGGTTTGCAAATTAGTTTGATGATACATTAGCGTCTCAAGCTGACCGGAGGATGGAACTGCAGGCATAGTTTATTGTTAAAGACCTGAAAAAACATTATTGTTTCCATCTTATTCAAAAACGCAAATTATTTGTTTTACATCTGTACTTTTTAAACTTGGCCAGTAAAAGAAAAGTAGTAAAAACCTTTCACCCAGACTGTCACTGTTTGAAGTGTATGGAGGTAAATGTGTCTCAATATTATTCAATCAAACAAAAAACTAATCTCAATCAAAAAAATAAATTGTGGTCAAAACTTTTGGAATATTCAATCAAAAAAACTAACCCAAATCAAAAAATTTTAAAATTTGTGATAAAAACTTTAGAGTTGTAACAATTTTTTTTTTAGGAATATTTTATTTTGAGGAAAAAAAAAAATTTTTTGAAAAAACTTTTTTTGATTAAAAATTAAAAATTTTTTTTCACGAAGAAAAAAAAATTTATTTGGAAAAACAAAAAATTTATTTGCGCATACAAAAATCTTTGGTTTACGACCTCACGTTTTTGGTTTTTGACGCTCTCTGTTTTTGGTTGAACCAAAAATTTTGAGTTCTGGAAACATAAACACCCTGGGGGGGGGCCTAAAGACAAAACGATGTAGACGTTTTCCTTTTGGTTAGCGTGACTAATCGGCAGACTTAATCCCCGCCCCTCTGAACTTTCGCTCAAACTGCGGGGCTTTTTTGTACAGAAAAAACTGCGGTTAAGGAGCCGAAGTCAAAATACGGGGCACGCCAGCCGACCCCAGCTCTCCATAAAGATTAGCGTCGTCAACAAGGGGCATTACGTGAGGAGCAAAAGGACCCGTCCTGGCAAAGGTTGAGAAATAAGAGAAAAACAGAAAAGAAAACCTACAGGCATTTATATTTTACTTTTTACAACTTTCACATTAATGTTTTTTTTAAAAAATTAAATTTTAATTTTTTGCTTACATTTTTTTGGGGAAATATCTTTTCAAAGTACCTCAAAAGCTCAAACCTTTAGCTTTGTCCCCCCTTTCAGGGAAATTTTTTTCTCAACGTTGTCCCTTTCTGCTCCCTTCCGTAAAGCCCTTCATGTAAACCCCCAATCCGTCCATGACATACAAATTTTTTTGTAAAATCAACGCAAATGTTTTAGACTGTCAATTGACATAAAATTTTTTGTTTTTTTCTTGACTAATACCCATCTCTTGTGAAGTTGACATAATTTTTTTTGTGGGTTAAGTCAAAATTTTGGATTTTTGAGCGTTTTTTTAATATAAGATTTTAAGTCAAGATACCCAATTGTTTTTGACCAAATAACATCAAAAGACTTGGACTTAGCATAATTTTTTCTAGTTAAATTAACAAAAAATTTTGTAATTATTGAACTGAATTTTTTTACGTGCTGTGCAAATAATCACTGTATTGTTAAAAAAACCGGGAAAAAATTATGTTCACTGAACAAAAAAAAACCCATATGATTACAAAATTGAGTTTTTATGCTGAACACAAAAAATTTATGTCTTAAATAAAAATGCAGTTTCTGTTTTGTTTTTTTAACTTATTATTTTTTATACACATAATGTATTAAAGTCTCCCACACCAAGTTAAATTTAATGGAAGGTACAACTTCCTTTTCTTTTTTTGGTAAATTTAAAACCTTTTCAGTAAAAAACAAACCCATGTGTGCAGTGATTTAACAAAAATCTTTAAAATTTTATGTTAAAATTTAAAAAACTAGTAAATTATCTTCTTTGGTTGAGTTCATCCTAAGACGTGAGATCGGGTAACTTTGGGGGAAAACCCCAAACCCCCCACACACACCCCTCACCATCCTCAACAACACTGTGTCTGCTGTGGACCTCTTCAGGTTCCTAGGCACCACCTGACCTAAGATGTTCCTCACACATAGTCAATGTTCGGAAGAAGGCCCAGCAGAGACTGTACTTCTTGAGGCAACTCAAGAAGTTCAACCTTCCACAGGAGCTGCTGGTCATCTTCTACACTGCCATAATTCAGTCTGTCCTGTCTTCATCCATCTCAGTGTGGTTTGGCTCATCCACCAAACAGGACAGGTCCAGACTGCAACGAATAATCAGGTCTGACCTTCCCTCCATCAAGTATTTACTTATACAGGTCCAGGGTCAGGAAAAGAGCTGCTAAGAGTTCTGCCTTCAGGCCTCCGCTACAGAGCGCTGTTTGTTAAAACCAGCCGCCACATAGACAGTTTCTTCCCCCAGGCTGTTTCTCTGATGAACACTTGACAGTCAGAGTAGCAGAACAATGCAGTACCATGCATACTTGAACTAATTTAAATCTGATCTAACACTATCTTCTCCTGCGAATGCACTTTTTATATATGTACATTTAAAAGATATAGATATGTCTTAAAATTCCATTAAAAAAAAATCCTGAGAGCAAAGTCTACTGGAGTAAAATGCCTTGTTTGTGTGTGAGAACCTGGCAATAAAGCTGATTCTGATTTTCTTTATCATTGTTGACAATAATAAAGCAACAGAAACCTTTTGTAACTGACTTTTTGTCACTGAAACTTTCTGTCCTTTCCTTAGATAGAAAAAACTTTTTATCCAATTTGAATAAATAACAGAATCTGGCTGCACTGTTCAATGATTAAGATTAATTGGAATGTATGTACCTGATTTTTGTGAAGTGCCTTGAGATGACATGTGTTGTGAATTGGCGCTATATAAATAAACTGAATTGAATTGAATTGACTTATGCACACACTTGGTTTTGCTAAATGTACTAAGTGAAGTGTCTAAATAATGAGTGTAAATCCTCCCTTTAACACACCAGATCCTCTAAAACATAATATTAGTACTGTTAGTGTGCATCTTTAGAGTATCAATCAGGCCCTTATCTAAAGCCCCAATCGTACTCAAGAGGCAGCTGCAGTATAGAGATTGCAGACAAGGCTGTCTCTGACTTTTTTGAAAACTATAGGCCTACAATTGAGATATCTAGTACTTCATTTGATGTCTATTGTCTGCCTACTACACACAGAGTCACACTGTCAAAGTGGTTTTAAATCGGAAGCAGAAATGTGGGCGCTGGTCCCCTATATTTTGATTTTGTGTGAACAACTGGAGAAGATAATAGATGAAACCAACATGCTCAAATTAGTCATGGGTTATATAGAATAGATTGGGTCACACTGTAACAGTTCTATAAGGTGATCAAGCAAGGAACAAAAACAATGTTGAGGCCCAGCTCAGCAGTTACTTAAAAAGACCTACTGTACAGAAACGGGATTACAAGATAAGGGCTCATCTACAGGTTCTCAATAGGGTTTCTGTCTCTCTCCCCTTCTTAATACAGTGGACAGTAACTCAGCAAGTATAAAAACAGACAAGTGTCCTGATGATTCCTGTTAGCCTTCTGAAAGAGGAGGAACAGGATCATTGCCTTAGGGGATGACTTTGTGGCCTAGCGTTATGAGCGTTATGTTATCACTGTATCAAAAACAAAACTGAAGAATAAAATTCTAAGTCACAATCTAGCCCAAAACCAACAATTTAAAAGGTGTTGACAGTGGATAACTTCAAATATTTGGATATTGTCAGACTGCTTTGATCCCCATGTTGATGCTAGTGCTAAAAACTTTCCTCAAAGACTTTTCATTCTGAGATATAAATTATTTTAACGTTTAAACTGAGATAATGGCATCATAAATTTAGTGTAACTTCTGTATTACTGTGTGGTTTGGAAACAGACTTGGTAGATTTCAGTGAGGAGTCACTTTAAGACATTTAATAGGCAGGGCTTTAGCAAGGCTTTATTGGATTGCCAGGATCCCTCCAGTGGCCCTCTGGCTGCCATTTCAGGAATACTGTCTGCATGAAAAACAAAAGGTTTCTCTTTTGCTGCCAATTGGATTCTGATAACAAGATTATCAGTGTAATTCACTTCACCTGTCAGTGTTTATAATGTTATGGCTTATTTATTTATTTTTTGGTAATAGTTATAGTAAAGGGAAATAGCATAAAACGTATGAAAGAAAAAGGTTATTTTGGAAGAAAACCTGCGCATTTATCGTACTCGTACTCGTCTTCCGATTATCCGGAACCGGGTCGCGGGGGCAGCAGACTCAGCAGAGACACCCAGACGGCCCTCTCCCCAGACACTTCCTCCAGCTCCTCCGGGGGGAGCCCAAGGCGTTCCCAGGCCAGCCGAGAGACATAGTCCCTCCAGCGTGTCCTCTGCTCCCTGTTCTGCCTCCTCCGCGGTGGGACGTGCCTGGAACACGAGAAGGCGTTACCAGAGCATCCGTATAGGTGACCCGAGCCACCACAACTGCCTCCTCTTCGTTGTGGAGGAGTCACGGCTCTCAAACTACCGAGCCCCCCCGAATTGGCCTAGCTCCTCACCCTATCTCTAAGGGAGCGCCGCGCCCACCCTACGGAAGGACAGCTCATTGTCAGCCGGATCCGGGATCCTCTATTCTTTCCACAGGATCATGATCCCAAAGCTATCATTGGCCATAGGTGAGCGTAGGAACGTAAACCGACCTGTGCTTCACACTCCTGCTGCAAACCCGCCCAGCTCCTGCTGTGGTCTTGGCTAGTAGGGGCCCAGCAGGACCCTCATCTGTCAAGAAAAAAAAAAAGGAGAGACTAAATCCCTGGTCCCCGAACCAGACCCCCTCCAGCCCTTGGGGGGGTTGATTCTACAAATCCTTCCATGAAAGTTATGAAGCAGACCCGGTGACAAAGGGCGGACGTGTGAGAGAGATCCTCGAAGTACTAGCTTCCAACCGGCGCTCGGATATGTCCCCAGTTGTGAGGTCGCAGCCTCCACGCCCCACTGTAACAGTGTTAGGTGCGATAGCACCGCTTCCCCTCTCCTGAGGCGCCGGACTGTCTTGCCAGAATCGCTTCAAGGCCGACCGGTAGTCCTTCCTCCATGGCCTCACCGAACTCCTCCCAGGCCTCGAGTTTGGCCTCTGCCACAGCCCGGGGCCGCAGCCGCTTGGCCTCCGGTACCCGTCAGCCGCCTCAGGAGTCCCACAGCCAGCCACGCCGATAGGACTCCTTCTTCAGCTTAGCAGATCCTTACTGCCGTGTCACACCACTGGTTCTGGATGCCGCCGCGACCAGGCACCGCAGCCTTAACGCCCCAGCTACGGGCAAGTCAGCATTGACACTAGTATCTAGACGCACATCGGTCCACTCGGACTCTATGTCTCCAACATCCCCCGGAATCTGGTCAAAGCTCTCCAGGTGGGACTGAATACATCCCTTGGCCGAGGCTCCGCCAGGCGTTCCTAGTCATACCCTCACTATGTGCTGTGGCCTGCCAAGTCTGTCCGGTTTTCTCCTCCGCGGATCCAACTAACCACCAGGTGGTGATCGTGGACAGCTTCAGCCCCTCTCTTCACCCGATTGTCCAAGAACATCGGCCGAAGGTCTGATGATACGACATAAAAATGGTCCGATCTATTGCACCTCCTGCCTAGGGTGGGTCCCTGGGTGCAAGTGCACTGATGGACACCTTATGCTTGAACATGTGGTGTCACTTTGGACGATCCGCTGCCTAGCACAGAGGTCCAATAACCAAAACACCACTCGGATTCATAATCGGGAGCATCCTCCGATCACGCCTCTCCAGGGTGTCACTGTCGTTTCCACACGTGGCAAGGTTGAAGTCCCCCACACAGCATAATAGGAGTCCCCCGGAGGGGCACTATCCAGCACCCCTAAAAAAAAAACAACCAGTGGACCCAAGAAGGCCGGGTACTCCGCACTACCGCTTGGCCCGTATGCCGAAACGACAGCCAGAGACCTATCCCCAACCCAAAGGCGCCGGGATGCGACCCTCTCATCCGAGGGGTAACCCCACATTGAGGCGGCGAGCTGGGGGGCAACAAACAAACCGTCACCCCAGCTCGCCGCCTCTCCCATGGGCCACTCCCGAGTAAAAAAGTCCATACCCTCTCAAGAGATGGGTTTCCAAGAGCCCACGCTGCGCGTGGATCCGCGATTCCCCGACCCCCAGGCCTGGCTCAGGGTGGGACCGCGGCTCCGCCGACCGGCCGCGTCACGTGCCTCGATTTAATAATCTCATGAAGGATTCCTTAACGCTCTTTGTCTGACCCATCACCTAGATCCTGTTGCCATTGGGACCCTACGGGCAATTTAGCCCAGAGCACATAGCTCTAGATCATTTTGAACACTCAAACCCCTCCACCACGTTAAGGTGGCGGTTCAAGGAGGTTAAAGTTAAATTTTCAGGCGGGCACCAATAGGTAACAGAGGAGTCTGATGACGACTGGTCTGATCCTGCTGCTGACAGCCAATCAAAGCTAGCTGGACACTATATAGTCTGTTGAGAGGTTGGCGCAGCGGACTCATTCGACACGACCATCTACGGTGGATGTGAAGAGAGGCACGAATTGCTTCCTGATGGTAAGGTCACAAAATAATGTATTTGGTTATTCTGTATGGCTAAACCTATGGGCTAAACTAAGGTTCTTGACTATAAACTAACATTAGTTTCCTTTTGACAAGACAACTAGCGAATATGTGTTGTCAGAAGTGGTTAGCTAGCAAGTGAATGTAAACGTGCTGTTGACCCTTGAAAGTAAGTTAAGTTTAAACTTGACATACGTTAGACCAACGAGACTGTTACAAACTACAACACAAGCTACTGTTAATTATTTTTAAAACGGTAACGTTATGTTGTGCAACTAAGTAACGCTACAATTCGGCAATTCGGGCTCTTGAGTCAGCTAATCTTAGCAAGAAACAATATAAGGGCACGTGAACCATGTGTGAACCATGTAACGTTAACGTGAGAAACATGCGTGCTCTAGCTTTCACCAACACGAATTTAAAAGAACGGATAAGTTACAGATACTGTTTGTGTGAACACTTGTGCAGCGTTTTGCACGCCTGCTGAGAATGGCAGCCATGTCAGGAAGTGACTAATATAGGTGGCTGCATCTCTCTGCAAGCTTAACGTTACAATGTCTGCTCTGCTTCATAATGCATCCACATCGTTATTAGACACCTTACTGTAGCATACATATTAATCCCCTCATATTTTGGTTAAAACTCCAGAAATGCTGACTGTTATGTAATTTAATTCAGATTTGCTGAATTTTGCACATCCTTGCCTTTACAGTTTCAAAAGCTTTTTTACATTTTTCTGTTCTTGGATCTATAAGTTGCTGTTGTACAGTTTGGGTTTGAACACATCTGAATTCATGCTAATCAACATTCAAACTTTTCAGACAAACTTTTTAGTTTTGATGGCAAATTCAGAAAGGCATCCACATGGTTTTAAAATTTGAGCAATCTTTGTTAATCCTGATTTATAATGCTCATCGTGGTCAGTTGTCAGGAGCCAGCAGTGTCCAAGTAGTTCAAATAAAACACACCTCATTCCAGTTTATTTTACCATACTCACAGTACAATATAAAATGGATGCAACTAGTAATCTGAAACTAAGAAGCTCATCTTTAAGTCCAATTTGCATGCAACAAATTTCCAAAAAAGGGCCATGAAAAATTTTAACAGGTCCATGTCCAAGAAAAGTACTCTCCTTTGGAATCAAAAATGAAACAAAAAACCCAATTGTGCATTAAGGGCTCAAGCAGGTTCACAGCCATAAAATAGATGCCCCATAACGACATAAACTGAGTTAGGTGTAAAATAGCTGTATTTCAATAGTTTACAGTTGGCTCATCTTCTCTGCAGACATGTTTACAAAGTGTTCAGATTGAAGTTGTCAGTTTCTTTTGAAACTCGACCATTTTGGAATGCTTCCAAAAAGATTTGAAGGTTTAAAATTACCTGAAGGGAAAATGGTTCCTTTTGCCCTTCAAATTTTTTTGAAAAAGTAAAATGTCAAAAGAGTTGTCACCAAATGTTTGTCCCCAGCATCTTTGTCATCCATAATTGCCAAAATTCATGAAAACAAATTCAGTTCACAAGGTTAAATAAATAATTCTAAAAATATCTCTGTTATTAAAAAATGATTGTAAGTTGTTTAGACGAATAATTCATGCTTTATATGAGTTTGTATTAAAAATAAAATAATAATAATTATCGGTAAATTCTAGTTCTGGCCACGCACTTCCGGTTCCCCGGTTTTGCTAGGAAAACAAGATTCACATGCGAGAGGCAGTATGGAAACTTTATCAGATGCCATCCACTCTGAATTGTCAGGCAGGAACGCCGTAAGTTGCATCGTATGATAATTTATACTGAAGAGTTTGGATATTATTGCTGATTTTTCTGTAATGTTATTTTAGTGAGCTTGAAGCATTTAATTTGTGTATTTATGTCTCTTTGTGTTGAGATATAGTGTATTTTCTGTCATTTCAGTTTTCACCACATGTTCATGAAGACAATTAAACAAGCTGCAACTAAACTCCAGGGTCTTCATTTGTGGTTTAGCTCGGTGTCACCAACATCCTCGTTGAAAACACTACATCTTCTATGTAGGGAAAAGCATCTTGTGCTAAGAGAGAATGATCCTTGGGTTCGCTGGTATAATGCAGCTGTAGTCCAATAATAACAGTGTTTGCATCCATCCATAAGCATACACTGAGTTCTAACTAAGGAAGCTGAGTCACTGGTGTGAAAACAGCTTTTGTTCAAATTTTTAAGAAACTAGTATTATTTTCCTTTCACTGGTAAATCTAAAAATCTATGAAAAGGAGAAGAAATGAAGAAATGAAATCCACATTTAGGTAAAAATAAGGAGCATGGGAAAGCAACACACATAAGCAAAGATTTTGCAGGGGCATGGTGGACTCGTGAGGGTGCCAATATTTAAGTATGATCATGTGTGCAAAGAATTAGACTGTCAACACTGACGAAGGTGCCATTGTCCTTGAAAAAGAGATGGAAGTTTTATCAGACGGCCATACAGTCCAGTTCACAGATGAGGGGGTTGCTGAGGCAGAACGTCGTATTTACAGAACATCCAGGAGGAATGTTTTGATAAGAAGCCTGTGAAGGCCATCTCGGGGCGCCTGAATTAGACAAACAATAAATGTTTTGGTTCAGGCCGGCTGTGATTTTCCACCTGCCTTCAAAGTCTTACTGGCATTCTCAATTTCAAATCCAAATAGCTAAATTTCTGGTACTTTCAGTAGATCCTGAGCAAACAACTTTCTCCAAGATTAAATCATATCACCTTTGAGTCCGGGAAACGCAGCCAGCCTGCGATTCTTTTCAAGGATCGCGTCCAGCTTGCGATTCTGCTCTCTTAACATATCAGTCTGAGTGCTGAGAGCTCTAAAGATCCCTTCAAAAATCCCAGGCAGCTTTGGAGTGCTTTGAACAGCTGCTGATGTTTTACAAATCTTTCGATAAGCCAGGTAACCGCCAACTCCAAAAAGCAGAAATCCTGTTATCAGAAATCCAATTATGTACAAAGCTTCCACATCCTCGACTGACATTGTTGTCAGGCACACAATCTTCCACTGCTCCGAGGAATCCATTGCGTATCCAGAGAAGAACATCCCGTCTGGACAAGAGGGTCCAACTGGACACCAAGACAACTATCTAGTTGTTAGAAAGTGACTTCATCTGGTGAAGTTTGACATATTATGAGTTGACTGCTTTAAGCTTCACAGATTTTTTGAACTCCCCTGTTGTTCGATAAAGTCTGCTCACAAACTGTTAGTTCAGTTGGCAGAAATATCTAGTTTGTATTAGAACTGAAGAAGCCTATCTACAGATAATTTGCAAGCACTGTGAGAATACCAAGACAGAATAGTGTTAACACTGGCATCTTCTGACTACCTCTAAACCAAAGGGCTGTTTCACATTTTGTTCTGAGTCTGAAGATCATTTGAGCCTCTCTTTTCAAAATCAAATAATAAATAATAATTGTTTAAACTGGTCATATCTGAACTGGATTATTCTACAGTTAAAATCAAAACTGAACATTTTCAGTGGTTTTGGCCACCTTAGACCAGCATAAATACAAATAGGGACGTTTTGAATGTGATTTAAGTTATTCTTCACTAATTAGATATTTTGATTTATTTTTATTGCAGTTTTGTAGTTATTGCACTGTTGAGGATCTTATTTCATTTTACTTTACTGCACAAACCAAATTCAACTTTCAAACATGAAAAGAAAGAAAGATGGGATAAACATGCATATGTTATTATTAACCAGCAAAATCTGTTAGACGTACTTAATTAGCTAATAATTTTGGGCTCATTTTTTGTATTTTTGTAATAAAACAGCTTAGGGTGGGCAAGTTTAATTAACAATGATATTAGAAAACAGTGTCAGCTGATGGGTTTAAACAGAGTTTAAAAGCATGAAACTGTGAACACAGTAATGCTACAGGGTTCCAAGGACATTCTGCCCAGGTGAACATTTTTTAACAATGTTTTTAGGTGTTGACCTTTGGTTAAAAGCATTAATATAACAAACAGATTTTAATCCATGCTTGTCCTCATGCTTTTTTTATGTCGAGCTGTGCTGTATTTTCTTAAAATAAATACGTACCACATTTGCATTGTGCATCACCAATGTTGTGCATGTGATTAAAATTATCTAAAGCACGACTCATTTCTACTGTTATAATGAAATTTATTCTATTTTAGTTGATTTAGTATGTTAAAAAAGACACATTTTGTCTATAATTGACATATTTCAAACCTACTTGGTTCTCCTCATCCTTATTCTGTTCAGCTCTGCTGTAGCAGAGACTAAAATGGTCTTTAGGTCTTCAACTTCGTTCCTTTTAGCTTTTCTGTACTGTCAGTTTGCATTAAGCCCAGCAGCACACACACAGAAGCCTGCAACCATTAGACCTTGTCGTTTCTTTTTTTTTAATTCATCTTGGAGATTTCACCTCACTAGCTTTATTAGATTTTCTAGTCATCCCTAAGCATTTGCTCTCTGAACCCAAAGTCCAAAATGGACTCTAGAGAAGCTGGAGGGCAAGCCACAAAAATCAAAAGCACTTTTAAACTCAGAGCCTGAAAATAAGGCTTTAAAGGTCATTTGTTTAGGCTTTGAGAATGCTATGATGAATAGAATGCTCTGTAACACTATTAATAGGAGAGCATATGACACTGGGAAGCACAGATAATGCAGGAGCCACTGAGGAGAAGAAGTTGTGTGTTGAAAAGGGTTTTTTTGGCTTTTGAATGTGCAGTGTCAGCTCAGTTCCCGTGCTTTTTGCTTACAGAGCTAGAAAGACTCGGTCAACCTGCCGGGTCACAGCAAAGCATAGATTCCCTTGGTTGCATGGCAACCGCCCTCTATGTTATTGTGATGTTTTTGTGAACTACATCTCCAGTATTTGGATGCCTGTAAACAAGACTCTCCAGTGATGACCTGAGGGATGCAAAAGTAAATCACTTCTAATTCCCAAGAACTCTGTAATGTCTAAGCCACAGATTTAGTTTCTACTCAGATAAATGCAGTGCCTTGCAAAAGTATTCAATCCGTTTTCATATTTTATGTTACGACTACAAACTTCAATGACTTTTATTAAGATTTTATGTGATAGACTAACACAAATGGGTGCACATTTGTGAAGTAAAAGGAAGAGGACATGGCCTTCATACTTTTTTTAAGTCTGAATATTTAACACATGCTCTGACCAGCTTCGCTGTCCCTGCTAAACAAAATCATCCCAACATCATGATGCCTCCGCCACCAGTTTTCACCAAGCTGAATCAACTAATAGTTTAATTTCAAACAAGTGTCCTATTCCATCTATCTTAAAGTTATTGACTTTTTCTGCTGGTGTTTCAGATACAGTGGTTGTAATAGTTTGTGGGAGTATTTTTTATCAAATGAGATCAACTTCAAGCAGTATGCATATTTTTGCAAGGGACTGTGACTTCATACACAATATTGGCATAATGTAAAAGTGTAATATATTGTACATTTAAAGTGCAAATTACAGCATATTATGTCTTTTGAAGGACATACAGGGGTTGGACAATAAAACTGAAACACCTGTCATTTTAGTGTGGGAGGTTTCATGGCTAAATTGGACAAGCCTGGTAGCCAGTCTTCATTGATTGCACATTGCACCATTAAGAGCAGAGTGTGAAGGTTCAATTAGCAGGGTAAGAGCACAGTTTTGCTCAAAATATTGAAATGCACACAACATTATGGGTGACATACCAGAGTTCAAAAGAGGACAAATTGTTGGTGCACGTCTTGCTGGCACATCTGTGACCAAGACAGCAAGTCTTTGTGATGTATCAAGAGCCACGGTATCCAGGGTAATGTCAGCATACCACCAAGAAGGACGAACCACATCCAACAGGATTAACTGTGGACACAAGAGGAAGCTGTCTGAAAGGGATGTTCGGGTGCTAACCCGAATTGTATCCAAAAAACATAAAACCACGGCTGCCCAAATCATGGCAGAATTAAATGTGCACCTCAACTCTCCTGTTTCCCCCAGAACTGTCCGTCGGAGCTCCACGGGTCAATATACACGGCGGGGCTGCTATAGCCAAACCTTTGGTCACTCATGCCAATGCCAAACGTCGGTTTCAATGGTGCAAGGAGCGCAATCTTGGGCTGTGGACAATGTGAAACATGTATTGTTCTCTGATGAGTCCACCTTTACTTTTCCCCACATCCGGGAGAGTTACGGTGTGGAGAAGCCCCAAAAAGCGTACCACCCAGACTGTTGCATGCCCAGAGGTGAAGGATTGGCGTGGATCAGTGATGGTTTGGGCTGCCATATCATGGTATTCCCTTGGCCCAATACTTTGTGCTAGATGGGCACGTCACTGTCAAGGACTACCGAACCATTCTTGAGGACCATGTGCATCCAATGGTTCAAACATTGTATCCTGAAGGCGGTGCTGTGTATCAGGATGACAATGCACCAATACACACAACAAGACTGGTGAAAGATTGGTTTGATAAAAATGAAAGTGAGGTTGAACATCTCCCATGGCCTGCATAGTCACCAGATCTAAATATTATTGAGCCACTTTGGGGTGTTTTGGAGGAGCGAGTCAGGAAACGTTTTCCTCCACCAGTATCACGTAGTGACCTGGCCACTATCCTGCAAGAAGAATGGCTTAAAATTCCTCTGACCACTGTGCAGGACTTGTATATGTCATTTCCAAGACGAATTGACGCTGTATTGGCCGCAAAAGGAGGCCCTACACCATACTAATAAATTATTGTGGTCTAAAACCAGGTGTTTCAGTTTCATTGTCCAACCCCTGTATATCATTATCAGATTATTAAACAGGCTTTTGCTTTGAAACTGAAAATGTATGAATTGGGTCAACCATCAACATGTCAATAGCATTATTTATACAGTCTACAGGCAAAAATTGATGGCTTCAAAAACATGAAAAAGGGCTAATGCAGAAACCAGATAAAGAAGAAAACGGGCAGTTTCCTGAGAAGTTTGATTCTCTCTAAAGCAATATAGTGCAAATTCAATTACTTATCTGTGTATGTATGTTAGCTGCAGGCCAGGTTTTACAATCTAAACTGTAACCTCACACCTATTTATTTTGGCTGCGTAGTCTAACATTAAATTTATATTGGACCCTCTTTCACCAACATATCTTCATTATCTGATGAGACACTTGACATAATGAGTACGTTTAATCACCAGAAAAGAAGCCACCAGTTTGTAAGTCGCACAGACAAAGACGCATGGAGATGAATAGAGATAGTGCTACCAAAGATTGTTCTACTTTTTTCATTTTCTAATTTAATTCCTGGTTTACTTGTCACTGTTTTTCTGTTTCACAGTATCACTCTGCTCTTGTTGTGCACCATAAAATCTTAAACTTTTCAGCTATGCTTTGTGGCTCATTTAACATTCATCCTCACAGCCTGTTTGGACTGAATAACAGCATTCATGGCTGACGTTAAGATGGACAATCGGTTAGAGTGTTTTCTACCCCAGAGCTTCAACCTGCCAGACTGAATACACCGAGACACTGTTTTGATTTCAAGTTGAGCCGCACTACCTGCACAGGGCTGTCTATGAAAGGGAAAGAAAACTACTAAACCCTGCCCTGCAATCTTTACTGGGCTGAAGTAAATTGCTTTCTTTTTGACCAGGTCCCCTTTGTTAAAATGTGACAAGGCTACTGATTAGACAAGAGGAAGATCAATAAACTGTCAAGCTTCTGCCTCAAAAGCAGTACAGAGAAATCTAGAGAGACTTTCTCCACCCCACATTGAGTGAAGTTTATACTAAGCCTCCTGTCTTCTGGGGTAACGCCCTCATTTTATTTTACACGCAAACACTCAGACCAACTAAGATTCAAACAGACCCTTTAGCTGTACAGAATGATCTTGTACCACCATGATCATCATGAGTTCATTGCATGTATGTTTGAATCACAGTTAGCAGTATTATGGGCACTCAGTAGGGAGCTGCTTAAGACACTCGGCTGTGTGGGCCAATCTGTTGGGAGTTAGGTCGTTCTCCCCATTTTTTTCTGACTACTTCAACTTCAGGGCAAAAAAACACCTGCCAGGTTACTTGGTCATTCAAATTCACTCTGGGTATGGTGTTCGTTTTCAGGTGTGTCTCCGAGTTGGCCCTGGAATAGACTGATTGATTTCAAATTTTTCCTGTCGGTTTCTATAGTTCCCTGAGTGCCACATCTTCCTGACCTTTTGTTGTTGGGTCAGTGAAGTCTGGCATTGAAATTGGTTAAGTAAGGAACAACATCCACACAGGATAAAAACTTTCCAAACCACATTTCTTATGTTTTTCAGTGCTTTCCCATCACATTGAATTATTCCCAAATTCGTACCTACTTTTCCAGTCATAATCTGTCATATTTTATTAGTCAACTACCTAGTTACTCCTATGGACTTAGTAAATGGGTACAAAATGTAAACAGGTATGAAACTGATGGCTGCATACCCATTGGCAGTGGCCTGTCTTGCTTCAGGAAAAGTTTTTTTTTTTGGTTTTATGTGCTTTTTCTGTGTTTGGTTATTTTTTTGATTGAGATAAGGACGTCCTTTTGAAATGTGAGATGTGGCTGCATGTCCGACTGCTGAGGGGTCAACATAGCTAACCATGGTGCCAGAGTGAGAATGCATGGAATGATGTGTGCTTAAATAGCATAGGAAGACATGAGGCCATAGAAAATTAACACTTTGGTATTGCCTTGCTACATATTTCACACTGTAGCACACAATTCAATCAACTTGGGTGCCCCAGATTTTTTGGACATGTTTGGACATGCAACTCTGACATGCCATGTATCCACAGCACTGCTACAGAATCCATACAGCTGATACCCAGATATTATAGAAATAACTAGAACTTTACTGAATCCCATGGAACACTATGGAAACGTTCTGTACTGATGAAAATTCAATCAGCTCAGGAGGCTGGATTCTTGAAAATAAAAGTGATACTGACAGCATGACCTACTTTCAGATTAATTCAACTAAAATAATCTGACCACTTGGGGGCACCTGTGGAGCATTGAAATTCCATTCCAGGTGGTCAGTTGGTCTTTAATAAAGAAAAAAATTAGATGGCACAAAAAAGCGATACATTCTTTGAAACAGTACTTGATGTTCCACAAAATCCTTTTCATTTCTTCATGTCTCAGCCTGTGTCTAAATACACCACTATACATATAAGTATATAAGAAAAATTTTCCAAAACGTATCTGGCCCTATGTGAAAGTGTATCTCACCCTAAACCAAACAATTTGTTGTGACAGCATCTGGCATCAAGTGTATGTGTTAACTGGCGATAGTTCTTTTGCATCACGTTTAACATATTCTATACAGAATTGTTTAATTTAAGCTGCACTGGAGGGTTTTCAAGTGTGAACGGTCTGTTTAAGTAATACCACCTCATCTCATTCTGATTTAAGTCTGGACTTTGACTAGGCCACTTCAAACATCTGAATAGTTCCCTGTACTGATATATTCCTATCCAAATAACATTTACATAAATAGTTTGGGTTTTTTTTCTAACTGGTGTTTTGTATACAAATATGAATAAAACACACATATGCTGTCAAGTTTACTGCCACAATTCTATTTGCAACATTGACACTAATCAATAAGGTTACAAATGACTGCTTCATATCTATATTCATATCCTGGTCAGCTGCAGAATACAAAATCTTAATGCAAACTGGACAATGGGCTTCAGAATGAAATTGTCTTTTGAACAAGCTACTACTGTCAACAGTTGCTTTATTGGGTTGATCTAAAAGATGGAACATCATTTAAAAGTTTTCATTGCTCTTTTAGATGAAGTTGTTTGTTTTGACGCATAAGCTTTGACGTTTTAAACATATACCTTGTATTTTTGTAATTTAACAAGTAATACTGCCATGAACATTACTCATTAATTCATCATGAATGGTGATATTATACCATGTGTGTACTTGGGAAAGTGGGAGAACACCAAACAGTTCAATACAATTTCTTCACTATTTACATAAAATTAAGTTTAGAAAATTTTTTAACACAATATAATTAGCACTGTGTTGTAATTATGAATATGAATATATTATTTATTATTTAAACTTAATATTTAAAATTTTATTAAATAATATTTCGGTCTGTTAAGGGTTGTCCTGTGATTTCCTGCCTAATAAGGTGGTGGCATTAGGACAAAATTGAAAGGGATGAGCCCAGCTCTGACATTATTGAACAGCAAAACTCTGCACACACATGGAATGAATTCACACAATTTCTTAAAATACAAGAATTTATTAACGAAAATAAGTCAAACATATTTCAATCAACAAACTCTTCATCATGCTAAAACAATCCAACTAAACTACCAAGCAGAATTAAAGAATAAGGAAGACTAATGGGCTATGTACAATATAAACAAGTTGATCAAAGATGGTTGAAAACCCTGAATGAAAGAGTGATGCAACATTACCATGCAATGTTTATGTTTGAGAACCAAGGATCATCTTGAAGAATCTGGAAGTGAAGTTAAGTTAGTCTTGGAACCAACTTAGGCAATAATTGGCATACCTTTAGACAACCATTCACAATGCAAGATCAGATAAAATATTATTTTAATAAAATAATATTTTAAGGATGATTTGCTGATTAAAACCAACCTTCTGGATGACCAGTTCTCAACGGTGTTTAATTAGCTGCCTTTATTTAGTACATTTTATTTAAAGAAATATTATTTTTAATAAGAACCAAATCTTTCTGGAGAAATGGGCTTAATGGTGTTTACTTAGTTTTCAAGTTTGGTAAAATAATATTTAGGGAAATATTATTTTACTGGATTGAAAACTAGCAACCTTTTTGGGTAAATGATTTTAGCAGATTATTTGTAAGCCCACGTGTTCTTAGCTGTTAGCAGTTAAAGCTAACAAAAGAAGCTTATAGCTTATCATCAGAATCACACATATACCTTTAAAATACAACTAATAAAAGGGGTTAAAACGCATAAGCATGGACAGCACGTTATGGCCAATCTTCTGTGTTTAAATTCACCCTTTAAATAAAGTTTGTCTTAACTTTAACAAAAAAAAACACAAACACAGAACACAAACTGAGCACGTGTGCTGAACAGATAATCTGCTAGCACTAAGATAGCTGAGTTTCAACAAAAACAAAACCAAACTTCATAAAATTAAAAAAACTTTTAGATTATTTCATTCTAAACTACTTCTCTCTCTCTGCCCAAACCTAACCTCTCAGGTTAGGTTTGGGCGAACCGTGCTGAGGAAAAGTTATCCAGGGCGAAGAAGTTGAAGAAAACATCCACAGTGAACAAAGGGTTAACTGCAGCTAACCTCCGTAGCTGTGGGGAGGGGCGGCTCGCTCTGTCGGCCAGCCAAACTGCATGTTACTGCTGTAGCCACGGTGATGCGGTCCCATTGTCCTTCCTTCAGACCGGAAAAACTGCTCCACTCGGCGTCGTAGAGACAGGGTCTCTGCTGGGAACTCTCTATAACACAGTTTGATTCTGTAGACCTCAGAGAGAAAAGTCAAGCCACGCTTGTACATTAATTACCCCCGTTCATGAATGAATACCGGATACACGAACAGCAATTAATTCGTACTTAGCTTATGATCATATGTGCATATGATCACGTGATCGTATGACACTCTTGGATCCAGTTCGAAGAGTTATGTCTGTTTGCCAGCAAAGAGACATTAGCGCGCTGTGTCTCTCCTGTCCAGCTCTGCATGGGACCCGTGTGGAAGAGACAGAATGTAGCAAGAGTGGTGCTTTTATTTGGACAGTGACGTCACGGAAGGTCCGCTGTTACCCCTTTTTCCTGGCTGTGCTGGAAGTGGGTTAATGAGATCTATTTTGAAGTTCCAGAAAAGCTCATTCTGGCCATTCATGTTGTACCCATGGCTGTGGTCCCAACAACTGTGCAGGTATCATTGCTAACTATAAGCAGTATCTGTGTATTTAGTAAATTGTGAATATTCCTACCATGTGTCAAAGTCTTCCAACAGACCCTGAGCATTTTCAAATTACATTCAATGCCAGAAAGAAGTTAAAAGTCCATTAAATTACAATAAGCAACATTATGTACTGTACATCAGTAAATCTTTCTGTTTCTGCTGAAGCTCCTTCCCGCTCTGTAAATCACCAAATGTCACTGCTGGAGTTCTCTCCTCAATAAAAATTACCACAACAAACCAAATTAACTTCTACTGCTCTAGATGTTTTACACAAAATATGAATAACACAGAAACAGCTAGCCTATATTTTCTCCCTCCACACAAAAAGTTCTCAAAAGGCCATGTTGAGCTGCTAAAATGTGCAACATTCGGATGTTTCTGTTTTGACTGTTGTTGATTCACTTTCAGTGCTTTTACTGTTTTTAATGTTTTCCGTGTGCACAGTTGTGTTCAGAATAATAGAAGTTCAACGTCACAAACTAGATCAAACACTGTTTAAGTAGAAGTTGTATTTTTAAATGTCTAATGATTTACTAGTAGGTCTAGCAGAGGAAAGGAAAACCAATGGCATGAGTCCTGCTAATTCTGTGCATCTTTGATTGAAAGGGGGTGTTTAGAATAGTAGTGTGGATTTCACTCAGTGAATGTATGTATGTATGTATGTATGTATGTATGTATGTATGTATGTATGTAACATGCTGCGTCCTTCGAGATAGCTGTGGATTGTGTTTTGGGCAACTGCAAACAACATTAAATTCTAACCTTACTTTACCTTTTGCTTAGGTTCTGTTGGTAGTGCTCAGTTGTTTTGTTAGTCAGTCATCCTTGAAACAAGTTGCCCTCTAGTTGTGGGTTACCTCAAGCCACATATGATGCAATACAAAATGTTGTTTCTATTTTCTTCTTTTTTTCTCTCTCTCTCTTTGGGCTGATGCTATTTGACAGTGATGCTGATTGGACAGGGCAGGTGTCCTTTTGATGTCCTCAGCGCAGTCATTAACAAGTCATATTGTACGTGAAAACCAATCATAAAGGATAACAAGCAGTAATAGCTGTTGTCCCAGCATAATTGTTTAGAACACAGATAGAGCGGAGTGGTGAATGACATACATGGTAAAGATACATTTGTGCTTACTGCCTGTTTTTTTTAAAGATTGTCCTCTGTGAGGGGAGATGAAGCAGCAGGTAGCTATTTGCCAACCAATTAAAATAATTCACAGAGTTCAACAAGCAGACACCTGAAAACCATTTCCCTCATTATCAGTAGCTTTCTTTAATGATAAAGACAGGAGGAGAGGGTAGGGGTACTAATGAACGCTGCAGTCTTAGACACATCCCTCCAGAAAGAAACAACCAATCACATTTCTGATCTGCTTATCAAATAATGACTAAATGAGAGTCTCAGCAGCGCCTGCAGTGTAAGCTGTAAGTTTTTAAGTGATTTTCTCTAATCACCCTGTGTAGTTCATTAAGCCAGAAGCGTTGTGATGCCCTTTCACGCAGTTTCTATAACAGTGCCGTTAAGTGTGCAACAGCTGTGGGTTTCTAACTTTTGCTGTTTTTACTGCTCGACATTGGATAGGGTTGTAAATGAACAAGAAACCACATGTGGCGCTGTGTAAGATGTGAAAACGCAAAATAGGCCGTGTTTACCTCTAGTGTCAGTACAGGGGGGAATAATTGAAGCACTTCACGTCAGTACACCTGGTGATAAAATGTCTGTTCCCCCTGTGGTTACCTGCTGTTGAACCTGAAGTAGTTTTTTTATTTGGAGATCTTTGATTATAAGATTTACATGTGGCTCCTTAGAGATCTTCAGGGTAAATTAGACAACCCAGATGTATTAAATGTGGAGCCTAATAATAGGAACAAAATCTTGAAAAAAATACACAACAAATCAGAACTAGCTTTAACGGCCGCATCTGTGCACACAAACAAGGTTCCATTTGTCTCCCACTGTGGAAACATTTTAAGTATATATATCTATATAGATATATCTATATAGATATATATAGATATATATGTACATACAGTAACGTACCAGTAAGGTCCTTTAGATTGTGTAACACCAGCTGGTCAAGCATTTCATCACCACAGACATCAGGGCAACAGGCCAGGTGTCATATAATCCTGAGAGGCAGGTTTCTTAGGGACCGGGATTATGGTGGAGCATTTGAAGCAAGAGGGGCCCTCACACAGGTTCAGAGACTTGTTGAAGACCTGAGTGAAGTAGGGACCCGTTACTCAGTGCAGGGTCTCAGGCAGGAGGGGGACATGCTGTTAGGTTGTGGAGCTTTCCTGGTCTTCTGATGCTGTAAGATCCTATTCACATCTTTCTCAGATATTTTGTCCAAGCATGGCTTGTGAAGAGAGAAGGGTGGTTGATGTATGCAGAGCTTTTATCTCAGTGAGATGTGGACGAGTTGGTGGATGGTGTTAACAGCTGCTTTCAAACCTACAGTAGAAGCTCTTAAGGTTGTCTCCCAGACAAGGATTCTGCTTATAGTGGGAGAATGGGCTCCTATAGTTGGCAATGTTTTTTAGGTCAATCCAAACTAATGTTTGCTCATCAGCTGAGAATCTGTTTTTTTAGCTTCCGCTAGCTGCTCTGATCTCCTTGGTTGGTTTCCTTTTGGCCTGCTTATACAGGGCCTGGTCAGATGTGAAGTAAACCATTGTTTATTGTTGTTATATCTGCAAAAGTCTGCACACACGTCCTCACAAAAACATATGTATGATGTCACAGTGTCATTGAGTTTGTTTAGATCATTGACCACAGCTTCAAAAACCTTCCAATCTGTGCAGTTAAAGCCGGCCTGTAATGTCTGTTATTAGGTCAGCAAGCTGTTTTGCAGCCCCTCATACACAGGCTTATGGTGGGATAAAAACAACATCCAAAACAAACGAGAATAACTCCCTCGATGGATAAAATGTTTATTGTATAAAGAAGGGCCCCAGGTGAGGGCTATCTAGCTTCTATAACACTGTGACATCAGCACACGAACTTTCATTTATATAAAAACAGATTCTATCTCCTCTTTTTTCCCCAAGAGCTCCAGTCTGCTCTGAGGAGCTGGGAGCTCTGCATCTGTAGTGCTCAGTCCAGGTGTTCTCACCAAGCCAAGTTTCAGTAAAACAAAGGATGACAGAGTTTGACAAGTTTTTTCAGTTGAGAAGCAGAAGTTCCTCCATTTTGTTTGCCAGAGAGCAGACATTGGGCCAGTGGATTGTGGGTAAGGGTGTGTGCTGTCCTTCTTGCCAAAGCTTTACAAGTGCCAGTGGCCATTTACCTCATCTGCGTTTTCATCAGTGGTAAATTCCATAGAAGGTTGCTGCGTCACCAATGTCTGGGTCAATGAGAAATAGAGACAACACGTCTAGAGGAGAACCCCTCATGATGATTATTAAATCGAGGCACGTGACGTCGCCCGGTACGGCAGAGCCGGGGTCCCACCCTGGAGTCAGGCCTGGGGTCGGGACTCGTCGGGGAGCGCCTGGTGGCCGGGTTGCTCCTCGCGGGACCCGACCGGGCCAAGCCCGAACGGGAGACACGAGGCCATCCCCCAGTGGGCCCACCACCTGCATGGGGAACCGTGAGGGACCGGTGCAAAGAGGATTGGGCGGCGGACGAAGATGGAGACCTCGGCGGCCCGATCCCCGGATGCTTAGGCTGGCTCTAGGGACGTGGAATGTCACCTCGCTGGGGGGAAAGGAGCCTGAGCGGAGGTCGTGAGATATCGACTAGAAATAGTCGGGCTCACCTCCACGCACAGCGTGGGCTTCAGAACCCATCTCCTGGAGAGGGGCTGGACTCTCTTCTACTCTGGAGTGGCCCACGGGGAGAGGCGAAGTGCTGGGGTGGGTTTTCTTGTTCACTTGGCACCAGGACACCCTAGGCAGGAGGTCAATGATCGACTTTGTTGTCGTATCATCAGACCTTCGGCCGCATGTTTTGGACACTCGGGTGAAGAGAGGGGCTGAGCTGTCCACTGATCACCACCTGGTGTTGAGTTGGATCCGCTGGAGGAGGAGAAAGCCGGACAGACTTGGCAGGCCCAAGCGCATAGCGAGGGTCTGCCGGGAACGCCTGGTGGAGCCCTCGGCCAGGGATGTATTCAACTCCCACCTCCGGGAGAGATTCGGCCAGATTCCGGGGGATGTTGGAGACATGTTCTCTGCATCTATTGTCGAGGCTGCTGCCCGTAGCTGCGGCCGTAAGGTCTGCGGTGCCTGTCGCGGCGGCAATCCCAGAACCCGGTGGTGGACACCGGCAGTAAGGGATGCTGTCAAGCTGAAAAAGGAGTCCTATCGGCTGTGGTTGGCTTGTGGGACTCCTGAGGCTGCTGACGGGTACCGTGAGGCCAAGCGTGCTGCGGCACGGGCTGTGGCTGAGGCAAAAACTCGGGCCTGGGAGGAGTTCGGTGAGGCCATGAAGAAGGACTACCGGTTGGCCTCGAAGCGATTCTGGCAAACCGTTCAACGCCTCAGGAGGGAGAAGCAGTGCTTCGCCAACACTGTTTATAGTGGGGGTGGGAGGCTGCTGACCTCGACTGGGGACATTATCGGGTGGTGGAAGGAGTACTTTGAGGATCTCCTCAATCCTGCCATAACGCATTCCTTGGTGGAAACAGAGGCTGGGGACTCGGGGTTGGACTCTTTCATCACCCAGGCTGAAGTCACCGAGGTGGTTAAAAAGCTCCGTGGTGGCAAGGCTTCGGGGGTGGATGAGATCCGCCCTGATTACCTCAAATCTCTGGATATTGTGGGGCTGTCATGGTTGACACGCCTCTTCAACATTGCGTGGCGGTCGGGAACAGTGCCTCTGGACTGGCAGACTGGGGTGGTGGTCCCCCTTCATAAGAAGGGGGATCGGAGGGTGTGTTCCAACTACAGGGGGATCACACTCCTCAGCCTCCCTGGTAAGGCCTACGCCAGGGTATTGGAGAGGAGAGTCCGGCCTGTAGTCGAACCTCGGCTTCAAGAGGAGCAGTGTGGTTTTCATCCCGGCCGTGGAACACTGGACCAGCTCTATACCCTCTACAGGGTATTCGAGGGTTCATGGGAGTTTGCCCAACTGGTTCACATGTGTTTTGTGGACCTGGAGAAAGCATTCGACTGTTTCCCTCGTGATGCCTTGTGGGGGGTGCTCCAGGAGTATGGAATCGGGGGCCCTTTATTAGGGGCCATCCGGTCCCTGTACGAGGAGTTTGGTCCGCATTGCCGGCACTAAGTCGGAACTTTTCCCGGTGCATGTTGGACTCCGGCAGGGCTGCCCTTTATCACCGGTCCTGTTCATAACTTTTATGGACAGGATTTCTAGACGCAGCCAAGGGCCGGAGGGGGTCTGGTTTGGGGACCAGTGGATTTCGTCTCTTCTTTTTGCAGATGATGTGGTCCTGCTGGCCCCCTCTAGCCAAGACCTACAGCATGCGCTGGGGCGGTTCGCAGCCTGGGATGAGGATCAGCTCCTCCAAGTCAGAGGCCATGGTACTCGACCGGAAAAGGGTGGCTTGTCCTCTTCAGGTTGGAGGGGAGTTCCTGCCTCAAGTGGAGGAGTTCAAGTATCTTGGGGTCTTGTTCACGAGTGAGGGAGAATGGAACGGGAGATCGACAGACGGATCGGTGCGGCTGCCGCAGTAATGAGGGCACCGTGCCGGTCCATTGTGGTGAAGAGAGAGCTGAGCCGAAAAGCAAAGCTCTCGATTTACCGGTCGGTCTAAGTTCCTACCCTCACCTATGGCCATGAACTTTGGGTCATGACCGAAAGAACGAGATCCTGGATACAAGCGGCTGAAATGAGCTTCCTCCTTAGGGTGGCCAGGCACTCCCTTAGAGATAGGGTGAGGAGCTCGGCCATTCGGGAGGGGCTCGGAGTAGAGCCGCTGCTCCTCCACATCGAGAGGAGCCAGTTGAGGTGGCTCGGGCATCTATACCGGATGCCTCCTGGACGCCTTCCTCGGGAGGTGTTCCAGGCACGTCCCACCGGGAGGAGGCCCAGGGGACGGCCCAGGACACGCTGGAGGGACTATGTCTCTCGGCTGGCCTGGGAACGCCTTGGGCTCCCCCCGGAGGAGCTGGAGGAGGTGTCTGGGGAGAGGGACGTCTGGGTGTCTCTGCTGAGTCTGCTGCCCCCGCGACCCGGTCCCGGATAAAGCGGAAGACGACGAGTACGAGTACGAGTACGAGTACTTTTGAATTTATTACAGTTCTCAGCCTTTCAGGGTAAGTGTACCAGCATGGCTTATCTTCCATCTTTATATGAACTGCACCTTTTGCCTGTTTCCTTTTAGAAACTTGAGAAGCAGTTGACAGAAAGCCTAGAGGGCAGAAGACATTGCCACTTCACTTTGATCTTCACAAAAACATGTAGGCTTCCCCAAAAATATCATCTTTTCCCAGTTTGACCCACTTGTTTACTCATATCTCCAAGAATATTGAAGAGGAGTGAAAGAATATGCTTTTACCAGCAAAAACTGATTCTTATACATGTTTTTTTTTCTTACTACAACAGGGTGTTTAGCAGTGAAACATTATACACATTGTTTTGCATACTGTGTTCCCTAAAATGACTTACTGCAAGTGCAGGCATGTGTGCAAGCAGCAAATGTATGAGCTATAATATACTCAATGAGCTATACCCAGTTTTGACAGACGAAGTCACTCACAATGAAGACTGCTAGTAGATAAGAGTGTGCCTCCCTTAATAAAGTGTCATTTTGTAGAGCTGCAGGATGTTCGGTATATGACTACAGGCTCCTGTGGTGTTACAAGTGCAGCCGGATCAGTGAGCCGGACAAATTCAAGGCTCTAGCAAGGTGACTCTTTATATATCAACAGCTCATGTCTAACACCTATAAAATCCTGTGTCTGAGATGTTGCATTCAGATCAGATTTTAGACCGAGCCCCTTTACTTTTGTTAACAACCCGAAGCTTTGTCACTGTCACACTCCCAGCTGTGCTGTTTGGCACTTTTTCTTGTCCCAGTGGACTTAATGACACATGGAACAAGTGTGCGCTATTATTAGTCTTCCTTAATAAACTGAGATTGTTTTGGTGAGATGTTTCTAAATACAGTCCATTCTTCTATTTGTCGGCTTGATGCAGATGTTCTTATCATCAGCAGCAGACACTTGGTTATGATCTCAGATAATTAATTTTGCATTTTGAAAAGATGTGTGGAGGAAAATACAGAAAGGCATCTTTAAAAAATGTGAAAATGGAAATGCAAAAATCTTTTTTAGTGTTCTTTTTTCAGCATTAACAGGACTGACTAAATTCTTTAAGGAAGTGAATTGTATTAATTAAAGAGGAGAAAAAATGTGTTTTGTTTGGGATTTTTAAGGTACAGCAAGGGAGATTTCTTAGTGAACAAGGACTGTGCTAGTGAGATAAGGTGTAGAGCCCTCTTTGCTGTCTTATCAGAATCCTCTGCAGTCTTAGCATTGCCACAGCTCCTGGGAATTGACAATAACAACTAAAATGTTTTTTTACCCTTGCTTTTCCTGGAGATGGATTTGTGGGATCTTAGGGTTTAATGCTTGGTGATGGCTTTTAAATGCTATCTTACCACATTTGGTCAAGGAGAACTTCAGGAAAATGAAATACATTCACTGAACTTTATGGGTGTTACTGATGTAGACAGACAAGAAGGGTATTTTACATTTACATAATCCATTGCAATAACTTCTTTATGATTTTCACCATTCAAATGTAGATAAAATAACAGCTGAGTGTAATGAACTTTGTTAAAGTCAGGAGAGGGGGTTGTTTATTTTGAATAGTATAGAAATAATTTTTTGGGTTTTTTTGCAGCACTAGTGGCCTTTATTTTTCCCAATATTTTTTTACAGTAGTTAGACAGGAAATGGGGCCAGAGAGAGAGGGAAAGACACCAGGATCAGGACTCGAACCCAGCTGCATCAAGGACTAAAGCCTCCGTACATGGGTCGCGTGCTTAACCCCTAACACCACCGGCACTGCGACGTGGTATGGAAATAATTCTAACAGGGAATGATATGCTTCAGTTACTTTAGCCTTGCTCTTGTATACATCTATTTTAGATGTCCTGGTGTTCAAATAGGGTATGCCACAGTGTCAACTGCTTAGTAAGACGATGCCATTAAAATAAAAAAACAGATCCATGAGACGGTTATTATCAGTGTGGCCAAGATGAGACACAGTGCAGCCAACGCTAGATGTGTAACTAGATGTATTCATACCAAATATTTTCAGTTTTAGTTGGGCACACGCCTCTACTCAACAGATAAAATACTGAATGTGTGATCGGACTTAAATGTGGAAATCTATGCCAACCATGTCAATGACATACGGCTGCACACACCACAATAAACAGTGCTTAAAGACTCCCCACTGTGATTAAAGTCAGCCATTTAGGAACATTATAGCTTTTGATTGCACATGTGTCAACATGCAAGGAATGTCATGCAAGAACCAGAAGGGGCTAGCCTGCAAACAACAAGCATTTGGCTTGCTGCCTCACTTTTAAAATGAAAGAAAAAAATAAATATCGTACAAAATTAAAGTTATTAGTGTCTTGAGAAAAAGATAAGTCAAAGAAATTTTAAAAGTTTTTTCAGGAAATGAGGAATTCTAAACCATCACTGAAAAAAATAATACATAGCAACGCTCAGTCATTGCTAGACCAGGCTGCTGTAAATATGGCGTGCAATGAAGGACATACTATTTTGCAAACAATTTAGATATGGTTGACTATGGCTGAGTAAAATAAAACCTCAGAGCGTTCAAAACACTAAAATGGCTGAATAAATATAAAGTTGCACACTCTCTCGATTGGTCATGAAACCCGTTAGTAATTCTCATTGGAAGTGAGCTTTAATAACATCATCTGAATTATTTAAAAGATCCACTCTTTGTTTCTGTTGTTTATGATTTTTTTTCCCCTTTACAGACATATCCCTCAGATGTGCTAAATTCTCAGCAAGTGCCAGAGATGATTCATTTCACTTGCAGAGACAATATGGTGGCTCTGGCTTCCTTCACTTTGCACATAGTGTTCCTGTGTCCTTTGTGTGACATCCAAAGCGGGACAAAGGGGCTGCAGAGGGGTGACTAATGTATCCAGGGGGGTCACATCTAGCAGGCTGTATAATAAGTAGAATGGGATCAAATTTTTTAAGTGGAAACAGATCAGGAACCATATCCTGCTCCCTGTGATACTAATGTAGTGACCTTGATGAGAGTTGAAGCTCAGCTTTGGGTATTTTGCCAGAGGTTATATCAAGGTGTTTTATCCTAAGCCTTATCATGTTCATCAGATGTTTTGAAATGAAAGTCGTGATGGAAAAATCAGGACAAATTTAGTCCTAATGTTACTAAGAGAGCTCAGCATTTCTACTTATCTGTTACTAATGTACTGACCAGCTAGAGGATCACTGTCTTGAAGTAGAGTTGGCGATGAAAAACAAAATTGCAAAAACATGATAGCATAAAATGAAAACAAAGGTTTTAGATGCCACTTTGAACGGATCCAGCAAGTCAAACTATAGCACAAACAAGCACTTACACTAACGCTCGTCTGTGGAGTGATTCACAAACAGCTGCACAGTGCCATCTAGAGGTGCCTCAGGCAACATATGAAGTGAGGAATAAAAAAAAGTGTCATGCAGGTGTCATCCACATTTCTGCAGGTGTATCAGATGTTGTGAGCTGATATCTGTTTCCAGCGCATGCATGTATGCTCTGAGATGATCTGCAGGTGAAACGAAGCCAACATGTCACTGTGATTGCTGATTCTGTTCTCCCCTTATAACTAATCCCCACTGATCCTATTTGGGAGAGGAAAAAAATGTGGTGCTACCAAAACTGGAGCAAGAATGTCTTTACCGGGGACACGCCTGGCAAGTAAGGAAGTGAAGAAGGCAAAGACCAGGAACATTTAGAGCAGTGTGTTTTGAAGCTGTCGAACAGATGGAATTTGAAAATGGCTGCTTTTGAGGAGGAATTCTATGTCTTTTTCTATTTTAATCAGCAGTGTTCAACTGTCCCCATCAGCAGAGTGACATCTTTAGCACTGCAGGTATACAACCCGCAGATAGATGCTATCATCAGTTTTCCTGCCCACTGAGCACACATTGTTTGTGCTCGGTACACCCTTGTCACAAAAGTCAACCCTCATTTTTCTCACATTTGCTGTCAGTTAATCCTCACAAAATCGGTTGACCAGATATGCATGCACGCTTGTTTCTGCAGAAAAAAAAAACAAAACAAGGTCAGATTTAACTCTAGCAGTGAGCACAACATTCTTATTGCCAAATGAACCCATTTTAATAGAACAGCTACAGAGGCGATATTAGTTGTGAAGTGAATGTGGTCTTTACTTCAGATGCTGGATTTAAAATGCTAAAGGGTTGGTCTTGCTGTGATTGCAGCCCTTTCCTGAAAGATTTTAACTCTTCGGTAAGAAATGTGCTTAGTTACAACTTTCTTGATAGTGTCTGTGCTATCTTTGTAACTTTAAAAGAGGAAAAACCTGTAATCTTGCTAAAATTTTTATATTGGGTTCAATATTTTAATAAAATAACCCAAATTGTTAATCCAAAAAATGGAATTCTATATGTTCTGGAAAAGTCAATTTTGTTTTATTTGAATATGTGCAAATTATCAAAAGTATAACCTAAAATTGTATACATTATAGATTAGTGTAACATATTCAAAGTAGTGGGCAAAAGTTAGTCAGTCAGTCAGTCATTTTCTACCGCTTATTCCATAGTGGGTCGCGGGGAAGCCGGTGCCTATCTCCAGCAGTCTATGGGCGAGAGGCGGGGTACACCCTGGACAGGTCGCCAGTCCATCGCAGGGCAACAAAGCACACACGCATTCATACACCTAAGGGCAATTTAGAGTGACCAATTAACCTAATAGGCATGTCTTTGGACTGTGGGAGGAAGCCGGAGTACCCGGTGAGAACCCACGCATGCACGGGGAGAACATGCAAACTCCATGCAGAAAGACCCCCGGCCGGGAATCGAACCCAGGACCTTCTTAGTGGGTAAAAGTTTGAACTTAATTAATTCTCACTCCTTCATGCATCACTATTATCCCACCTAACAGTTCTATATTATATAGCACACTGTTCTAATTTATATAGCACATAGATTAAATATTAGCATACAACATTATACATACAGCTTTACTCCATTTACTGAAACACAAAAACTCTTTCTGGTGGTTCTAATAATTGAAACTGACATTCACCCCTTAACTCCTAAAGCTCCTCCCTTCTCCTGCACAGTTTTTAAATGTTTTCAGGTAGTTGTCTATTTTTGGCTTTAAACATAATCCAAACTGTGTGATTTCACAATGTCAATAAATGTTAATAACTTTGAATTTATAAAAAGTGACATCTGTGACTGTGAATTTGCTAACCTCTTTACTGAGAAAATTCAGGAAATTATGAGTGTAGTCTGGGCATTAATATCAAGTCTAATACCAATGTGTCCAGTAACAACAAATTTTGACAAAATGACACAATTCTACCAAATCAACTACAAATGTTTTAGAAGAAATTATACATCAATTGAGCTCCTCTTTCTGCTCTTTCAATATGCTACCCACAACTTTCTTTAAGAAAGTTTTGCCTGCCATAGCTGTCATAGCCTGTCTCATTTGATTCAAATAATAAACTCATCCCTTTGTCAGAAGTTTTCCCCCAGGCAATTATAAAACCACTGTTGAAAAAGAAGAATCTGGACAAGTTGCTATTGCACAATTACAGGCCCTTCTCATATCTCCTATTCATCAGTAAGGTTACTGAAAAGCTGTGTTTCAATAGTTAAACATTGGAATTTTTTTATTCCTCAGTGCCAAATTGTGCTACTGCAATAAAAAGATTATTTTTATTTTAAGGCCGTTTACACATTCTTACCAGGGGTGCAGCCACTTTTCTTCACCTCTGTGTGTGCTTTCTTTGAGTGGTTTTGAGGCCAGTGGTGAGGTGGGGCAAGGACTGAGATATTTCTGTGTAAAAATGGGGACAAAAGTCAGAGTGGGCCCCAGCCTGAATTAATTGCTAACACCTGAAGCAAAATCACCTCATGTTGAGATTGGAGCCCAGTACCTTCTTGCTGCAAGGCAACATTGCTACCCCTACGATTACAGAGGTCAGTGGAGCACATGGAGCTCTTGTCCTCATTCTCGGCTAAAAGAGAAAAAAAAAATGTTCCTTCAGGGCTTGATGTGACTTTAACCAATGTCACAGTTAAAATATTCCAAATTTCAGGACTTTTTCATTTGTTCTGCTATAATTATCTATGCAAGTGAAGATGTTTTGAGGGTAGACCTATTTCTGTCTTTCTTGAATTGTGGAATATTGATATAATTACTTCATAACCTGGAGTCACTGTCCATGCTGGGGACAGTGAAAATTAACTAAAAAGAGTAAAACTATTTATAGTTTTAAAACTTACTGAAAGACATTTTCAATATTGTTGCCACATTCCTTAGACAACCATACACAATTTCAACATTGAATGACCATAATGTTTTCACCTTTAAATATCATAGATATATGTTTAACCTAGAGATGCAACAATTCCTGACCAATTTCTCGCGTTTCTGTAAAACTGTGACCTGCTGATATCAATTTTAGCTGATTGTGATTCCTTTGTAATCTCTGAAGCCCGAGGGTCTATTTTCCCAAAAGCGCTTACTCATACTTTACAAGGCATTTCTCAACTTGTACAATGCCTAAACTGCTACTCTTGGTATCAACTAACAGAAATGTCCTGGAGGATGAGGTGGATGTGAAAATTTGAGAGTAAATTATTCTCGACCTGTGTAAATGAGGTTTAAATGCCCATAAAATAATCTCCGCCTAAAAAAAACAGTTGTTTACATACAAAACCTCTTACTCTTGCTGTAAAGAAGGAAATAAATACAATTATTTGTAACTACAACATCTGAGTGACATCTGTAGCCAGTCTGGCGTCAACACAGCAAGCAATTGAAAAAAATCTAGGTGGACTCCTAATGTGCCATTTGGCATACTTTGGCACAGTTTGGCACAATTATTGAAATTTTGAATTTACTCTTGAAATTGAAAATGTGGGTTGCTATTATATATTTGGTCATAAAACTACAGTTTAAAAAAATAATAATAATTTTCAGCACCCTTTAATTTCACACCCTAATTTCAAGCTATATATACAAACAAACTATGATAAAAAAGGGTGAATAGAGAAAATGGAAAAAAAGTTCACTTTGAATCATGCCACACTGCAAAACAGTTCTTGGTCATATGTTTTTAATGTCATTTTGGCTATCTGCGTGCTTTTTTGCATGGCGTTTGAGCTTTGGTCAGTGGATATAAGAATGAAGTAGATACTTTTGTAGAGGAGTCTCAGATGAAGATCTGGATGTATGACAAGTGTGTGTCAGTCTCAGAGTTAGCCAGCTACCAGCTAAAGTGGCCAAGTCCCCTAAGGGGACCCTGGGGCTTAAGAGGTTAAAAACTATAATACGATAAGATATATGGACAGAATTTAGCCTTCCTGCAGTGATTCATGAATAATTATTTAAATTTGAAACAGATGCAACATCAGGCTGTGTGCGTGTTATGAATGATTTAAAAGAAAGACAAAATAATGATGGAGTTGACATTGCCTTTGTATTAGCAATCAGCAAGGCTAGCATGGTTAGCAATACATAAACTGCACTCTCTGTGTGTATATTTTACAGAGAAAAATCACTCCCTTTAGTTTGAGATTTTCAAAAGGCTGCCAGCATTTTGAAATCCACCATTTTCCATGACCAACAGAGGTTGACAGCTTCAAAACTTTGTTAGCAACTTATTATTCCATTTAGCATTTCTGTTGTCTGCTGAACATCCTGCTCTCTCTCTCTCTCTCAATGCCTGGATGAACCTCTACATTCTTTAGGAAGTACAGTTTTCTTTCAAATTGCTTTTTACATCTCTGTACTATTTCTGATTTTCTTAAAAACACCTACTATATGTACCTACCTGATAATGAAAGAAGTGACATTGAGTCGTCTTCCCTAAGTAACAGCATCCAAAAGAGTAGACTTGTAGACTTAGTATGTGTGTTCACAGATTGGAAAGAGATTGGATTTTTGACTTTTCATGTGTACTGTGGTGCATTTACATTTGACTTGTTTATATGTTTAATGTAGAGCTGCATGGTGGAGCAGTGGGTAGCAATGTTGCCTTGCAGCAAGAAGGTACTGGGCTCCAATCTCAACATGAGGTGATTTTGCATGGAGTTAGCATGTTCTCTTGTGCGTGCGTGGGTTCTCTCCAGGTACTCTGGTTTCCTCCAACAGTCCAAAATCATGACTGTTTGGTTAAATGGTCTCTTTCTCTCACACACACACTAATTGTCCCTAGGTATGTGTGTGTGTCTGTGTGTGTGTGTTGTCATGGTTGTTTGTCCTGTGTGTGTCTCTGTGATGGACTGGTGACCTGTCCAAGGTGTATCTCGCTTCTCGCCCATTGGCCACTGGAGATAGACAGCAGCTCCCCTGCGACCCTGCACACAAAAGTGGATATAGATAATGTATAATAATTGTAAGCTACATAATAATATAATATAAAATATATAATAATAAAATCTGTAATGTTTCCTGCAGTGATTCTTGTACTTGTTTCTATGCCCACTCACTTGTCAAGCAGTAATCAGTTGATTCAGCTCACCTGTGCCTGCAAATTGCTCAGCTTCCTTTCACCTGTGTGCTGCTCTATTTAGGCTCCAGCCACAGATACCTTGCCAGATTACTGAAAGCTCTTGCTAGTAGATGTCTAGCGTTTTCTCCTTGTTCATGCCTGATCTCCCCATTTTAACCTTGTTTCTTTGCCCTGGATTATCCTGCCTTGCTCTACCCTTGTCTGACTTCTGCTAAACTTTGGATCTCGAACTGGTTTCTGTGCCTTGTAAGAATTATGATTATTGATTAACTAATATTTATCAGGAATTATAATTTAAAAAAAATAAATTTCTTAACCAAAAATCATTACTTATGAATCGAAATCAGATATGCCCTCTGGTGTTGTAATTATGGCTCAAGGCCCTTGATAATTACAATTATAAAATTCTCAGTAATAATGGATAACTATTACTAGATGTCACTGTTTAATCAACCCCTTCACCGAAGGTGGGGGAACTTTGACCTTATTTTGACAGACAAATCACTCTTGCTCAAAATAAACACAAACACTTTCTCTTTATCTACGTGAATATTTATTAAATCAACAGCACTGATACACCTCGCTATTCTGATTCAATAATCTTCACCTAATCAAGCATGCAAAAATTCTACACAAAAGGGGTAAAATAACTAAATAAACAAGATAAAATAGCATTGAGCGTGTATGAAAGTCAAACCAGCAGTTATGGCAAAACAAGAGAAAATATGGTACTGAGCAAAGCTTTGGGAGCAGCCTCCACCAGGCTGCAGTCATAAAATCCCCAAAGTTTGAGCTCAGTGAAACACAAAGGGTCATAAAACCTTTAGGCGGCAACCAGTGGAGAAACACGAAGAGTGAAGACAATGGAATAGTGAGTATTCCACCATGAGGTTCTAGCAGTCCAACTTTAAGTTCACTTCAGTCTACGCTCAGGTGTTCAAACACAGTGAGACGCGCACAGCTTCAAAGCTCGGCGGCTTTCAGAGTCCAACAGCAATCAAAGTTTCAATAAGACATTGCATGCTCATAAAACTTAGAACACATTGGACTATAAGTGGCGGTTCTAAATCGCCCTAAAATCCTACTCTATCCTGCCCAAGCTATTTCTAATAGAAATAAAGCAAAACGGGATTACTTGGTGTCGTCTTCTCTGGAGCAGAGGGAGAGGAGTGGGGATTTGTTACGTGTCCGTAACAAACTCAGAGACGGTCGGCCTTCCTCCTTTGGCAAAAGGGGAAAAATATGACGGACCGTCAGCAGTCGACTGGAACAAAAACAAAGAGGAAAATTTCGTCTCATTGGAAAACCTCCGTGGGTTTTGCTTGGTTACATGGTAAATCCACGTCTTCGATCGGTAAAGTAAAACTTGCAACTCTTCGTTTCCCTGCAAGCTTAACTCGTTGAGTTTCTCATGAGTTTTGGCCAGTGGGGAGAATTAATGAAAACCCACAGAAGGATGAGTGCCTCCGTTGCGTGGTAACCGGTCTCGGGTTTCCAGTGGGGGAAAACAAAGGTGGGCGTCTCCGGTGTCCTTATATAGTCCACTGTGACATCAGAACTGCGACGCCCCTTCCTATCAGCAGCAATTCCTGCTGGGAGTTGTGGGAGCAGACCATACTGGGGTATATAGTAGCAGATGATACTGGGAGGTACAGTAGCGAACAAATGGTCCAACAGCCTCGACCTCTGAGTTTTGCCTAGCCCTTGAACAAGTAAGCTGATCTCTGCCTCTCCGTGTATGACCCCTGCCTGTCTCTCGTTTTACCTTCTGGATTTTGGATTCAGTTCTGATGAACTGTCAAGCAGCAGGGAGACATTTCAAGCTACTCTTTAAAGTTACCTGTTGTGACATCACCCAGGCCTGCCTTCCTACCATGTTTTTCCATAGGATAGACGTTGTTAAAGAACTGGTGCACAAAGACTTTCATGGTAGTTTTCTGTGAGAACTCTAGGGTTCACATGTTCAGAAACCAAGCAACTGATCCATCATTTAAGAGGTTAGTGACACTGTTTGAGTTTAACTTACCTGCCATCTCTTCAGTCTCTAACCTCTTCTTCTCCATTCCAGTTGTTCCTAGACATTTGTGTGGCCAGTTTGAGGCTTCCATCTGTTACAGATTTAGTTTTAACAAAAAACTTTTGAAATGCATTTAGTGCCTGGTTGAGTTATCGGGCCCCTCTGTCAACTGTCACAAAAATCTGTGAAATCACTGCACTTTTGCCCTGTTATAAAATGATTAATTTTAAAACTCCGCTGTTGGTCTATATAGCAATAAATAGTCTTCATGGGCAATGCATTTCTGAGTTGCTTGGAGTGAATGAACCACCTATACCCCTCAGGCCATTAGAGGCCTGCTTACTCTTTGTTTCCAGGACCAGCACTGAACAAGATGACTCAGCATTTAGTTTCTGTGCTCCTCAGATCTGGAACAAACGCTCTGAAAACTTGATTTGTGCAAAAACTGTTGTCTCCTTTAAATCAGAACTGAGAAGTTTTTGATCAACAAGTCAACTAATTGAACTGTTTGCTCACTCACTGATGAGTAACTGAACTTTGCGACTAAGGATTAAATTTGGATTTTGATTTAAATTCAAATTAGCATTTTAAATCAAATTTTATAAGTGTCTGATATATTAATACTCTTTCCAAGCAAAGTTTAAAGGTTAGTTTGTTTTGTCTTTTCTTTGTTTGAGATCCACTTTGGATTACCTTGTGTATGAAATGGTGATGTAAAAACTTGCCTTGACTACAGACAGTGTCACAGCTCCATAACTTTCAAATGCCCACGCCAGTTTTAACATAAATAAACATTGTTTTAGTCAGGTAACATGGCTTAACACCTTGCTGAAGCTTGCAAAATTACCTGGATGATCAGTATTTATCCTGCCAACGTCTTCTGTCACAAAAAGAAGTGGTTCACACACCTTAAGTATGGATCCAAAAAGAGTGGTAGTTATAATAGACTATGAGGGTTTAGTTTAAGCACAAACATTGATTTCAAAAGAAAGCATAAATGTATAACAGTACAGAGTTAATTGAAAATGATTGAGCTCCGCTGCTGTTAAAACACGGAAGAAAACGACTGTCCCCTCTTCTCAAGTGCAGACCGTTTGCCCATGCTACTATTGCTGAAATTTTTTTCTACCCTTCATGACAGGTTTTTATTGAAATTGTGTGTCAGTTTTACTATATTTTGCTGTTACATGGAAGATGATACTGACGATCATTTTCAGCATGCTCTAGGCCTGTCCCCTCAGGGAGTTTCTTTGCAATTTGTCTCCCAAGTTAGTATTTCGGCATGCAGGCAACAAATTGATCCATTCAGTTAAGCTTAAACACCCCCCGAAAAAGTGAGTCACATGTGTTCAGAAATTCAGTTACTGAATTTACAGAAAATTTTGCATTTTGGAATTATTACATTTATTATATGATAAGAAGAAATGCTATTTAATGGTTGATTTATTAAAATTGAAATTACATTTTCAGGCAAATCTTGAGAAGATATCAGATGCAAAACAATGATATCATTCAGTTTCACAATTACAAATACACCCATGTTCTTCAAAACTATTTAAGCTTAAATAATTAATTCACCCACTCCCTGTGTGTTTTTTTTTTCTTAGATAAAATGTTAAATATAAGAAAGCCAAACTTTCTCATAATCTGGAACTGACTTTGAACCAGTTTAAAAAGTTTTGCTTTATAAATGATAAAATGAGTGCGACAGTGATGACTATTCAGCCTTTTCAAATTAGTTATTGAGTCAAGTTTGATGTATTTCCTGTCTAACGAAGGTGATGGCACTGAAGCAAGCTGTGCGCCCTGCAGTTTAGGGTCAGGATTTGCATCATTCAGGTTGTCTTCATAAATGTATTATATGTAGGAAGGTAAAATGAAGAATAAAACTTGCCATAAAATTTTCATCTGACAAATTTCAAATTTCTCTAAGGAGATTCTTATTTTGTAATGGACATTAAAAAGTTACTACTTCTTCATAGCATTTTTTTCCAAAGTAAAAAAGTTGAACAATGGAGAACATGAAGTAGATCACTTCTAAGTTCATTATTACCATTGTGCAAAAACTGCCCTTGGAAAAAATCATGTTTATGCAACAGTGATATTTCAAAATGTCCTAAGAAGAATAAAATTAATTACAGTGATTCAACTTAAACAGTTCTTGGTGTAAATTGCTGTAGAGAGAGGAGAAACTGTAATCATTCATCACCGCTTAGTGTTCAAGGACTTGTTTTGGAAATGTGGAGGAGGGAGACAGGGAGAACTATCTCCTTGATATGCCAGATGTTTCCTCAGGAGCTTCTTATAAGGCCTCAGGCTAGACAACAAAGAGGCACTGAGACGAAGTTCGTTGACTCATAATATCTTCACCACTCTAACTTTGGATATGCTGTTGTTTCTATTGAACTGACTGTCCCAGCTTACACATGACAATTATTAAGTTATTATTGTTAAGTTTTAATGTGGAAAACTTTACCAGTTGTTGCATTACCAAACAGAAACAGGTCTTACATCTAACTGATCACATCTCGCATAAACTATTAAACCCAAACAATTCAAAACAACTTTATATATTAATAGACAAGATCTGCCTAACACTCTCAATGGGCTGAGAAACTACCATTGGCAACATTAGTGTTTTTGAATTTGTATTCAAAAGCCAAAGTAGAAATATGAACACAACCATTGACCAGACTCAACTACTGCTCACAGTTCAGAAAGATTTGCCAAACAAACTATGATTTTTGAACAGGCCATCTTTTTAGGCCTGTGCATATTGTGTGATTTTCCTTGTTTCAGTGAGAGAAAGTGAGGTGCTTAAGACTTGCTTACACGTCAGCTGTTCATAAAAAGTGGGGATCGCCGTGGCAACAAGGGAGACTGCAGGAGAAGGTCTCTTGCTCATTGATTGGCCAAATTACAACTTAATATTTGACCTAGTGATTAAACAGGGTTTTATTTTTTTAACTACTGTCTGATTTGAAACATTGGATTTGCAAACACTGGCAGCCTGTTTGAGTAGGGAACCACATTATAGGGCAGAAATGCCAGTCCTTGGGGGTTGGTGTCCCACTGCTTTTAAATGTCTCTGCTTCGACACATGTGAATCAAACAATAAGGTCATTAGCATGACTCTGCAGAACCTATCTAAATGCTGAGGAGGCAACTTAGCTATTTGACTGAGATGTGTTGGACCACTGACACATCTAAAAGTTGCAGGGCACTGGCCTTTGAGGGGTGGAGTTTGACACGCCTGCTCCAGGGCAGTATTTTTCAACCCTGGTCCTGAAGCCACCCTATCCTGCATGTTTTAGGCCTTTTACACACGTAGCAGATTTTTTCTTTTAAACTCATATCTGCCCTACATCGTTTTTGAAACTAATATACACACGTGAGGTTTTTAAGAGATTTTTTTTATCCACACCAATCCGCAGAAATACACCACTGAGCATTTTGTTAAACAATCCAGACGCATAAGGGGCAGAGTACTGCAAAAATGAAACCTATGTAAGCCAGTCAGAATCCTTCAAAACAATCACGACTTCCTGTTAGGTATAAAACATGGCGCCAGGTAGTTCGTTTGTGTGGACAGAAAAAGAAGTTGAACTTCTTTTAAACACAGTTTTAGAATATAAAGCTGATAAAACACAAGACAGTGCCGATTGGGAATCGTGTCAAAGCAAGTTTGTGGATATATTGACTCTTTTTTTTTTTTAGAGCATTACCCAACGGAGTCCTCAAATAAATTTCCCCACATAAAAAGGGAAATAACGCGGGCTCATTTAAAACGAAAATTAAGACACAACAAACCAAAAGTCTCGCCAGAGTACCTCGCCAGAGTACCTCGCCAGAGGTAGCCTGACTGCCATTAGGTACCGAGATGACATTCTCAGACCCCTTGTGAGACCATATGCTGGTGCGGTTAGCTCTGGGTTCCTCATAATGCAGGACAATGCTTGACCTCATGTGGCTGGAGTGTGTCAGCAGTTCCTGCAAGATGAAGACCTTGAAGCTATGGACTGCCCTGCCCGTTCCCCAGACCTGAATCCGATTGAGCACATCTGGGACATCATGTCTCGCTCCATCCACCAACGATGCTTTCGTCCAGGTCTGGGAGGAGATCCCTCAGGAGACCATCCACCGTCTCATCAGGAGCATGCCCAGGAGTTGTAGGGAGGTCGTACAGGCATGTGGAGGCCACACACCATACTGAGCCTCATTTTAACTTGTTTTAAGGACATTACATCAAAGTTGGATCAGCCTGTAGTGTGTTTTTCCACTTTCATTTTGTGTGTGACTCCAAATCCAGTCCTCCATTGGTTAATAAATTTGATTTCCATTGATGATTGTTGTGTGATTTTGTTGTCAGCACATTAAACGTTGTACAGAACAAAGTATTCAATGAGAATATTTCATTCATTCAGATCTAGGATGTGTTATTTGAGTGTTCCCTTTATTTTTTTGAGCAGTTTAATGAATGACTATTCAAAGCAGGAAAGCTATAAAATAGATATCTTGTTATATCATAGTTCTTAAAGAAAAATCAATGTTGGCTAAAACTGGGGTGGGCATTTGAAAGTTTTACAACAACCGGAGATCGAAAATAAACACCAAATTCTGATCATTGCATTCTAATTTCCAGCAATAAAATTATAGAAGGTCTTGTATAACTTTAAATAAATCAGAAAACTTTAAAATAAACTAAAGGTAGCTTCTTAAATTACAGAGGTTGTCAAATGTGTTTCATTATCAGCCTTTTTACTGGTCAGCTGTAATATCCTCTTAGTCATATGGCCACTAAGGCTGAGTCATGCGTCAACATCTTCAGGAAAAACTATTGGAAACTAATGAAATTTTGAAAAAAAAAATCACAAGGAGAGCAACAGGATTTTTTTTCTGCCAACATAGCAGGTTTACCATATTCTTCTATAGGGTAGTAAGGGTAGATTCAAAGAAGAACGACTGTACAGTGTAGTTTCTTTGACATAGGGTAACCCTTGTTTCACAAGCGCAAAAGTTATTGAATACGACAAATGTAGGGATCAACAAGGTAAGAACAGAAGCATCCCGTGCACAATTCTTTTCTCATTAGACCTTAAATATTATATAACACCCATACAGGTATGTCATTGCACATCAAATATGCATGCTTAAACATGATGCATGTCAGTCTGGATCAAAACAGGAGCTCACATCACCTAACCTGAGTTCTTGTGCATAGGTGAACTTGTGAGCTGACACTGAGCAGGAAAGAAGACCTGAGGCATACGCTCTCTTTTCATTCCGCAGCTACCTACTTATAAATATAGCATCAATACAGAACCAGCCTGTCTGGTGTTTTGGGTGAGGAGAATGAAGCAACTCCACTTGAAGACTCAGTGATCTTAGATAAATGAGGTGTCATTCAGCGAAGAAGGAGCACAGAGAGGGGGAATTTGATGCCAAGTGCTGCAGCTGCTGGGGAAGGCTATCTCCCTAAACACCAGTCACTCTCCAAAGCTTGGACTATCTGTGCACTCTTTTGCACAGCTCCGTCATTAGCAACTCTGCTGCTAAAGAAAACTATTTAGGTTTTCTTGCAAAGATGACTTAGCCCTCAATATTTATGCCTAATGGAAACTACAGGTTCATCTCCAGGAATCAGAATATCATCATATTGTTATTTTCTTTCAGTAAGTTCAATTAAACACCTATCAAAAAGCAACGTATTTCAAGTTTTTATGTTGGTTTTGATTATCATGACTTGCAGCAAATTAAACAAAAATTTCAGTTACTGAGAAAATGAGAACGTAATATATGACCAATAAAAAAGAGATTTTTATACAGTTATGTTGGTGTACTGAAGAGTGTTTTTATGCACTTTACAATATAACCATGTAGTACTTGATTGGTGCTCATTTTGCATGAATTGGTGCATCAATAAAGTGTGGCATAGAGGCAACTTATCAGTGGTACTGCCCAGGTTGCTTCAATAGTGGCCTTCATCTCATCTGTAATGTTGATCTGGTGGTTAATTTTCTTCTAGGCCAGGGGTTCCCAGACCTTTACATACCATGGCCCCCCAAACAGCATTAGCTCATGGGCAAGGACCCCCTATTGCAAACCCACAGAAATATCAACTTTTTAAAATGTAATTTATTAACTATTCAATAATCAATACATTTCTTTAATGTAAGAATATTATTAAAATATGTTAACACAATTATAATCCCACTGAATAACATTCAACAAATTGTTGAATGTTATTCAATAAGAACAGTGTTTTTCTTTTATCATCATCCCCAACCTTTCTGAGGCCCCCCTTAGCGGCACTGTGGAAAGAATCCACATTGATTCTCTGTGGGGCTTAGGTCAAGTGAATTTAGCTAATCAAGCACGGTGATGTCATTTAGGCAGATATTGGTAGTTTTGGTGGTTTTGGCAGGTGCCAAGTCCTGCTGGAAAATAAAATCAGCATCTCCATAAAGCCTGTCAGCCGATGGAAGCATGAGGGGCTCTGTAATTTCCTGGTAAATGGCTGCATTGACCTAAGACTTTATAAATGCATGGCTTGAAATGCACCTCTAAATAAAAGTATTTACAAATAGTATATCTCATGAATTTAAATGTATTTTATTTATTGAATTAAGACCAGTTTTATTCCTGAATCCTAAATAATTTCCCACTAAGGTGAATAACTGACGTCTTTCTCCAAGTGAATTTTAGTTTTAGTTTTTTTTTTTTTTTTGCTTTTTTACAGCCACCTCTGACTTCTGACTGACTGTACAAGATATTTCGGATGAATAGCAACATATGTAGCCACATGCCGCTTTGATAGAAAAATAAGCATGAGAAAAGGAGAGCGTTGCCAGCTTTCAGAGGGAAAGCTGTTGAAGTCTAACTCCAGTTTTCCTGAGAGAATAGCTTTTGACTGTGCACAGGTGGACCTATCAATCTGGTGTCTGTTTTCATGGTTACCAGATGTTAGCTTGCATGACCAAAAGTAACTTTTTGTTTTATTTTTTATTTTGCTTTCTATATGTTCCTAGAAAAAATAACCTAGTGTTATTTTTTCTTTATGTTTTCTTTCCTTATGGGACACTTTGGAGAGACATTGAACAAGTAATAAATGGGCTAAGAAATATGATAAAAGTACTATGTTTATTGATCAATAAAAATATACTGCATAATGTAAAATATGCGTTATGTAAAATATTATAAATATACATATTCTTTATTCTGGTCAGACTTCCTTATGCACTCACCAGGGCTTACTTGTCGTTTTAAATATGTGGCTTTTAGTGATGCATTTGAACCATTCTTCTCCCAGGGTAAAATGATAATGCAGTATAAACCTTTAATGAACTTTAAAACTAAAGTTTAAATCCGAGTGGTGTTTCAATATTGGACTTCAGTGCTTGTCACGGATTGTCCATAATGAACACCATGTTCAAGCACAAGGGTGTTCATCGGTGCACTTGGCACCAGGACACCCAAGGCAGGAGGTCGATGATCGACTTTGTTGTTGTGTCTTTAGACCTTTGGCATGATTTAGACACTCGGGTGAAGAGAGGGGCTGAGCTGTCCACTGAGTTGGATCCGCTAGAAGAGGAGAAAGCCGGACAGACTTGGCAAGCCCAAGCGTCTACTGAGGGTCTGCTGGGAACGTCTGGCAGAGCCTTCGGCCAAGGATGTATTCAACTTTCATGTCAGGGAGAGCTTTGACCAGATTCCGGGGGAGGTTGGAGACATAGAGTCCGAATGGACCATGTTCTCTACGTCTGTTGTCGATGGTGCCGCCCATAGCTGTGGTCGTAATGTCTGCGGTGCCTGTTGCAATCCCCAAACCCGGTGGTGGACACCGGCAGTAAGGGATGCTGTCAAGCTGTCAGCTGTGGTTGGCTTGTGGGACTCCAGAGGCGGCTGACGGGCTGACTCGGGCCTGGGAGGAGTTCGGGGAGGCCATGGAGAAGGACTACCGGCTGGCCTCGAAGCGATTCTGGCAAACCGTACTTCGCCAAGACTGTTTAGAGTGGGGGTGGGGAGTTGCTGACCTCGACTGGAGACATTATCGGGCGGTGGAAGGAGTGCTTCGAGGAACTCCTCAATCCTGCTACTACGCATTCCCTGGTGGAAGCAGAGGCTGGGGACTCGGAGTCGGACTCTTTCATTACCCAGGCTGAAGTCGTGGAAAAGCTCCACAGTGGCAGGGCTTCGGGGGTGGATGAGATCCATCCTGAGTACCTCAAGTCTCTGGATGTTGTGGGGCTGTCATGGTTGACACGCCTCTTCAACATTGCGTGTTGGTTGGGGACAGGGCCTCTGGACTGGCAGACTTGGGTGGTGGTCCCAAAAGAAGGGTGACCGGAGGGTGCGGTCCAACTATAGGGGGATCTCACTCCTCAGCCTCCCTGGTAAGGCCTATGCCAGGGTATTGGAGAGGACAGTCCCAGCTAGTTGAGGTGGCTCAGGCATCTATACCGGATGCCTCCTGGATGCCTCCTTCGGGAGGTGTTCCAGGCACGTTCCACCGGGAGGAGGCCCAGGGGACGGCCTAGGACACGCTGGAGGTACTATGTCTCTCGGTTGGCCTGGGAACGCCTTGGAATCCCTCCAGAGGAGCTGGAGGAGGTGTCTGGGGAGAGGGAAGTCTGGGTGTCTCTACTCAGTCTGCTTCCCCCGCAACCCGGTCCCGGATGAAGCGGAAGACGACTGCGACGAGAATGAAGAATGGTTAAGCATCCAGCCAGGTTTACGAGGTCACGGCTTTTTATAGTGTGTTTTTTTCAGCAACTAGCTAAGGTACATTTAACTAAATATAAGTATGGGTGTATGCATAGTTTTGAACCTTTTTATAATGATGAAAATTTACAATAAATTCAAATTTGTGACCTCATATGTTATTTAAATCCCTTGAAGATATTTGTTGTAATATCATTTCAGCCTGAAAAACTGTTCAGATACTTTATTAGAAGCCCAAAATTAATATGACACTCTTGTCCATGATGAGTGGGTGTCAAAGTCTGACTTTACGTTAAATAAAATACTTTTATATAATTTTTCAAAAATATAAAAAATAAAAGAAGCCTTGACCAAAGACATAGATGAAAAGTAATTTTTGTGGATTTAATGTATTTTGCGATGCCTTATTTTATCAGTGCACTTTACTAAGAATTATTATATTTTAGTCCTGAGATTTAAGAATGACTTAATTTATGCGTTATTCCCGTAAAACTTTAAACATAACAAAAATCTTCAATTTGCAGACATAGCCAATTGTCTGTTTTTGAACAGTTAAACCTTTATGTCAAATACTCTCCAGCAGATTAAGTGACTATATACGGTATGTGAAAAGAAATAGGACCATTTTATAGTTTTGTTAGATGGATTAAGACTATTAGTGAATGTGTTGCTTTATTTACCTGGAAATCCTTATTAAAAATTTGGGATCCAAACAACCATTAGACCCTAAGTTTGTCAGAAAATGTGCTCTTTGGTAGCTGGATTCGTGGTGCCTCCAATCCAGCAGTTATTACGAAATTTTAAAAGTTTCTTATCCCCTGTCTGTTAAACCAGATAAGATAACTGCGTACACTCTTCTATGTAAAGCTGAGGAGACACGGCTGAGGAAAAATATCTACAGTCAGCAGTTGAGGGTAACATGTATGCTGGTTCTGTTTTTGTCCCAGTCCAGTCTTGTAGCATCCCACCATGTTGTGTTGTGACCTGAGCAGCACAAAGCCATGCTTCCACCTGCTGTTTACTTCTCCCGCTCCTTTCATGTCATGTTCTGTGTCTTATTGAAATAATCTGGCCTGATTCCTTACTCAGCTGTAGCTTTTTTCTGCTGTCAACATGATCACTATTAGTTGTGCATGCCAAAAATCTGGTTATCATGGAGGTTTTTGGCAAGCCATGAAGGAGACACAGCAATTCAATTCAGTTTTATTTATATAGCGCCAATTCACAACACATGTTGTCTCAAGGCACTTCACAAAAGTCAGGTACATTCATTCCAATTAGTCCTAACCATTGAACAGTGCAGTCAGAGTTAGTTATTTAATTAAACTGGATAAAAAGTTTTTCTGTCTAAGTAAAGGAAACCCAGGAGATTGCATCCAGTCAGTGACTTGCAGCATTCCCTCCTCCCGGATGAGCATGTAGAGACAGTGGACAGTCACTGGCGTTGACTTTGCAGCAATCCCTCATACTGAGCATGCATGTAGTGACAGTGGAGAGGAAAAACTCCCTTTTAACAGGAAGAAACCTTCAGCAGAACCAGGCTCAGTGTGAGCGGCCATCTGCCACGACCGACTGGGGGTTAGAGAGAACAGAGCAGAGACACAAAGAGAACAAAGAAGCACTGATCCAGGAGTAGTTTCGATGGGAAGGAAAAGTAAATGTTAATGGATGTAGCTCCTTTAGTCGTTTCACCTAGAAAGAAAGAACATATAAACTCTGAGCCAGTTTTCAAGGTTTTCAAGTCTGAAAGAGAGCACATATAATTAGTTACAGTAAAAGCTCAGTCAATAGCCATGTCTAGGAGAGAGAAAGGGTTAAACACTGAAAGACAGGGCCATGTGGTTCAACGGTAGAGGGTGAACATTAAGTTGTTGCCAGCAGAAGCTCGGACGATGCCCCTCTCCAGTAGGCAAATAATAACAGCAAATAATGCAAAATAGGAGAGTAGTGTGAGAATGTAGCGAAGAGGGTGAAAGTGGTCATTATGTCCTCCAGCAGCCTAAGCCTATAGCAGCATAACTACACAGAAAGTTTCAGTTCAGATTATTTAGTTAAACGGCGCTTATTTACAACAATGTCGTCTCAAGGCACCCCACAAAGGGTCCCACTGATGGTCATTGTTATACTAAAAACCACAAGGATTGGGATACCTCTCTCTGTCAGACTGATTATAACCATTGGGAAAGAGAAGGGGTCATACAGGTAGCAGAAATTAAGGGTGTGTTTGCACCTCAACCATAACTGAGCCGGTTTAGGCTAAACCTGACTCCCCCTTACTCCATCCAACAGGGAGGGAGGAAGGCTCCCTCCCTGTTGATAAACTAAACCACTCTAACTATAAGCTTTATCAAAAAGGAGAGTTTGAAGCCTAGCCTTAGAAGTAGACAGGGTGTCTGCCTCATGGACCAAAACCGGGAGCTGGTTCCACAGGAGGGGAGCCTGATAACTAAAGGATCTGCCTCCCACTCTACTTCTAGAGACTCTAGGAACCACCAGTAAACCTGCAGTCTGAGAACGAAGTGCTCTGTTAGGAACGTATGGAACAATCAGATCTCTGATGTATGATGGAGCTAGATCATTAAGGGCTTTACATGTGAGGAGGATAATTTTAAATTCTATTCTGAATTTAACATGGAGCCAATGAAGGGAAGCTAAAATAGGAGAAATATGATCTCTCTTTTTAATTTTCATCAGAACTCTTGCTGCAGCATTTTTAATCAGCTGAAGGCTTTTAACTGCATTTTGTGGACATCCTGATAGTAAAGAATTACAATAATCCACCCTTGAAGTAACAAATGCATGGACTAGTGTTTCAGCGTCACTCCTGGATAGGATATTTCTAATTTTGGCAATGTTCCAGAGGTGAAAGAAGGAAATCCTAAAAACCTGTTTAATATGGGATTTAAATGACATGTCCTGGTCAAAAGTAACACCAAGGTTTTTTACTTTATTACCGGAGGTCAATTTAATGCCATCCAGGTTAAGTGATTGACCAAGCAGCTTCTTTTTTAAAGACTCCGGTCCAAAGACGACAACTTCTGTCTTGTCTGAATTTAGAAGCAAAAAATGTAAAGTCATCCAAGTTTTTATATCTTCAAGACTTGCTTGTAGTCTATCTAACTGGTTGGGTTCATCAGGATTTATGGATAAGTAAAGCTGAGTATCATCAGCGTAACAGTGAAAATTTATCCTATGCTGCCTGATAATTTGACCTACTGGAAGCATATATATAGTAAAGAGAATTGGCCCAAGCAAGCATCTCAAAGAAGGAAAACTGTATAAGTATAAGTAGCACTGCACATCAGCCTGAACAGATCAGCCACACTGTGAAATATGGTGGTGGCAGCATAATGCTGTGGTGGCTTTTCCTTAGGATTGAAAGTGAAGCTGGTTGTTAATGAGAAGATGGATGGTGCTAAATACCGAGCTTTCAACCCATTACCTAGCACAAAAGCATGAAAACATCCCCATGTGATTCACTAAATTATTGTTCTTTTTAGGGTAATATTTATATTAGGGTATATTAGGGTATTATTATTCATAACCCTGCCAGATTTTTATTTTAAATTATGTCTTTCAACCTTCTAATAGGATATAAGAAGGGCATTTTCAAAAAGATAATACAATAATGTAAAAGGTATATCAGGTTTAAAAACTTTTTTTACTTTTTATAAAAAAAATGTGTCCAATATATTTCATACCCTTGTCAGTAATCAGGGGAAAAATCTTTTTTGGTTTTAAGGCAATCAAACCCTCATTATTTCATCCAGCGTTTTGCATTTTTCCACTGGTTTTTGGATGTGTTATTGTTGTTGATGGTAATTTGTAGCTTCTCCACAAATTTTCTATCTTATCCAAGCTGTGCCACTCCCAAATGCCATTATTGCTTCCATTCAGAAGAAACATGTTAGTAAAATTTATAGATTACCAATTGGATTACCAAGTACATAAACAAAGCATAAAATAAAATATTGTCATTTGTTTTTCGTTTTCTATTTCATCTGCTGAAGATATTTTGCTTAACGGGTATCACTCTGTTCCCACTGGCTGTAATTTAATTACAGTGGACCTTGGCATACCCAGGAAGTGCCCACGCAGAGAGATGTAGAGTGCCAGCCGGGAACATCCTGTCTAAGGCGACAGGAACATCAGATGCGACAGATGGCTCATAAATCATGTAGGTGCGTGAGCAGAGTCAATGGGAGGCCTTCCTCTGGAGAACACACCGTGAGCAGGTGGGCAAAGGGAGCACCAGCTCAGCAGCATGTACCCTGGATGCATTACCGATGCGACTGGGCTGCAGCATGTTTTCCCAGAGGCAGACTGAGAAGAGAAAACATAAAAACCTGCTTTCATTGTGTCAACTTCCAGTCACCTCTTTGTCTTGCTTATGTGGTTTAATTAAGAGTAAGAATGTGTTGTTAAATGTATGAGGATCGAGTCACGAGAGCATCGTAAATGCAAGGAGTAAAACTCTCCCTTCAACATGCACCATATGGCTCAGACCCAACCTGAAAAATTAAATCCAACTCTTGTGGATCAAAATGCATGCACTGTTTTTTTTTTGTATCTGACTCAAAATGGAGCCAGAGAATTCTGAATCAGAATTTAATTCCCATCCAATTCTGGTTCATTGTAAATCAAATCATTCAATAAAGTTTACCTTAGAAGATTATTCTTTATCTAAGTTGCCTGTTTTATTATCCCATCATAGCATTACGTTTTTTAAACTTACTTGCCAAATTGAGCTTAAAACCAGTCAAGCTCATGTGGCATATTTCGGACTCTGTAAAACTAATTGCCACCACCGTTTTTCAATTTGTTTTGCTATCAGTTGAAAATTATTACTTAAAAATACATCTTTACAACAAGCCTAGTCGAATATTACATTTACATCTCTCTGGGCCAATCAGAAGGTGTCCATTTATAGAACAGAGTATTTCCAAGCATGACTAATGGCCTAGAAATACAACTATTTGTGTATTGAATCACATTTGATCTGCTGTGAGGTTTATTTGTTTTCTGAATGGCTGTAGCAAAAAACCTGAGCTGTATATGAGGGCATTGCGTAGGTTTCTGGACAAGTTGACGACAAATATAGACTGGAATGGCCTGGTAGGATTTTAGCACCTATATGTTCTGTTGGGACTGGCAAAACAAGTGCCAAAAAGAATCACTAACCAGGCAGGCTTTTTGTCCAGTTGTCGGAGTAAATATAATCCAAGGTACATTAGTAGCACCTGATTCAGTTATCCACAAGTCACACAATGAAGACCTTTTATCTATGTTTTGCAGTGTTTTATGTATATTACATGGTATTTGAATGAAATTTGTGTGACTGCTGTACTGACATGTAACTAGTTAATAACTGCAGAATGTGGCATTAATGAGAGTTGAACATGCACAGAAAACAACCAAATGTAAAGCCTCATTAAGGTATTTAAACTGCTTTGTATGAGTTGAAGTTCTGAAGACCTTCAGATTCGTCACTCTCGGCTTTAGCCTCTACATTTGCTTTAGCATCCATAATGGCTTGCAGATCATCAGTCTGTATTCTGGCTCCAATGTAAAAAGATTGACCACTTGGACTTGGAATGCTCCCTCTGCCTGATCTTAATCGAACTCTGCTTCATCTGAGTGGTATTCCTCAGGGACGTGGTCCATTAGACTGGATAAAAAATTCTTCCAATTCTATACCGGAATCTGTCCAAAATCACTTGTTTGGCATCGTGTTCACTAAGGCCGAGTAATCAGCAATACATTTTGCCTGATTGTGTCGATTCTTATTGTTTACTTCTATTCTCGCTATCTAGTGTCAGTCTTTGCAGCACCCTGTGAACAGGTGCTTCAAATGTTGAATATGTTGAAATAGCGAACATTTTCGTCCTTCACTGGAAATTCAGATTTTTTTATTCTACTGTTTATTATTATGATTCTAGAGTCATTGAATGGAAAATGCTCACCTGATAATTTTGTTTTAGTTTAGAATTTTCCTTGAAAATATTAATTTTAAGCTTTGTGTCCTAATTACAACATTAAAAAATATATGAACATAACCTATTTTCCTCTTTTACAGCCTTTTCACAAGAAATGTTACCAGGTTTCTGATGAAATGACGTTTTAACATCAGCTCTCCTCCCACAGCAACAGACCTCAGCACAAGGTCCTCCCCCGCTTTTCTCACCAAGGCAATTCATTCCTCATCTGCAGTGAGTTAATTAAGACAGCACAGCATTAATTGATCCTGATATGCAATTCATTCGCAGGAAAAGTAATTTCCTTTTTGATCGCTAACTGCCTTGGCTTCTAATCAGGGCTTTATTTTGCGTTCACTCACATGAAAGAGTCACTGCTCCTGGAAGTGTAAGGCGAGGTGCAGCAGGCGACAATGTGCTACATTAATAAAAAACAATCCTCTGTTTAAACAGAGCTTGTTTGTTACTCTCAGTCCATTTGAAGGAAATGCTTGACTGAATGTGAAAACACCTGGATTCCAACATATTGTAATACATGCATCCAGTATCATGCATTTAGTTTTATTTGTTATATATGGGACTAAAAAAGATACCTCATTCATGACGTTTTTAATAAAGAAGAAATGAACAATCTAAGGTAAAACAAGATGGGAAGTGTAATACTAGATTAATTAACTTACTCTCAATTTTCAGTGTTTTCAGATCAGGTTTTTTCAGGTCAGTTCTTTGCAAGAAATATACTCTGGCATCACTGAGCAGATGGAAAATATTAAGATGAATTTATGTTTTTTAATCAGGTACAACCAACGAATAAATGCCAGACATCACCATCTGACAAGGAGCTAGGCCTGCAGTTACAATATGGTCATTTTTTTTCCTATCAGACAATATTAGGCCCTAAAGCGACAAAGACTTTATGAATATGTATGCAGCATGGCATGTAAATTATAGACGGGTCAAATAGCGCTTGCATACTATTAGTGTTTTAGTGGTTTGAAATGTCTCCGAGCAGGGCTTTCCTGGATCACAACACTTAACACCTGCATATGTCAAATAAGTTGGTAGTAAGTTAAGAATAAATTATTCTTTCAATTGTTCTTTAGTGTTTTGGCTAATTTGGGGTACTAATTGCTTTGCTTGTGTGCCAAAGGGTGATGTCATTTACCGTGCCTTGCCTTTGGGTATTACAGCTGCAGATTTCAGTGTATTTTTATTAGGTTTTATGTGAAAGACCAACACATAATAGTGCATACTTGTGAAGTGGAATAAAAATGATACATCTGAAAAGTGTGGTGCATGCATTAGGAGGATGCTACCTTGTTACTCTGATACCCTCAAATAAAAACCTGTGCGACTGTTAGAGATATTTATCAAATAGTCAAGCTCAGAAGGAACGACACGAGTCTCTGTTAATCTTGCAGCAAGATGGTAGCCCACTCTGCGGTGCAACTACAAACTGTTGGCACCATCTCTCTTTATTTATATATGTGTTTCACACACACAGTTCAACAGACATTCCAAGCATTTAGGGGGTGTATGTGTGTCTGTGTGTGTGTGGGGTCAGAAGGGTTAGGGTGCATCTGTTTTACTTTTAAACAGAGAGGGAGTGGGGACTGGTACAAGCAGCCCCCAGATGTTGCTGATAGTAGCATAACTCACTCCTCTCCCTCATCCCCCTTTCTGTGGCATGTGGGAAGGAAGAGCACTTTGTACAGACATGATTGATAAACAATACAAAAGTTTTCAAACCCTAACAGCGACCTTTCTTCAATAGTCACCCCGAGTCAATAATTCATAGAACCACCTTTGGCTATCATTACAGCTTTTTTGCAGTATGTCTTTAAAACCTTTGCACAGCTTAAGCCTGAAAATGAAATAGCTCAAGTTCAGTCAGATTTGATTCAGAGTGCGTCAATGTTAAACATCAGTCTTCAACTCTTGCCACAGACTCTCAATGGCTTCTTCTCGCTGAGTGGCCTTTCAGCACATGTTGCTTTAGGACTTGTTTCACTGTGTATAATGACTCTGTCCTATTAGCTTGAGCCAGCATCTTCACAAAGTCTTTTGCTTTTGTTCCAGGGTTTATACACACATTTCACACCAAAACACAATAATCTCTGGGACACAGAGGGTGTCTTCCTCCTAAACATAGGATGGCTTGACATGGCTTGACCAGTGGTGTTTATACTTGCCGACAACTGTCTGAGCATATGAACGTGGCACCCTTAGGCATCTGAAAACTGACCTCAAATATAAACCAGACTTGTGATAGTCCATAATTTTCCTCCTGATATCCCGGTCAATTTCTTTTGTTTTTTAGTGTTGACTCAAATTACAACTGTACCTATATTTAACCCAGATGTTGTAAATTAACCTAGCAGAAGGTTTCAAAGAGTCCATCAACTGGAGTTTCCCTAATAGTTTAAAGGCATTGGGATGTATGTAAACATCTGAATTTGAAGAAAGTACTTATCTTGAAAATATATCTCTCCTTATTTAGGCATTTAACAAAAATAAATAATTTAGGTAACCCTAACTGATTTTAATAGGAAACTGTTATTTTTATACAGTGCAAGTAAAAATCGGTTTTTAATCATGTTTACAATTCTAGTTCTCCATTATAATCATCAGTCAATGTAAGGAAGCCAGAGCTCAGCAAAGGTTATCACATCCATAAGTTACACCTGCTGGATCAGCGAGGTCACCAGGCAGGAGCTGCAGAGGCAAATGAAAAATTCAAGATGATTTCAATTAGTGACAGAGAAAAGCCTTTGATAAGCGGATAAGTGTCCGGATAAACAGACTGACAGATGAACTAATGAATAATACACTCACAGACTCTATGAGGGAGATTGATTCCTCCCTAGATCAATACCTCTCATACTCACCTTGATGTGAAAGTGCAGGTATCTACATTCTGAATCAGAGCACATCACAGCGCTCTCTGGGGAACCCCACAGCTCTACAGCGTTAAAAGACCAGATGAAATATTCAGCATTAACTGCACTTGAAGTCATTGTCACAGGTCCTCCTTTTTGCAGCTGGTTTTTATACTGATGCTTTGTGTGCCAAAACCTTTCCATCACTTCGCAGAGTAAATCCAGTTGTTAAAATTGAATCTGTTATTCACTTGTTAATGAAAAACAATTGCATTCACCGCCTTGAAGAGAAGTGTGGCATGCTGTCAAACCCAGTCTGTAACCCAGAAAAAGAACATCAAAACAGCAAAATTCTCCTATGACAGCTAATCACTTTGAAAGACAGATGAGAATGGAATGATATGCAACCAAATGTGTTGAAGGATTATCAGCAGCAGTATTAAAAGATTTTTCACTCAGTTGCTTGTACATTGGTCTGTCCAACACCTTTGTCCAAACCAATATGTCAGCAACAACTGCATGGATTTAGAAAATTCAAGGGGACAGGATGAATCTCTTTTGACGTTTCTAGACGTATCGCCAAGTTTATGAACCATGATGCATAATGGACTAACATCAGTTCCTGTGTTTGAAAGGTTTGTCAGGTCTAAATGGGTTTTGTTTGGGGCTTTAAGGTCACAAAGAAATCAAATCTAATGTTTGGCTATTTTTCCTCCACCAATGCTCTAGAATCTGGCCCAAAACTAAAATAAAAGTAAAGCTATTTTAAATGGTATTTTTGAGTTTTCATTGTCATCTGGTCTGATGTAGAATACTAGCTAATGCACAGGCAGCCAAAGCACACTGGATATTTTTTTTCTGATGGGGTTACTGCTCTTACTTTAGTTTATATGGAAATAATGTTTTAGTAAACAATTCTCACAGAAATCAAATCTTTATTTAAATATGTTTATTTAATAGTCATAAAAGTCCTGCTAAGAATATTTTTTCTTTAACAAACTCTGTAATATCCCCCCATTTGGCAGCCCTAACAATTCCCATTTAATAAATATAAGGATTTTTCATTTATATTTGAAGATCATCAGAGTGTCAAAGAATTTCCATCCATCCATCCATTCTCTATACCCGCTTCTTCCATTCAGGGTCGCGGGGGAGCTGAGCTCTACGGGTGAGAGGCAGGGTACATCCTGGACAGGTCACCAGTCCATCACAGGGCAACACAGAGACACACAGGACAAACAACCACGCATACACCCCTTCACACCTAAGGGCAATTCAAAGAGACCAATTAACCCAAGACTCATATTTTTGGACCGTGGGATGAAGTCAGAGTACCCAACGAGAACCCACGGCCGTAAGTCAAACCCAGGACCTTCTTGCTGCAAGGCAACAGTGCAACCAAGTGCGCCCCCACGCAGCCTGTCAAAGAACTTTTAATTAGCAATCCATAGCGTCCTGTTTCCCTGGTGTATGAATTTAAGCGGATAAAGAAACCCATTAACCTTTGGTACTTTTCAAATTGGGAAAAACAAGAGAATATGTCTTTAAAATCAATATGTAGATCTTCATAAAACAGGTAGAGGATACAAGAAAACAGCAACTTGCCCAAACTTGCTCATATCTAAAGTCAGAGCAATTATGTCAATGACTGTATTTCTCATCTGTTTTCAATTTCTTTAAATTGCTTTCTGAGATCATGTAGCCTACTTCATGTTGTCAGAAAGGTTCTATTTGAGTAATGTCTTGATTCTTAAAGACTAGCATTAATTAGGCCTGGGTTAGGCTAGTAAAAGTGAACTGAAATAATGTGGGTAATAGCAGCTAATTACTGATTCATGAACAGGGGCAATATATTAACAGTCATGTTTTTGGACTATAGGTGGAAGTCGGAGTACCCGGAGAGAACCCATTTGGAGAACATGCAAAACTCCATGCAGAAAGACCCGAGGCTGGGATTCCAACCCCCGGACCTTCTTGCTGCAGGGCAACAATGCTACAAACTACGCCACCATGTGGCCTAATTATAAAATTAATAACAAATGTTAATTAGTGTTTTATTTCTAAATTATTTCAGATTCTGGAAAACTTCCGTTTGCTTTTCCACATAAGTGTATATTTTTGTTTTGTGTTCATACATATATTGTTGTGTAACAATAGGTTGGTTTGGATATGAATAACTATTGATAAGTGCAGATGGCAATTATTAATAAAGTTGTTAATTTTAATCAGAATTACCAGTCGGGGCACCACCTGATTATCAGGAATTAACAGTCAAACATCTCTCAGTCTCTGTCAGTTACTGTTTGATGAATACCTTTCCGGTGAGGTGTGAAATTATAGAGCAAAAGAAGGAGTGAATTTGCGCACTGGCATTTTCAAACAGCAAGCACTGCACATGAATACAAAATAAACACATACAACTTTTTCCAAAACACTGGAATTTGTTAACAAAAGACTTCAACTGCCAGTGAAAATACTTTAGTCAAAAAACTAGGCTAGTAACATGCAACTAAACGACTAAGTAAAAAGCGAAAATAATAATAAGAAAACTAATAAACTAAACAATAATAATGATGCTAGGAACAAATAATAAAAAAGCTGATACACTAATAACTAATGAAATACCTGTGCAGGGATATCATAGTTCACTGGGAATACAAATGTTTGTTATGAGGAATTGGGAATGAGGCCAAATTAGCATTGTAAGCTAAAAAAGAACAACAACTGGTATGCGTTTAAACAACCAGACCACAACGCAAAGCAGGAATGAAAATAAAACATTAATGGACAATTGATTTTCAATGTTGTGTTAACTAGCCATCATAGTGACGGATTGAATGGAGTTAGGGACTACCAAGATGATGGCAAAAAACTTTTATGGACTCACAAGATGGCAGACGAACGGACTGATGGCGAGGTGCTATCACATCTGGACTTGTTGCTCAGTTCACTACGACCCAGCAAAGACACTGTCAATGTAATCAGAGATACCATTTCTTCTTAAGGAATCCACGATCAAATTATTTGTGCAGGAACTCAGCCAGTTTCAGGTGGGTAGTCTTATTTTCAGCCTGAGTACGATCACCGGATACGCTGACGGCTGACCAGACCTTACTTTGAAACCAAGGTTTACTTGCAGTCTCTTGCTTGGCCAGCAAGATCAAGGCATTCACCCACGTGTCCTCCCTAATGCAGCCTTTAGATAGCTGCCGGCAAAGAGGGAGAATGGTGCTCTGTGCTTAGTTTTTATACCTCTATTGCCACAGCAGGATTTCCAGCTGTGTTGCAGCAAACTGGACTGCATTGGCAGGGGTAGCTAAACAGGAACAAAAAGTATAGCCTCTGTTTCAACTGTGTTTATCTTTACTTCGCTATGCTACAGCTAATAACTCCTACCCACCCCACTCCCAGATTGTTTGCTGCAAACCAATTTATTATTTTTAAAATAAATGATTCTGCATCTTTCCGATGCACAATTCCGAGGCATTTTTTTTTTATCTGGATCAACATCCAGAATTAAAGTAGATAGGAAGTAGTGTTATGACATGTTATGTTAAATGACAGTTCACAGTGCCTTTCTCAACATTCAATAATATTTCAGGAAATCAATATTAGATAGTAGTAAGAAAAACCAAACAAATTCAGCCAGTAGAGGTTGCTTTGCAACGGATTCAGGGACAAAAATCTTTTTATTTTCTAAACCTTTAAAAAAAAGCACAATTTTTACTTTGCTGAATAAAGAGCTGCCGAGCTGAATGATGAAAGGCAAATGACATTTCTTTTTTTAATTTGGGGAAAACTTGAAATGATTTATCATACAGCAGCTGCCAGTGCAGCAGCAATGATTGGGCTCCACTCTTAGACATCATGGTGTTCGCTCTGCAATCAAGGTCTGCTCTCCCTTTGTCTGCACTGATTTTTTTTAACTACTCAGAAAGTCTCTTTTTTTTTGTTTGTTGCTTCAAATACACGCTTGTAGTGAGCAAGATGCTATTTTGAATTGCTCATCTGAATTTTGTATTTCCAAGCATAGAGACAAATAACCTGATTGACAAAGAGTTTTAGCTTTCTAGAAATTTAATGAATATCATTTATATCCAAGTTTTTAATTGCCAAACCGTGCTCCATGCTCTGCTGTTTGTCAGAGGTTTGGATGTGCATGGTTTCATTTTATTTTATATTACCATTTGCTTTCCATGAATGTTTGCTGATGGTAATTCATTGATTAATATAAATGCTTAAAAAATTAGACTGCAGGAGAGTAGTTGTATTTATCTTGAAATTGAGGTCAAAGCTAATGTATAGTAAAAAACAATGAGCAAATAAGATATCCCAGAAGATGCTAAAATTATGCTTTGTTTAACCAGCTGCATGTGTGTGGCTCACTGTGGTTGATTATTGTCACAGAACATCATTAAAATCCATCCTGTTCAGCGCCTAAGAATTTTCCACCTGTGTCATCAAGGCATTATATGTTCCCTTGTTTAGACAGAGATCTGCTCTGCTGAATGCCAGAGGTGGCAAAGAGTCAAATGTATAATTCATCTGTTATGTATAGCTTGTCCAACACCACAGCGTGCCGCAATGTGACCACTGCCTCCTCTGTGTGACCCGTCAATCTGCCCTGACCGGTTCTTTAGGCATAGAGATTTGAGATACATTTAAAAAGGTGGATTTTTTTGTGTTATTGCTGATATTCAGAACATCAGTCCATTTAATGCAAGTCTCACAGAAGTGCTCACATCTCCTGTCAGCATAGATAAGACACTGACCCTGTGAAGCTGTGCTCGATTTCCGCTGCATTTGCAGTCCTGTCTCTCTTAACCACAAGGATGCCGGCCAATTAAATAACCTAAATCTGTGTTATTCAGCACAACCAAATGAATTTTGACTGCAGAGCGGAAGCACTCAGAGTGGAATGCTGAACTGCCAGTGAAAAGTTTAAAGGGCTGGCTTCCAGATGGTCCACAGATCTGTTTTATGCACCACTGGGGAGAATATGACAAATGCTGCAGTAAAAGTAAAACAACACTCACTCTATTTATGGCTTGAACTATGTTAAACAATGTGGAGAGAGTGCAACTATCTCTTGGTTCTTTTGTAATATATTGAATGTATTCATCAAGTAAATAATCAGTTCTTAAGTTTTAAAAAATGTGTGTGTCTGTGTTGCCCTGCGATGGACTGGCAAGCTTTCAAGGTTTACCCCGCCTCCTGCCCATAGACTGCTGGAGAAAGGCACCAGCTCTCCCACAACCCACTATGGAAGAAATGGTAGAAAATGACTGGCTGCTGAAATTTTTTAAAAACTCTTTTTCATATAATATACAGACACGCATTTTCTGAAAAAACTACTTAATATAAAATAACATGTAAGTGACACCATTAGGGATGTCATTAAGAGTGAAGCTTACATACACTATTTGAAAAGATGAGAGAACCCTTTTTTAATTACTGCCTGACTTTAAATCAAATTTAATGAAAATCTTACTATTGCTCTTGCACTCCCTTGCACAGCTGGTTCCTCCCTGAGCTGAGCTGTGTGGCCTCACAAGCATAAATCAGGCCTGCAGCTAGGGAGAAGGTGAACACTTTTATCAAGTTACACAAACCCTATTAAAACAAAACTTTCCCATTAAACAGACTATGCTTCTCCTATTTTATGTCAGTTGGGTTACCAAAATTATTTCCATTTGCTAAATGCCAGAATATATTGAGTTTTTTATTTATTTATTTTTTGTTGATTTTTTAAATGTTTCAACGTTTTAAACGTTGCAGTATAATTGCCTAATGTACTGTATGACTTGTGCCAAACATTGTGGGTACCCTCCACAAACTTTTCACAATAGTTTGCTGGAAATATGGCCCATTCCTCCAGACAGAACTGTTGGAATTAAGTCACATTTGTAGGACATCTTGCTTGGGGCTTAAGGGCATGAAGGACACTAATTTTGTGGTATGCTCTGGGTTATTTCCACAACAGTTTTTTTTTTTTGTTATGATGACATTTATTTTTTGAAGTACACCAATCCTTTCTGCAGCTAAACAACCAAACAACATGATGCTGTACCCCCAAACTAACACAGTTGTGATGGTGTTCTCAGGCTCGCAAGCTTCACCCTTTGTCTTTCAAAAGTAGCACTGGTCACAATGACCAACTACTTCACAGTTTCTTAGTGTCTCCAAAAACTAATGTCTTTGTTCCTGTTTACATTTCCAAACTGTTCTCTGGCTTTTTGTGTTGCTTTTGTAAGAGTAAAGTAATGGCTTCTTTCTCTCTGAGTGGCTTTTTAGTCCATGTTATTACAAGACTGTGGATAATGAGCTGCATCAAACATCACCATAACGTCTATTGCTTTTGTTCTGGGGATGATAAGCACATTTTGCACAAAAACATGTTCAACTCTGGCAGACAGAACCTGGCTCATTCCTGAAGGGTACGAAAGCTAGACATTCCCACAGTGTTTATACTTGCATGTAATTGTTTAAACAGATCAATGTGGTACTTCCAAGCTTCTAGAAATTGTACCCAAGGGAGAACCAGACTTTGGTGGGTCCACAAGCCACTTTTACTGGATGTAAATTTGCTGCAAGAGAAAGATACATGTATTGTAGTGAAAACTCACTCGTGACAGAATAAAAACAATTTAGCACAATGTTTTACCCATTTCCTCTGCTTTGAAATCTGAGGGTTTTTTTCTGCAAGAATTACATTCTCAACCTAATAAAAGGTTTTTATAAAGTTTAGAAAATGTTTCTCTGACACCTGAGGTTATCCTGTTACTGTTGTAACTTTGCTGTAATGCCTGTGCAATAATAGGGTTTTACATTTATTCTATATTTCATAGTTTGGTTTGCTTGAAAAATGTATTTAAAAATAAATCGGTTAGTTTTAAAAGCTAACAACACTTACATTTTGCAGATATTTGTGCAAGATTTTATTTAAGCAAATTCATTCTTTTTAAAGTGATGCATGGTGTTATGTACTTCTGATGAAATCCCTTTTTATTCTGTTATTCTCTAGAATGTTTCTTCTCTTTAGGACTTAGGATTTTAGACAGCTTGAGTGTACTGAAGGTGAAGATATCAGCCAATGAGCAAAGCAGAGTGTGATCACTATAAACCTGAAGCAATAGGTTTTATTTTGCTGGCTCAGAAGTTCTGTTGCATCAACCTTTATAGTTTTTTTTTTAAGTTACCAAATGTAACCATTATTAGAAAACTATTTTACATTTACTTTGTTTTAAAGTCCCCAAAATGTCTTGTTTACATTATCCCGCCATGAACAGGAACTGTAAAAGTGTTAAGATGCGCGCCAGACCAAGAAGCCGGGGGACAGGTGTGTGCTGACAGACAAAAGGGGCTGCACAAACACCACAAACAGAGGGAAGAAGCCAAGACCTGCCAAGCATACACAGACACCAGCAAAGCCCCAAATGACACAACATATGGAGAACTGAGAAAAATCCCCATGCCCATTTCCATCAGCCATCATCCCATCCTCTTTTCCTGCCACACAGCAGCTATGTGAAAAACAGCCACAAAGCTGTGATGGAGAACAGAAAATCTGAATAGCTATTTTTATTACAATTGCAACCATGTTAGGCATTCTCAGAAGGCATGCAGAATTATATTCCATTTCATCTGAAGAAGCCCTCAGCTGAAAACATCTAAATTTGTATAATAAGTGAATCAGTGAAGCTTGTTAGAAATAAACAGTTTGCCTGCAGTATGAAAGGTGGCATGGTAATACCTGAGTGTTGACTTTGAACACATGGTGTAAAAATATGAGTGCTTAAATGGTGATGCGTGTTAGTCTTGATACAATCAATGCAATCAATATGTTGCACTATTATGTAGCAGCTGCCCTCTTCTTATTATTGAGGAAAGACATAGCTTTAGTTCCAGGATCAGCCATCACAGCAAAAAAGCTCCTTGTCTTTTTCACCATTCTTTCTCATTGTAAGGTCTATCTGTAATGATGTGTTTGTTGTGGTTGCATTTTTATTATATTTTTGTCTTGTGATTGTTTTCTGTTTCTATCTTCATTAACTTTACAACATTTTTTATGTTACAACCAAAAACTTTAATGTATTTTGATGGGCATTTTATGTGATCAAAAATAAAGTTGTGCATAATTCATAATTGTGAAGTGAATGGAAAATTATGTATGGTCAATACAATTTAGCAGTCTGTCATGCTTTTGTCTCCTTTACCCTCATGTCCATAAATGAAATCTAGCACAACCAGTTGCCTTCAGAAGTCGTCCAGCTAGAGGCTATCTATCATGACCAAAAAAACAGACCCATCTAAAGTTTACCTTTAGGCATTAAACTGACGCTAAACGTACAACCTGAGCTACAATGGAATGGTCAATATCAAAGCATATTCATGTGTTAAAATGCCCCAGTCAAAGTCCCAACCCGATTCCAATTTAAAATATATTGTAATACTTAAAAACTGGTATTTACAGACATTTTCCATCCAACCTGACTGATCTGGAGCTATTTTGCAAAGAAGACTGGGCCACAGAATTCAGTATCTCAAAAGGCCTACAGCTGTTACTACAGCGTGAGGTAGGTTCTATACATTTCTAACGGAATACAAACTTTATAAAAACAACTAAAATCATGTATTATTTTTGCTACATTTAAATTCTTCCTTCTCTGTTGAACGTCCATTTATTTTAACTTTGCTACCCACCATCTCTCTTTCCATAACAGTATTATCTTGCGACTCTTTAGTTTGAAAATCTTCAGAAGTTAATAGTCACCAACCACCCCAGCGGAAGGGTTTTGATTGCAGGGCACATCCAGATGTGCAGTGGATCAGACAGGCATTACCAGCAGGCTTTACACCCACAGGCCTACGGCTGAATAATAGCCTGTCACAGCCAGCTAATGCTCACCCCCTTGGCTTCCCATTATGAGGCATTCCAAGATAAGGCCAACTTACTTCTTCCCTGCTGGCTCAATTTCATGAGTTCATTGCATCTCTTTCAGGACCAAACATCTGGTTTAGCCATAAACCTTATCTTTACATAAACTGAGTTTTAGGGATTAGGGTAGAAGGCAAGCTATACCACTGACTGCATTCTTGTTCGGTTGATTTATTCCGTGTTAAAATGTGACACCACCATGACCAATTACAGTGTTCATCACTGATGTATTCTGTCCAAAAGGAATGGCCGTCACCATCTGTCATCTTTTTCAGAGTGTTAATAATGTCTTGTTCTGAAGACGTAAAGATACCAAAACAGGAAAGTATAAAATACTGCATAGTCAGACACATTTTCTTTTATTTTTGGCACTAGAGGCTTTTTTTTAGATAGTAGGTAGACAGGAAGGAGGGGCAAAGAGAGGGGGAGACATTCGGCAAAGGTCGCCGGGTCCGAGATTTGAACCTAGGACAGCCACTTTGAGGACTATAGCCTCTATATGTGGTCGCACGCTAAATCCCTACACCACCAGCACTGCGCCCAGTCAGACACATTTTTCGAGGGAAAGTTTAATTAGATTAGGTACTGCGCTAATTAAACCAGGCGAATAAAGAAGAAGAACTTGCTCTTGCTGAATCCACTGCTCAAAGTTCACTTTAAACAAACTCGCTGTAATGATTAAAATTATATAGGAGGTGATCTCACTCAAAGTCTGTGTTCCCAGTGATAGCGTTTAACATTTATTACTAGTCAGAAAAACTTTTTTTATTCTCATAAAGTCACACAAGGATAATGCCTACTTCCAGCTGTTCATGGTCTGCTGTGTGCATTTGTATTCATGCACCCTTAGTCAGTACTTTGTTGAACCACCCTATGCTGCAGTTATGCTGCATGTCTTTGGCAAATGACTCTACCAGCTTTTCATGTCTACAGACTGAAATCTCTGCCCATACTTCTTTGTAAAATAGTGCCTGTCAGTGAGCACCTGTAACATCACTTTTTACGTCTTGCCATAGATTTTAAATCAGATTTAGGTATTGCCATTGCAACATATAAATGTGCATTGATATATATATATATAATTTAGCTTAAGCTCTGGTTGTATGTTAAGTTGTTTTCCCATCGGAAGGTGAAACGCTGCACTGGTCTCCCATTTTTTTTCTCCCAGGATTACCCTTTATTTAGGTCATTTCTGTTATGATTCTGGCCCGTCTGCCTGCTCTGCTCTCACTCATGCAATTAACTCATCTGCTTCACCTGTCTGCTGCTGCGCTGCTGCGCAATCACCGTCATGCCACACACCTGTTTGGAGCTGCAGTTTATATTATACAGCCCTCATGACAGCAGACGGTGCCAGCATTTTCGAAAACCTTTGGAGTATTATCCAGCGTTTCCTTCTGACTGATCTCGGTCCAATGACCTTGCACCTTGCCTTACGATTATTCCCTCTTGCTTGCTCCTTGTTCTGAAGAAGACATAAAATATTCATTTCGAACTCTGTTTTCTGCCTCTGTTTAGGTCCTCGCTGCCACTTGTCCTGAGGCCTCTAGCCCGGGAATTCGACCCTGTTTTCTGTCCCGGATTTACGTCTTCAGCCTAGTCCCTGTGGATTTATTCAGCCTGAAGTCCGCTTGCTCTCTAGTCTGCCTGGATTTATTGTCAATAGAAATCACGCTCTCTGTGTTTCCGTCACAGCGTCAGTGCTCCCCGGAGGATTTGGATCAGTCGGCAAATCCGACTCAGTCTGTGGACGCTTCCTGATTAACTGTCTTGATCTCTTCCTCCTCTGGATTCTGTGGCCTCATAGCCATAGCTGAGAAGGTTGGGGCTTATCTAACTCCTGTGTCAGATCTGATTTTATTCGCCACTACACTAGTCTCTCTGTTCTCATGGTTCCTGGAAGCTGACTGCCGTTCTTCTGCTCTCTGATCCTGAGTTTCTGAATAAACCTTTTTACTTATCACTTTGTGTTTGGCTGAATTTGGGTTCTGTCTCTGGTCGTGATAATTTCTCCATAACTCTGACCAGCTTCCCTATCACTATTGAAATGAAATGCGTCCCCATAGCCTGATGCTTCCACCAATGTGTTTTCACAGTGGGGGTATTCAGAGTGATGTGCAGTGTTAGTTTTCCCACAAAACATAGCGTTTTCTATGTAGGCCAAAACAAATTATTTTTGACTGATCTAACCCTTTCTCCTATGTTTAGTTGCTGCAAACTGCAAATGGAACTTCTTCCATGGTGGGTATTCCTTGATTGTCTGCACAAACTTGGTAAATAAAGATGATTTTGATTCTGGTTCATATTTGTGAAGCATGTGACTAATAGCTTGTCGACAGATGCTACAACCTGAGCTGCTTCTACAGGTATAAATATATTTGCAATGGACCTCAGGATGGACACGATTAGTCTTTATGAGCTTTTAAATATTTTTTTTTGTGTGTGAACTGATTTCATTGCTTATGACTTCATTTATGCTCAAATAACAAAAGAGAATTCTATATCACAGGAAGAATTTAATACCCGTCGGCGCTCGAAAGGTTTTTAAACTTAAATCGGTTGACTATTGTATTTTCTATGGACATGTAATTTTAACAATTTATTCTGCCAGAAAGTACTACTATAGAAATTATGAAAATTGCTTACATTTCTCGGATATCAAAACTACTTTTAGGAAGATGGCACGACTGATTCATCTTTCCTCTGTTCTCTTCTTTCTCTTTACCAGCTTGACTGAGTTTCTTTGCATGTGTGATCCAAACATAACTAATTAATCCCTGACACTGAGCCCAGAGCAGGAAGATGTTTTAGGATGGCTCCACATGATGTGGAGTCTACAGCACTAAACAAAGCCTGACAAGTGACTGCGGCCTCAATAAAAGTCCCTTCACGCATGCAGAAACTAACCACACGGGACATTTTAGGGGGATATCACAAACAATTCTTGCTGACTATTTTCTTTTCCTAATTGGAATGGAATCTGAAGGAACAATCTCAGTGGTGTCATTGTTAATTATACTGCTGGGCTTATTTTGTTTTTGCAAAGTTTTCTAATTTTTGAAAAAGGGACATATTGCAAGCAACAGTCTATGTTGGTTAAAAGATGACAGAAATGTTCCAGAAAGGCCTAAATTAATTGTCATCTCAAATCACAGGCTTAGCAAGCCTGGAGCCTGCAGAAGTCTAAAATGACTGTTATATGAAGGAGCTGCACTGAAGGGCTGGCCTATTTGGTAACAGAAACAAATTGTTTGCTTCCTCTTGCACACATTTATTCACTGTCATTTTCTCACCTTGAACATGTTTTTAACAATTTGCTTAAAAAAACGGTTCTCTGATTGTGTTCATATCCTCATTTCCCTTGCTCCCTGTGCTGATTGCTATTCATGTTTGAGAGGCAGCTTGAGTCCTAAAGCTCAAAGAGTTCAGTATGTTCTCCACTAAGAGAGGGAACAAGTAGGCTGCATTAAAACAGAACTGTGCAGGAAAATGAGCTTCAATTTTAAACATGTACTTAGCCTAAAACATGCTAGTTTTTGCATATAAATATGTATTCTTTGCATTATTGCTGTGCTGGTAACAGACTCACACATGCCAAGCCCTCATTCTATTCAATCTTCTGTAAATTTATAACAGTATTGTGTTTAATTCCAGTGCAAATTTAAATGAAATGTAAATATTGTCATAAACAGCCAATGCAGTTATCGATTAACCGAGGTTTAAACAGAGCTTTTTTGGCAGGTATTTACTTCATGGTTAAGCTCTGAGACCATGTTTTTTTATTTACTAATTTGCTGCTAGACAACAATCATAGAAATAATAGGGAGAGCACAAAAACATTTCAAGAGAAATGTAACTCACGTAAAAATTACTGTTCAGACGCAGAAGCAGAAATTGCCTGGTAAAATTAAATGAGTTCCTTTCTATTATTTGGCTCTAGAGGTAATGCAGCTCAATATTTGTAAAATGCATGTTTTGAATGGGCATTGGCCATCAGAATTTTCCTGTTGATCTAAACTTTAATATGAAACAAAAGCTAAATTTAGCTATGTTTCTAAAGTAAGCATTCATAATGCACATCATACTGGTGCTTTTCAGTTGTCCATTTGTTGTAAAGTAATGTTGGGACTCTGAATAGCTGTTAGATGGCTATTTAGCAGTGGTATCTGCTGCCAGACAGTTCATATAAATGGGTCTGATCTCCAACCCATGACTGTTTGATTTTCACAAACAGAAATTGTCAGCTTGCCTTCCATGAAAGGAGGAGTAAAGTTCGGGGGCCGCACTCTTTTTGTCATCGCTCACAGCTGATTGATGGTTTGCAGGAACAGGAGGATGAGTATAGAAATAGGAGGAAGGTCAAAAACACATGACTTTACATATCTTATGTTCTGTTCAAGCGTGAAAACTTCGTGTGCATAGAAAAGTGTGCTGCTTGCACACCACCTCTGAGTTGCCCAGAGGTCAAAGACATGCTAGATGGCCTGTGTTCCTGCAGGCCTTACACAGAAGAAACGTTACACTATTCCTTTAACTGTAACCATCAGAGAACTGTAAATTGTCAATGGCTTTTGATGTAAGAACTTTAAACCAAAGAAACACCGTGTCAGAACATTTTACCGGTTTTAAAACTGTCGCCTGGAAAAAGCATTAGAAAACAACCAAAATCAAACCTTATTTTTTGTGCTTTTTTTGTCTGTTTCCTTTCAAGACTCTTTCACAGTTAAAAATAATTAACTCTGTTCCTCCACATCAGTTTCAGAGGTTGATTCTTTAATGTATACTAATGTGGAAAATAAATGCACAAAACCATGTAAAAGATGACATGGTTGCATATGTTCTCACTTGTTATCTCTGTCCCGGCTCGTACATGCAAGCCTCTCTCTCACACACACACACACACACACACACACACACGCCTACACACAACCACTGGTAAAGACACTCTGGTAAACAGTGTTTACAGATATGCGGATTGGGTTTAAGAGCGGAACGCTGAGCATTTCAATCTAAACAGTAAACACTCCTAATTGGATTGTGTGCTTTGATGTGAATCCTCAGAGGATTGTATATTAATAGGCCTAATTGATTCTGATACATATTTGCACAAGTTTAGGAAATTAGCCCCAAACAAATGCTAGTTGTTTTATTGTGAATCCCACTGCAAAGCATTAAATTTAAATTGCACCTTTTGGTTGAAAGATGATGGAACTGAAACTCTGTGGTGTAGGAGTTCATTTGGCAGTCCAGTGAGCATGCCCTGTCTGTGGAGATAAACTACAGGTCTCCTGATCATCACAAATGAGGCCCAGAGGTGATGATGGAAGGCAACTGACGTGCTGGGGTTAAGAGGTGGAGCACTGATACTCTATTGTTGACCCTGTTTACCATCACCTGCCTCCAGAGGCCTCTTCCACACGAGGTAAATGTCTGCTTTAGTGTTCCTGGAACAAATGCAAAACTGATGCAGTCAGCTCGCTGATGGATGTGCCGCCACCACCATTGTGTGTGCTACACTGTCTGAATGAGTGGGTGTCTTTTTCTCAATCCTGGGAACTCCACAGAGACCGACAAGTCAAACTGCAAAGTTCAGGAGAAGTCTAGTCTACTCTTAACAACAGACAGAAGGTCTTCTAGGTGATGGAAAAGGTCACGTCTGAATGCTGAGTGAAGGTTCCTTACTCTTTCTGGCGTTGTGCTCCTTTGGTTTTAGCAAATTAGCTACTAAGATATTAGTACTCATTAGTGTAATTGGTTATCAACAATCAAACATGTCTCATGGCTTATCCATAAAATGAACTATATCTGAAGCATAATTAACATCAGTTAATATCCATTAATGTCTACCAACGACAAATCACCAAAAGAAACAATTCTACCTCAAAGCTACACATTATGTATCAAGGAAGGGTTCATTTAAAAACACAAATGTTCTTCTATATAAGACCCAAAGCTGATCAAAGACCTAAAATTTAGCAAGATTCAGTCTGACTCTCGGATGTCAAGACGAAGTTTATTTTTTTTTAATGTAGTTCATAGTTTTATGACCTATCTTAAGCAAAAAGGGGGAAAGTATACAAGGGAATGAAAAATAAAGTTCCTGTGTTACAAACCTCTGGAGAATCTGCTGGCATTCACATCAAAATCCACTCAGGACAAACATAAAGTACTTTTAAGGTCTGACAGAGGCTGTTGTCTTTAGTTCACGGGACCGGCTGTATCCCCACAGATTTGTGGCTCTCTTACAACGGTCTCTTTAGCTAAGAGACACTTCTGGACACAGAGGACAGCACTGCCACTGCAGTGGTCTCTTATGCTCTGTGTTAGTATGTTTTGAGATGTTTCACTTTGGTTCAGACCCGGGTTGTGAATGCAAAGGAACTTCCTGAAAGAAACATAGCACACCTCAAAGATGGGTAGAGGTAAGCGCATGGTTTTTAAATTATTTAAATGATTTTCTCATCAAAAACAATGGTGTACATTTTATATTTTTCCTTTAAAATTCAAAATGTTTAATCTAAATTCAAAATATTGTTCTTTCTTGAAGTCAAAAATGAGAGAGTAGAAATGTTGCTTGGTTTTCTTTTCTTTTCATGTTACAAATACAAAAACATTAAATCACCAGGGGCAAGAAATAAAAAACTGGCTTTTTATTTTGTATTTCCACACAGGCAACTTATTCTACAATCATTGTATGTTGGGACTGTAGGAGAAGCTGTTTTTTCTGTACACCTCAAAGGTGCTGTCACACATTTTCTTTCAGAACAAATGAAATGTCACAAACACGTGCTGTTGTGAAGAAATGTGTTCTTTGAGAATGATGTATTAATTTAGCTAAATCATAAAATGGCCATTTTAGGTTTGTAGGAGAACAAATAGCCTTCGGAAATGAAAAGTCAAAATCCAAAGTTTGGTTCTCAGAGACTCTGTTTGAGAAATCATTTCTTGCCCTGACAGCCGTTCACATCTTTGGTGGAACATCGCCACCAATTTGGAATCCATTATTTGCTACAGGACCCTTTAAATAAAGACCGGGCCTATTAATTTCCCCAGTAAGGGATGATGGTAAAGGTGAATGTGCAATTACAGAATTGATTCAAGCCCATGTTAGGCTTGTCATTCCTGATAGAAATAATAATTTGGCTGAATAATTAATGCTTTCACAGCCCTCAGCATCCTTACTGTTACTATTCCTGGGCGGCAGTAATCCAACCTCTGCTTGTTTATCTCCAAACTCTACCTGTAAAATGTTGTATCTTTAAAAGGACTCTGTGAAAAACAGTAAAAATAGCACTGATGTATAATCCATATGTATGCTGTGTTGTTCTGTGAACCTTGAAATGAAAGAGGTCAAACTTAATGACATCATTCTAGATCATTATTGTTATGGTAATCATGCAGAAAGTGTCACTTTCATTTTTTGGGGTCTGATGAGTTACAAAGCTGAATTAATTACCTGTTTTTATAGTTGATTTGACATGGTCACAGGCTCATGTATAAATGCCATGTTAAAGATATATTTTAACTAAAGATCTGAAAACATTTGCTGTGCTGTGTGAAAGATTAACAGGATAAAAAATATACTAAACACTGATGTTTGTTTCTTACTTAGTAGCATCAATATCAAAGACCAAAATATCTTTTTGTGTTGAATTCTGATTTTCTTTTTTTTTACTGATTTCCTGTAATTAAGCAGTTTGCCAGTGGCTGACTTGATTCAGTGATTGGCTTATCAGTTGCCATGATAAACAGCTGCCTGTACTCAGAAAATCAGGTCCTGGTTTAGGTTTTAGGCTGTCTGAGGTGCTGCCAGAGCAACTCAAGAGTGAGAAGTGAGTCAGCAAAGTTTTGCTGTCATGAAGATTACGGTGATAGTCCAGAAAGGTGTGCACTTCTGGTGGTTTTTCAGGTATTATTTGGTTTAATATGAAACAAGTATAACTACTCACAGCTGTGCTCTTTACCTTCAACAGTTTGTTTGTTTCATTATTTATTTATTTTTTTGGTCATTTACAGCACTGCTGTACTCTGCTCTGTATCAGCCGGAGGTGCGTATTGTGCTAAAAAAGGAAGGATTAAAGNGCTGAATTTTTAATTTTTACTGCCCCTGCAAAGCGTTACAAAATTAAAGAAAGCATATAAAAGTCTAGTTTAAATGGGGACTTCGATTTTTGGTCCACCTTATTTTGGTTTATCGGGGGTAAAAAGTCTTGTTGTGGTTAAAAGAAATTATAGGGGTTTTTTTAAATAGGTTGCCTTTACCCCGTTTTTTAAAAAACCCGTCCTTGGGGTGTCCCCGAGCACAAAAATTTAACCTACCCCATAACCAAGTGCCATTGAAATATTAGGGAATACAGCCTTTAACGGAGTGATTGCAGACTGTGAACGACCCGTTGGCTACCAGGCCCCCCCCCGGGTTTGAAGAAGGCGGATTCTGGATGTAGCTGTCAGAGGCCCTAGGGAGTTTTTCCCAAACCCCCTGCTTAAACGAACTTTCAGGAAACCGCTTAGTAAGACTTTTCAGCTCAGGAAGCCCGGGACCCGTTGGATGGAGACGGTGAGCACCCCCTTTAAAAAAATAAAGTAGGGGGAGGGGTTAGCCTCGGCAACAAAAGGGGGGGTGCGCCCGGGCCCCTCCTCCTCCCCCTCTTCCTCCCACCTTTTCCCCCTTTCCCCTTTTGCCTGTTCTCCCTGAACTAGCAAGGGTTTTTAAAACCATCTTGCATTGCAAATGTTTTGTCTTGATGAACCCCAGTTTTTATCTATATACCATCTGAGTTCAATTAAGGGCTTTGCAGAAAGGCTCTCTTCAACTGCTGCTGATGGGGGCTCCTGCCTCTGCTTCATCATATGGTAAAATGCAGAGTTTGCTCTAAAAATACGTCTCATCCTATCCAAAAAATCTTGTGGGTCTTCTTCATCCTTCTTTTGCATTGTGAGATTTTCCAAAATCTGCTTTTTATAATAAAATTTCCCTCGAATTTTTTTCAAAGAGTAAGCGTAAGGCGTCCTTTTATATCTGGGGTCATGTGCTAAAGGGTGTGTCACCATTGTCATCGCATCCAGTGAAACCTCCTGCTACTCTAAACCCCAGCGATGACCAAAAGCTGGGTAAAACACTGGAGCATTTCTCTGCCATTAAGATAAAACTTCCTCTGGTTTCTGTAATAGCTGCCAAAAACTCCTTCTACACCTTCCTGTATCGGTGGGATACCCTTTAGAGCAGCAGTTCTGTCTTCCTGTGTCCATGGCCTATATACTAAAAATATTGGCGGCTGTCGGTGATTAGCGTCACCTACGGTTGGATTTGCTACTTCAACTAAGGGGAAAAAGTGTCTTCCTCTAAATTTTTTCCAGATGGATGAATTTTTCTGTTTGGGGGAAGCCATTAAGGCTTCGCCTGGGTATATGCGGGGGGTCAATAGTAGTTTTCTTATCTTTACTCCTAGTTCGCACGGCTGTGCCACCCCAAAATTAGGAGACCAGGATTACTAGAAAAGCTCTGTTTTTCTGTTCTAAAAGGTTCCCTTATTTTTTTTGCTTTCTTATGAGTTTTAGGAACTGCTACAGCTCCTTCCCTCTCTTGCCCAATTTGCTGTCCTGCAGCTGCCTGCACGGCAGGGGGCGGGGGGCCCCCCTGCTTCTGGGTGCGACCATTGTTTCCCTCATGGGGTGCACCAAGACCGCAGCTGTCAGCTTCTCCCTTTCGCTTCTCCTTCTTATCTTTCCTCTGCATTTTCCTTAACTTACTTTGTTCCGCCATTTGTCTGGAAATTTATACTCGAACCTGTCTCTGTACCTTTTTTAGTTGGTTTTTCCTGGTTTTTTTATTTCTAATTTTTAAATCCCCCTTGTAGTTTTAAGACATCCTTAGTATCTAGTTTACCCAAGAAACCATTTTTTTTATTCCATTTATGACAGATCATACCTGCTCCTTTTACATATTTTCCCCATAAATTTTTACATCCCCTTCTAAACTAATGTGTTTACTTAGTTTTTTCCCCATGATATTTATTTTTAGTTCACAATACTATAAATGTCCCAGATAGAAGTTTCCTGGCATGAGATTCAAGGAGAGGACATTAACACGCCCTTCTACTGCGACTAATCCGCAGCGGTGTTAATTTTCTGGGATTGAACCCGCCTTTTTTTCCCCAAGAATCACAGTACGTCTTCCGATCTGGGCAAAAGAAAACACAGGGAGCCAGCAGAATCTTGCTATGATTCTTCAAAATGCTTTTCCTCCAAACACACACAACAGCACTCACACAGTTTGTATTTTGGCACATATTCATGTCCTTTCAGCTAGATGGGTCGACCAGTTTATTTTTGAGCTCTTTTGTTATTTAACACTTAATTTCATTCCCATACGGCGGAACGCTACCAAACCCAAATTATCCAGTTTCCCTTACAGGGAAACTACTAGTCTTTTTTGATCCCCTTACGGCGGGATCCCCCTAATTTTTTCCTATTCCCTTCGGCGGAATAAAACTATCCAATTGCTGTCTCCTTATGGCGAGACAGTACCAACGACTGTTTTATGTACTTATTAAAAAACAATTTCTCACCTCTGAGCTGACCCCTTCAGTGACTCTTTCGGACCCTAAGATCCCCAGGCGTCGAGTGAAGCAATAATCTACCGGGCCTGATGAAAAATTCACCCCCGGGTCTTTGGACCACCGTCCTGGGGCGGACCTCCAGTAGCGCTTCCTCGGTCAGGTTTTTCCCCCGGGATCCTCAGGTCACTGAAAGATAGATACGTTAGATTACAACATCCGGCTCGAAGGACCAATTCAGTGTTAGGTATTAAGTATCAAATAGTCCAGCTCAGAAGGAACGACACATGAGTCTCTGTTAATCTTGCAGCAAGGTGGTAGCCCACTCTGCAGTGCAACTACAAAGTGTTGGCACCATCTCTCTTTATTTATATATGTGGTTCACATACACAGTTCAACAGACATTCCAAGCATTTAAGGGGTGTATGTGTGTCTGTGTGTCTGTGTGTGTGTGTGTGGGATCAGAAGAGTTAGGGTGCAGGTGTTTTGCTTTTAGACAGAGAGGGAGTGGGGACTGGTACTAGCAGCCACCGGATGTTGCTGATAGTAGCATAACTCACTCCTCTCCCTGGGAAGGAAGAGTGATAAACAATACAAAGTTTTCAAACCCTAACATATATATATATATTTCAATTCAATTCAGTTTATTTATATAGCGCCAATTCACAACACTTTGTCTCAAAGGCACTTCACAAAAGTCAGGTACATACATTCCAAATTTAAACGTAATCATTGGAAATTTATTCAAAAAAAGTTTTTTATCTAAGGAAACCCCAGCAGATTGCATCCAGTCAGTGACTTGCAGCATTCACTCCCCTGGATAGTATGTAAGGACAGTGGACAGTCACTCGTTGACTTTGCAGTAATCCCTCATACTGAGCATGCATGTAGCACAGTGGAGAGGAAAAACTCCCTTTTAACAGGAAGAAACCTCCAGCAGAACCAGGCTCAGTGTGAGCGGCCATCTGCCACGACTGACTGGGGGTATATATATATATAACAAAAAACAACAGCAACAACAGAATGCCAAGAGTGTGCGTAGCAGTAATCAAAGCAAAAGGTGGCTACTTTGAAGAACCTAGAATATAAGACATATTTTCAGTTGTTTCACACTTTTTTGTTCAGTATAAAATTCCACATCTGTTAATTCATAGTTTTGATGCCTTCAGTGTGAAGCTACAATATTCATAGTCATGAAAATAAGGACAACTCTTTGAATGAGAAGGTGTGTCCAATCTTTTGGTCTGTACTGTATATAGTCATTTTTGGTAGACATTCCTTCAGTTCTTTCAAGTGTTGCTTTCAGCTCCTTGGGATTCTTTGTTACCATTTTCTGTATGGTCTTTATATGAGTTTTGGGTAACATCCATCATTCCATGATTCTCGTTGTACATTATCCTCCTTAATCATGGCTTTATGATGTTCAATAGCAAATCTTTGGTTAATCATATTAATCAGGCGTCTCTTGAAATAAACCAAAAGGTGCTTTAACAAAGTTTTAGTTTATTGGTTTTTATCATAGTCTTATTTGTAACATTCCAAAATCTGGTATTTTGACAGGGTTTTCAGACTTTTAAGAGTCAGTAAATGAGCTCAGTTAGAAAGTCTTTCAAATACCTGGATAAAATATCAACTGCAAAAAGGTGATTGAATGCGGAAGTTCACAGTCCTTAGAATTTTTTTGCTTCAAATATTGTAATAACTCTCCCAACATGTTGTGGCTCTTGTGTCTTCTCAACATAAAGTGTCAAGTTTAAATCTGCATAGTCTGGTAAAGATACACACAGTGGATAAAAAGGAAATTTGACAGAAGAGCCAACAGTCATTGCACATATCGTTTTTAAAAACAACCAAAACAGATTCTCTTCATATATATCTCTTTTTTTTCCAAAGGTGGCTTCAAAAGGCAGAAAGGCAAAGAGACAAAGAGCAGCAGGAATGGGAGACAGGGACACTAAATGTACTGAGGCTCGGTTTTTATTACACAGAGTTGAAAGCATCCCTCTTGGCAGTAAAAACATGATGAAATCACTCTAGCTGATATGATGAAATGAACATTGTTGTTTAGAAGACTCACAAAATAAAACTGCATGTTTAAAAAAGGCAATTTGGGGAAGCAGAATAGCGTTAGCTTGCCTCCCCATGACAAATAAATGGAAATGTTCATACTCTAGTGTGAAAATAATCAGAACACTCTTTGCATGACCTTTTCCAAACTAATTATAACGACACAACTGTTGTTGTAAAGCATAGATAATTGGGGCTGCGGCTGTCTCTAAACAATGTTATTGACATAAAAAAGAGGAAAGAAAATCAACACTTTGTTTTGTAGACAGGCTGATTTTTTACTATCTTACAATTTACAAGAACAGCTGTGTTGTACTCCATCTCAGTCTTCTATCATCACGACACATACACATGTACAGACAGGGTTTGTTTCTCAATTTTAAAATTGCATGTATTATAACCCTTATAACATTTACAAAATGTTGGTATGTTTTCGAAACCAAAAAACTTAAATCTCTCATTTCTTAAGAGCAAGTCAGAGGGCAGACATGTCAGTGATAAAGCATTGGAAAACTAACAGGGTATTGGTCATAAAAAAGTTGAAAAAGCTTTGAACATCTCAGACCACTGTTCAATCCATCATATGGAGGGTGTGGCACAACTGAAAACCTAACAAGAGATGTCAGTCTTCCTGAACTGACAGGATGGTGAAGAGCACAAGAAGAGCACAAGATGGTGCATAATCAGAGAAACTGCCAAGAGACCTATGGTAAATCAGGAGGATCTTCAGAGATCCAAAGCTCAGGTGAGAGAACCTGTTGACAGATGTGGCAACAAAAGGATTTTTGAAGTTAGGTTCTGTGAAATCAGTAACAGTTTCTTTACCTGTAATAGAAAGATGTTATATATCTATTACATTGTTGAAAAAGAAATTGGAGGAATTGAAGCCACCAGTTGGTCAGACGTACACTGTTGTAGTTGACTTGTTGTGGCAGACAATTGTTAGACTATTGTTACTTTTCGTGCTGATTTTTCAGCCGAACAACGTGTGTTTCCCTTCGGATTTACCTTGGTTGGGCTTTCTGGCTCTATCAATTAACCAGATCAGATGACTTGAGGAATAAGCTGATTATGAATCAGATGGATTAAATTTTTAAACAATCATGAGACCTGAAGAGCAGCCAAACATGCCATCTTTAAAGCTGCTGTACAAATAATGGGACATCCATAAGTTTACTTTTGTTGGAGCTAGAATGGACTAAGAAGCTGCAGTGGATTAGTTTGATTAGTAAAGTTGTCAGGCTCAACCCAAAAAAATTCTACATTTTAAATTATTGTAAACTGTAGCCTGGTAATATGTGTAATGTTTCATCCCTCTGATATGAAACTTTTAAGTGTGAGTTGTTTTAATCTGCTAAAGCCAGACATACGTCTGATTCTGATTAACAGAATAAATCTTAAAAAATAATGCTGGTCACAGATGCTCTTCATCCAATCTGATTGAGGTTGAGCTATTTTCTAAACAAGAATCAGGAAAATGTCCACCTTGTAGATGTGCAAAGCTGGTGGAGACATACCCCAAATAAAAATTACACCGAAAGGTTGTTCTGTTGACAAAATGAGAAAAAGGTCTGAATCTGCTGGCACTCTACACACACAGTATTCTGGTTTGTTTTTATTTTTATTACTTAAACAAAAAGGAATTTGATCCTAGTAGTACTGGAAAAAGTTTTTATAAAATACTGCCATGTTCTGGGATAGTTTCCTGACCCACATGCAGAACCATATACAGAACATCGGGTAAGAGATTCAAAGATTTATTAATCAGGGGAACTAGAAGGACCTCCAGGTTTGCGGCTCAGCTTTTTTTCTCAAAAGAAGAGCAGTAATTATTGGAGGTTTGGATGAGGCAGAATTCAGTTGAATGTGTCAAAGTAATAAGAGGTTCTTACAGTTCTCAGTCCGGGGGAAAAGGCTGGAGGCGATGTTGCGCTGTTTAATATCCGGAAAGGGAGGAAAGGATCAGAGCTGGAGCTTTAGTCTGGGGCTGGAGAGCGGCCAGGCAGGGAGAATCAGAGTTTAGGAGCCTTTGGAGGATAACCGTAGTAGAGGAGAGTCCTGGAAGCTATCAGCCAGCAGTGAGACTGCTGAGGCAGTCCTGGAGCGTTACTTCAGCCTGATAACACAGGGACCAAGGAGGTGAGTTGAGTGGTGAAAAACTCTTAAGCTTGCAACAATTTCTCGCCACAAAAAAAGAAGTCAATGAGTTGAGCATTCGCAGGGCTTGATTACCAGCTGGGTTGACCATCAGGCACCGAATGATCGTCTGGCAGCTCCTTATAAACACAGCCTAGGAGCAATTGCTCACAGGTGTTCTCCCTGGCTCTGGCCAACCACACCCTCCAGCAGAGATCCTTAGAGGCAGGAGGAACTTACACAAACACAAGCAGACTTACACCCCAGAATCAGGAGATACAAATATGCCAAATCAGTCCTTTCAAGCAGTGACTCTTCTTGCCATACACAAGTATGATAGTCTTTACAAAAATAGTAAGACTTTGCTGAGCTGCAAAAACTAGATTATGTTGACATCTAAAGTACATGATATACGTTAGTACAAGGGTATGGAGAAATCTTATTGCAATCAAGTTTCACTGTTTGAGAAACCTTTGAGTTGTTGTGATAAATATTGCCACTCAGACTTAGTAGTACTGTATCTCAGACCAACTATCACTCATATGTAAATGTTATTTTACTAAAAATGAAAACAACTTACTAAACATCCTCTAGGAAGTTTTTCTTTAGCCATGGATGCCACCTTACGATAAGATCCTAAGAAGTTAAGGCTTTGTCTTGCAGGCCTGTGGCTTCAAAGGTTCAAAATATCTGCGCTAAGCTTGCCTGGCTGTCATGCCACAGAGCTGAGCACAGGTTTGTGTTGTGTGTGCTGTTTCTCTCTCACCTCCTCCTCCAGGTTGCGACAGGCGGGTGCAGCCACAGCTTCTTAAGCAGCTGTAACCCTGAAGGAGGCGTCAGATTGTTAACTCACCTGGTGAGTGGAAAGGAACCCGAGGACCCAGAGCTGGTCTTCTCGCCGCCCATGTTCCGAGCCCGAATTCGCATTTGGCTGAAGGCACTCCGCTGTGCTTCTCCTCTCAAGAGTCTTCTTCGGCTTCCTGGAACCTGCAAACCCACAGAAGGCGCTAACCTCTCCTCAGGATCCCCTGCCTGCAAGACTCTGGCCTGTCCACCCTCCAACTTCACATACACCGTCTGGAAGAAAAGCTGTCTGATCGACTTTTTAGGCAGAGCTTTAAAGACACCGTTGCAGTTATCAATTCTACTAAAGATGAACGCATGAATTAGTTTTTCAAGGCCCGGCTGAGACATTAGTCCTTTAATCCTGGAGATGTTCTTGAGGTGATAGAAGGCTGACCTTGTTACTGTCTTTATATGCTTCTGAAGGTTCAGGTCTGAGTCCATCATTACACCCAGGTTTCGAGCCTGACTGGCGGTTTCTAGCTGTATTAACTGAAGCTTTGTGCTAACTTTTAAACGCTCTTCCTTTGGTCCAAACATTATTACTTCAGTTTTGTTTTGATTCAGCTGAAGGAAATTTTGGCACATCGATGCATTGATTTCAAGTAAGCATTTACCCAGCGCTTGAATGGGTTCATAGTCACCTGGTGACATCGTAACGTATAGCTGTGTGTCGTCTGCATAGTTGTTTATTAAAATCTGAGTTGGGGGAGCAAATGGATATTGAATAGGAGGGGCCCTAAGATGGACCCAAGTCCCTGTCCTTCAAGTAGGATTTAAACCAATTAAGTGCTGTACCAGAAAGGCCGACCCAGTTTTCCAGGCGTCTAATAAAATGGAGTGATTAACAGTGTCGAATGCTGCACTAAGGTCCAATAATACCAGCACTGTGGATCTTCAACAGTCTGCATTTATACGGATGTCATTGAACACCTTCACAAGAGCAGTCTCTGTACTGTGGTGAGCACGGAAGCCTGACTGGAAGACATCAAAGCGGTTGGTCATTGTTAGGAAGTTGTTTAACTGTTTTTCAGTTGTTTAACTTTTTCAATAATCTTGCTGATGAAGGGGGGGTTTTGAGATAGGCCCGTATTTTCTGTAGGTAGCAGCTTGTCCAAGTTCTTTTTTTTAAAAGTGGTTTGATAATTTTGTTTTCAGAGCCGGGGGGAAAACCTGAAAAAAGGGGACATGTTTATTATTTTGTTAAATCAGATGTTATTACGGGCAAAAGCTTTCTTAAAGGGAAAGCTGGGAAAAAACATCGAGACAGCAGGAAGAAGAGGCTTAGTTGGTGATATTTTTTCTAAGTTTTGTAGATTACTTGGTGAAATTGGGAAAATTTTTAAAAAATCAGTTCTATTTTGGGATAACTTTGGTACGGGGAGTTGATGTGGATGTTTTTGACTGCCTCTGTCTTTTTGGGGTTTTTTTCAGTGAAGAATTTAGAAAAATTAATTGGGGGGCCCCTGCTAGAGTGGAGTTCAGGTGCTACAGTTACAGGAGGGTTCATTAGCCTATCGACCGGGTGAAATAATGCACAAGCTTTTTAATTTTTTTTGCTGATGATCTCGAAAAAAAAATTTCCCTTGCTTTTTTCAGTTGTAGGTTAAATCTGTATAGTCTCTTTTACAGAAAAAGTGAACCCGGGAACCCCAGTTTTTTTGCCACCTGCATTCAGCTTTCGACACTTTTTTTCACTTCTGAGGGGTGGAGCACTTCTCCCGGAGAGATTTTTTCCCAGAAAACGACCTTTCATTTTTAATTGGAGCAATGAATCAATGATGTCTGAGATTTTAAAATGAAAGTTTTCTACCAGCTCATCTACAGGTTGTTACGGGGCAAAGGGAGGTAGAAGTGTAAATCTGGTTAAAGGTTTCAGCAGCACTGTCCTTAAAGATCGTTTTCTTATAATGTCTCTTTGGGCAAACTGAGCCATTGAGATGTTCAAAAAATAACAAAAAGCGGTCAGATAGGGCAACCATCAGTTACAGACACTTGGAAATTTTTAACCCCTTAGTGAGGGGGGAATCAAGCCCCAAAATTTTTGTCACTGTTCGGCGTTTGCTGTTTAACATGTTGAGTCAAAACCCAAAAAAATTTCTAAGAGTGTCACCTAGATCTTTTTTGCACTTCTGTCTTCAGGATTTTTTCCCTTTTTTGGTGAATTTTAAAAGCCCTCCCACAATAATTAAACAGGCCAAATCAAAAAGGGTTTAAAAACCCTCATTAAAATCACTGAAAAAGTTTGTTTTGGACTTGGGGAGGCCGAAAATTTTAAAAATTTGGGAAGGAAAAAAATTTTTTCCCGGGGAACCGGGCCCCTTTTTGTTTCCCCGGGGGAAGAGCCAAAATTTTTCTTTGGAAGGTTGGGGGTTTCCAGGGTTTGGGGGCAGGGCCCTGGCCACGGGGAGGGGTTGACGGGAAAGAAGACGCCCAGACCCAATTTTGGTCCCGATCTTAAGGGGCTCCTTTTCATTTTATCAGAACCGGGAAAGAAAAAAAAGCGGGCTCGGGGGGAGATGGGAGAGTTTCGCGGCCGGGGCCCTGGGGGGGGGTTTTGGGGGGGGGGGGACGGGGGGGGGGGGGGGGTTTGGGGGGGGGGGGGGGTTTTAAACGGGGGTTTTCCACTTATAATGGGGGGGGGACCTTTTGTGAGGCCTCTCTTTTTCGGGCCAAAAAACGGGCCCCGGTTTTCTCTGCTGGAGCTGTTGGAGGCAGCGTTATCTTTGTTGTGATCCCTCCATTTCTCGCAAAGGCCGAAGCGGGCTGGGCGGTTTATTTACTGAATAGAAGAGATTAGATGTGGGGACGTCGGGCCCCCGGCTGGTTCAAACCCAAAAAAACCCCTCTTGCTTTTTCCCCAAAAAATTTTTAAAGTTGCAAAAAAAGGGTTAAACGGGTTTGTAGTTAACATTTTTTTTTCCAACCTTTTTAAATCATCAGAAGTCTTTAAAAAAAATTAAATTCCCCCCAAGAAAACTGAAACCCCAAACACATCCGATATTAAAAGACCTCCCAAAAAAATTTTTCAGAAAAACAAAGGGGGGAAATCCCCCCTTTAAAAATTCCTTCGGGCTTTTTTTTAAAAGCAACTTTTAAAACCTTTGGCCCCCACAGAAATAAAAAGGGTTTTTCTTGGGGACTATTTTTCATTAGATAAAAAACCTTTTTATCCAAATTGAATAAAAAAACGAATTTGAGCAGTTCAAGGTTTAAGAAAATTTGGGAAATGTATCCTACCATTTTGTGAAGTGCCTTGAGGAGACTGGTGTTTGAATTTGGCCCCTATATAAATAAACTAAAAATTAAATTTGGAATTGAAAAACGGGGGCTTTCCGTGATTGCAAGAAAAAAATTCTTGGGGATTTTGGACCCCTTGTTACTGGTACCAAAAAAATTCTTTTAGTTTTTGTTCCCAAAAGGTTTTTTTTAAACCCACCCAAACCCGTGTTCCCCAAATTTAATGGGATTTTTGGGGTCCGGGGGTTTGTTTTTCCCAAAAATTTAGGAGAAGATTTGTTTAGAAGGGAAGGTTTTTCTAAAAATTTTTTACGGGTTCTCCGAAGTGGATCATTTTCCGGGTTTTCATTCTTAGGGGGCAAATCTGTTTGGGGGGTTTTTCCATTATTTCCAGTGTTTTCACCCCTATAAAAGTTGTTGTGACAGCAGCTCGCTTTAAAAAGTCTCCTTCCCAGGGGAAAGGGGGGGCATTTTTGGGAATTTTGGGGGCCATTCTAATTTATTCAATGCTGAGATTTTTCCGGGGAGTCTTTCCCCCCCTTTGGTTTTTTTGGGGAAATGCGCCTAAAACCAAGGGGGCCCCAGGGGGGGTTCCCGGGGGAGGGGGTTTTGGGGGGGTTTATTCTCGGGTTTTCCTTTTGGGCCCAGCTGATTTTTTTTAGCGGGCCCTGTCCACGTTTGGGAAAGGGCCCGGGTTTAAAATCATCGCGTCCCCATATTAACCTCCCACTTTCACTTCTAGTGATGGATTTTTCTTTTCCAAAAAAACACCCAATTTCTGAAAAAAGTTTGGTCGAATTTCCTCTGTGGTAAAGGGGAGGCATTTTGTCCCTAAATTGGGCTCCCCCAAAAACTTGTCCTTCTTTCGGGTTCGTTTAAAAAAAACATCAAAACCTTTAGAAAAAAAAAAAAAATTTTAAATAATCCTTGGGAGTCGCTGGTAAGAAGAGTTTTAGCCCAAATATTTCCGTAAATTTCCAAAAGCAGAAAAAAAGTTAGGAGAAAAAGAATGCAAAAAAAGCAGGGGCTTTGGAGAAAAAAACGTTCGGGGCAGGCAGAGAGGCGGAAGTAGTATATAAATGCGCAAAAATGTTGATGGGCTTAACCCAACCCCTCTTTTCAGACACCCTTGTCCATACTGCTCATTTTATCCCTCTAAATGTTTTTAAATATTGTGGTTGTGGAAACCTAAATCAAATTCCTTGTTTGTGACACAAACTTGGCCAATTAAAAATTGGGTAGTGACTCTGATTCTGAAGAAACTCAAAACCCAAAAAAGCCTTGGGAATTTAGCTTACACAAACATGCAAAACCCCTTTGAAACTGGGCAGAGGGGGGGCTAAATTTTTGTTTGGGGATTTTCTACACAACATAGTCCAAAAAAACCCCTAATTTAAAAAAAAAAATAAGTAAAAATTGTTGAAAAAGCCCCCAAAGTAAAAGTTTAAAAAAGCTGGGGAAAAAAAAAGAAAAAAAAAAACTTTGTCATGAAATAGCCCCCCCCCCCCCTTTCCAAAAATAAACCCTTTATCATTGTCTTCATCATTCTAAATCAAAAAAAGGCCCGTCTGAAGTATATGCCATTTGATGTCAATGGTCCCCCCTAAAATCCCTCCAAAAAAATTTAAAAAAATGATTTTCCTTTTCGTGCCCTTTTTATATTAAAAAACCCGAACAGGTCATGCTGAGGTAAATGCCATTAAATGGTTGTTTTTAAAAAGACTGCAAGCCCAAATGCACCAGTAAGCAAGCAGCATCTGTTTTCCAAAACCCAAAACACTTTAAAAATTAAAGGGAATTTGGCCCAACCCCAATTCCTAGACTTCCTTAGTTAAATAGGAAAACCCTTGTGGTGCGGGCATCAACAGGCTTTTTCTGATTAATGCAGATGAACTGTAGAATCCATTCCAGTCATCCTGGAATAAAGTTTTACAGGTGCCAAATGTTGATCAAATTCATGGAATAAAGATTTAAAGGATTTCTCAGAAACAGTGGTTAAAGGGTGAAGGGCAATAACAAAATATAGAATACAATAACCCAAAACGGGGGGTTTCCCGTTTTTTTTTTTTTATTTTTTTGGTTTCAAACCCATCAGGAATGCATCGTTACCCGGGGGGAAAAAAAACAAGGGGTAGTTGTCATTGGGGACCCCAAGTTTTACCAGTAAAAAATAGAAAATAAGGCAGGAGAAGAATGATTAAGAACCAATCAGGCTAGAAAGTGAAATCTGAGGTAATATTGTTTAGTGAAAGTATGTGGCTGTTTATCAATATGTGTACTTGTGTACTCACCTTCTTGTGAAACGTCATCAATGTTTCAATTCTAAGTACAAATCAAGGCAAGTTTGCTCAAAGTACTCAAATGTGTTCTTGCTCCACCCGTTTTATCAAGACCGCAATCGATGCATCCATCTCCAGACTTTAGCCAGCAAGGTATCCCACAACGCATTGTGCCACCAGCAGCGGTAAATGGAGAAGGTGAGTAACCGAAATGTATTGTTTTTGTACCAATATAAATTTGTCATGAAAAGTAGTTTTAAGATGTTTGTATGTGTAAGCGGAGACAGTAGACCTCAAAACTTCATTTATGCAGTAAGTTCACCAAAAATGTGCAAACTTTATAATGTGCTTGGGAGTTTTCAGAGCACTGTTATTAGCAGTTCTTTATTATCTATGTAACATTTAATTAGTTGTACAGGTACTACTTTTCAGTGTTTAAAAAGACGAGATGCTTCAGTGTTGTTTATATGCATGAAATACTCCACAGAACTGTTATTGTCATTGTCATCTTTGTAATGGTGGCCATGTACAAGCAATGAATAATACGAACTTCCATGTTTTTTCTGACTAAAACACAAGCGGGAAATTTGAACACTATCACTTCCTTAAGTCATTAAGAACTATCTTCAGCATAAAGAAGAACAAGATTTACTGGAAGGGATGGTATGGCCCCCACAGATCCCTGATCTCAACATCATGGAGTGTGTCTGGGATTACATGAAGAAACAGAAGGATGTGAGAAAGCCTACATCCACAGAAGATCTGTGGTTAGTTCTCCAAGATGTTTTGAACAACCGACCAACCAAGTTCCTTCAAAAACTGTGTGCAAGTGTACCTAGAAGAATCGATGCTGTTTTGAAGGCAAAGGGTGGTTACAACAAATGATTGATAATGATTGATGATTTAGATTTCTCATTTGTACATTCACTGCATTTTGTTGATTGATGAGAATAAATGATCATCCTGTCTTTTTTTCTTTAAAAAAAGACCACAACTAAATTTAGTTCAGTGATTACACAGGAAAGCTAGATGTTCTAGTTTTTTTCAGTTCATACTATACATGTTTAAGTTTGTAAGGGAAAATCCTTAAGCGGCTACCATTAAAACAGCCTATTCTTTTTTCCTCACTTTTGTAGAGTGACGACAAATGTGGCGGATCTCATCCACCCCCGAAGCCCTGCCACCGCGGAGCTTTTAAACCACCTCGGTGACTTCAGCCTGGGTGATGAAAGAGTCCAAACCCCGAGTCCCCAGCCTCTATTTCCATCAGGGAATGCGTGATGGCAGGATTGAAGAGATCCTCGAAGTACTTCTTCCACCGCCCGATAATGTCCCCAGTCGAGGTCAGCAGCCTCCCACCCCCACTGTAAACAGTGTTGGTGAAGCACTGCTTCCCCCTCCTGTGGCGCCGGACGGTTTGCCAGAATCGCTTCGAGGCCAACCGGTAGTCCTTCTCCATGGCCTCACCGAACACCTCACAGGCCCCGAGTTATTGCCTCTGCCACTGGCTTAGGAGTCCTACTAGCCAACCACAGCTGATAGGACTCTTTCTTCAGCTTGACAGCGTCCCTTACTACCGGTGTCCACCACCGGGTTCGGGGATTTCTGCTGCGACAGGCACCACAGACCTTACGGCCGCAGCTACCGGGCAGCAGCATCGACAATAGATGCGGAGAACACGGTCCACTCGGACTCTATGTCTCCAAGCATCCCCAGGAATCTGGTCAAAGCTCTCCCGGAGGTGGGAGTTGAATACATCCCTGGTCAAGGGCTCTGCTAGATGTTCCCAGCAGACCCTCACTATGCGCTTGGGCCTGCCAAGTCTGTCTGGCTTTCTCCTCCTCCAGCACATCCAACTCACCACCAGGTGGTGATCGGTGGACAGCTCAGCCCCTCTCTTCACTCGAGTGTCCAAAACATGCGGCCGAAGGTCTGATGATACGACAATAAAATCGATCATTGACCTCCTGCCTAGGGTGTCCTGATGCCAAATGCACTGATGGACACCCTTATGTTTGAGTATGGTGTGGGACAATTATTCCTGCATTGAGCTGGAGTGGTATGCTTTAGATTGGTAGTCATATTCCTTTTCTTGGGACCAATACAAACAACCTCTCATCCCCATTCCTTTCAAGTGTACACTCATGCACATGCAATAATGACGAATGACAACGTTTGTAGCTGCTGATTACAGGCTTGTCAGGATCTGCCATTTTGGTTTTGTGTTTGTTTACTTTTTTCAGTTAGGTCTTTTTTTAGTTGTTCTCCCCAGGCTTGATTATAGTAGAGTTCCCTCCCGTTTAGTTCTTTATGTTTATTTGTCCTCCCCGATTCTTTATGTGCAGTTCTCTCTGATTAGTTTCTCTCTGGTAGTTGTATTTAGTTATTGGTTTTCGCTTCCCTTCTCCTCCTTGTGAGGTAGTGTTTGCTTATCCTTAGATCTAGGTTCCCTTTGGTTTAGTTATAGTTTAGTTTCTCTAGTGTCCCTGTGTTTCCCAGCCCTATCGCCATAGCAACCATTCATTCCCTCAGGCTCCACAGCCGGTTCCGCACCTGTTCTCACTTCTCTTCTGATTACCTTAGCTTCCCTCTCATTGGTCCATTCTCCTCCTCTCCCTGCTATTATACCTGGTTGTAATCTTTATTCTCCACTGGTTCCTCACGTCATGCAAGCCATGTCAGGTGCAGTGTAACGGAGGACCCCGGAATTTAGACGAACAGGCAGCATGATGGCAGGTGAATAAACTGATTTAATAAATGAAACTTACTTCAGAAGGTGGTGGCAAATACAGGCATGGAAAGGCTTGGCATGAACAACAAGGACTGGCAGAAAACAAGGTGACATGATCTGAAATGTTTCCACCAGGAATAAACAGAACAGAGGTGTATATATGGAGCAAGAACAATGTGAAACGAGGAGACTGATTTGCTTAGTGCAGGTGAACCAAATAAAGTTAATTGACAGACAGAACAGAATACAACTTGTCTGGAGAAAACTAGAAATTCAAGGATAAAAACCAATAGAAACATAACTAGAAAAACATGAAACTAAAGCATAACCAGATCCAAAAACCTAACTTGACAAAACATGAACTAGAAGACAAAAACTAAAGCATGACCAGGAAAATAATAAACAGAAGCATGATTCAAAACCTTAACTGTGAGAAACTTGAGGAAAAACCTGCAACCAAAAACCAAACAACCCCAAATCATAACAAGCCATGTCATGTCAGGTCTCTCCTCAAGCTCCTTGTGTTTCCCTGCATTTTGCTAGCAGGATATTCGTCTGATTCCCCAGTGATCTTGTAAGTGCTGACTACAAGCCTTTATTAAATTGATCTTACTTTACAACATGCCGAGCCCTGGTCCCTGTTTGCATTTTGGTCCAATACATCCTCAGACTCTGACAAGGCTAATTTTATTGCAACAAAGCTGAATGCTCCAGTATGCACATAGTAAATGGGGCTATAAAATTAAAACTCTCTGGTTCAGAGCAAATCATTTTATCTCTGACGGTCCAAACGTTTTCTATCATTAGCCTGCAAATCTTTCTCTTTCTGAATCACCTTAAAAACAGGTGCTTAAATCTCAACAGGGATTTGTTTCCACTTGTGATCCCTTTGATAATTACACTGTCTAAACATCAGTATGAACTGTGCAAAAGATGTACTTTTCCACAAGTCTATTTGCCCCCAGTATTATATCTTTCAAGCTCTGTTCTCAGTTTGTACATAATGTTTGATTCAATAAGGTTTGTCAGGCTTTTTGATCTATTTGACAGGTTAATAAAATCAAATACAACTACTCCGATTTTTAATATATGTGCAACATTGTAAGCCTTATTATGTCGGGCACTAGTTATGAGTTCCTTATGAATATTTTGTTCTTATCTTGAACTTATCTCATCCTTTATCCTGCCACAGTGAAATCTCAGGGATAGCATGCAAAGTGATCCCTTCACTTCAGCTATCGCTAAAGGGATTACAAATAATAATTTCTAGCATATTTTAAGTCATTTATTAACTAAGACTAGCAGTTTTTCTCTTGACATTTTCAAAATACAGCCAGACTGATCACAACTAATGCTTTTATGAGTTTTAATTAGGTTAGTTGATGATCTGTAAAGCAACATTCACATGAAAGCCTGATACTGCTTTTCCAAGTCAGTCTTTACTTAAATCATGGTAAGCTTTGACTTTTTTTTCTTTCATTGTAATTACTAAAGAAACTGTCAAATTGTTTATTCTTAATTTTGATTACTTGTTAAATAGCAGCCCATGGGTTTCCAGCATGTATGCCTGTCACTTGTGTCTATGCTTAAGAGTCTCCACATTAGAGTTACATTTCTGTTGTGGTTCACACTATAAGCATTTCTGAGTTCTAGTTGCATCAAAACGCATGTACAGTGTATGCCTGGCACAGGTTAATGATAAGGCTGAGATAAGAAGCATTACCTGAGATCCAGCCTCATGGAGGGACATACCTGTTTAGTATTAACATTGTTAAATTATTCATTTCACATCTGCCTTATTCTAAGACACCCTGCTCAGAGTTATTTATTTCAGTTCAATTCAAAAATACTTTATTCATCCCAAAGTGAAATTAAATGTTATTGTAGCTCATTTTATACATGTTTCTTCAAAGAGCCGTTGTAGATGCTGATGGCTGCGGGCAGGAAGAATCTAGCGGTCTGTCTTACAGCAGATCTGAAGAAGCCTCTGACTGAAGACACTCTGTTGTTTTCCAACAGTCTCATGAAGAGGATGCTCAGGGTTCTCCATAATGTTCTTAATTTTATGCACAACGATCTCCAGAGGTTCCAGAGGAGACCCTAGAACAGAGCCAGCCTTCTTTATTAGCTTGTTGAGCTTTGTCTGAGACAGACAAGGTATCAATTACTTTTTTTATTCTAATAAATACAATTTTTACTATAGACATTTTTTCTGTTTGTGCTGTAAATATCAGAAATCAGTTTACCTCATGATAATAAAAGAAAAATAAATTTGTTATTCAGTCTTTGGTAGCTATTGTAGATGAATCATGCAGTTGTAAAGCACACGCATAACTTAAAGCACCAACACGCATAACAAATGCCAAAACGAAATCACTCTTTTCTCAGAAATGGATGTTTTTTCCTCTTTTTCTCTGTTTGTGCTCTGCTGACTTGTCCCTACTTTTCTCATGGCACGTCACATATTACCGGACAGCATGATTCACTTCTCCAGTCCCTAACTCATCAACAAACCGAAATCAATTCAATTCAATTCAATTCATTCAGTTTATTTATATAGAGCCAATTCACAGCACATGTCGTCTCAAGGCACTTCACAAAAGTCAGGTACATACATTCCAATTAATCTTAATCATTGAACAGTACAGCCAGATTCTGTTATTTATTCAAATTGGATAAAAAAGTTTTTCTATCTAAGGAAACCCAGCAGATTGCATCCAGTCAGTGACTTGCAGCATTCACTCCTCCCGGATGAACATGTAGAGACAGTGGACAGTCACTGGCGTTGACTTTGCAGCAATCCTTCATACTGAGCATGCATGTAGAGACAGTGGAGAGGAAAAACTCCCTTTTAACAGGAAGAAACCTCCAGCAGAACCAAGCAAACAGTCAATTTCATTGCCCACCTCGTGCAATGTACCCTCGTATTCCGACGCTCTCCCCACTCTTTTCCGGATGACGCAAGCAAGATCTCATACATCATTGGATGACTCAGAAACAAAGCATTAAGGTGGGCTAAAGCTATCATTGACAAAACAACCATTCAGTTCGATTTATTTCAAGTGTTTCTGGATTTATTTAAACAGACTTTCTCCCAAACCCTGAGTGAAGTGGAGGCTGCCAAGAAACTATGGACTCTTAAACAAGGCACCAGATCTGTTGCTGAAATGTCCATCGAGATTCGCACAATAGCAGCAGAATGAGGATGAACTCTCTGGCCCTGAAAGGAGCCTTCCTAAATTCTCTGAGTGACACGCTGAAGGATGGCCTGTCGTTTCTTCATGTAATCCCAGACACACTCCATGATGTTGAGATCAGGGCTCTGTGGGGGCCATACCATCCCTTCCAGTAAGTCTTGTTCTTCTTTATGCTGAAGATAGTTTTTAATGACTTAAGGAAGTGATAGTGTTCAAATTTCCCGCCTGTCGTGACGAAACCAAGTCTCTAGATGAGCTTATTAACTAATCCATCCGGATAGACAATCATATAAGGGAAAAAGCCAGAGAAAAGAAGACCCAAAACAATTCAGCATCTTCACAGCAAGCGTCATTACATCTTATGATGTCATCAGGTCCCAACTCTCAGACAGCTCAGAGACCTTATTCTCCTGAGCCTATGCAGATAGGCAAAGCCCAACTGTCCCCTATGAAAAGACAGAAGTGTCTTAACATCGGTCTGTGTCTCTTCTGTGGTATGTCTGGTCATTTTCGTCTCAGTTGCCCAGTACGCCCCAAAAGATCTGGCCCGCCAGTAGAACCGGGGTCGCTGGCAGGTGCAATCCATCAGGCCTATTACCCCCGTTTCCTTCTAAAATCTCTCTCTCTCTCTCACTCAGTCAGTCACTCACTCAATGGGATATTGAAGAGCCAAAGAAGTGGCCATATGTCCTGTATCTTGATTAGAGTGCCATGAATTTTAAAAACAAAAAATATTTGAATCAGTTTAAAGTGGATGTTTTCTTCCACTGTCCAAAGTATTTTCCATGAGGAAGTGACATTTTAGGAGACATGTAGCGCTGGTCAGACCTTCAGATAAACTGGAAATGGTGGCGGGTGAATGTAATGTTTCTGGTACCTTTTGTTAAAAAAAACAGTATAGTTTATGGTTTAAAATGGGAGATTACATATGGGAAAACTTAACTTTCCTTTCCATACCTGCACATTGTCTGACTTAAGAGATCACACCGGGATGAAGTGAATTTTTTTTGTGGCACTAGTGGTCTTTATTTTTGAAAGTTGACTGGCAGGAAATAGGATGGAGAGAGAGGGGAAGACATGCAGACAAGGTCAGCGTGCTTTACACCTGTGCCACCTCCACGCCCCGTGTTGAAGTGGCTTTTATTTCAAGATCAGAGGGTGGAACACATGGAGATTTGGATCAAACTAACTTATTTAAGTTAAAAGTGTTATTTCACTTAAAATGGTCTATTTGGTCTGTATGCATGCATAAAGAGTTAGGGCAACAGGAGAGAGTTGTTTTGTGGTTGCTGGATATTGTGTTATTTGGGTAGAAAATGCCCTGATAGACATACCCTGGGACTTACTGATTTTGTAATACACACACACACACACACACACACACACACACACACACACACACACACACCCACACACACACACACACACAGTCTTTCCTTACTCTTTTCTCTGGTTTCCAACGTTTAAATTGGTCATGCATAATGGATGAACTAGTATACGTGGAACAAGCACTCTTTCTATAGCTATCAAAGGATAAGTGGGACGAATCGTTGAAAACTTGCACCTGTGCACACACACACCATCAGATTTGCAGACTTTCACCCCATCTGTGTATTTCTGGAACATCTCATTTTTGTCTATGATGGACATTCACCTTGGCATCCCCAACTATCATTTCTGACAGTCATCAAAGAAAATCTGGTAGTTTCTCTTTGCAGGCATAAACAAGAGTTTTTGACGTCATCCATTTAATTGATTAGTTCTCAACACGATGGGAAACACAAATCTGAGTGGAAAGATTGTAACTTTACACAGTTTTGGAAATTAGACTTTGGAACTCTAGACTCTTAGATTATCATTTCAAACAACTGTAAACACGGGGCTCCTGATTATGTGATAAACTGGATAGATCAGGAAGGTAATAATTATGTCCTCCACTTCCTTTACCCCACACACTCTGCTCCCCACAAAAAACAAATCTCTGTTTAGGGAATAACACTATAGGCATTTAGAGTTTATGGCTTAGACCCAATATATCATGTAGAAGCTTCTCTAAACTAACTTCTATTTAAGGTCGGGTTACTGTAAAAGGCCCAATCCATTTTAGTCATCCATTAGGAAAGGACTTGTCACAATGTTGAACTAACAGGTTCATTTATTCCATCAGGTGTAATACTTAAATTAAGTCTTACCAATTAAATTTAAGATCACCTAACAAAGATAACCTAAGCAATTTCAAAAATAACTTTTCAAATGATAATTATACATATGATTTTTTTGGGTCATCAGTTTTGGTCAGGTGGACGACTGTACTGCACAGCTCGGCATGTGCCACAGCAACAGGCGTCGATGCTCTGACGTCACCAGAGCTTACAAAAAGGCGAGGAAATAAACTTTTATCTGCCAGTTCTAGTCGTAGTTTATGAGACTACGTTGAGGAGCCAATCTCTGGAAAATCAAAAGCTTGCAGACGGGTTTCCTTCCATTCTCCATCACTGGCCAACCCCATGAGAAGCTTGACAGAGCTAGAGATCTTGCTGGGATAAGAAGACCAGGAGATTCACTTTACCGACATTGTTTTGTTTCAGTTGACTATCATTTTTCCCTTTTTCTGCAGAAATTGGAGAAGGTGACCGTTCCTGGGTTTGCACGGACACGTGACAAACGAAGCCCCACTTTCTACTTGCTGCTCAGAGAAGATGACACCAAGTAATCCCGTTCCTTTTTGTTCGTACTATAGAAATTGACTGGGCAGGATAAAGTAGGATAGTTAGGGTCATTTTAGAATCACCATTCATTTAACTCAGTGTGCTTTAAGTTGTCTGCAATGCTTTATTGAAGCTCTGTGTAACCGTGTGATTGCTGTTTAATACTGTTGAACCCAGAAGCGTTTACTGAGTCCTGACTCAGTTAAAGCTAAAGTAGATTCTAAATCAGACTGAAGCTAGGAACTGAGCCTCGTGTATAGCTCATTGTCTTACAGTTTATGGCCTCTTGTGTTACACGGAGTCCCTGCTTTGGGGGGTTTTACGACTGTATGCTGATAAGGAGCCGCCCATGAAAGTGCTGCCTGTGTGGAACTCAGCGTAGGTGTTTTTGTTCATCTTTCCGAGTTAATCCAAACTGCTGGTTTGATCTCCATCTACCCTCCAACACACATCCTTATTTTTGATAATTAGTGTACAACTTTTTGTAGAATAGTGCATGCTTAATTAGGGAAACATTGTTGGACCAGAATAGTTTGATTGTAAGAGGAATTATTGGTTTAATAAATTATCACATAGATAAAGAGACAGTGTTTGTGTAAGAGTGATTATCTGGTTATAAGGTTAAAGTTCCACACCATTCGGTGAAACGTTTGATAACACGATGACATTTGTGATATCAATTATTAATGATAATTAACTTAAATGTAATTATTAAGTGCTGTGAGCCCAATAATCACACCACACCAGATTGTATCTCTGAGCTTTGTTTGTAAGAAATTATTTTTGGTTAGATTTTATTTCTTCTAAATAATGAATTTTAATTATAATTTTTGATAAATATTTATAATCAATAACCATAAACCTTACAATTATGAGAGTAAAAAGATATCCAAACCAACCAGGCTCTATATGAAAAAGTAATTGCTTGCCTTGTTAAACCATGAATTAACTGTGGTTAGTTGCAGAAGCTTCATTTAGATTCACTAGCCACTCTCAGCCCTAAAGACTATGAGACGTGAAACAAAAAAAATAATCTGTCTGCAAATGGGGTATTTCTGCATGGAGTTTGCATGTCCTCACCTTGCATTTATGGGTTCTTCTAGGTAATCCAGCTTCCTCAGTCAACAAATATGTCTCTCTAAACTGGCCTTAAGTATGAGTGTGTTTGTGCATGGTTGTCTGTCCAGTGTGTCTTTGTGTTGCCCTTTGAGGGACTGGAGGCCTGTCCAAGGTGTACCCCGTTTCACGCCCAATGACCGCTGGAGGTAGGCACTACACATTTCAGTCCTTGACCCCAGCCATCGTGAGTTCAACTCCCGACCCAGGCGACTTTTGCTAGATGTCTTCCCCCTCTCTTCATGCCTTTGCTGTCAGCTTACTGTTGTAAAAAAATTGAGAAAAATAAAGGCCACTATTGATATTGACGTATAGGTTTGAGAGAACACAAGATTTTGTAAAATAATGTCTATGTAACTAAGAATATTTCAGTGTAGTTGTGACCGGTATCTTAGATTGTGAACTACAGCTGATCCAATGTAGTTTAGATTCCTTAAAAGCAGTGGAACAGCCAAACTGCGAACAGGATGCTACAAACTGATATAGATTCTCAGTCATCAAGGATATGACAATCCTAATTGCTTAATTAAAAGGCAACTGGCTACACAAAATGCCCAACACAGGTGAGCAAACTCATCAGGTCAAGAATCAGCAGTTCATTTACTTCTGCAGCACAGCAGACAATAGTTTGACAGCAATGTGCATATTTTGTACAGGTTTTGGGTGGTTTGAGAGAGGAGTGAAATAGGCCATCGATGTAAACCAGAAGTAAAACCAACACTAAACAACGGAGGTGGCCCTGATATTTCATCTTTCTACCACTTACACGTGGGAACTCATCTCCCCACATGGTTTTACAACAGTTGACATAGAGAAATGGAAAGAGTACAACTGCAAACCTCCCAAGACATGGCTGTCCACTGAAGCCAACCGGCCTGGAAAGAACAGCATTCATCAGAGAAACTCTGCCGACATTCACAGCACAGGTGGTAGGATTTGTTGACAGGACAACTGTTAGCTGAATCTGGCCTTTATTGACGACTGGCAAGAAAAAAGCCATAAGAAGACCCGTTTTCAGTTTGCCACTAGCCAAATAAGGGAAAATAGCAGATATGTGGGAGATGCTGTTCTAGCGAGATGAGATCAGTACTGGACGTTTTGGCCTATAGGCTTACTACATCAGACTTTTTAGATATTTATTTGAAAAAAAAAAGAAACTAAAAACCACGTATTATCCTTAAACTTTCAAATTTTACATTACTTTGTGTTGGTCTATCAGATAAAACCTAAATAAAGTCCATCAATGGTTGTAGTTGTCATGTGACAAAAGTGTGTAAGTTCCTATAGTATGAATACTGTTTCAAGGTACTTTAAAAAGCAGCAAAATACTATCTCCACACATTCCTGACAGGGTCAGAAAAGCAAAGAATTTGCAAAACTGGTCTAACTTTTTCAATATTTTATAATTTTAACATTTCAATATTTGTGCCCTCATTAAATTTTTTTCACATTTACTTATTCCTCAGAATCAGCTTTATTAAGTTTTTGTACACAAACAAGGAATTTGACTCCGGTACACTTTGCTCTCAGTAAAGATTTTTTTCTCAATATAAATAAAAAATATAAAACATCTGTAAAATGTACATATTCTTGTAAATCTTCCCAAGTCATGAGAAAATTGAAGCTATTGGCTCCATTGCTAAAGCATTTCTAAAAAGAAATAGAACTTTTTTCAGAATATCTTTAAACCACATCAGCCAGGTCCACAGCTGAAAGAGAGACACCCATACTTAACCTTCAGATAAGGGGCCCTAGAGGGGCCACACTCCCATGTTCTGCGTATTTGTTTTTCTTCAGGAAAGAAACCACAAAGTGGGTCATTTATGGAAGAGAATAAAAAATATGACCCTATGACTCTGAAACTGGAAGTAAACCGAGAAGTTTGACCTGAAATTCGCATGCAACAATGATGAAGAGAAATACAACAGGAACCCAAAAGCATGATGGTAACTGTTATGTTTCATCAAACTGCCCTATAATAAGTTTTTGAAATACCATTTTATTATACTGGTTGAAAAGTGCACGTGTGTGGATTTGATAAAGATTATTGAACATTATTTCTTAAAGCAAAATAATAAAAAAATAAAGAGCACAGGTGAACTAATACAGAAGTACAATCCACCAGCTTTAAGATTTAACATTGCCAGAATAAAGGGTTTTCAGTCAGAAAGCCCTGAGCAAGAATTAGCTGTCATTGGGTCTAACTAACAAACTAACTAAATAATTTAGGCCTCGACTCTTCTCCCCAGGTGGTTTTAAAACATTTCACACCTTTAGACATGTATCCAAAACAACTCACATGGCATCACTGGAGACATGCTTAAACGACCCAAACATTGAGCTGAACAGAGGGCAGGGCCAGTGACTCGTGTGTTAATTGCCTCATTTGTGCTCTCAATGGAAGTATTAGTGTGATTGAACTGACTATAACTTATAAGCCTGTTACTTCCAACCATGTTAAATAGACCAAATTTATATAGCCCTTTACTAGTCATACCGACCCCTCAAAGCCACATTTACCCAGTCTCACTTACTAACATGCACATGTTCACACACCAGCACCCAGGCAACTTGGGTTTGAGTGCCTTGCTGAGCCAGTTCAGAACTGAAAAAGCCTTTTTAATGAGAAGCAAAACGTCTTCAGCCTCCTGTTGGTTAGACTTAGTCAGCCTGTGTGAGAGCGAAAAACAGAAAGGTAGCTCTGCTTCAGGATTTAACCAGATGTCAAAATTTTTTTAACCAAAAATATTAACTTGACATAATGTCATCCCTAAGCCACCTAAGTTACCCTGTACAGAAGGAAACGCCTAATGACTGTGTATTAAAATATAATTGCCTGATAAAGATATCAGCCAATGATATTTGGATAAAAAAAACAAAGCAACCCTATAAATTTCGATTCTTGCCAGTAACTTCTATACAAAAGCTCATGCTTCCTTTTGACGTCTATTCGGGTTATGTCTGCCACCTGCCCATGACAGGTAGGTGAATGAGATTCAATTCAATTCAATTCAATTCAGTTTATTTATATAGCGCCAATTCAAAGCACCTGTCACCTCAAGGCACTTCACAAAAGTCAGGTACATACATTCCAATTAATGCTAACCATTGAACAGTGCAGTCAGATTCAGTTATTTATTCAAATTGGATAAAAAGTTTTTCTATCTAAGGAAACCCAGCAGATTGCGACGAGTCAGAGATTCTGGCCAGTACTTCACGATAAAGTTTCATCAGTTCACCTTCCTGAAAAACAGAAAACGGTTTGATGGCTGTTTTCCAAGGTGACTGGCTGACTTTTGAGTGATATAAAGCAGCCAACATTATGATTCAGAAAAGAGTGACATTGTGTCATGTAGCACTGCAGGCAGATGGGATGTGGTGCCCGTTGCCAATCGTACAGTGTCAGACAGATGCCTGCAAACTAGACTAAAGAGAATAAGATTGGGGTGTCAGAGAGACAGAGGGTTACCTTGTGCATATATATGTGTATGTGTGTGTGACATGGAAACTGAAGATATGTCAGTGTATGTATGTGCACATGTTAGTGTGTGTTTTGCTGTGTGGGTTTGGTGTCGTTTGCATGCAGATCATGATGACCCTTTCCTCTCATGGTGAGATTCTAATTAATTCAAAGACCAGCAAATGTGAAACACACACACACACACACACACACACACACACACACAGAGACCAAACTTTACACAGGCTGTCACATTCTAATCACCGCACCCGTCCAGTTCAATCTCTCCTTTTCCTCATCTTTCATTTTTTTCCGCTCTGCAACACGTTTTCATCTCTCAGCAATATGCCTTTCCCTCTTTCCTTTTGCTCAGCTTGTCGCATCTCTTCCTTTGTTTTTCACCTTCCCTCCCAGTTTGATCTCCCACCTTTCTGTCTCACAGGTATCTAATTGGGGTAAACACTGAGAGCAGGTTACAAGGGACACCATACCGACATCTCATTGTGACACCCTGCCATTATGTCCCCATTATTATGACACTTTCTCATGCCCCTTGTGCAAATAACCCCCTGTTGACCTTGTTAAGGCAGTGTAATGTCATAGCGTAATGACGTCTACTCATTAATACCTTGTTTAAGCTCAGGTCATAATGACATGGGTCTCACCTGAATTATTCACGAATTAACCCCGATTTTGCCTGGGGCCTCACACTTGGCTGTTAATGGTGATATTTGAAGACAGGGCAATGCTGATAGACAGCAACATATGGGTGAAAGTGAAAGGCTTATATCAGATATTTGGGATGTTTTCTACCTTTAACACCTACCCACCCACCCATTATCCCATTGAGACAGTGTCCTATTCATGGCCTCAAATAGATAAAACATTAAGCCAAATGTATGGGGGACATTTACTGCCAAAAATCAAGAGCACATATTTTCAGTTTGAGAGTAGTATTTAATTCTGCTTGTACTCAAACTTAGTAATGCTTGCACTCAAAACTAGTAATGCTTGCACTCAAAACTTCTGCTTTTTTGCCATGATAATATCATAAAAATAAATACTAAGACTATGACTGAACAAAAAAAACAAAAACTGAATGCGGTTTATTGAACATAAGATCTCTCTCTCTTTGAAGACTTTGTTAGTTAATGACTTGACTTGTGGTAATCAGATTGATGTATTTTGTTTCACAAAAACCTGACAGAGTCTCAGTCTCAGGTCACAGGCAGACCAACTCAGGTTCATTTAAAAAGTGCTTGTATTTAGTACCATCTATCTTTTCCTCGACTGGGAGTCGATGGATGGTGCTAAATATGAAATAAAGATGGATGTTTTTCAGTTGTCCCTACTGCTGAAGATGGTGCCCTTGGGGTGATGGGATGTGTTGGGTTTCATCTTTCTACCACTTACACGTACAACTGTGTTGGGTTTGCACCACAGCGTTTTCCTTGGTGGCTGAAAAGTTTAATTTTAGTCTGATCTAACCAGAGCACCTTCCTCCATACATTTGGGGAGTCATCCACATGGCTTTTGGCATACTCAAACCATGCTTTTGTCGGGGTTGACATTTTTGAACTTTGGTTGTAGTTTTGTGTTTTGTTTACTTTTTGGCTAGATGTTTCTATTTTGGGTTTTGTAGTCATGTTTGTTTATTTCTTTCTGCTCCCAGATAGCTTTGTTCTCTCTCCTGCCTCCTAGTGTTTTTGTAGTTTTTTCTCCCCTGGCCCATAGTTCCCTTTGTGTTGCTTTCTTATTTAATTATTACTGGTATGGTTTTCTGTTGATTATGATGATTATGATTATTATTATTATTATTATTATTATTATTATTATTATTATTATTATTGTTCTCTGGCTTCCTTGGGTTCTCTAGTTTAGTTTCCCGTTTAGTATCTCTTTGTTTATTGATGGTTAGGTATTTGTTCTCTTTGTACTCTTCTAGTTTATTAGTTTCTTTCCTCTGCTACTCCTTGTCATTAGTTTCCCCTTCAGTTATTATTTACTCTGTGTTAGTTCCCTTTTTAATTGTAGTCCTTTCTAGCCTAGTTCCTCAAGTTAATCTCTATTCCTCCAGTCCCTCCTGATAGGTTAGCTTTAGTTATTGTTTACGTTTTGGTTTACAATTATTCTAGTCCTCGCTTTCTCTGCTTCCTTCCCAGTAAGTTCAGTCAGTGTTGGTTTAGGTTTGTTTACTTTTGTATATATGGTTTCTTTTGTTAATTCTTATTTTGCCAGGTTCTTAGATCTTAGGTTGTTGTGTTTCTTCTGTTCCCTCCAGTTTCTCTGTTTCCTTTAGTTCATAGTTATTCCAGATTCTTATGCTTCATTTGGTTATTTATCTTTGTCTATAGTTTTGCTTAGGTCTCGTACTCGTCTTCTTCCGCTTTATCCGGGACCAAGTCGCTGGGGCAGTAGACTCAGCAGAGACGCCCAGACATCCGTCTCCCCAGACAACTCCTCCAGCTCCTCAGGGGGGACCCCAAGGCGTTCCCAGGCCAGCTGAGAGACGTAGTCTCTCCAGCGTGTCCTGGGCCGTCCCCTGGGCCTCCTCCCGGTGGGACATGCCTGGAACACCTCCCGAGGAAGGCGTCCAGGAGGCATCCGGTATAGATGCCCGAACCACCTCAACTGGCTCCTCTCGATGTGGCGGAGCAGCGGCTCTACTCCGAGACCCTCCCGGATGGCCGAGCACCTCACCCTATCTCTAAGCGAGTGCCCGGCCACTCTACGGAGGAAGCTCATTTCAGCCGCTTGTATCCGGGATCTCGTTCTTTCGGTCATGACCCAAAGGTCATGGCCATAGGTGAGGGTAGGAACGTAGACCGATCGGTAAATCGAGAGCTTCGCTTTTCGGCTCAGCTCTCTCTTCACCACAACGGACCGGCACAGCGCCCCCATTACTACGGCAGCCGCACCAATCCGTCTGTCGATCTCCTGCTCCATTCTTCCCTCACTCATGAACAAGACCCCGACATACTTAAACTCCTCCACTTCAGGCAGGAACTCCCCTCCAACCTGAAGTGGACAAGCCACTCTTTTCCGGTCAAGAACCATGGCCTCGGACTTGGAGGAGCTGATCCTCATCCCAGCCACTTCACACTCGGCTGCGAACCGCCCCAGCGCATGCTGAAGGTGTTGGCTAGAGGGGGCCTCCACGCACAGCGTGGGCTCTGGAACCCATCTCCTCAAGAGGGGCTGGACTCTCTTCTACTCTGGAGTGGCCCAAGGGGAGAGGCGGCGGGCTGGGGTGGGTTTGCTTGTTGCCCCCCAGCTCAGCCGTCTTGTGTTGGGGTTTGCCCCAGTGGATGAGAGGGTCGCACCCCTGCGCCTTCAGGTTGAGGACAGTTCTCTCACTGTCGTTTCGGCCTATGGGCCGAGCGCTAGGGCAGAGTACCCGGCCTTCTTGGCGTCCCTGTCGGGGGTGCTGGGCCATGGAGGCCATGGAGAAGGACTACCGGTTGTCCTCGAAGCGATTCTGGCAAACCGTCCAGCGCCTCAGGAGGGGGAAGCAGTGCTTCACCAACATTGTTTACAGTGGGGGTGGGAGGCTGCTGACCTCGACTGGGGACATTATCGGGCGGTGGAAGGAGTACTTCGAGGATCTCTTCAATCCTGCCATCACGCATTCCCTGGTGGAAACAGAGGCTGGGGACTCGGGGTTGGACTCTTTCATCACCCAGGCTGAAGTCACCGAGGTAGTTAAAAAGCTCCGCGGGTGGCAGGGCTTGGGGGGGTGGATCTCATCAAGTCTCTGGATGTTGTGGAGCTGTTTTTTTGACTTGCCTTCTTCAACATCGGGGCGGCCCGGGGACAGTGCCTCTGGGATGGCAGACAGGGGGGGTGGGCCCCCCTTCATAAGAAGGGTGACCGGAGGGTGTTTTCCAACTCGGGGGGGACACACCCTCAGCCTCCCGGTAAGGCCTATGCAGGGTATTGGAGAGGAGAGTCCCGGGCCGATAGTCGAACCCGGCTTCAGGAGGAGCAGTGTGGTTTTCGTCCCGGGCCCCGGGGGAAACATGGACCAGCTCTATACCCTCTACAGGATACTTGAGGGTTCATGGGAGTTTGCCTAACCGGTCCACATGGTTTTGTGGACCTGGAGAAGGCATTCGACTGTGTCCCTCGTGATGCCCTGTGGGGGTGCTCCAGGAGTACGGAATCAGGGGGCCTTTACTAGGGGCCATCTCGTCTCTATACAAGCGGAGCAGGAGTTTGGTCCACATCGCCGGCACTATGTTGGACCTGTTCCTGGTCCATGTTGGACTCCGGCAGGGCTGCCCTTTGTCACCGGTCCTGTTCCTAACTTTTATGGACAGGATTTCTAGGCGCAACCAAGGGCTAGAGGGGGTCTGGTTTCGGGACCAGAGGATTTCGTCTCTTCTTTTTGCAGATGACGTGGTCCTGCTGGCCCCCTCTTGCTTAGGTCTATTACTCTGTATTGTTAATTAGTCCCTTCTCCCATAGTTTAGTCTTTGTATTAGTTTTTTCCTGCTTCTTCAGCCTCCCAGCTTCCATGTCACACCTGTTCCTAGTTCTTTTGATTACCTGCCCTTTGTTACTCTCTCTGTCTTTAGTTGGTCTAGTTTTGTTGTTCGTTGCTGGTTTGTTGTTTGTCTTTTCGTTCTCGCTACCTCTAGCTACTTTAGCTTAGTACTCTGTCTGACCTGGCCACCTTGATGTACTTGTTGCAACCTGCCTATCTGCCTTTGAGTTTTGCCTAGGTTCGGATTTAAATAAATCATCGTTCTGCCTCGCCATGCCAACTCCTCGCCTGTCACTGCACTTTGGTCCACAACAAAAAACCCTCATATATGACAGCTTTCTTATTTTTATCACTAAGTAATGGCTTTTTTTCTGGCCACTCTTCCAAAACGTCCAGCTCTATGCAGTGTACGGCTCATTGTGGTCCTTTGGACATATACTAAAGTCTCGTCTGTGAAACACTGCAACTCCTTCTGGGTTACCTTTGGTCTCTGTGCTACCTTTCTGTTTAATACCCTCCTTGTCCAGACAATGAAACTGAAACACCTGTCATTTTAGTGTGGGAGGTTTCATGGCTAAATTGGACCAGTCTGGTAGCCAGTTTTCATTGATTACACATTGCACCAGTAAGAGCAGAGTGTGAAGGGTTCAATTAGCAGGGGTAAGAGCACAGTTTTGCTCAAAATATTGAAATGCACACACATTAGGGTGACATACCAGAGTTTTAAAAGAGGAAAAATTGTTTGGGCACGTCTTGCTGGCGCATCTGTGACCAAGACAGAAATTCTTTGTGATGTATTAAGCGCCATGGTATCCAGGGTAATGTCAACATACCACCAAGAAGGACGAACCACATCCAACAGGATTAACTGTGGACGCAAGAGGAAGCTGTCTGAAAGGGATGTTCGGGTGCTAACCCGGGTTGTATCCAAAAAAAAAATAAAACCACGGCTGCCCAAAAACGGCAGAATTAAAATTCACCTCAACTCTCCTGTTTCCACCGAAACTTTCCGTCGGGAGCTCCAAGGGTCAAAAACACGGCCGGGTGCTATAGCCAAACCTTTTTTTCATCTGCCAAACCAAATGTCGGGTTTCAATGGGGCAAGGAAGCACAAATCTTGGGCTGTGGACAATGTGAAACATGTATTTTCTCTGATGAGTCCCCCTTTACTTTTTTCCGCACATCCAGGAGAGTTTACGGTGTGGAGAAGCCCCAAAGAAGCGTACCACCCAGACTGTTGCATGCCCAGAGTGAAGCATGGGGGTGGATCAGTGTTTGGTTTGGGCTGCCATATCATGGCATTCCCTTGGCCCAATATTTGTGCTAGATGGGCGCGTCACTGCCAAGGACTACCGAACCGTTCTTGAGGACCATGTGCATCCAATGGTTCAAACATTGTATCCTGAAGGCGTGTATCAGGATGACAATGCACCAATACACACAGCAAGACTGGTGAAAGATTGGTTTGATGAACATGAAAGTGAAGTTGAACATCTCCCATGGCCTGCACAGTCACCAGATCTAAATATTATTGAGCCCCTTTGGGGTGTTTTGGAGGAGCTGGTCAGGAAACGTTTTCCTCCACCAGTATCACGTAGTGACCTGGCCACTATCCTGCAAGAAGAATGGCTTAAAATCGCTCTGACCACTGTGCAGGACTTGTTTATGGCATTCCCAAGACGCATTGACGCTGTATTGGCCACAAAAGGAGGCCCTACACCATACTAATAAATTATTGTGGTCTAAAACCAGGTGTTTCAGTTTCATTGTCCAACCCCTGTACATACACAGACTTATAATGAGCTCTTATGGAAACTCTCTTTCTGTGAAATGGGCTATATTTTTAGAGCATTAACTACTGAGTAACCCAATTCAGATCCACTGCTAGAATTTCTGTTCCCTCTCTCTTTGTCCACCTTGACTTACATCCTTGAACCCCCGCTAACCCCTGCCCCCATGCTTCATCTCCTCATCCACTGATGACAAATTCAATAATTCAAAGCTGTTATCTGTTCCTATGTCTGTTCCTCCCTACCTAATCTTATGTCCTCCTGATGTCACCACTCTCTACACCCACCCATTCACTGATGCTCACAATGTCTTTGATAAAATCTGTCAGATTAATTAAAGTGATTAAGAGCCTTCCTCACTGATAACAGAAATTAAAATATTAACTAAGTACATTAGTAAAATGATGGGACGGATGATTGGCTGATTAGAACAATAGAAGAAAGGAACTGCAAGTGATTCTCTTTGGTCTGATTCCCTAAAAAGCTACTCAGATTGAAGAGGAGCTCTGGATACAATACCATGAATCAAATGTTGTTTCATAAATGAGTATTAATAATGCAAGTCATGGCTGGAAACAAATCTAGTTTATTTTCTTAGGTTTGTATTAGTCCGTTTCATTTGTTGTTGCCTTTGTGTGTAGTTTAATTTCCTGTGTTAATTAGTCTCCTTCCCTCAGTTCCCCTGCTCAGGACTTTTCTCTTCCAGCTGTTCCATGTTCCCCTGATGAAGCTTACTAGGATCCAGGGTCATACTCCACTTTTTCCTCAGTATATAAGCTCTATTTTTTCTTTTCTCATTACTGGTTCCTTCCGTTATTCTGTCTGTGCACAATGTCCTGTTCTTCTCATGCCATCTGTGTGTTTTCGGTCATTATTATTAAATCTTTAACCATGGACATTCATTAAAAATTGAAGGTGTATTCGTGGCAAGGCGTATTCGTCACTTCCTGTTTTCACTGTTGCACTCAGCGGATTGTTTGGTGTGTGAAGGCTCTCTCGTTTGATCTGATTTCTCTCTACTGTGATATCTCTTGCTCTAATACATAAGCACGTTAAAACACATACTTTCTGTTGCTGCATTTAAACGTTTGGGGACTCTCCGTGTCTAACATGTTTTTCTAGTAGTGGTTAAGGGGTCGCTAGCTTAGCACTTTACGCTCCCCCATGGCCACAGTTCTGCTGTTTCTCTCTCTGGTCACCACCAAACTGTCTGATTATCTAGTACAGATTTTCCCTCCGCACAGCAGACACACACCCGTGATGGAAGCTCTAACTCTGGTAATTGCAGCTCCATAGTCAGAAAACGTGGAACTAAGAGACCACCAGCGGACCATAGTCAAATGCCTGCAGGGGCCAGAACGGGCGACATCAGATCATACCTTAAAACTGCTGGGCTTTAGTGTAAGAGTAAATACATAAGGCTCTGTTATTACAAACCTGGCGGTTAATGGACACCCGGTTATGTCAAATCAAGAGGTCAACCTAAAGTTACTGCACTGCTTCGATGTGTAAGGCTTGCCAAAACAATGTTCGTGTGACTCCGTTATTTTAGTCTGGTCCCTGTCCGATTCTGACTCCCTTCCCCCCTCCCCCCCCCAGTGACGACATCGGTTTTAGTCCGCCATGCTGTCATTCAAAATGCGGCTGTCTAGGGTGGTGTCCAGAAAACGATGTGGGCTACCCTGGAGAATGGGCGAACATTTGGGGAAACCTGGTCTGATCCGGAGAGAGGCATCCATCCCCCCCCCCCCACTTCTTGGATGGAGCAGCTCTTCATTTCTCGGAATCTTGGCCGAATTTATTAGTTCTCCAAAACTCTGGGGACCAACCAGGGTTTACAGGACCAGGAAAGCAGGGTTGTAGTTAACACTTCTCTCTGCCAGCTTCTGTACTGCTACCCTACCCATTACCCGATTTATAGACAGTGTCTCGCCCACGGCCAAAATTGAATAGATTAAAAAAATAATGTAAAACGACGGAAAATCAGGAAAATCTAATACAAAATAAACACAACTCAGACTAAATAAGGAAAAAATAAAACAATTAAATGAGGCTTACGGACATGAGATCTCTCCTGCTTCAAAGACTTTGCTAGTTAGTGACCCTGATGTGAGACAATCTGGATTGATTTATTTTGCCTCACAGAAACCTGGCTGCAGCAACGAGGATTATGTTAATATAAATGAGTCAACTCCTACTTATTATAATATTTCAATTTCCTCGAATACTGGTGCGAGGAGGAGGAGTATCAACCAATCTGTCAGTCCAATTTATTGACTAGTCCAAGACCAATCAATAGCTACAACTCTTTGAATATTTATCCTTAGTTTTCCGCTCATCCAAATTGCCAGAGAGACAGCCACATTTATAACGAAACTTCACCACTTCTATTTTGTTGTTTTGTACCGTCCACCAGGCCCTACTCTCAATTTTTAGATCAGTTTCAGACCTTTTTATGATGATTTAGTGTTAAATACAGAAAAGGCTATTATGTGGGGGATTTTAACATTCATGTTGACACTTGAAAATGATAGCCAAATATAGCCTTTAATGCTATCTTAGACTCATTGGCTTTGCTCAAAACATTAGCAAACCTATCCACCTTCTGTCTTCATTGTCTGGACCTTGTGCTGACATATGGCATTGAGTGTAAAGACATAATATTTTCCTCATAAACTCTGTACCTGTACTGACCATTTTTTTATAACCTTTGAGTTTAATTTTAACCGAGTACTCCCACACCTGAAAGAAAATTCCTATAGTAGATCATTATCAGACAATGGCTGTAAAAAAACCTTAAAGAAATCTGTTCCACTTTGATTTTCCTCTATTATCTGAGAAAAAACACAGAGGGAGGGCTAATAATGTTGTTTGTTCTTCCCCTTCCACAAAATGATTCTATGTTTCATAGTGTTACTTCATCATGCGTGGTGCATTAGACAATGCAGCCCCCTTGAAAAAAAAGGTAATTATTCATAGGAGGGCTGGCAGCCGGTTTGTAATTCAAGCTGCATACCTTAAAGCACAATGTTAGGAAAATTGGGAGAGAAAAATGGCCGCTCTACACACCTAGGAGGATTCATATATAATCCCTTAGCTCTCAGCAGTTCATGACTTATGGGATTCTTCTTAATAAAATTGATTCTATAAAAATAAAATCGTTGACATACTCCCGAAGATGATTACTTCATCCTAGCAAGTGAGACAACATTGGAAGTAATTGTAGAATCCTGATCTGTGTGTGGAATGCTTTGATCCTGTGTGGCTTCCTGATTATCAGAAATATTCAGCTTCATCTAACACCTTATTCTTCACTGATAATGAGCAAGATAGCAGCCAGAATCCCAAACGCCAAAGTATGATATACAAGGAGTGTTCCCTATGAATTACCAGCCCCACATTTGATTAGAAATAGAGAGATTAAATTCTATCCCTTAAGTAAGTATGGGTATGTACCACAGCTTTTAAGTAGGCTGTAAGTAAACCTTTGCTCAAGAAACTTCGCCTTTGATCGAAGGATTGGACATTGAAAATCACAGACCTAGATCCAATCTTCCAGTCCTGTTCTTATCATAAAATTCTTGAGAAAAAGAGTTGTGGCTAATCAAATGTTGTGACGCATTTACACAACAATGACCTGTTTGAGGAGTGTCAGTCAGGCTTCAGAGCTCATCATAGCACTGAAATCAGCTCTGCTGAAAGTCACTAATGGCTATTCTATGGGCTCAGATAATGGACTTGTGTCTGTACTTGACCTGTTAGATCTCAGTGCTGAATTTGATTACAGTCGATCACAATATTCTCTTAGCAAGGGCTGAATATGCTGTAGGGATCAGGGGAAACAGCGCTAGGCTGGTTTAAAATCTTATTTGTCTGACAGATTCTAGTTTGTTCATGTAAATGATAAATCATCTTTAAACTTCCAGGGTTAATTGTGGTTTTTAGTACCATCAGGGTTCAGTAGTTGGGCCAATCTCTTTTACTATATATATGCTTCCAATAGTTAAAATTATCAGACAGCATAGAATAAAATTTCTCACTGTTACCACTGATTATACTCAGCTTTACTTATCCATGAATCCTGATGAGGCCAACCAGTTAGATAGACTACAAGCATGTCTTGAAGACACATAAAAACTTGGATGACCTTTAAATTTTCTGCTTCTAAATTCAGACAAGACAGAAGTTGTCGCTCTTTGAACCAGAGTCTTTAAAAAAGAAAACTGCTTAGTCAATCCCCTTAACATGGAGGCATTAAATTGTTCCTCCGATAATAAAGTAAAAAAACCTTGGTGTTACTTTGACCAGGACATGTCATTTAAATCCCATATTAAAAGGTTTCTAGGATTTTTCTTCTTTCCATCTCCAGAACATTGCCAAAATTAAGAAATGTCCTATTCCAGGAGTGACACTGAAAAACTAGTCCATGCATTTGTTACTTCAAGGCTGGACTATTGTAATTCTTTACTCTCAGGATGTCTGTTAGAGATATTTATCAAATAGTCAAGCTCAGAAGGAAACACAACCCAGAGTCTCTATTTTTCTTGCGCAAGAGGTAACTCACACTGCCCCAGTGCCCCAAACTACAAAGTGTTGGGCACCCCTCTCTCTTTTATTTATATATGTGGTTCACACACACAGTTCAACAGACATTCCAAGCATTTAGGGGGTGTATGTGTCTCTGTGTGTGTGTGTGGGGTCAGAAGGGTTAGGGTGCATCTGTTTTGCTTTTAAACAGAGAGGGAGTGGGGACTGGTACAAGCAGCCCCCAGATGTTGCTGATAGTAGCATAACTCACTCCTCTCCCTCATCCTCCTTTCTGTGGCATGTGGGAAGGAAGAGTGCTGTGTACAGACATGAGTGATAAACAATACAAAAGTTTTCAAACCCTAACAATGTCCACAAAATGCAGTTGAAAGCCTTCAGCTGATTCAAAACGCTGCAGCAAGAATTCTGATGAAAATTAAAAAGAGAGATCATATTTTCCCTACTTTAGCTTCCCTTCATTGGCTCCCTGTTAAATCCAGAATAGAATTAAAAATTCTCCTCCTCATATATAAAGCCCTTAATGATCTAGCCCGATCCATACCCAGAGGACTGAGTGTCTTCCATATGGTTCAAAACAGAAGCAATTCGTTCTCAGACTGCAGGTTTACTGGGGTTCTAAAGTCTCTAGAAGTAGAATGGGAGGCAGATCCTTTAGTTATCAGATTCCTCTCCTGTGGAACCAGCTCCCAGGTTTAGTCCGTGAGGCAGACACCGTGTCTACTTTTAAGGCTAGGCTTAAAACTTTCCTTTTTGATAAAGCTTATAGTTAGAGTGGCTTAGGTTATCCTGAGCTATCTCTGTAGTTATGCTGCTATAGGCTTAGGCTGCTGGAGGACATAATGACCACTTTCACCCTCTTCGCTACATTCTCACACTACTCTCCAATTATTTCAGCTTTTAACTTTGTTCTCTCTCTTTTCTCTTCCTTGAAGCTACACCTGGCCTGACTTTGTGTCTACCCGTGACACCTTTCTGGAGAGGGGCATCGTCCAAGCTTCTGCTGGCTACAACTTAATGCTCACCCTCTACCGATGATCCACATGGCCCTGTCTTTTAGTGTTTAACCCTTTCTCTCTCCTAGACATGGCGATTGACTGAGCTTTTACTGTAACTAATTATATGTGCTCTCTTCCAGACTCTAACCTTGAAAACTGGCTCAGAGTTTATATGTTTTTTCTTCCAAGATGAAACCACTAAAGGAGCTATATCCATTAACATTTACTTTTCCTTCCCATAGAAAGTACTCCTGGATCAGTGCTTCTGTGTTCTTTTTGTGTCTCTGCTCTGTTCTCTCAAACCCCCAGTCGGTCGTGGCAGATGGCCGCTCACACTAAGCCTGGTTCTGCTGGAGGTTTCTTCCTGTTAAAAGGGAGTTTTTCCTCTCCACTGTCACTACATGCATGCTCAGTTTGAGGGATTGCTACAAAGTCAACGCCAGTGACTGTCCACTGTCTCTACATGCTCATCCGGGAGGAGTGAATGCTGCAAGTCACTGACTGGATGCAATCTGCTGGGTTTCCTTAGACAGAAAAACTTTTTATCCAATTTGAATAAATAACTGAATCTGACTGCACTGTTCAGTGGTTAGGACTAATTGGAATGTATGTACCTGACTTTTGTGAAGTGCTTTGAGACAACATGTGTTGTGAATTGGCGCTATATAAATAAAACTGAATTGAATGACACAAACATGCTCAATAAATTGTCTTGGAACTTGAGAAAGTAAACGTAGGTTACAAATATAAATGTCAGTCAGTCAGTCATTTTCTATACCGCTTCTTCCATAGTGGGTCGCGGGGAAGCTGGTGCTTATCTCCAGCAGTCTATGGACGTACACCCTAGACAGGTCGCCAGTCCATCGCAGGGCAACACACAAACAACCACACACACACTCAGTCACCATCTAAGGGCAATTAAGGGAGACCAATTAACCTAACAGACATGTCTTTCAACTGTGGGAGGAAGCCGACCCGGAGAGAACCTACGCATGCACTGGGAGAACATGCAAACTCCATGCAGAAAGACCCCCGGCCGGCAGTCGAACCCAGGACCTTTTTGCTGCAAAGCAACAGTGCTACCCACTGCGTGCAGCCCAAATATAAATTGATTGAACCTGTATGCTGCAGCTCTTAAAAACAAATTAAATAAACATTTATAAAACAAGAAAAATAGCCCAGAAAACTCAAGGAAAATATGTGTACATTATTTTGAATTTACTCATGTATGTTCAGAAAATGGGGTAAAACAGGGCAAGTATTGACCCATGTCTGAATGTATCCAAGGTTGACTTTCGATTTGGCAATTTTTGTTGGATAATGTGCCAAAGTATGACTATTGCTGCCTGTATCTGCGTTTATATTCACATTTGTCCTTCAGTGAGGTTTACATGTATTCTGTATGGCATCAGAAAATCCCCAGAATGACTTGATGAGGTTGCATATAATTCTGCAACAAAAATGCATGGCGATTAAGTGGACCAGGAGAGAATTGAGTGAAATAATGTTAATTTCAAGTACCAGCTAAATATATTAGACTAGGACATATATTCAAGAGGACTTTTCTCACAAAGGTTCTCCCCTCTCTTTCTGCACTTTGTAGAATGTTTCATACAATGTCATAATACTGGATTTGTATGTCTGTATGACGGCTCTGCTGGCATCTGACATGACTGAGGAAATAGCAGCAGAATATGGCATTTACAAAAGTTATACATGCACAGAAGTACCTCAAATTAAAACATCAGAAATAGAATATAAATAGAATTATACCAGTTCTTATCCTGATCACTGCTTGTTTCAGCTTCTGTTTCTGTCCATCATGATTCAATGATCACCCAAGTCATATTCTGGCTCAGACATATAAAACTGAACTGCTTGTAGCAGGAACACGTCCCTATGTTGAGCTGTCACGTTTCCTCTTCTTCATGGTGCTGTATAGTAACCCTAACCCTACAGCATAGTAACCTAGAGGTTGCTTCTTACTTGTTTTCTTGTCAAGATTCTAATTTATCTCACACTGCCGGCTCGGTAAAATAGGTACATGAGAGGTCACGGTGGCTCATTGGTGGTTATTGTAGGACCTGCTTTAACAATTTCAGTATGATAACTCCTGTGTGTTACAGATGACCTTTCCTTTTTACTTTGCCTATCTGTTGCATTCAGGATGTTTACTGTATTATTTCCCAAGTGTTGTAATTGAAAAATAGAAACTGGCATAATTATAAAAAATGTGCCTAATAAATCCAGCGCTGAACGGGGGTAAACTGCTAGTTAAATTTTGCATACTCCTGTAATTACCATGCCTCTTAAACAAAGTCTTGAGTAAATTTTATGAATGTTGAAGCCAAGGTTTTCACCATCCCATGCAGAGTAACAAACCAAATGATATTTTTTTTATGTGTGCTTATGAGGGGGACCTCAACAAACACTGTTTTATTTTAGAGCAGCACAGCTATGATGGATGAAATTTTGCCAAGGTGACGGCTAAATGCAGGATTTCAGATGGGAGTAGTCATACATAACATGTGTGGGTGACAGGCTGCAGAGATGTGCTGAATCTTAAACACAGCTCCGCCTCTTTATAAGCATTCAGTCAGCAGGAGAAATTGGAGTTGCATATGTTATCATAAGTTATTTCAACAAGGCCTTGCTAAGGTATTGAAATATCTGGAACTTTTATACATTTTGTCATGTTTCAAGCATAACCCACAATATATTTATTAAAGATTTTATATAATAGACCAACATATTGTAGCACATAATTTTGAAGTGAAAGGAAAATCTGTTCAGCCGGCCTCCTGATCGTCTGCTTATTCAGCGTTGGCTCCGGGGTGGGCTTAGTCGCAGGGACGTCTGGCTCTATCATCGACCTCCGGATCAACGGATCCATTGTGGCCAGCCTTCAGAACTTCGTCTTTGCCGTTGTCGTCGCGGACCTCCTGGGTAACCTGCCTGAACTCTGTTTTGTTTTGTTTGTTTTTTTTTTTTTTTTGGTTTGTCCTGGGCCCTGTCTGCCCACTTTGGTTGGATTGTTCTGTCATAATGTACCATAATCGGGCTGTCATAATGTACCATAATCGGGTGACTCTAGGGCAGCACAACTCAGACACAGGAAATGGTTTAAACAAGTTTATTGAGATAATGTCTTCTGGCAGAATTGGGTTTCCGTAGTTGTCAGGTTTCTGTAAACAGCTCACTGAGTGTGAGATGATAAATATTAACTGGAAGATGGATTGAATAATGAAGAGGAAGAAGCAAGGCTTACTTTTGATGAATCTGTTGAAGCTGGGAGAAGTGAGCAAACTACGGAAGCTGAGATTGGCAGGTTGGTATGCTGCGTGAGCGGGTTCCTCCAATTGGTGAGTGACATTGGAGGGTGGACAGACAGGGCAGGTAGAGCGAGGAGTTATACTGCAATCCAACCTGGTAGATCCAGCGAGATCCTTGGACTGCTGTAAATTCATTGAAGTATTTACTGGTAGAGTAGGAGGCTGAACCACGGCGGCATATCCAGAGCGAGGGTTTGCTGGCAGCCAACAAAGAATGAGGCAGAACCTTGAAGGTAAATCCAGGGCAGGGATCAACTGACAGCAACCACTCGGCAGAGTAAACAATCTGACGCCTCCTCCAAGGTCTCAGCAGCTTTTGAAGATCCTCAGGTGATTGCTCTGATGCAAACAGCGGTGCGGCTGCACCGACCTGTCGCACCTTAGAGGAGAGAATGAGACACTGCACCCACACAACACAACAATCCTGCACTCAGTTCCATGGCCTGACATTCATATACATGTGAACAGTAAAATCCCATTCTTGATCCAAATGGTTTAATATATATTCCCACCCTTTGCAGCTATAACTGATTCAACTTTTTTGAAAAGCCTTTCCATGAGGTTTAGGAGTGTGTTCATGGGAATTTCTGATAACGCTTTTAGAAGTGCATTGGCAAAGTCAGACACTGATGCGGGATGAGAAGGCCTGGCTACGCTTCACTCTAATTCATCTCAACGGTATTCCACCTGGCTGAGGTTAGGGCTCCAAGGCCAGACAAGTTTTTCCAGCTTAAACTCCCTCCTTCATGCCTATATGGACCTTACTTTGTGCACTGGTCCCCAGTTGCCATCTCTAAACTGTTCCCACCAGGTTCTAAGCATGAAAATGTCTTGTTATGCTAAGGGATTAAGAGTCATTTTCACCGAAACTGAGGGCCCTAGTCCAACTGCTGAAATAAAGCCCCACCATATAACCCCCGTTGGGATCAAACTTTAAACATAACATAATGCAGTCAGGCAAATATCGTTTTACTGGCGACTGCCATGCCCTGACTGGGCCATTGGATATCTAGAGAAGAGAGGCATAATTTATCACTGTAGAGAACACATCTCAACTGCCCTAGAGTTCAGTGGTCAGCCATGAAAACCCATTCCATGAAACTCTCTAATCAATATTCTTGGGCTAATCTGAAAGCCCCATGAAGTTTGGAGGTATGTAGCTATTGAAAATGTTTGCAACCTCTGCACACTGTGGCAAATGTAAAAACCTAATTTATTATAAGGTTATTGATTAATGGTATTTTTTTTAAATTTACATTTAAAGAAAATTAAAGACCATCTATCAAGAGAACTGTAGAACTTTACTTATATTTTATGTCTCTATTCTGAGTGTAAATTATTGTGATATTGTTAAGTTAAATCCATCCTTGGTATTTAGATTTATTGTGTGTCTGCCTACACCGTTTTTATGCAAACACAAATTTGTTTGCATGAAATGCATATAAAAATTACATTCGAACACTCATGCACTATTCAGTTCTGATAACTCCAGGAAGCAAGAAACGTGAGGTTCTTTGGTTCTCAGAAACTACTGTCATCAGTTTTAACATCTCCCAAAGCTGTTGGAAACATCTGTCCAGTGAATAACCAAACAGAGATTAATTTGTTAAGGTAGCAGATGAGAACACAATGCCAAATGCAGATCCGTACAATGAAGTAAAATCCTACAGATTGAAATTATTTTTAATATGCTGACGTACTCAAACTTCAAGTAATTCAATACCAATCAGATTAAAAATCTTAAATTTTTCTGGACAGGAAACCAGTACACCAAAGTGCAGACCAGCCATAAACCAAGGGGGACTTTGTTTCCCCTCAAGACCCGGCATGACAAAGTAATGGTGCCCTTAAATTCTAAGTTATTGTTTTCAAATGTATCTGAAACCACATACTGTGCAATCTTCTTATCATCTCTTACCAGCCAAATGTTGTATGAGCAATTTCTCTGTTGCTTTAACTTAGTGCCATTAAGAGGAAACCCTATATGCACATATAAGTTATTGAGGATAGAAGAAGAATCTGCCACCACTGACCTTACTTAATTTTTATTAATCACAGCTGTCTTTGAGGGCACTTAATGTTTGGAAGATTGTTACACAATGAAACCCAATTTGTATCCCTACTTAATTAATTCATTACATAACTCTTAATCAAAATAAACCTCTTTTTCACTGAAAAAGAGGCCTAATGTCTAAAGTTAAGGCTAGCAAAGAGACTGTTAAAAAGATCCTCATCCCAGGACCGCACGTTGCCCAGTGCACACATTGCCCAGTCCAATGAGCAGAAGCTTCAATAAGGCAGCTAACACGAGAGCTCCGGCCCCCCTTCCACCAGAAAAGCTCATGTAAGGGGTTGTGTCTAGGCAGGGAAAATTAGTGTAGCATAAAACTATTTAAAATTGTTTATTTCATTGTGTTTTGCTTGGTTGTGGTGCTTGACTGTTCAAGTCCTAACACACTACCTGCTAGACTATTGAGCCTAGTGCAACAAGGCTGTTTGAGTTATGTTTTTAAAGTTGGAACAAACTTTATTTCAGTGAGTGGTTTAAACACTAATGGTCCAGTAATGTTAGCTGGACCCCTAAAATATGTCTAAAAATGTGGCGAATCAGCGCTTTTTGTGTCATTCTTCATTGGATGAAGAATGACACAAAAGGTTGTGGGCTATCAGGTAATCCATGATACCTGTCAATCAAAGTCACACCCATTGGGCAGGCAAGAATGTCACTCATATAGATGCATGCCGAAGAGTCAGACAACCATGATGAGACAGGAGACAATGGCGCAGGGAAGGAAAATTTTGTCATTTATTAACAAAATAACAATTTATTGAAGGTTTTGCTATAGGAAAAAAAAAGCAGATAAAGAAATTTGGACCGGACAGACCAGACTTAATAATCCTGGCGCTGGCTATTTATTTTTTGTGTTGTAATCCCAACCTCCAGTATGCCCCCCAAAATGTTCGATCACCCGCAGTCACTGCTTTGAAAGCTTAGCAGGAAGGGATGCAAGTATTTCATTTTTAAGCCACACTTAGGGCACTGGACTTTCCCACGCCCACAAAGTATCTGCGTTTCACTTCAATATGGCCGCTTCTCCCTATGGACAGCAGTAAGCAGGTAAAAGCTTCTGCTTTTTATCAACATACTACTCGGTGTTATACTTTATCAAAACCTACAGCAGTAATATAAAGTGAGACACATGGAAGATGTTTGAAATGTTCATAAACCAAGCGAGAATGACAGAAGAAAAATTTATGAACAATCTGAGCCCCTCAAATATTAGAAACAGGCTGCACATGCTTTCAGTGAGTATCCAGAGTTGGGTTTATTGTACATAAAATGTTACTATGCACCACCTACACAACTCTCACCTAAAAGTAACTGTTACATCCAATCATGATTGGAACTGTTCCTAACAAACAGCAGCAGCAAAGAAATGTTATTTAACTCATTAAGAACAGCAGCAGGAGGAAAGCTGCTGCACTCATCTACCTCTGTAGAGGACATGAGAAGGTTATACATACATATTATCTACTGAGCACTGAAGCTGGTTAAAGATCACATTTTCATCCACATTTTCTTTTCTTTGGAGCATTTAAAGAGGAGGGGAAAGCTCAGAATAGAAATCAAAGGAGTAATTAAATTTTTATTTGGTACATTAGCTTCCGACATCAAAACTGCTGTGATGGAACAGGAAGCGAGAATGCTTACTTTGGTTTCTGGATTTTGGCTGTTGGGTCGCTCACAAGACCAACTGTATCACTCCAGGTATCCAGTTACCACACTTCCATCTCTTTTCTTAGTTGACAGGGAAATCTTGGTTCAAACAGCAGTAGTCTTGGTCAAGGGGTTACTCTGACTAGGAGGATCTTTGTTCTAACTTAGAGTTTTGGATGTCTCGGAAGTTCCCCACTTTGGATTCAGATCTGAGTGACAATAGAAAAGATAAAGCAATTCTGCAGGACGTTTTACACTACATTAGACAAACATAGCAAGGCACTGTGAATTAATTCTGAATTATTACAAAAGCTTGTAAATTTTAATATTTTAAAAATAAGATCATTCTTAGAATATGAAGACTGGCATGCATTTCTGAAAGATAAAATCTGTGTGTTTTGTGTACTACACTTTGCTGAGCCCTTTTTATGATTCCAGTAGTGTTCTTTGACTAAGTAAGGTCATTTGAGATCCACACTGGGGAATATAATGCTATCAACTCTCTCTAATGAGTAGTTTCTCATGCTAAGGTATGTATCATCAGAGTGTGGTCTATGGAAGTTGATAATCCTCTGTTTTTTCCTAGTTGAGCACCAGATTGTTGTCTCTGCGCCAATGCGACAGTTTGACTTCGCTTCTGTAGGTTGATTCGTTATTCCCATGTTCTCCTGCTCTGGCATCATCCGCACATTTAATGATCAGGTTTGCCTAGTGCCTGGAAAAAGTAATATGTTAAAAGTGTAAACATTAATGGATGGAATGTGTAAAACAGTCTAAAAGTTCTCACTTGCAGTAAATTGCATTGAAGATAGCTGCAATGCATACATTTTACATTTATAATGGCAAAATTACCAAAAGAATTCTTGATATCTAAAGAAGGAATGTGTGCTATTTATTACTTCAATTTAGACTGTAATAGTGTATAGCCTAGACATAAAATGAATAAGTAATGTTAACATTTTTTACATTTGTAGCATATTTTAGATTTTGTTAGACATATTTATTGTGTAAAATGAAAAACAAAAGACTTGTAACAATGGGAACAGAGCTCCGCAAGGTCCCGTCTGGTAAAACCTGCAGGAAAGGAAGGCACCATGCCACAGGAAAAGAACGCTCCAGCAACATCTTACCATATATTTAACTATCTGCATACTCAGTTTGATAACCTGATAAGCCAGGCTGCCATTGAATTTTTGGACGCTATTCTATGCAGTCTGCGCCAAAGATTAACTCGCCTGGCATACTGAATGCTTGAAACTGGAAAAGGGAAACAGACAGCATACCTTGCTTTCTGATTAATTTCATTAATAATTATTTGATCACTTCAAGGGACTCAAAGAGCACTGGAATTGACTTTCCAAATGGTCAGTTAATCCTTAAATTTACAGAAATAATAAAATGAGACAGCAGGGTCACAGCAAAAGTATTGTACCATGTACAGTGTAGCTCAAGACTGTAAACTCCACACCCTGGATCTCAATACACATGCACTGCATTCAGTACAGGAGTATACTGTATCTAAAGCAACACGTATATTTCATGACAGCACCTGATGTTTGACAAACAACCTGTGACATATAGACCCATGTAGTGTGTTTATTAACACACCTGCATATATGGCAAGACACATACCAGAATCACAGCTGCCTTAACATAGGATTATGCCAACAATAAATAAACATATTCACATTAAAGGCTGAATTTTCAAAAATGAAGTAGTAAGAATATGATTCGGCACTAGAAATGCATATATGTTAAGGCTTTTAGCAATGCTCTGAAAAAACTCTGAATGTAAACCAGATCGGTTCACATGGTTCAACAATGACAACAATGCATTTCAGTGGAGCAGCAGCACCAAAGACACCCAAATTACAGTTTTTCTCCATTGGGAAGCTGCACACACCTCTGCATTGCTGTTGCCTTTTACCAAAGTCTACAAAGACCCTGAAAGCCTTTTAACAAGTGAAAAAAAAGAGTCTAAGGTTGTGTTTTTTTAAGTTGAATGTGGAAGCAGACTTTGTCGGTAGGTGTCATGCAACTTGCTTAGACAACAAAGGAGCGTGGGTGACACCACTCTTTGTCACACTCTTTCACTCTTATTCACTATGTGTGTCAATACACCCCCTTTCCCCCTTCTCAATCTTTTTCTCAGTATGACTAAACCAGCGAGTGATGACTTGGTGACAGCGTCACAAAAGAGGGCCATTTTGAAGTTAAAATGCAGGGCGCTTGTCATGGGTGGCAGTGCAGGGGAGCGAGAGGGAAAAGGGGTCTTTGTGAGCATTTGTTCATGTACGTGCTTATAAAGGCATGATGCATGCTAAAACTGACATGTGGTGGGCTAAAGGGGGGAGAAGTGGAAGAGATTTTAAAACGCTATGACTGATGGCTTGATTGTCAGTGCTGCTTTGAGCCAGAGTAAAAAAGCATCTATAATCTAAACTTTCTGCTCTTGAGAAGTGGAGTGCTCATTTATTCAGATTTTTTAAACAGATATGGCAAAATTGGCAATAAGAAAAAAAGACCCCAAATAACAAACTGCACTTTTTTCATAAATGTGATTTACAGTGGCTCTCTAAAGTGTTACAATACACCTGTTACAATACCAGGGTTTTGTGATCAAAAACTACATGACACATTGAGATCAAGTCATGTTTGTAAATAAGATCTAGTTCATGAATATTTTACCTTGTAAAATAAAGGTTTATTTATAATATCAATAATATTAATAATAAATCATTCCAAAACTTATCATTAATGTGATTTATATCCTGTACAATTCAGATCAAAAGCAAACCTTTGGAATTAAGTATATGACTCAGTCTTGTTAGGTATACACCTGCCATCTATTATAAAAAAAACTGACATAAGAGAGAAATAAAGTTAATCTCTCTTAGTATCATCTACTGGATATTTATTTGTTTGCATCATTTAGTTAACATCATTTACAGACAGGGGTTCCAAATTATCTCTTTTGTACAAATGCAGACAAGAGAAGATGAAACAAATCTTCAGTATAATATGCGCACCATCATTATGGGACAACAGTGACATTACATGGATGTTTCTCCAAAAGGAATGAAAAGTCAAGACAGGTAAGAAGCTTCTAGCGACAGAAAAGAAGCTGCAGGATTTTTGGCCAAGCATTGGTTGTGTTCTAAATCTAACATTTTCCTGTCTGGACAAAGGGGTTGGTCTGTGAAAAAGAGCCATTTTACCTTTCAAAGAAAACATCCAAGCCAGGCTAAAGTCTTCTAAAACCAAGTGGGTAAATGCTTTATAGTCTGATAACCACCCAGACCTCTCAGGTCTTCTGGATCAAATCTGCAGCACATATCCAGAACCAGAACCAAACAAGGGAAACAGCTTTTAGTTCTTTGCTCCACTAATCTGGAATAAACTCCCAGAAAACTGTAAAAGTGCTGAATCACTAAGTTGCTTTAAATCAATATTAAACATATTTGCTTAGAGTTGCCTTTGACTGTGCTATCTAAACATTATTAGTTAAGTTTTCAGTCTGACTTTCCTTTCATTTTCTTATCAATCATTTTATAATAAATTTTTTATTTTTTATCCTTTTTATTATCATCTTATCATTTAAATTATCAATTTTTTTCTCTTTAATTATGTATGTTTGTTAATTATTTAATCACCTATATGCCACTGTAATGTACTTTTCCTATCGTGCCTCTTTCTCTTTCTCCATGTATAGCACTTTGAATTGTGCTATATAAATAAACTTGCCTTGCCTTGATAAAACCAAAATAGAACTTTATGCCACAATTCCAAGCGGTAAGTTTGACACAAAACAGCACTGAACTGGGTTACTTTTCTTCGGATAGAACGTGGGCTTTTGTTGAGGTGGATGGAAATATATACAGCTCTAAATACTGCCAGTTTTGACCAAAAAACCTTCAAGTGTCTTTAGGAAAGCTGAAGCTTAATTTGGGGTTAATTATTCAGAATCACAATGAGTTGTAGTATAAACCCAAACCCACAAAATAATGGATCTATGAGAGTTTTGGAATGGGCTACCCAGAGTCCGGAACAAACCTCAACAGAAAAAACTGTACTAAGGAGGGGTGTGGACAAGAGATTTTCTCACAATCTGAGAGATTGGGAGAACTTTTGCAAGTTAGAATCTAAAAGTAATGCCAATTCAAAATGTAGCATGCTAATAGACTCCTGCCAAATAAGAGTAAATCAAAAGTGTCCCAATAAAATAATGATTTCAGGGTGAACATATTTTTAGGCCGAGCAGCTAAGCGCTGCGAAGGCCTATTGTAATCACTATGTTTAGTATTCTTCTTCTTAGGGTGAATGAATTCGCTATTTGGGGGCCTAAACATATTCAAAAACTCACCAAACTTTACCCAAAAATGTCCCCCTAGGGAAATTTTAGTATTTTAAAGGCATTGAAAATGGGCGTGGCCAAACGGCTCTACAGCGTCCTAGAAAGTTGAAATTTGCTGCATAGGTAGATCTCCCCAAATCATGAAAAAAAGTCTCTTGGAGGTATGCCCCAAAACCAACAGGAAGTCGGCCATTTTGAGTCAATGGATCATTTTTGGCCATTTTTCACTTTTCATACATGTCGAACAAACTCCTCCTAGGGATTTTGAGCTACCGGCTTCATATTTGGTCAATATGCAGTTAAGGCATAGGGGATTAAAAGTTATCAAAATCGTGACTTTTTGAGTATGCTGCTCCTGAGAACAGGAAGTCACTTTTTTCGCTTGGAAAGGTCCCTATTTGGGCCTCTTGAGTCAATCAACTTGAAAGTGTATCAGATAACAGAAAACAAGTTGGTCTAACTTCGTTTGGAGTACTGATAGTTTTCGCAGGAGGGTGTGGCCGTGACGCCATAAGTTTGCCTCTGATTTCCAGATATATCATCTGATCTGCACCAAATTCAAGATCATTGATCCTAGTCTGGTCCCCAAGAAGATCTGATGACATAATTGATGGACGTGGCCTACTTTTTCCACACCGCCCCCTAGAAACTTTTAAAAAATCAGCCCCAAGCCATGCTTTGACCGAGGATTGTGAAATTTGGTACACATACAGTGAGGAAAATAAGTATTTGAACACCCTGGGACTTTGCAAGTTCTCCCACTTAGATATCATGGAGGGGTCTGAAATGTTCATCATAGAAGCATGTCCACTGTGATAGACATAATCTAAAAAAAAAAAAATCCGGAAATCACAATATATGATTTTTTAAATAATTTATTTGTGTGTTACTGCTGCAGTATTTGAACAACTGCCAATCAGCAAAAATTCTGGCCCTCAAAGACCTGTTAGTCCGCCAATAAAAAGTCCACCTCCACTCCACTTATTATTCTAAATTAGAAGCACCTGTTTGAGGTCATTAGCTGCATAAAGACACCTGTCCACCCCACACAATCAGTAAGACTCTAACTACTAACGTGGCTAAGACCAAAGAGCTGTCCAAAGACACCAGAGACAAAATTGTAGACCTCCACAAGGCTGGAAAGGGCTACGGAGCAATTACCAAGCAGCTTGGTGAAAAAAGATCAACTGTTGGAGCAATTATTAGAAAATGGAAGAAGCTAAACATGACTGTCAATCTCCCTCGGACTGGGGCTCCTTGCAAGATCTCACCTCGTGGCGTATCAATGATCCTAAGAAAGGTGAGGAATCAGCCCAGAACTACACGGGAGGAGCTGGTCAATGACCTGAAGAGAGCTGGCACCACTGTTTCCAAGGTTACTGTGGGTAATACACTAAGACGTCATAGTTTAAAGTCATTCAAGGCACGGAAGGTTCCCCTGCTTAAATCAGCACACGTCCAGGCCTGTCTTACGTTTGCCCATGACCATTTGGACAATGAGGAGTCATGGGAGAAAGTTCAGTGGTCAGATGAGACCAAAATAGAATTTTTTGGTCGTAATTCCTCTCGCCGTGTTTGGAGGACGAAGAATGATGAGTACCATCCCAAAAACACCATCCCTACTGTGAAGCATGGGGGTGGAAGCATCATGCTTTCGGGGTGTTTTTCCAACATGACAATGATCCGAAGCACACAGCCAGGATAACCAAGGAGTAGCTCTGTAAGAAGCATATCAAGGTTCTGGAGTGGCCAAGCCAGTATAAACCCTATAGAAAATCTTTGGAAGGAGCTCAAACTCCGTGTTTCTCAGCGACAGCCCAGAAACCTGGCTGATCTGGAGAAGATCTGTGTGGAGGAATGGGCCAAAATCCCTGCTGCAGTTTGTGCAAACCTGGTGAAAAACTACAGGAAACGTTTGACCTCTGTAATTGCAAACAAAGGCTACTGTACCAAATATTAACATTGATTTTCATTGGTGTTCAAATACTTATTTGCATCAGTAACACACAAATAAATAATTAAAAAACCATACATTGTGATTTCCGGATTTTTTTTTTTAGATTATGTCTCTCACAGTTTGCACTGTCGAAGCCGTCTCTGCTTCCCCGGGTCCGTTGATTTGGGTACAGGTTTAAAAAGAGTGAAATAAACTCAAAGTACAATCAGCTGATGTTTCGCCTCTGCAGAACGAGAGATGGACCCCAGCCAAAAACCTGCGAGCCCAACTCTGTCTCTCTCCTGCTTCCAGCTCGTTTTATTGAGTCTCAAGGGTGTGTTCAACATATACATATATCATGTCACTCGTGCATAACATAACATTCCTTAAGGCCAAATAAGGAGTGTTTCTGGTTATTTTCTTCTAACAAACTCATCTTATCTTACCTTCTCTACCCCCATCCGGTAATCACTTGTCGTTCACCAATTTATGACTTTGCACTTTCTATGCTTCACTCCCTAAGCTTGACTCCCTTCTCCTCTATCTGCACATTCCAGTTACACACATAGATAGTTTATATTCTACAATCCCCCTTTTGAACTCTCAAAAAGAGTTCACAGTCTAAAATGTCCTTCTAAAAATAAGTAGAAATAAGCAAAAATATTACTGTACCACCTGTGAAACGAGAAAATCATAACCTGAAAAAAGATACAAAAAAGCAAAATGTTGTATAAAATATAAAATGTTCGCCGAACAGTTTTTTCTGAGTGGGAGTGAAACTCTACCAGTCTAGTGAGAGGGAAGCTCAATCACTTCCGCTTCTTCTTCTGCTGTTCTTCTTCTGTCTTCAGCTCTCAGGGCAGACTGACCCTGGGCTAATTTCTCCCATCCGGGGATTATTCTGCCCCTTCTTGGGTGAGAGAAGTGAAATTATCTTTTCCTGTGTTTTCGCTCAGATCCTCCTGGACCTGAGAAAGGGATTGTCGAGGTGGTTCTGCTCCTGCACACTGACTCCAGTGATACCAAGTAGCGCCTTTGCCCTTCAGCCTGACTGCATGGGTTGTCCTCTCTGTGACCTGAAATGGACCGGTCCACCTTGGCTCTGACCACTTTCTTTTAAAGACTTTCAGGAGGACCCACTCGGCTTCTGATGTGGTGGTTCCGACCCTGGTCTCTGGTTCTGCTGGGATCTGTTTGGAGAAAGCTGTAACAAGACTGTGGAGAGATCTGTAATAATCACGATGAGACATAGATTGTTCACACTCAGTGAGAAACGGTAAAACCTTGTTTGGGGCCTGGAAATGGCCTCCCCTGTTTGCAGCTCATGTGGGGTCAAACCATGTTTCTGATTTACAGAACCTTCGTACAGACATCAGAGCTAATGGTAAAGCAGTAAACCAATTCATTTTGGTCTGTGCACAGATTTTAGCCAATTTGGTTTTAAGGGTTGATTCATTCTTTCAACCTCCCCTGTGGATGTGGATGGTACACAGTGCCAAATGAGTGTTTTTCCCCAGGGGTCCAGAAATTTTCACTTCCTTGAGTTCCTCATTTTGAAATGTTGTTCCATTGGAGACCTTATTTTCTAGCTGAAAACCGTGTCTAGGGATATAATGATTTATCAAACACTTCACCACAGATTTGCTGTCTTCCTTTTTGTAGGCCATGCCTCCGGCCATCCAGTAAATGCATCCACACACACCAACAGATATCTGAATCCATTTACTCTCTCAGTCATGTCTGTATAATCAATGATAAACTCTTTTCCTTCTATTGGGTCTACTGGGAACTTTTCCAGGTGCTGGCTTCAAGGTTGGTTCTAACATTGAACTGCCTGCACATCTCACATGAATTAATCCAATGCACTGCCATGGTTTCAAAAAAAGGGGTGCCACCTGTGTTCAAGAATTTTTCAACATTTGCATTGTTCCCACTGGTCCTACTCCGTGTGCCTTCTTCCAGGCTACTTTGGTAAGACCTGGTGGCAAAAATGGGACGTCCATCTGGGCTTCTCCAGAGAACCTTCTAATCCTCTGAGGCCCCCTCGGGGCTTCAAACTGATTTTTCCTTCAGGGGAGGAGTCCCCTTTTGTAATTTTATACTTCTTTCAGGGATGGTTCTGGTGTCCACCCTGCTTCCTGAACACAGCATTATGTGCCTGGCTGATATCCTGCACACTGTTTAGCAGCCTGGTCAGCTGCCTGATTACCTTGTGCTATTCTGGTGTTACTGCTGTCATGTCTTCTGCATTTAATGACGGCTACTTTCTTTCCAGCCCCAAACTTTCTCATTTCCTGTTCATTTTTTAATGGGTTTCTGTCCTGCAGTTTACTAAATCCTGTCCTCAGCCACTGTTTAAGTTCCTACATGTACTGCTCCTGCAGCGTATGCAGAATCTGTGTAAATGTTACCTTCTATCCTGCTCCTAATTCCAGAGCAGCTATTACTGCCAAAAACCTTTGCCGTCTACTGCGCTGATGTGCATCTGTCAGTTCTCTGCCTGTACTGTGATAAAATCTGTCCCTGGTTCTTCCACCTCCGCGTATGCCGCCTTAAGTCCTTTTGTGTCATGTCTGAAAGAACACCCGTCTGTGTACAGGTTCGGGCGGCTGTTAGGATGTACTTTGTAGATTCTGGTCTGATTTTTTTCATTAAAACTCCACCTTTTCTGCGCAGACATGTGGTGTACTAGTAGTTATTCTATCTGCCATGTTTAATTCCTTCATGTGTGTATGTGATGTTTGGGGCCTCCAGCACCTTACTCAGCCTCTGTTGTCTCAGTGGTGAGAGTGTGAAAGCCTGAGAGTTCACAAAGGCCACCACACCATGTGATGTCAAATATAATAAAAAGGTGTTCCCATCACTACGTGCGCTGTTTTTGGATTATTTGTTAGCCATCCCTGCTGCATGTCGGGTGCACTCATGATGTCTTTGTTCCATGTTGTCCAGCATTACACTTATGTACATAAGCACTTTCTTATCCCCCTTTTTTCTGGAACAGTACACCATTGCTGTGTGTGCTGTTACAGAAACATCCAGCTGAAATGGCAGAGTGTAATCTGGGTGTGCCAAATGTGCAGCTTGCGAGGAGGGTGGTTTTTAAGGTTAATGAACGCTTCTTCAGCTTTTCTGGTCCATTCAAGCGGCGCAGTGAGTTTTCTCATGCCCTGTTTTTGACAAGATCTCTAAAGGTGCAGTGAGGTCGGTGTAGCCAGGCCACAAAAGTCTGCTATACCCTGTGAGTCCTAGTAAGACAGCAAAACTGTCCTTAACAGGGCGGTTTTGGGTGGACAGAAATGCAGATTTGGTGAGCTGGGGACATCCCTGTGCCAGGTTGGGAAACAACTCTGCCCCAGAAAGTCAACCTGGCGTCTGCAGATTTGGAGTTTGGCTTTGCTAACCTTGTCGCCTTTTTTAGCCAAATGAAGACAATTGCTGTTGCCTCTAGGGCATTCAGCCACAGTGGGTGTGGCGAGGAGAATGTCATCCACGTACTGAATCAGAGTGGTGTTTGGTGGTAATAGGCAATTTGGAGAGAGTCTTTTAGAACCTGATGAAGATTCCTGGAGAAAGCGCGAATCCCTGCGGCAAACACGAGTGTATCTATAACCTATGAGATTTATAGTAAATGCAAAAATGTCCCTGCATTCCTCAGCTAAAGGAAGGCAGAAAAAAATGCGTTGGCCAGATCAATGCAGGTAAACCCGCAATGGTCAGGGTTAAGATTCGTCAGAGCAACATAAGGGATTGGGCACGGGAACGTTAGGGGTGGCCAAACCTGCATTTATGGCCCTTAAATCATGTGCCATGTCCCTTTTTTCTCCACTGGCAGAATGGGTGTGCTCAATGAAGAAGAATGTGCGGACTCTAAAACACCTGAGTTCCAGAGGCCTTCCACTGTATCTTTAATGCCTAGTTCTGCTGCTGGTTTGTGAGGGTATGGGGCTTCCATATTGGTTGGTCGGTGGTCAACTGAAAGGTAATGGGGGAACATTGAATCAGGCCTACATCTGTGGGCCCCACTGCCCAAAGGGTGGAAGGCATTTTTTCCACAATAGCAGCTGCCAGAGGATGGTCTGTTTTTTCCCAACCATGGTGTCTGTCTAACTGAACATGCTCCAGTGTGCCCACATCCGTGGAGTGGTTGAATATGCGATAAGTGTTCCCTGAGGGCGAATAAAAAAGGTCAGGGGTTGCCAAAGGCTGCCAATCCTGTAGGTTCAGGGAGCGTTTTAACACACCTCTAAGTTCAAGTTCTTCATGACCTGGGTGCAGAGCGAAAGAAACATGAGGCTGTCTTCTGGGGTCGGTGGGGACCTTCAGTGGTGCTGAGGGCCAGAGACTAGGCCAGAGACTAGGCTCGTCCCAGGCAGGTAATTGGAGTTGTGGTCCGTATGCACCACGTGCTGGGCCACCTCTGCCTCTGTATGGAGGAGCCGGAGGAGCCATGGCAGGACCATAACACCCATACCCTCCAGGTGGACCATTCTTATGGGGGCAATCTATGGCCCAATGTCCAGGCTCATTGCAGTAATAACACACATCAGCATTACCCAGTCTCCTCTGTGGTCCTTTCTGGAATCCCTTTGCTCTTGGCCCTTCCCGTCCCCCAAAACGATCACCATGTCCCTGATATGGGACCGGGGCCTGATGCCACTGTCCTGCTGTTTCTCGATTTCCAGGAAATGGAGGAGCCTGAGGGGGCTGAGACACTGCACCTTCATACATAATTTTAGATGTTTTACCCTCCTTTTTCTTTTCCCCGACCTTCTGTTTAGCTTCTGCTAATTGCATTTTCAGGAGCTGAGTTTGTAATGTTTTTAATTCACTCTCCTCATTTTGTTTTGCCTCTTTGAGTTTAGATAAATGATGCATCAGATGGCGATCCCATACTCCAGTCTCTGATCCAGGGAGATTGGGATTATCTTCCATATTAGTTTTAACCTGCAACGGTAACCCTCTTAAGACAGCATCTCGGAACCAGTCCCTTTGGGGACCAGCTATGTCTGGATTTGTTCCTTACTGTGCTTGCCACATAGATTTGCACTGATCTAAATATTCTCTAGGATTTGTGTTTGCGTTCCACTCAAATTTTGGAATGGTACGTCCTCTGGTTACTGGATACATTTGTCTAAGAGCTATGCCTATGAGAGCGGAATAAAAAGTAAATGGGTCCCCATCTGGTGTTGTTGTACCCGCAACAAGCTCTATGTCCCTACAGCTGTGTGGCTTCATGCATCGTCCAGCAATGGTCCTGTAATCACCTAGTGCTAACGTGGTGCTTACTGTCAGGGAGTCCAGTGTCTGTAACCATATAGATGCACCTTCTGTGATCGGGGGCAATTTGTCACACAAAGTGGTAAGATCTCCCAGTGTGAATGGCTTGTATCTGTTCCCTGCATTTTGTTGTTGGAACAGTGGACCCATATAAGAAGATTTGGGCTGGGTTCGGGGTCTCATGTTATAGCCATGTCCAGCAAGGGGAGGAGTAGCGTCAGGTACTGGTGGGCATTGGGTTGAGGAGAGAAACATAGCTTCCTCATTTTCAGTTGGTAACTGATTCTGTACTGTAATAGTTGATGCTGCATAGCAGCGTCATAATAAATTACTGTAGTCCAGTGGTCTCTTCTTATCCATTTCCCTGACACTGACATATTAACCGAGCCCTCGCGGGGTTTGCATCTGGTTTCAAAGGTGTGACCAATTCCATATCACTAGGTGAATAGGAAATATGCGGGTGGAATACTTTATTGGGCCAGAAGCTGGCTGCAATTTGTCCCGTAATACTCAGTCAGCAAATGGGTCAGTTAGAGGGGCCTGTGAAATGAATGATCCTCCAAGAGACAATGCAGACCCTCCTGTGTAATGTGAGCAGAGAGAGGTGGGGGCTAAGGGGGAGAGGGGAGGGGGCGATGTTGAGCCAGGAGGAGGCTGAGCATGTACTGGCGGTAAATCACACACGCTCACTTGTCCCCCAGTAACTTACAACATGGGTATAAGCCAGTAGGAGGAGAAGAAAAAAAAAAAAAAAAAAAAAAAAAAAAAAACCCCCCCCCCCAAAAAAAAATGGGGCCATGGTGTGTGATATAAGTGGGCTGATTTGCGAGAAGTTCATATGATGGCGCATTTCAACTGTACTGCTATCTTTATCTGGTCGATTTGTCAGTCAGCTCATGGTCACTACTTTGCCACAGCAAACCATCTGTGACCAAAAATTTTGCGTTCTTTTGTTTCGTCTCAAAACTCCTTCCATTTTCCTCTGCCGAACCATCTGCAGTCTCTACACTGTTTGGTCAGCCAAGTCTTTGTCCTGTTTTTTGAGCCCTTCACCTTCACCAAACCACTTGCCAACATTCTCTCTATCTGTCTTGCTTTTTCCATCTTTCGACAATTCTGCATGTATTTAGAATCCATCCGTTTAACCAACTTCTGCTCCTCTCTGTATTCATGTGATTTCTTAATAGCAGCTTTCATTATTAGGAGCTGATTCTCTATGGTCTTCCATGAATCCTTCTGTTTTTCTGGACTAATATCCATTTCTCTATTAAAATTCACCTTCCATCTCTTATAACAACTACTATCCTTTTTTTTTTAAAAAAGAATATTAATGCGTTATCTCAGTCACTCACTCATTCAGTTCTGGGCAAACGGAACGTATGGCACACTATGTCCCGAATTCCCGGCCCAATTGAAAGTTCTCTAATCGACCCTCAAGACACCAGAACACATCCACCCCCCAGGAGCCTGTTTTCAGTGGCCAGTCCTTATTATCACCAGACTGAACACTTATCCAGTCCCCCAGCCTTTCACACCGTTTTTTTATAACCCGCACTGGGAGCCACTCGCTGCTTTGACTTTCGCACACACAACCGCTTTCATTCACTCGTGTTTTCCTAATTAGTCTGTTGTTGCCGAGGTGTGTGTGTGTTGGCTCACAGCTCATGCATTTAACTATAAATCTTGTCTGATTTTTTGCTGGTGTGTTGGTTATTCCCTTTTTAATTCTGAAAAGTCTGTTGTTGGTTATTTATCTCCAACTTCACAGCTCATTCTTTATCTTACGGTGTTATCTCCACCGCTTATATTGTTCCTGTGTTTATGCAGACGTCTGTAATATGAGTTTTCACAGAGAAATATTTCCGTTACTCATTAAAAACAGCAATCAGCAGTCTGTCTTTTGTTATCACCGTTCGGTTTTCTGGACAGAAAGCTGCATTCAGTCACCTGCTATGAGAGCCGCTCTGCTCCAAGCTGCTCCCCAGTCACACACAAGTTTCACCTCACTCGCCTAAGAATGTCTGTAACACAGATTATTTCCTCTTGCGCACAGCTCATGAGTTTTTTCACCAAAAAGCCTGGTACTTGCTGAATCCTGTATTCAGCTCACAGTTCATTCATTTTATCACAAAACCTGGTCTTGTGGATTATTTTCTCCACTCACAGTTTATCACTTCACAGGACTTATTCTCAGACTATGTGCTTGTGCTTTATTACGTCTGTAATCCGGTTTTACTGAGGCAGAACTCACGTAAAACACGGCATTCACACCCGAGTGTTTATGCCTGGTCTCAGTGTATTCACTTTTCTGTAGAATTTGAGGTTTCTCACTTTCCTCGGGCCTCTAACCCAGCTTAACAACAGTAGTCCTCCGTCGCAGGACTACTCTGAACCGCCACGTTCGAGAAACTACTATATTTTCCACACAATACCACCACTAAGTCTTGTAATTCTCTTAAAACAAAACATCATATTCACCAGTTTAAATCCTAGTCAACATTTATGACACTCTTTTTCTTAAGTTTTGGCAGACTTACTAAAACAACATCGGACACATATTAAATTTAAGCCTATCGAAAATCCAAAAGCAGAGTTTGATTAAAACAGCTTCTGCTTACCCCCCCCCTTTTCTGTAAGTTTTTTGCGCTAGCCTGTGTCTGATGTCCGTTGCTCCTCGTCAGTGATCCCAAATTTTTCACCTGGCCTTCCAAATCCCGGACGAGCCCCCAATTTGTCGAAGCCATCTCTGCTTCCCCGGGTCCGTTGATTGGGTACAGGTTTAAAAAGGTAGAAAATAAAACTCAAAGTATAATCAGCTGATGTTTCGCCTCTGCAGAACGAGAGATGGACCCAGCCAAAAACCTGCGAGGCCCAACTCTGTCTCTCTCCTGCTTCCAGCTCGTTTTATTGAGTCTCAAGGGTGTGTTCAAAACATATACATATATCATGTCACTCGTGCATAACATAAACATTCCTTAAGGCCAAATAAGGGAGTGTTTCTAGGTTATTTTTCTTCTAACAAACTCATCTTATCTTACCTTCTCTACCCCCATCCGGTAATCACTTGTCGTTCACCAATTTATGACTTTGCACTTTCTATGCTTCACTCCCTAAGCTTGACTCCCTTCTCCTCTATCTGCACATTCCAGTTACACACATAGATAGTTTATATTCTACAGCACCTAAGATGAAAATTTCAGACCCCTCCATGATATCTAAGTGGGAGAATTTGCAAAGTCGCAGGGTGTAATACTTATTTTCCTTACTGTAGCTCCTATAAAAAAAGTTACCGAAACATTAAATCTTCTGAGACTGATCTGCCTCTGAACCCGAACAATATTCACTGATCAGATGCTGACATCTTCAAAGCTCCGACCCCTGAGAACAGGAAGTGTCATGTTTTCCTTTTAAAGGTCCATATTTGATGTCCTTCACCTAATTAATGTTAAGCTGTCCCAAGCGACAGATAACAAGATGGTCTAAAATAGAATCCAGTGCTGACTTGTTTGGCTGGAAGGTGTGGCCGTGGCGGCGTTGCAAAGTCTGATGTTACACCATGGCCATACGTTTGGCTCTAAATTACACATGCATGGTCCGATTTACTTCAAACTGAAAATGGTTGATCTTTGTCAGCCCCCAAACAGCTCAATTGGATTACGTTAGAATTTCGATCAATAATGCCCCCTAGAGCACTTAAAGTACTCTATCTCCCTCCTACATCATCGGATCCACTTAAAATGTAGTATACATGATCATGGGTCAATGCCGAAGATGTTGCCACAGTCAATAGATTACATCATTTTAGCCCCTCCCACTAATAAACATGTGAGTGCTGCTTCCATCTGGAAGGTCCGATTCGCTCCAAACTGAATTTAGTTGATCTTTGTAAGCCCCTAAACAGCTCTATTGGATTACATTGGAATTTGGATCAACAGCGCCCCCCAGGACATTTCAAGTGCTCTATCTGCCTCATACATCATCGGATCCACTTCAAATGTAGTATACATCATCAGGGATCAGTGCTGAACATGTTGCCACAGTCAGTTCATGACATCATTTCTGCACCGCCCACTAATAAACAACTGAGTACAGCTTCCATCTGGAAGGTCGGATTTCCCCCAAATTTTAAATGCTTCTCGCCAGACCAGAACTCTGCATGACCAAAGATCATATAACATGTCGCTCACAGTCCCACCTATTGGCGATGTGTGGAATTGAACGGCGGCCTCATCGGTGGGGTGCAGGTGGCGATGCCAGGCTCCTGCGGTCGCTGCACGGTGAGCTGTGAGGGCCTTCGGTACTACTTGCAGCTTTAATTACTATTGCTTTTATTGACTTCTAAAGACAATATAGGTGGCAAAAGTTTTGAAATAATTTATCAAGGTGTCATTATTTTACATTGCAAGATTCAGACATTTTAAAATGGCTGTGTAAACAGAATACACAACATATACTGAATGTATTCAAGCAAATACAAGTAAGCTAGCTTTGATAAATCTTATATAAACTACGCACACTTGAGAAAACATTAAAAAGAGATTTTCCAGTCCTTACGCAGGGGTAGATTGCTCTGGAGGAGCTGAAGAATGACTGACCCAATGTGTTTCTTGTGGGTCTAAAGTTCCTTAGAAAAATTAAGGATGTCATCCAGATATGCCAAAAACATAATGCACTAACATATCCCATATCGTTCTCTAGAGCTTTGGTTAACCCGAACAGCATCACAAGAAGCTCGTAGTGACCTGTGGGGTTGTTAAATGAGATTTTCCACTCATCCCCTCCCTAATTCTGACCAAATGGTGAGCGTTTCTAGGGTACAATTTAGTAAAGATGCAAGCTCAATGGATAAGGTTGAACGCCATATTCATTAGAGGAAGAGGGTAACGACTCTTAACCATTATTTTAATGAGTCCTCGATAATCTATATGCGGACTTAGGAAGCCATCCTTGTGCCTACGAAGAAGCAGCCAGCTCCTGCTGGTGATGATGAGATGCGAATAATGACATCTCTGAGTGCTTCATCGATGTATGTTTGCATGGAGACTCTCTCAGGAGAAGACAAGGAGAAAAGATACCCCTTAGGGGGGCAAGTACAGGTCAATCGTAGGGTCTATGTGGGGGCAAAGTGGTAGCTTTGTGTTTGCTAAAGACTTCCTTATGGTTTTGGTATTCCTTAAGAACCTTAGAATGATCTGGGTTGGTATCTTCAGTCTGCCCTGAGCTAGAGACATTAAGGCAAGAGGACAAACATTGCCCTCGCTAGAGTTGTCAAAATAATCAAAATATCTATAACCGATACCGAAAAACATGAAATACTCAAAAGACTTGTGGTCAAAATCAATATAAACTGACCCAGTATTATTTGTCGAAATTTTCACACGTTTTCCGGTAGCAGTGCAGCAAAACCAGAGACACTCAGCCCCTTCCCTCACTGAATTTCTGCTGGAAATTTTAAACTTCTAATATGATAACTACAGCCAGAACAAAAACAAACAAAAAAAAAAACAAAACATATGTTTACCTCTTTAGGCAACAGGGCAAACACAAAAGTTTTTGATAAAAAAGATTTAAAGGGGTGGTGAATAAGACATTGTTAAACATCTGATCATCATTAGTACTTATTTCTCATGTAACATGTGAAAGCAAACTTCAAAGTGAATTATGTTCTGTTGTAGCTCAAGTCACAAAGTAGGAACAGAGCTGACAGCGATTAAACTCACTGAAAATGGCCCTCATCCATCTAATCAGTAATCCATCCTTCCATGCAGCACGCCAGCCAAAGAGATCTTGAAGCAGCTTGCTGTTCATCATCCCTCCATCTATTTTGGCTAAAGCTCCAAAAAGTAATTGGACTGTTCATGTAAGTGTCATGATTACAGAAACAGACAAACACATCCCTCTGTGGTTTGCACTTCATCTTTTTCTATTTCTCTTTTATCACCGCTTTGCATTTCTCTCTCTTAGCCACTCCAGCAGAGCCAGTGGTCAGGATTTGTTGTACAGTCCTGGACTGAAACATTACACCTTGTTCCAATGAAAAAATCCGTTAGTGTTCTTCCCAACAAGATTTTTTTTGCATGTGTCTTTGAGATTTGTGTGTGTTGAGAAAACAGATGTAATATCACAGAGAACATCTGTCTCCAGTGTGTTAAGAAGGGGAATGAATATGCAAAGCTGTACACTTGGATGGATTTAATGTATACTTGAGCCTGACTTTCAGTGCGGGCTGAAGTGTGTGTGAAAGGCTTTCATCAGCTTTTATAGCTCCATAAATACGCCTCTGGATGGTTGAAGGACTGTAGTAATATTGTTAATTTGTAGTGATATGATCCATGAAAGTGTAGGACTACTGTAAAGCAGATAAAAATGAATGGTGGACACTGTTCATACATCAGTATTCAATTATATTTTGAGTACAATACAATTATAGACAAGCACAGAGACCCAAGACTCAGGGTAAAGCCCACCAACTAATTAGTTTATTGTTTATCCTGAGATGCACAAAAGACAATGTACGAAAAGGGGTTCACAAGATGAAACAAGAATTTGGCAATATTTTTGGGAAAAGTAAGAATCTCCACTTTTTTGTGTTTTCACAAGTAAAGGTTTCATAAATCACAAACTGTATTTAAAAGTCTGCAATCAGAATAGTGTATTCCATTCCAGATTTGCCTAATCCATATATTAAAGTTAATATGCTTATGTTATTCAAAATGTTTTTCTAATGTAGAATTCTCTCTTTTGAATTTAATTTGTACGAAATATTGCATCTACAGGGGTTGGACAATGAAACTGAAACACCTGTCATTTTAGTGTGGGAGGTTTCATGGCTAAATTGGACCAGCCTGGTAGCCAGTCTTCATTGATTGCACATTGCACCAGTAAGAGCAGAGGGGTGAAAGGTTCAATTAGCAGGGTAAGAGCACAGTTTTTTCCAAAATATTTAAATGCAACAACATTTTGGGTGACTACCAGAGTTCAAGAGGACAAATTTTTGGTGAGTATGCTGGCGCATCTGGACCAAGACGCAATCTTTTTGATGTATCAAAAGCCCACGGTATCCCGGGGCATGTCAGCACACCACCAAGAAAGGGCGAACCACATCCAACAGGATTAACTGTGGAGCAAGAGGAAGCTGTCTGAAAGGGTGTTCGGGTGCTAACCCCGGGTTGTATCCAAAAAAAAAAAACCAGCTGCCCAAATCACGGCAGAAATTAATGGCACCTCAAAATCTCCTTTTCCCCCAGAACTGTCCGTCGGGAGCTCCACAGGGGCAAATACCGGCCGGGCTGCTTAGCCAAACCCTTTTGGGCACTATGCCAATGCCAAACGTCGGTTTCAATGGTGCAAGGAGCGAAAAATTGGGCTGTGGACAATGGGAAACATTTATTGTTCTCTGATAGTCCACCTTTACTTTTTTCCCCACCCGGGGAGGGGTTACGGTGGGAGAAGCCCCAAAGAAGCTCCCACCAGACGTTGGCCCAGAGTGAAGCATGGGGGACGTGATGGTTTGGGTGCCATATCATGGATTCCCTTTGGGCCCCCTACGTGCTAGATGGGCGCGTCACTGCAAGGACTATCAAAACCCTTTTTTGAGGACCATGTATCCCGTGGTTCAAAAATTGATCCTGAAGGCGGTTTTCCGGGTTTTCAGGGTGACAATGCACCCCCTACACACAGAAGACTGGTGAAAGATTTGGTTTGATGAAAATGAAAGGAAGTGAACATCCCCAGCCTACCAGTCACCAGATCTAAATATTTTTGAGCCCCTTTGGGGGGTTTGGAGGAGCGAGTCAGGGAAAGTTTTCCTCCCCCAGTATCACGTAGTGACCTGGCCTATCCTGCAAGAAGAATGGGCTTAAAACCCCTGACCACGGCAGGGCTTTATAGTCATTCCAAGACGAATTTGACGTGATTGGCTGCAAAAGGAGGCCCTACACCATACTAATAAATTATTGTGGTCTAAAACCAGGTGTTTCAGTTTCATTGTCCAACCACTGTAGGCAGTCCTTTGAGATTGAGATTTTGTGCACACTGATGTTGCAATGACAACTATGATTCGATATATGGTGGAGCTCTACCCAAGCTATATTTATGGTTTTTAAACTTTCCTCTTTAGAACAGGTTTTTGATGATATTCCTTCTTTAGAAAGCTAAAAGTGACACAAACCCAAAATTGGAATACATTCTTCAAATAAAGCATTATACACTGCTCAAAAAAATAAAGGGAACACTCAAATAACACATCCTAGATCTGAATGAATGAAATATTCTCATTGAATACTTGTATGTTCTGTACAAAGTTGAATGTGAAAGTGGAAAAACACACTACAGGCTGATCCAACTTTGATGTAATGTCCTTAAAACAAGTCAAAATGAGGCTCAGTATTGTGTGTGGCCTCAGTGCCTGCATGACCTCCCTATAACGCCGGGATCTCCTGAGACGGCGGAAAAGGCTCCTGAGGGATCTCCTCCCAGACCTGGACTAAAGCATCCCCCCAAATCCGGGCGTCTGTGGTGCAAAGGGACATTGGTGGGTGGAGCGAGACATGATGTCCCAGATGTGCTCAATCGGGTTAGGTTGGGGAACGGGAGGCCCGTCCATAGCCATGCGGGCCCCCCAAAGAAATGCCCCCCCACACCATTATGACCAAAAGCCAAAAACCCGTCATGCGAAGGATGTTTCAGGCAGCAGATGCCTTCCCCGGTATTTTCCAGACTCGGTCAGTCTGTCAATGGCCCCAAAGTGAACCGCTTTCATCTGTGAAAAAGCACAGGGCGGGGAGGGCGAATTTGCCAATCCTGGTGTTCTCTCAAATGCCAAGGTCCTGCACGTTTTTGGGCTGGAGCAAACCCCATTTTTGGACATCGGGGCCCCCCCTAACATCCTCAGGACGGTTTTAACTGTTGGCCGACACATGCACATTTTTGGCCCGTGGAGTTTATTTTGCAGGTATGGCAGTGTCCTCCTTTTCCCTTGCACAAAGGGGGAGGTAGCGAGTATGCTGCGGGTTGTTGCCCCCTACGCCCCCCCCCGTTCCTGGTGTACTGGCCCGTCTCCCGTAGCGCCTCCCGGGTCTGGACACTAGCGACACAGCAAACCTTGCCACAGCTCGCATTGATGTGCCATCCTGGTGAGTGCATCCGGCCCCTAGGGGGGTTGTAGATCGTCTCATGCTACCCCGGTGTGAAAACACCCCAACATTCAAAATGCCAAAACATCAGCCAGAAAGCATAGGTACTGAGAAGGGTTGTGGTCCCCCCCTGCAAACCCCCCTTTATGAGTATGTCTTGCTAACGCCATAAAGATTTCCCCCTGTGCTTGTCGTCTAATTGGCGTATCTCTCTTTGATAGTATTCTCTCTCTTTATCTGATTCAGTATTTGTTGTCGATATATTTAACACAGTAGTCTTCGCGATTGTCAATCAGTGTGCTGTTCCTAAGTGGACATGTTTTTGTAATTTTCATCCAGAAGCGTTTTGGATTTATCATTCGGTGATGGGTTTATAATGTGTTGTTTAAGTGTTCCCTTTATTTTTTTGAGCAGCGTATTTATGTATATGTGGTAAGGCCTCAAATTATTACTCCATTAATTTAGTACATGGACGAATTAGGTTCACATTTCAAAGCATCCATAAATATTTCAGTTTTTTTTAATAATTTTTTATTTCTTTATTACTACAGCATATTTTTACATCATTTAAACTGTTTATGTGTCTTGCTAAATAAAGCCTAACATTTGGCTGGTCAACCTGCACGGCTGTGAGCAGCAGTATGTCAGCTGCAGACCAGCCATATTTTGTAGTAGTTGTTGGGAAATTATGGCCTGTTTGGCTATCAACTGCTATTACAATAGTCCTCAATTTACTAATTTTTAGTTAATAATAACCAAGCGTGTGTAGTTTTGATATAGATTGAAGGTTTACCATTATGCTCTGGTTGTTCTCTACTGATTATTTGGAATCTATAGCCAAACACTTTAAGTCTACATAGGTTATTGTTCTTTATAAGTATACCTGTTGTTCGGGCCTTGGGGGTAGTAGATTCACATAGTGTTTCTGACCTGTGGTTATCATATCTCTCAGCATATATGTGAATTGCGTACACCCTGATACAAGGTTATTTAGACTTAATCGTGGTGTTTTCGTGCTATACCAAAAACAGCAAGCAACTGAACCTACATATAGTAAGGTATGTTAATTTTCAACGTACCAGCGACAGCGCCAGTAGCTGAAAGACAAGGCTACTATGGTTTATGTAGTCTAGCCGTGACAAAATTGGCTAAAACATAGAATTGTTTGGCGCCACACTAAACAAAGGAGCAAGGACTGTTAGGGATTTCAGGTAACTAGCTTTAGCAACTTAGACAAAAAGACCAGCGTCTACAAAGCTCCCTGAAGGTGTGTAATGTTGAGTGTGTGTGAGTTAATAAGAGAGGAAGAGGAGGTGGCTCATGTTGGTGTAGCTGTCTTACTTTAATTCTAATATAGTCTTTTTAAAAACTTAATTACTCCTGTTGTAGATGAAAATAGCTTTTTTAGGATGATTATTCCCTCTGTTACTGGATGATGTGCACTGGAACGTTTTTTAAACAAATTGGTGTCAGGCTCAGAGTCCTAAAGGCCTTGTTACTTTCTAAGGCTATTATTATTCTTGTGCAATTCTGTTCAAAGGTGCTTTAAAATATTTTATAAGAAACACTCATGCCAACCAATGTCAAATAATGTCTGTGTAATTTATCTATATTTATGACAGATAGTAGGAAACGAGAAACATGGCAGATACATAAAAAAACAAAAATTTTCCGCTGTTGTTGGACATGTCTCTTTTTTGTTTAAGTGTTTATGTTTTTATTGTAATTTAAACATCTTATTGCCTAAAATGTTGCATTATCGCATTTTAGCTCATGTCTCATTTACACTTTTACCCAATTTTCAGCGCTGTGTAAGCAGACAGTGTGATTAGGCAGCTCCCACTTATTTCTTGGTGTTTATTTTTAAGTTGGGCTGACAGAACCAAGGAGAACAGTAAGAAGAGATGAGGGGTTCTGACTGTTTTTGTGAATGGTAGATGGTGCAACTCTGGGCATTTAACTATCAAAGAGATGCTCTGCAAAAAGAACATTGAGTTGTTAGCTGTTGGCATGAGGCCATATTATTTGCCAAAGTTTACACGTTATCTTATTGTATTTTCCTCAACTGCTAATGTAGCAGCTACCTATGACGTCATCCACGTTATCAGCAGAATGCAAACCCAGCATCCCTGGCTCTTTTTCCTGATATCCGGGTATTTTAATCATGTCTCCCTATACTCCTGTTTGGACCCACAGGCATGTTTACAACATGAAAGATGCAGTACAAACATTTCTGGAACTTTCAAAGTAAATTGTTAACCGACTTCCAGCAGAACTTCAGGGGGGTAACAGAGAACTTCCCATGATGCCAAAGTCACTCTCTTCTACGACGGTGACGACCGGGACAAGAGAGGCACAGCGCGCTAATGTCTCTTTGCTGGCAAGCAGACATAAACTCTTCAAACTGGATCCAAGGGTGTCATTAGATCACGCGATCATATGCACAGGTTAAGTACGAATGAATCACTGTTTATGTATCTGGTATTCATTCATGAACGGGGTAATTAAGGTACAAGTGTGGCTTGACTTTTCTTTCTGAGGTCTACAGAACAGCTCTGGAGGTTAGCTGTAGCTAACCTTTTGTTCACGGAGTTTCTTCAAACATCGTCGTCGCCTGGACAACTTCTCCTCAACACGGTTCAAACGAGGTTAGGATTTGGGCAGAGAGATATTTAGGATGAAATGATCTGAACGTTTTAATTTTATGAAGTTTGGTTTTGTTTGTGTTGAGCTCAGCTATCTTGGTGCTAGCAGGCTATCTGCTCAACACGTGCTCAGTTTTGTGTTCTGTGTTTGTGTGTTTTTAAAGTTAAGACAAACTTTATTTAAAGGGTGATTTTAAACACAGAAGATTGATCATAACGCGCCATCCGCTCTTATGCACTTTAACCCTTTATTTTAAAGGTGTGTGTTTGATTCTGGTGCTAAGCTATAATTGTCTTTTGTTAGCTTTAACTGCTAACAGTTAAGAACACGTGCTTGCTGCTAAAGAATATTTACCCAGAAAGGTTGTTAGTTTTCAATCCAGTAAATAATATTTTCCTAAACATTATTTTGCTAGACTTGATAACTAAGTAACACAATTAAGCCCAATTTCTCCAGAAAGATTTGTCTCTTTTCCAAAATATTTCCTTGAATATTTTACCACTTCCTTAATAATATTTCTTTGAATATTATTTTAATAAGTAAAGGCAGCTAATGAGACACCATTGAGAATTAGTCATCCAGAAGGTTGGTTTTATTTCAGCAGATCATTCTTTAAAACATTATTTTATTAAAATAATATTTTATCTGATCTTGCATTGTGAATGGTTGTCTAAACGTTTGCTGATTATTGCCTAAGTTAGTTCCAAGACTAACTTAACCTCATTTCCAGATTCTTCAAGATAATCCTTGGTTCTCAAACATAAACATTGCATGGTAATGTTGCATCACTCTTTTGGTTATGGTTTCAACCATCTTTAATCAACTTGTTTATATTGTACATAGCCGTTAGTCTTCCTTATTCTTTGATTCTGCTTGGTAGTTTAGTTGGATTGTTTTAGCATAGTAAAGAGTTTGTTGATTGAAATATGTTTGACTTTGAGTTGACTTATTTTTGTTAGTAAATTCTTGCATTTTAAGAAATTGTGTGAATTTATTCCATGTGTGTGCAGAGTTTTGCTGTTCAATAATGTCAGAGCTTTGTTCACTCTTTTCGATTTTGTCCTGATACCACCGCCTTTCTGGGCTGGTATTCACAGGACAACCCTTAACAGACCGAAATATTATTTGATAAAATATTAAAGTATTAATATTAAATATTAAATAATATATTCTGATTCATAGTCACAACACTCCACTCTCTCCACCTTCACTCACTATATAACGTGTTGCACCAGAGATAATTAAACAGCAGACTTATTGTATGCCAATACCAAGGAGGCATACTACTCACCCCCTCTCCCTCCCCTGGGGGGCACAGACCACAACCTGGTTCATCTTCAGTCTATGTTGATGAGACTGAAGAAGCTCTCAAGGATTGTTTTCTGTTGCTCTTGTTATTTGCTAGATTCTGTCATTTGCCTGCCAGCTCCATGCCAGTTACACTGCCCATGACTGATGCCCTGTTTGTCTGTTGTAAGTTTTAATTTATTGTCATTGTGATAACCTAATTATTTTGTAATCAGGATATTTTGTGATTTTCTTTTACTGATAAAAATGCATCACATATCATTATCACAATGCAAAAGGCATTGAATGTATTTTATTTTGTGATAAAAGCTTAGATAAATAGATAATTTCATTGTTTAGGAAAAGGTTAAAAAACAATTTTTAAATACAAATGAGTAAAATTTTTGTTAACGGGCTAAAAAATAAAACCCCAGGTCTATTTAATTCATGGTTATTTAATGATGTTGAGGGTACTCAGGATAAGTAGTTCAATGGGGAGATGGCAGGGGGTGCAAGTAAGACTGGTGGAGAACGGTAATTTGATGTTTGTGCATGGATATTGCATGGGCAAGGGAAACTTTTTTTAAATTGCTTGCTGCTAAGTTTTATACAGCTTGGGCCTACATTACTTGCTCCATGGGACTGCGGAGGAATTCTGGCTGGATCTTCATGACAAAGGAATGAGTTGGAGCTGGTTTTCAAGGACCGAGTTGGAGGGTCTAAGCTAGGCTGCTTTCTGGGTGGATTGCCTTTTTAAGAGCTGAAGCCAGCCACTCATCTGCATCACAGGGAGAGAGTCGTGAGTTTTTAAATTCTTTATTCTGCTGCACACTAAAAAAGCCAAAGGTTATATTTTGTTTCTTTGTAAATATTATTGCTATTGTTTGGAAAAACCTCTTGAGAATCAACTATTCCTCTAGACACCGTTTATATACATTGGAACATCTCTTTCACCATAGGTTAAGTGGAGTTTAAGATGAACTTAGATCAAATTGTTGTTCACATAAGCTAGCCGGCCAAGCGGTGAGAGGGTCCTTCTCAAACCGCATTATAGCAGGAGTATCCAGCCAGCTGGACCCAGTATAGTGTAATGTTTTTTACTATTTGGAGGAAGTACTTTGAAGAGTTGAAAAGAATAATCAGGGAATACAGTGACACTATGACCGAGGACCGAGTCTTGTTATTCCTATAGATGCTTCAGTGTTACTACAAACTGTAAGATAGTGTTGAAAGAGTGGGCTCCGCTTCTTCCTTCCCTGGGTTTAGTAGAACTGCTAAAGGACACATAGTGGGACCACTGCGCAGCATGATAAAAATCTTCCTCTCCCGTCTCTGTTCCTGTTTTGGAGGATCCGGCTGATCCCTCCGCTCCTGTTCCAGAAGGTCTGGCCATTGCCTGTGCTCCTGTCCCACAAATTTCAGCTACCATCTCTACCTTCCCTGCCTCAACTTCTTCTACTCATCGTAGGTGGTGCCGTCAGCTGTCTGTCTCAGGTTTAGTCTCCAATGGTCCCACTGATACATCTGCTTCGACGTCCCCATCTCTACCTCATCTTCTTGATGCAGACATCACAGGTGTCACAAGACCTCCATTTCCGTCCCGGGGGATCTGGCCACCGTTTCCATTCCTTCTCCAGTGTCACCTGCTTTTACCCTAGCAACTTCCAGCGGCCTGCAGCACAGTGCACCACACATCACATCCAAATCAGCAGTAGTGGCAACGGCAGCGGTCACTTCATCCACAGCTGCAGTTTCCATGGCCTGTCCAGCTTTCCTCTGCATCCAGGACCATGAGGGCTGCAGAGCTTACTCCATGTCGCCTCAGAGCCCAATACAAATTGAATCAGAGCTTCAAAGCCCACTGCATGTCACTTCAGAGCATCAAGGTCCTGGCCAGCATTCTCAAACCCAGAATTCCCTTGAATCACCCGCTCCAGCAGTTCTGACATCCTGAGCAGCAGCAATCAAAGACCCAGTCCAACCCTAGTCTTCTGCTTGCCGCTGTTGACACTATCGATATTATCACAGAGTTTCTTTAACATTATCAGTATCATTACCGTCTACTCCTCCTGGTTAATCATCATCACAATCATCTTCATTTTCACTTCCGTTATCCTCTCCATTGATGTCATCCACACCTTCTGCCTGATTTCCTGGAGGGGTTCAAGAACGAGCTGCCTTGCATTCCTGTTCCTGAGCTCTTCGACGAGGGGGACCAGGTGGCCTCTCCTTCTCCAGAGCTCCGTCTAGGGTTTTCTTGGCTTCCATGCTGCTCTCTAGAGGTCCATCGATACTTTTCCTGGCTGCACTGCCATTCTCCAGGGTTCCTCTGAGGGTTCCAGCAGTTCCACCACTGTTCCTCAGCGTACCTTCCGAGGGTTCCAGCAGTTTCACCGCAGTTTTCCAGTGTTCCTCATAGGGTTCCAGTATTTCCACCGCTGCTCTCCAAAGAGAGGAGAGGGCAAGCCAAACCGAGGTGAGTGTAATCCAAGTAATGGGCAGGCACAGGTGGGTTGAATGAGCCAGCCTCCTCATCTATGCGCATGCTCTGTGGCTTACCAGGACGACCTCCCAGTCGCCTGCCTGAACTCTGTTTTTCTTTCATGTCCTCCTTCTGAGGTCCCCTTCACCTGCCCTGTTTGGGTTCTTTTTTGTTTTGTTTTGTTGGAGGGGCTATTGTTATGACCCTAGAGTGTTAAGGTTTAGGTTTATCTTTGTGTTTTTTATTATGTTTCTCAATTTGCTATATTCGGTTATCTGCATATATTGGTTTAATCTCTTCTTTCACTTGCTCAGCCTTAGCAGCCAAATGTCCCTGTCCATTACTTGGATTACTGTTGCCTGTGTTTGCCCTTCCCTCTCCTCTGCCCTATATATAATTAAATTCAATTCAGTCAGTCATCAGTCAGACAGTCAGTCACATATATATGTCCAACCCCTGTATATACATACAGGGGTTGGACAATGAAACTGAAACACTTGGTTTTAGACCACAATAATTTATTAGTATGGTGTAGGGACTCCTTTTCGGCCAATACAGCGTCAATTCGTCTTGGGAATGACATATACAAGTCCTGCACAGTGGTCAGAGGGATTTTAAGTCATTCTTCTATCAGGATAGTGGCCAGGTCACTACGTGACACTGGTGGAGGAAAACGTTTCCTGACTCGCTCCTCCAAAACACCCCAAAGTGGCTCAATAATATATAGATCTGGTGACTGTGTAGGCCATGGGAGATGTTCAACTTCACTTTCATGTTCATCAAACCAATCTTTCACCAGTCTTGCTGTGTGTATTGGTGCATTGTCATCCTGATACACGGCATCGCCTTCAGGATACAATGTTTGAACCATTGGATCCACATGGTCCTCAAGAATGGTTCGGTAGTCCTTGGCAGTGATGCGCCCATCTAGCACAAGTATTGGGCCAAGGGAATGCCATGATATGGCAGCCCAAACCATCACTGATCCACCCCCATGCTTCACTCTGGGCATGCAACAGTCTGGGTGGTACGCTTCTTTGGGGCTTCTCCACACCGTAACTCTCCCGGATGTGGGGAAAACAGTAAAGGTGGACTCTTCAGAGAACAATACATGTTTCACATTGTCCACAGCCCAAGATTTGCGTTCCTTGCACCATTGAAACCGCCGTTTGGCATTGGCATGAGTGACTAAAGGTTTGGCTATAGCAGCCCAGCCGTGTATATTGACCCTGTGGAGCTCCTGACGGACAGTTCTGGTGGAAACAGGAGAGTTGAGGTGCGCATTTAATTGTGCCGTGATTTGGGCAGCCGTGGTTTTATGTTTTTTGGATACAATCCGGGTTAGCACCCGAACATCTCTTTCAGACAGCTTCCTCTTGCGTCCACAGTTAATCCTGTTGGATGTGGTTCGTCCTTCTTGGTGGTATGCTGACATTACCCTGGATACTGTGGCTCTTATTACATCACAAAGACTTGCTGTCTTGGTCACAGATGCACCAGCAAGACGTGCACCAACAATTTTTCCTCTTTTGAACTCTGGTATGTCACCCATAATGTTGTGTGCATTTCAATATTTTGAGCAAAACTGTGCTCTTACCCTGCTAATTGAACCATCACACTCTGGTCTTACTGGTGCAATGTGCAATCAACGAAGACTGGCTACCAGGCTGGTCCAATTTAGCCATGAAACCTCCCACACTAAAATGACAGGTGTTTCAGTTTCATTATCCAATCCCTGTATATATATATACATATTCATATACATACATTATATATATATAATATATATATATATATATATATATATATATATATATATATATATACAGTGCCTGCCACTTAAAGGAAGACAAACTGAAGACTAAGTCGTATTCCCTTCAAGAAACCACTCGTTGTTACCAGAAGAAACTTCTCCATTAGGTGCATGGATGAGCCTCCGTCTCCAAAGCCTCTCCAAACTCACTAGTTTCAGCATCAGGGAAAGACAGGTTGAGTTGATTGATTTATTTCTATTATTGAATTTATTATGTGTTTGTTATGATTCTGGCACGTCTGCTCTAGCCTGTCTCTCTGGCTGCAATCAGCAGATGAGATGCACCTGGTGACTGCTGCAGTGCAGTGCAATCTGTGGCATTCCAAGCATCTGTGTCTTCCCTGATATATACTGACTCTGACAAGCAGACGGTGCCAAATTTTTGAAAGCCATCGTGTGAGTAGATATACAGCGTTCCTTCCTGACTGATCGTTGTTTTGACCTTGCCTTGCCTCTTGGATTTTTGCCTCTGCCTGCCCCTTGTCGGACTGTTTGGATTTTGGTTTTGACCCTGTTTCCTGCATCTGGTTCATGCCTCTGCCTGCCCCTTGCCTGACGTCTCTTGTTCCGATCATTGACCCAGTTTCTGTCCCTGGATAATTGAGCCAGCCTAGCCCTTGGATTATTCAGCCTAAAGTCACCTGTCTCTCTCACCTGCGCTGTGGAGATCCCTACCTTCTACCCACTGAGGTTTCCCCTCTGGGTTTCACGTTTAACCCAAGACAAGAACAGGTTAGTGACTTTTCTGATCCTTGCAAGATTTGGAGAAACTACAAGTCACTAATCCTTCTTTCTGCTTCAGTGATTCCTGGAAGCTGTGTGGAGTTTAACCTCAGTGACGTTTTCCTGTGGCTGAATAAACTTTTTAATCTTTCAGTTCTGTGTCTGGCTGAATCTTGGGTCCGCCTTTTTCTAATTCGTAATAGTGTTGCTGAATTTAAGCTGTTGCTGACCCCTGCAAAAGCGTTACTAATTAAAGGAAGCATATAAAATTCTAGACAAATCGTGGACATCCAATTATTTGAGTCACCTTATTTTTGGTTTTTCATTGGTGGTAAAAAGTCTTGTTGCCTGGTTCTAAGAAATTATAGGAGGTTTTTATAGGTTGCTTTAGCCAAGTTTGTTAAAACAACGCCCTTGGGGCTCGTGCCGAGCCACTAAAATTAACCTAGCCCATATACCAAGAGCCAGTTGTAATATTAGGGAATGAGCAGTCGTTAACATAAGTGACTGTTGGACTGTGAATGACTGCGGTGGGCTACTCAGTTGTCCAGACCTCCGGTTGAAGAAGGGCGAGACTTCTGGATGCAGGCTGTCAGAGGCTAGGCGAGTCATTTCCCGACACCAGCTTAAACAGAACTTTCAGCGAACCTGCTTAGTAAGACTTTTCAGGTTTAGGAAAGTCCGGACCCGTTGGATGGAGAGCTGGATTGAGCAATCCCCTTAGACAGGCAGACTGATAGACATACATACATACATACATACCCCAGCCCAGTCTCTTCTGCTGCAACCCCCCATCCTCGTCACCTGCTTGTCTCTCTTCACAGAACTTTACAGCTATCAGCCATCACCCACTACCTCCATTTCAGAGGGCTCTATCCCACAGCCCCCTTCTACCATCAACATCCTGTCCCTATTAAAACTTCCCGTAAGGAAAAAGCTGCAAAAGATCAAGGTGTAGAAGGTTGCAGGTCAGGATGGCATCAGTTACATGCTCCTGAGGTGCTGGTCAGATTAACTGTGAGCCTGAAGCTAGGGAGGCGACCTCCTGTGTGGTACCATTACCTATAACTACAGATTCATAGGATCTCAGAAGCTACATGCTTGTAGCATTGGCCTGGCATCTAATTAAACCCCTGATTAAAACCCTTTGTCTTCAACTATCTTCGCCCCCTGAGGGGAACATCATTGGATCCTCTTCAGTTCGCCTACTAGCCCAGCATCAGGGTGGATAATGCCCTCCTCTGCATTTGTCATGATGAGTTTTGAGGTAGGACCCAAATGCAGGATTGAGTGGAGCTGATGAAAAGATTTAATAGAAAATTACAGATGACCAGGTACAGGCAGGTGAAAAGCAACATAAACAGGTTGGTAGCAGGTGCATGAAAACCCAGGCAACAGACATGGAAGAACTCAGGACTGGACTAGGGCAAAGACACAGGGTAGGTAACGAGATGGTAATGGAAGGAACCAGTGGAGAACAATGCAAGCCAGAGAGCTTATAAACTGAGGGAAGTGAAGTGAGAACCAATGAGCTGGGAGACAAGGTAATCAGAAGTGAATATGGCACAGGTGTGGACCAGGGCTGCAGGTAGACAGAGGGAGTGATCAATTAACACAAATGAGCAAGAAGAGCACGTATGTGACCAGAATACAAGAAAACAATGACTAGACTAAGAACATAAACAAGAACCAGAAATGAACAGAAAATCACCTGGCTGAGCAAAGAGTAAACAAACACAAACCTAACAGACAGATCCTGACAACATTCTGCACTGAGCTCTGACCCACCTGGAGTAGCATGGAAGCAGTGTGAGGATGTTCTTTGACTTCTACAGTGGATTCAATACGATCGCGCCTGGACTTCTGAGGGACAAGTTGGAGCTGACAGGAGTGGACCACCACCTGTCCCAGTGGATACAGGAATACCTTATTGGCTGCCCGCAGTTTGTGAGGATGTATGTATGTGAGGTCTGCAGTACGGGGGCCCTGTGGGGAACTGTGCTGGCACCGTTCCTGTTCACCCTCCTCACGGCAGGCGTCGCCATCAACTCCCAGGGTTGCCATCTACAAAAGTTCTCTCATGACTCTGCAATAGTCTCATCACAGGTGAGGATGACTCAGAGAACAGACTGTAGTCACAGAGCTTTGTGGACTGGTGCCAGCGGAACCACCTCCTGATCGATGTGGGGAAAACCAAGAAGCAGGTGATGGATTTGCATTGGTGCAGACCCACCAGAATGACAGTGGTGAATATTCAAGGAAGTGGAAAATTTGTGTACTCTTATAAGTACCTGGTGTTCACCTGAACAATAAACTGAACTGAAGTCACAATACTGATGCTCTTTACAGGAAGGGTCAGAGCAGACTCTACCTGCTAGGGAGCTTGAGATCTTTTGAAGTGTAGGAGGAGCTCCTTAAGACCGTTTTTGACTCTATGCTGGCATCAGCCATCTTCCATGGTGTTATGTTTTGAAGCAGTAGCTTATCTATGGAGAAGGAAGCGGTTAGATAAGCCTAGACACAGTACAGGTGGTGGGAAACAGAAGGACTAGCAAAAATAACATCACTGTTGGACAGTGTCTCCCACGCATGCAGCTGTTGCAGCACTGGAGAACTCCTTTAGTGACAGACTGCTGCATGCTAGGTGCACAAAGGAGTGTTATCATAGATCCTTCCTCTTAGCAGCTTTTCATTACCATCACTGTTCCCAACAAACTCAATAAGTGTTTACATCCCTGCTGTTGTTTACAGTATTTCTATTTTTTACAAATAGTGTGTTCTTTTCTCTTGCACAGCTACAAAAACACATTTTTTTAATTTTCAAACACCCTACTCAGTTACACATTTCATTTAATCTGAGTATACCCTTTTTGATAACTGTACAGTAGTTATTTTATATGTTGCAATTTTTTTCATTTACTGTACAGTTAATGCTTGTTTTTTTATTGTTATAGTTTTTTTTATGTTTTTGAGTCTGCTTCCACTTCCCTTTTACTATGCTGCTGACACACCTGAATTTCCCCACTGTGGGATAATAAAGGAAATTTCTATTCTATTTGTATTATATTTTAAGTAAAGGTATACTGAGAAAACCTTGGATGTAGGGAAAATTAAAATACATTTTTCCAATCTCACTGACACACTAAACATTGCTGCTTAATGTAATTAAGTAGTGTGTCTTATCTGACAGTTTTTAGGTTTTCAATTAGGTTTTCAAGTTTTAATTTAATTCAAATAATTGTTTTCTTAAAAAACTAATATCATATACTGTGCTGCTTTTCAATCATATTATGTCTTTGGATTATTTTATTCCCTGGAGGTTTCCCTTTGAAAAGATAAATCATGATGTTACAAAATTACGCTTCCTTGCAAGGTCCGAAATGCAAAACGTTGGAACCTGAAGAAAGTAAACATATGTACTTATTTGTTAGTGAATCATTGTAATTCTTTTTTGCAATCAGATTGGTCAGTAAAATGTTAGTAAGTTATTCGCCATGGCAACTTCAAAATGCATTGCATTATGTGTATATGTCTGGAACCAATGTATTTTACTCCATGAAAAACAGCAGCCATTCCCTACTGTATCAAAATGAACACTTTAACATAGGATTTGTACACAAATGGACAAACTTGTTGGTACCGCTCGGTTAATGAAAGACAAACCCACAATGATCACAGAAATAACTTGAATCTGACAAAGTTAATAATGAATAAAAATTCTATGAAAATGAACAAATGAAAGTCAGACATTGCTTTTCAAACATCCTTCAACAGAATTATTTAAAAAAATAAAATCATGAAACAGGCCTGGACAAAATTTATGATACCCTTGAAAATAATGTGACCAAAGGGACATGTTAAATAGAGGTGTGTCCATTAATTAGCATCACAGGTGTTTAAATTCTTGTAGTCAGTCAGTGGGCCTTTATATAGGGCTACAGGTAGTCACTGTGCTGTTTGGTGACATGGTGTGTACCACACTCAACATGGACCAGAGGAAGCGAAGGAAAGAGTTGTCTCAGGAGAGAAAGAAAATTATAGACAAGCATGTTAAAGGTAAAGGTTAGAAGACCATCTCCAAGCAGCTTCATGTTCCTGTGACTACAGTTCCACATATTATTCAGAAATTTAAGATCCATGGGACTGTAGCCAACCTCCCTGGACGTGGCTGCAGGAAGAAAATTGATGACAAAAAAAAAGAGGCGGATAATGCGAATGGTAACAAAAGAGCCCAGAAAAACTTCTAAATAGATTAAAGGTGAACTTCAAGCTCAAGGAACATCAGTGTCAGATCGCACCATCCGCTGTTGTTTGAGGCAAAGTGGACTTAATGGGAGATGACCAAGGAGAACACCATTGTTGAAAACAAATCATAAAAAAGCCAGACTGGAATTTGCCCATCTACATGTTGACAAGCCACAAAGCTTCTGTCCTATGGACAGATGAGAAAAAAACTGAACTTTTTGGCAAGGCACATCAGGTCTATGTTCGCAGACGGAAAAATTAAGCATATGAAGAAAAGAACACTGTCCCTACTGTGAAACATGGAGGAGGCTCTGTTATGTTCTGGGGCTGCTTTGCTGCATCTGGCACAGGGTGTCTGGAATCTGTGCAGGGGTATAATGAAATCTCAAGACTATCAGGGGATTCTAGAGAAATGTGCTGCCCAGTGTCAGAAAGCTTGGTCTCAGTTGCAGGTCATGGGTCTTGCAACGGGATAATGAGCCAAAACACCCAAGAATGGCTAAGAGGAAAACATTGGACTATTCTGAAGTGGCCTTCTATGAGCCCTGACCTAAATCCTACTGAGCATCTTTGGAAGGAGCTAAAACACGCCGTCTGGAAAGGCGCCATTCAAAACCTGAGACAACTGGAGCAGTTTGCTCATGGGGGAGGGGGCCAAAACCTGCTGAGAGGTGCAGAAGTCTCATTGACAGTTATAGGAGTGTTTTGATTGTAGTGATTGCCTCAAAAGGTTGTGCAAAAAAATATTAAGTTAAGGGTACCATCTTTTTTGTCCGGCCTGTTACATGATTTTTTTTTAAAAAAATTCTGTTGAACTTTTAAAAAAGCATGTCTGACTTTCATTTGTTCATTTTCATATAATTTTTATTCATTGTTACCTTTGTCAGTTTCAAGTGATTTCTGTCACCATTGTGGGTCTTTCTTTCATTAACCGAGGGGTACCAACAATTTTGTCCACGTGTGTAGCTCCTGCTCTTAACATTTTCTCAAAAGGTCACAGGCTCAAGAACAGAACCTAAAAGTAATCACACTCCTTGGACTTCTTCACACGTTGACACATCACAACCACAAACTTTCATGTATTTTAGTGGGTATAACCAACAGAATAATAACACATAAGTGTATAGTAAGCACATGTATTCAGCCCCCGTTTACTCTGATTTTGCTCTCATAGCAGTAAATAAAATCCAGAGCCCTTAAATTATAATCGTATATTACTTTTGTTGTCCGATGAGCTAACCCCTCACTCCTACTTCCCGATTTCTAAGGGGATTGCTCAATCCAGCTCTGCATCCAACGGGTCCGGACTTCCCTAAACCTGAAAGGTCTTACTAAGGAGGTTTACTGAAAATTCTGTTTAAGCCGGTGTCGGGAAATAACACGCCTAACCTCTAACAGCCTGCATCCAGAAGTCTCGCCCTTCTTCAACTGGAGGTCTGGACGACCGAGTAGCCCACAGCAGTCATCCACTCCTCGACAGTCACTTCTGATAAAGGTGCTCATTCCCTAATATTACGACTGGCTCTTGGTATATGGGTTAGGTTAATTTTGGTGACTCGGCATGAGCCCCAAGGGCGTTGTTTTAACAAGCTTGGCTAAGGCAACCTATAAAAACCTCCTAAAATCTCTTAGAACCAGGCAACAAGACTTTTTACCACCAATGAAAAACCAAAAATTAGGTGACTCAAATAATTGAATGTCCACGATTTATCTAGAATTTTATATGCTTTCTTTAATTAGTAACGCTTTTGCAAGGGTCAGTAACAGCTTAAATTCGGCAACACATAATTTCTATAATAGAAATGAATCAATCAACTCAACCTGTCTTTCCCTGATGCTGAAACTAGTGAGTTTGGAGAGGCTTTGAAGACTGAGGCTCGTCCATTTACCCGTTGGGGATGTTTCTTCAGATAACGAGCGATTTCTTGAAGGGAATACGACTTAATCTTCAGTTTTCTTCCTCTAAGTGAACAGGCACTGGTGCTCCAGGTTTCGATGGTCAAACAGGAACTTTGTTGTCTTATGTCTCTGAAGACAGTAGCTTTCAGAGGCTGAAGAGTTGAAGGAAACCCCGGAGGTATAAATGAGGTTGATTCAGGATTTCCAGAAGCCTGAAACTTAGAGCAATCAGTTGTTCACTGATCAAGTTCACTTCTGTTGTCTGGATAAAAAGGCCGTAGATGAAATCAGATTCATAATTTCGAGGCACAGTCCTTCCAAGGAACACGGGTTCATCCTCTTTCTAATGCAGTCGATCAGCTGGGCTGTGTCTCTGGTCCTCTGATTCATCCCGAGCGTCTTTCTCCGTCCGATCTTGTTCGCTGGTCTTCTGCAAGGAAACAACCTCAGTTCCCTTTTTTGGCATTGCTTTTATAGTGCAGATGCTCTCACCGGTCAGCCCTTTGTTAGGCTGCTGCGTTATTGCGCAATATGCTATTGCCCAATATGTTATTGCTCAATACTTAGTCATGGTCACCGTGACTTTCTGGTGCTGTTTTTCGGCATTCAAGATACCAGTAATAGCCACGCAGCTGGCTTGAGCCTCGTCCTCCCTTTCTTGTGTTGCTTGTTGGTCTTCAAAAGATTCGATTGTCAGCTCCTAGCTGGCTCTCGGCACTCCTAGTCGTCCTACAGTTCTCTCCCTAATCTGCTCAGTCTTAAACTTTACACTGTATTACACATTCCACGCTCAGCTTTCTGGATTTACTTTTAGAGACAGTTATACAACCATCACTTCATTTTTTTTTATTCAGACATCACAACTGATTAACATATCTCTTTTTCCATATATAGCTGTTTGAGAATTTCTAAACCTTTTTATTTTAATTTTCAGTTCTCAATCATATTTCAATCATATGTGTTTTAACTTGATAATCAAAGATTACTCATTTCATTTAATACTTGTAGAAAATAGAAAATCAGTATACATCATTTCCTTGGTTACACTTGTTGTTTATACTCCCGCAAAAGATAAGACAGTTAATATGTGACTCCACACAGGCCAGTCTCTCAGTCTCAGAATGTGAGGATATGCTTGTTTCACTTTCTACTACTTAAACTGTGTATTTTAATAATTGTTGCATGGATTACACAAAAGGATATTTTTTTATGGATTTAACTGTGAGCAGTTAATGAATGTTGCATGGATTACATGGAAAGATCTTACCTTATTTTGACATGACCTAAATACTGAATAGAGTCCCCTGGCCATTAATATACGATTTTACAGCTCTTACTGTGCTTACTGTGATAAATGATATGCTACACCACAAACCTGTCATTAAATGCATGTTTATTAAATGAAGAAAAAAGCCTTTAATGGATCTCATGCTAACCATATAACCATTTGTGTGTACTTCTGCTTTTGTTGGTTCATTATCCTTTGTGCTGTTCTACATTTTAAATCATTTTCAAGATTTAGGGAAGGAACCCTGATCCTATTCATGCCTCTTGATATTATTTGTCGTACATGAGATGGGTAGAGAAATCAAGGATCTAAAAGCATTTAAAGTCCATGTGACATCAAATTTTTATGATAAATCCAATTACATTTATGGAAAGGAAACAGAAATATAATATTTCAAAAAGTAAATGCAATTCTGCTGAAACGCACAGTTGTTGAGATATATGGACATAAATTTAAGTAAAAAGGCACTTCCAGTATACTCCTTTGCGCTCATTTATGACGTAGAAGGGGAACGCTGGCATGCAAACTGTCTGCTGCTACAATGGTTGACAACGCAGACAGTAGCAAAGAATCTGATGTTTCTTTAGATATAATTCACTAAAATTGGACTAGATCTCGCTATATCAATAAATACACGCATATATATATATATATATGACATAGATAAATAGATAGATAGATAGATAGATAGATATGGGATAGATAGATAGATAGATAGATATGGGATAGATAGATAGATAGATAGATAGATAGATAGATAGATAGATAGATAGATAGATAGATAGATAGGTAGGTAGGGGTTGGACAATGAAACTGAAACACCTGGTTTTAGACCACAATAATTTATTAGTATGGTGTAGGGCCTCCTTTTGCGGCCAATACAGCGTCAATTCGTCTTGGGAATGACATATACAAGTCCTGAACAGTGGTCAGAGGGATTTTAAGCCATTCTTCTTGTAGGATAGTGGCCAGGTCACTACGTGGTACTGGTGGAGGAAAACATTTCCTGACACGCTCCTCCAAAACACCCCAAAGTGGCTCAATAAAATTCAGATCTGGTGACTGTGCAGGCCATGGGAGATGTTCAACTTCACTTTCATGTTCATCAAACCAATCTTTCACCAGTCTTGCTGTGTGTATTGGTGCATTGTCATCCTGATACACGGCACCGCCTTCAGGATACAATGTTTGAACCATTGGATGCACATGGTCCTCAAGAATGGTTCGGTAGTTCTTGGCAGTGGCGCGCCCATCTAGCACAAGTATTGGGCCAAGGGAATGCCATGATATGGCAGCCCAAACCATCACTAATCCACCCCCATGCTTCACTCTGGGCATGCAACAGTCTGGGTGGTACGCTTCTTTGGGGCTTCTCCACACCGTAACTCTCTCGGATGTGGGGAAAACAGTAAAGGTGGACTCATCAGAGAACAATACATGTTTCACACTGTCCACAGCCCAAGATTTGTGCTCCTTGCATAGGTTTTTATTAAATGCACCAAACTAATCAACAAATATAGCTTTGCTGCACTCACTTTCACAGAGAGATGTTTTGGACTGCTCAAATATTTATCACAGGCTTTTATTGCGTGATCTGCGTATTATTCTTGGAGGTCCTCTGAGCTTCGCAACGGACCGAACCAGACCGGAGCGCAGTGGAGCATGGCCTGTCCCAAAACTTGCACTTCCATCCTTGTGTCCCTCAATTGCACAGTCTAGTTGATGGGTTCGAGTACGTAGTGTGTCACAATTCTCCAGGGTGGTATTTTGCCCCGCCCCCTTTGTGCCCTTGATCCACACATCGGCTTAATGCTCATCATTCGAATTCGGCAAAGTGTATTACCCACAATTCATCGCTGTATGTGATGTTTTGAGCAAAAACCAATCACAACCATTAATTTAATCAAACATCTAATCAGAATAATAAGAACTGCTGAACGTTCAGACGACAAGCTGACGATTTTTATAGGTTTTCCAGGCTCAACATTGTAAGACGCTACCGGTTTCAGGGTGATTTGGGCAGTCGGTAGCCATAACATTGGAATTAACTTTCGAACATACTGGCACAATGGTAAAAGTCTGGTGTATAAACCTCTTTTGACTCCTGTGCTTTTTTCTCCTCAAAACAATTGCTTGTTGCAGTTTAAAAAAAAGAATTTAGCTGCAAGACTGCAAAAATCACGACAGGTCCTGCCATTTTTTATGTTGCATTTACGGTGCAGAGGTGCAAGTCGATGATGTAACCACTACTGTCCCAATTCTCCATATTTGCAAGCTTGGAACCTGCGTACTTCATTCCCTATGTGCACTTTAACAAAGTACACACTTCATAGAGGGGCGTAGGATGTAGTGTGGGTATTGGGACGGGGCCCATATGCGGTGTAAAGCCAGGGTTACAGTATGTATACGGTAAGTAAAACAACCGGAGGCGAAGTTGAGCAGCAAGGATAAGCAGCAGCAGACACAAGGGATGATTCAAGACTACCTGGTGTGTCATTTTTAAAAATATTTTATATTTGAATCTTAATTTATATTCCAGGTAATATATCTTATTTTAATAATAATAATATTGTATTATTGTTATTATTATTAAGAATAATAACAATAATAATAATAATAATAATTTCAGATTTTTAGTCATTAAGAATTACTGTCGATATCTAAATGTACTTTTGCAAAAAGGAAGTGTTCTTACCTGCTGAGCCTTGATTTGTTTAGCAACAGCAACAACAACATTTTCTTCTGTGATCTTTTCAGATCAGATGCTCTAAACAGCGTCCCACATAGCAGACCGACCTGGCCCAGATGTGGCATCAAGCTGGCACATCCAGCGAATGTCAGGCATGGCAAATGGGAAGTCAACCAGACATGGGCCAGGTCTGGCAATAATGGCACGGTTCACATGAGGCATGCCCCACAAGGGCCAGTGATGGCTTAGCCTGCGGTGGGCCACATCTGTCCATGCCAAATACAGGCCAGTTGTGGAAGTAGTTAGGTCACCCATGTCACAACACGTGACATATATCCACACATAATTTTCAAAAACTGGTGAAAGCATTAAAAAAAACGTGCATGTTTCCCAGGTGAAAGGACTTTCAGCCAAAAGAATAATACAGCAGGTATACGGACCTAATTTCAAAATTTTTATTATAGGCTACATACAATATACTTTCTATACTCAAGAATTTTTTTTATCAAGGGAAGGTCACTTAGAAAATCACATTAATACTGAACATTTGGATTAATAACTGACAGAAGAAGAGGAGGACTATGCAATCAAAACAGCTTAAGGGTGGAGTCGGACGTCTGACCCCGCCCGATACCCTTCCCCATCCCCCACCCTTCGCCAAACCGCATCTGCTGGTGGCGTACGTGACAAATTTGACATTCGTGGGCTTCCATTCCGTCTCACAGTATTGGGATCCCGAGCTGTGTGTGGGCTAAAGCCAATAGGAAAGCCTAAAGTGTTGGAAGAAAACTACAATGATCACATTCACATAATTTCACATAAAGGATGACCATACATAAGGGTGACCATATATAAGGGTCACCCGTTGTAGACAACCTTTCCCCGGCTAAACCTGTCCCCAAAAATGTCCCCAATTTTAGCATTTTATGAATGAGAAAAAATGTTTTGTGAAGACTGTTATCACAGCAGCCGGGAGTAGAAAGCTTTAGTGAGCTTGTTGTGTACAACAGCAGTTGCAGTAGCTAGTGGCACTCCTGTGAATGTTACAGAGTGAGTATAGGAAAAACAGAGTGGGCTGCCTTTAAAAGACGAAGAAATAGAAGAGAGCAAGCTACTCACCACCGATGGGGAGCTGTCCTGTGTGTGTGTGTGTGTGTGTGCGTGTGTGTGTGTTCCTGTTTTGGCATCACAGTGAGAACCAATTTCCCGATATCACCATCAAATTGAGGACCATTTGTGCCAAAGTGAGGACATTTTGCTGGTCCTCACGACCTATTTTGCTAACGGTTAGGTTTAGGACTAAGGTGTGAATTGAGTTTAGGTTAAGGTTAGTTATGCACTGGTAATGGTTAGGTTTAGGGTTATTGTGTGGGTTAGGGCGTAGAAAGGGTTGAAAATGACTGAAAAATCAATGGGAGTCCGTATAAATATATATATATATATATATATATATTATATATATATATATATATATGTGTATATATGTGTATATGTATATATGTGTATGTATGTATATATATATATATATATATATATATATATATATCTGTGTATGTATGGTATTATATATATATATATATATATATATATATATACATATATATATGTATATATGTATGTGTATGTATATAAATATATATGGCTACAAAACGCTCCAGACCGCAGTGGTGGGAGAGCCTCTGAAATAGTTTCTCTGGCGAATTCAGAGGTTTCTTGTTTGAAGCAGTTTGCCGAAAACTCCTTTGATCACAACTGGCTGTGCTGGGTCTGACCAGCCCATCTGTCCCTTGTAAGTTTTTCAGCCCTGATCCTCATTTCAGGAAAGTAGTGCAGACTAACGGCTGCTGTCATAGTATTGCCGTCACCACCAGGAATGCATTGTTTCACATTATTAACACTGTTTTTAACACAACTGGCTTCTATCTGAACTGCTTATAATGGACGTTCACACATTGAATGACTGGAGACTTCCCCTTTCATGTCATTTCTGGGCGACTTTTGACGTGCTAAATCTATGAAATATGTCTATTTTGTGTCATAATTGTCTTTTATCTAGTCATTAATCCAGAGATACTGTCGATTACTGCCAATTTCCTCAATATTAAGATGTTTTCTTTCAATGTCTGCATTTGGGGGACAACATGTCACTGGCACTTTAATAAGTACATGGACAAAATGAGAAATAAGGTTGTTATTGTCCCAGATTCCTTACTAGAAAAGTTACAAAAACACTGTAAGTGCGAGAGGGGTGAAGACCGCAAGAGGGTGAAGGGCACCAGCCTGACTCGATCTCAGTTGTAGATGTTAGAATGTTAGAATGAATGCAACTCCAAACGTGTTACAGACAGCCAATAAAAGAAGCTGTGTGAGTTTCCGTCCTGCTTCAACTGTTCCACCATCATCCCAGTCGCTGATGAGTTGAAAAGGAGGCACGTGGATGCAGAGGAGGGACAAGCAGGAGAGAAGAAAAAAGTTCAAACCATGTCTTCCATCAATTATGATATTATGACGAGCAATGTGAGATCTTTGGGAAACAAGTTGGATGAACTCCAAGCCCTACAAAGGACCCAGTCAGAGTATCGGGAATGCCATATTAAGAGTTTTACTGAGACATGGGTGCAAAATCATATTGCTGATCATATGGCTTTCTGACCATACAAGCAGACAGAGATTTAAAGAGGAGTGGCAAACGCAAATAAAGTGGACTGGCAGTACTTGTGAACAACAGTGCAATCCAGGACATGTTACTGTGAAGTGTCGTCTCTGCAGTACAGATATTAAACTGTTAGCAGTAAGTTTTTGTCCATATTAATTACCCAGACAGTTCACCACTGTTATTTTGGCAACAGTTTACATTCCACCTTTAGCTGTTGCTGATATTGCATGTGATGTCATCAGCTCAGTTGTTGCTAGGCAACAGACGCAACTCCCCAATGTTGCAATATCTGATGATTATAACCATGCTCCACTCTCTGCTACACTTCCAACATTTCAACAGTTTGTCAGCTGCTCTACCAAGAAAACAAAATGTTGGATTTGTTTTATGCAAATGTTAAGGACTCATACATCTCTAAAGCAAGACCTCCTCTAGGCAAATCAGATCACAGTCTTGTTTTTCTCTGCTCGACATATAAGCCCCTTGTTCAGAGGCAACCTGTAATAAAGAGAACTGTGAGAAGACTGTCACAGGAAGCTGAAGAAGCACTGCGAGGTTGCTTTGAGGCTACAGACGGGGATGCACTGCGCCAGCCACATGTAGAGGACATTAATGGCATGACTGAGTGTGTAAGTGACTATATAAACTTCTGTGTGGATAACACCATCCCCACCAGAACACTGAGATGCTTCCCCCAATAACAAATCCTGAATCACCAGTGACTTGACAAGAAAAAATCCTTCAGAGAGGGAGACAGGAAATTATTGAGTATACAGAAGCAACTTAAAGTCAAGATAAGAGACAGCAAGGAGGTGTACAAGACAAAGCTGGAGAGCAAGCTCCAACCAAACAATATCAGAGATGTGTGGTCAGGGATGAAGATGATCACAGGTTTCAAGCAGAAGGATGATCAGACCGATGGATGTCTGGGCAGAACCAATGAACTAAAGACTTTAAAGGAGACATATCATTTAAAATACACTTTTTTAGCCCTTAAACACATTTTTTTGTGTATTGGGGGTCTTTGAAAGTCTAAAAATTTTTAATTTAGTCACTCGAGATGCTGTGATGATATATTTAGATGATTTTTGGGTCATATTTGGTCAGTCTGTTCAGATTTTTCCATTTTCTATTAAGTTTCGTTCTCTATTGTGTCACAGTATTTTCTGTGGAACTTCTAAAGATGGTCAGGGACTTCCGGCTAACCAATCCAGTGAATCCGCCATTTTTTTCTTGCAGTATTCTTGTAGTTCTAGTTGAAGAATGTCGAAGCAGCAAGCGGAAAAATCTAAATGTTCCGTTTGTCGAGTGTATTAACCCTCACCAGTCATTACACCGCCCCCCAGGATCAGAACCTCTTCGGAGTGCCTGGTAAAATTTTATTTTTCATGGAAACGTGCCGACATCAGTAGGGAAAGCACTTCAGGGAGGAGTGTTTTAGCAGCCTCGGCCAGTGCGAAGGAGGATTAGCCAAAACACTCCGTCTGTCTGAGGGGTCAGTTCCTTCTGTCTATGGAAGCGACGGACAGCGCAAAGAGGTAAGCAGCGGATAACAGTAAAATGACAGCAAGCTTGATTGTTGAGGTGTTGATATAACTTACTGCTGTTGTTTTGATAGCACAGCTTTGTGCCACATGCTAATGTTAGCGCTGTGCGCTTGCTTTTAGCTCCTTTAGGACATCACCTTATTGTGTGTTTTGAATAACATTCTTAAACAAACTGTTTTGCAATCTGTTTGGCTGCCATTTTTGTTGAGGGAAACACATGATCCAAATGCATCCAGTGATGTTCTTGATGCTAACGTTAGCTAACTTGTTAACTATGTTGGGGTCTTGTTTAAAAGTTGTGTTCATTCAAATTGTGGTAGCATTAACATTTTAAAAGGTATCTTACATGTAGTTTGTGTAAAAATGTTTTCTGTAACATTAGTAATGGGATTGCAGCTTTTGTTACTACTGTGAATTCCTTAACTTTTCTCTGCTATTGTTGAAGAATTTACATTTTTCATGTACCCTACTAGGGCGAGGTGTTCAAAGTCAGTCCTTGCAAGGTCCTGACGTTTCCCTGCTTTAACACACCTGATTAAGATGATTGCAGCGCAGCAAAAGCCTGTTAATAAACCATTGCTGTTTGTTGGATTTGAAGGCTTATAGCTACAATATTAGTTTGAGTGCTGTTGTTCTCATGCATTAGTAAACGTAGCACATTGTGGGTGCAATGATTTTGTATATACTTCTTGTTTTTTAGACATTTGTTGATATTTATCGAGGGCAAGTAAAGTAATGGAATCTTGTATGGCTTGTATGGCTCCGCAGCCTGGAGGGGGGCAGGGTGTAAAGTTCCTCATTTGGATTTAAAGAGGCCACAGCAAAACGAGACGGTCAAAAAGGAAGCTTAAAAAATGAGTAAAATGAACGCCTGAGGAGCTACAATAACAAATTCAAACCAAAGCATTGCAGTTCCACCTTGTACAGACCAAATCTGAATGATTTAAATAGGAAAAGGAAGGATTTAAAAGCATAATATGTCCCCTTTAATAGGTTCAGTTCAGAAACAAGTTTAGCATCCTCATCCTGCTCACAGCCAGACAGACATTCCACCCTCCTTTAACCCACAGCTTTCCAGTAACACCTCAAATGTTTTATCTTCCACCTGAGCCATAGACCCTTCTGCTTCTACACGTTTACCTTCAACCAAACTAGAAGATCCTGATGCTCCATTTGCCTCCCCTTTCTAGATCCCTAGAGTCCTGAAGGCCTGTGCAGGGCAGCTCTGTAGGATTCTGCAGCACCTCTTCAACCTTAGCTTGGCCCAGAAGAAGGTGTTGTGGAAGACCACCTGTCTTGTTCCGGTACTAAAGAAAATTCACCCATCTGTCCTCAATATATACACCTGTTGCCCAGACATCCAACATCATGAAGGCCCTAGAGAGACTCTCGTTGGCCTACATATATAAACAAATAATAAATTTTCAGGACCCATTTCATCACTGTGGAGTTAGAGTTAAAGATGCCATCATGCACCTGCTTCAACAAACCCACTGTCACCCAGACAGATCATTTGATTTCTTCAGTGAATTTAACACAATTCAACTTAATTTGCTTCATCAGAAATTACAGAAGGCTCAGGTGGAGGCCCTAAACAATTTCCTGGATCAAATACTACCTGACAAACAGACCACAGTTTGTGAGAGTGAATGGCTGTGTGTCTAACCAGGTAGTTAGCAGCACAGGAGCACCTCAGGGGACTGTACTCTCACTATTCCTTTTCACTCTGTACACCTCAGACTTCCAGTACAGTAACATACCCCTGTCATCTTCAAAAACACTCAGATGATTCTGTAATTATGGGGTGCATCAAAGATGGACAAGAAGCTGAATACTGGGAGCAGGTGGGCCACTTTGTGACATGGTGTAGAAACAATCATCTCATCTTAAATGTGAATAAAATAAAGGAGATGATTTTTGATTTTAAGAGAAACAAGAATATTTCAAACAATATTTCAATCAAATGTGAAGAACTGGAGGTGAAGGAGGAATATAAATACCAAGGTGTTCACCTGCACAACAGACTGGAGTGGAGATGCAACTTTGAAGCCATCTACAAGAAGGGACAGAGCAGACTGTACTAATTGGGGAAGCTTAGGACCTTCGGTGTTTGCAGCAAGATGCTGCATATCTTCTATAAGTCTGTTGTGGAGAGTGTGATCTCCTCTGCCATCATCTGCTGGGGTAGCAGCATCAGAGTGAAGGACTCTGGGTAACGTCACTTCCTGTTTTCGCTATTGCACTTGGTGAATTGTTTGGTGTTTGAAGGCTCTCTCGTTTGATCTGATTTCTCTCTACTGTGATATCTCTTACTTGTTCTAATACATAAGCACGTTAAAACATATTTTCTGTTGCTCTATTTAACGTTTGGGGACTCTCCGTGTCTTACACGGTTTTCTAGTAGTGATAAGGGGTCGCTAGCTTAGCACTAGCTTTAGCTCCACCATGGCTACCCATTCTGCTGTTTCTCTCTCTGAGTCTTCTCCTCTCTCCTGCTCTCTGTGTCAGATGTTCAGTTACTCCTCTGCCTCCTTTAGTGATAATGGTACACGTAATAAATGTAGCATTTTTGTAGCTTTGGAGGCGAGGGTGTCAGAATTGGAGGCCCGGCTCCGCGCTGTTGAAAAACCAGCAGATAGCCGAGGCCCCTTAGCCAAGGCAGAGCCACCGAGTTAGTGTTGCTTCGGTGTGTAAGTTTGCCAAAACAATGTCGGACTCCGTATTTTCTCTGGTCCCCTCCCCGATCTGACCAGTGACGACATGTTTAGCCGCATGCTGTCATTCAACTGCTGGCTGTCTAGGTGGTATCCAGAAATCAATGTGGGTTACATTGATAACTGGCGAACATTTTGAGGAAAACCTGGTCTGATCTGGAGAGATCCCACTTTGGATGGAGCAGCTTTTCTTTCTAGGAATCTGGCCGAATTTATTAGTTCTCCAAAACTCTGACAACCCAGGGTTCAGACCAGGAAGCAGGGTCGTAGTTTAACACTCCTCTCTGCAGCTTCTGTACTGCTTCCGACCTATTACCCTATTAAGACAGTGTCTCGCCCACGGCAAAAATTGAATAGATTCAAAAATAATCAGGAAAATCTCATAAAAATAAACACAACTCAGACTAAAAAGAAAAATAAAACAATTAAATGTGGCCTACTGAACATAAGATCTCTCTCTTCAAAGACATTGCTAGTCAGTGACTTGATTTGTGACAATCAGATTGATTTAGCAGCAAGAGGATTATGTTACTATAAATGAGTCAACTCCTACTAATTATTTAAATTTTCACATTCCTCGAAATACTGGGCGAGGAGGAGGAGTAGCAAACATCTTTCAGTCCGATTTATTGATTAGTCCCAGACCAATCAATAGATACAACTCTTTTGAATATTTAATCCTTAGTTCTCCTCATCCACATTGCAAAGCACTAACACCACTTCTGTTTGTCGTTTTGTACCGTCCACCAGGCCCTTACTCTCAATTTTTAGATCAGTTTTCAGACCTTTTATCTAATTTAGTGTTAAATACAGATACAGTTATTATAGTGGGGGATTTTAACATTCATGTTGACACTGAAAGTGATAGCCTAAATATAGCCTTTAATGCTATCTTAGACTCAATTGGTTTTGCTCAAAACATTAACAAACCTACCCACCTTTGTCTTCATTCTCTGGACCTTGTGCTGACATATGGCATTGAGTGTAAAGACATAACAATCTTTTCTCATAACCATGTCCTGTCTGACCATGTCTTTCTTAATAACCTTTGAGTTTAATTTAACTGAGTACTCCACACCTGAAAGAAATGTCATTATAGAAGATCATTATAAGACGATGCTGTAACAACCTTTAAAGAATCTGTTCCACTTTTAATCTCCTCATTATCACTGAAAAGCACAGTGGAGCCAGGCTCCTTGGTTTAATTTAGATCTGCGTACTTTGAAGCACAATGTTAGAAAATTGGAGAGAAAATGGCGTTATACACAACTAGAGGATTCCTACTTAATCTGGAAAAATAGCCTACTGTTTGTGTATATATATATATATATATATATATATATATATATATATATATATATATATATAAAGACACTTAGCCAAGCCAGAACAGCTTATTTCTCATCATTAATGGAAGAGAACAAGAATAATCCTAGGTTTTTCTTTAGTACAGTTGCTAAACTTACACAGAGTCATAGCTCTATTGAGCCATCCATTCCCTTAGCTCTTACCAGTCATGACTTTATGGGATTCTTCTTAAATAAAATTGATTCTATTAAAAATAAAATCGTTGACATACTCCCGAAGATGATTACTTCATCCTCAGCAAGTGAGACAACATTGGAAATAACTGTAGAACCTGATCTGTGTTTGGACTGTTTTGATCCTGTGGAGCTTCCTGAGTTATCAGAAATATTAGCTTAATCTAAACCTTCAACTTGTATGTTAGACCAAATTCCAACCAAATTATTTGAGGAAGTGTTCCCTCTGATTACCAGCCCCATTTTAGATATGATTAATCTATCTTTGGTTAATGGATATGTACCACAGGCTTTTAAGGTAGCTGTAACTAAACCTTTACTTAAGAAACCTTTGCTTGATCGAGATGACTTGAAAAATTACAGACCTATATCCAATCTTCCATCTAAAATTCTTGAGAAAATAGTTGCTATTTAAAAGTGTGAGCATTTACACAGCAATGAGCTGTTTGAAGAGTTTCAGTCAGGCTTCAAAGGTCATCATAGCACTGAAACAGCTCTGCTGAAAGTCACTGATGATATTCTTATGGCCTCAGATAATGTGTCTGTACTGGTTCTGTTAGATCTCAGTGCTGCATTTGATACAGTCGACCATATTCTCTTAAAAAGGCTGGAATATGCTGTAAGGATCAGGGGGACAGCGCTAGGCTGGTTTAAATCTTATCTGTCTGACAGATTCCAGTTTGTTCATGTAAATGATTGTTAGGTATTAAAGTCAACTCAGAGGAACGACACAGAGTCTCTATTTTTCTTGCGCAAGAGGTAGCTCACACTGCAGTGCAAATCTACAAAGTGTTGGCACCCTCTCTCTTTATTTATATATGTGGTTCACACACACAATTCAACAGACATTCCAAGGATTTAGGGGGTGTATGTCTTTTCTCTTCCTCGAAGCTACACCTGGCCTGACTCTGTGTCTACCTGTGACACCTTTCTGGAGAGGGGCATCGTCCGAGCTTCTGCTGGCAACAACTTAATGCTCACCCTCTACCGATGATCCACATTGCCATGTCTTTTAGTGTTTAACCCTTTCTCTCTCCTAGACATGGCGATTGACTGAGGTCTTACTGTAACTAATTATATGTGCTCTCAGACTCTAACCTTGAAAACTGGCTCAGAGTTTATGTGTTCTTTCTTTCTAGGTGAAACGACTAAAGGAGCTACATCCATTAACATTTACTTTTCCTTCCCATCTGGAACCTCTAGAGAACATTGTGCAAAGAAGGATTCTTCATAAAATGAAGAACATTATGGAGAACCCTGAGCATCCTCTTCATGAGACTTTTTGTACAACAACAGTGTGTCTTCAGTCAGAGGCTTCTTCAGATCTGCTGTAAGACCGCTACAGAAGATCCTTCCTGCCCACAGCCATCAGCATCTACAACGGCTCTTTGAAGAAACCTGTATAATATGAGCTACAACATTTAATTTCCTTTGGGATTAATAAAGTATCTTTGAACTGAATTGAATTAAATGACTACAGACCTGTCACCCTGATGTCTGTGGTAATGAAATCCTTTGAGCGACTTACAGGGGTTAGACAATGAAACTGAAACACCTGGTTTTAGACCACAATAATTTATTAGTATGGTGTAGGGCCTCCTTTTGCGGCCAATACAGCGTCAATTCGTCTTGGGAATGACATATACAAGTCCTGCACAGTGGTCAGAGGGATTTTAAGCCATTCTTCTTGCAGGATAGTGGCCAAGTCACTACGTGATACTGGTGGAGGAAAACGTTTTTCTGACTCGCTCCTCCAAAACACCCCAAAGTGGCTCAATAATATTTAGATCTGGTGACTGTGCAGGCCATGGAAGATGTTCAACTTCACTTTCATGTTCATCAAACCAATCTTTGGTGCATTGTCATCCTGATACACAGCACCCCCTTCAGGATACAATGTTTTAACCATTGGATGCACATGGTCCTTAAGAATGGTTCGGTAGTCCTTGCCAGTGATGCGCCCATCTAGCACAAGTATTGGGCCAAGGGAATGCCATGATATGGCAGCCCAAACCATCACTGATCCACAACCATGCTTCACTCTGGGCATGCAACAGTCTGGGTGGTATGCTTCTTTGGGGCTTCTCCACACCGTAACTCTACCGGATGTGGGGAAAACATTAAAGGTGGACTCATCAGAGAACAATACATGTTTCACATTGTCCACAGCCCAAGATTTGCGCTCCTTGCACCATTGAAACCGACGTTTGGCATTGGCATGAGTGACCAAAGGTTTGGCTATAGCAGCCCGGCCGTGTATATTGACCCTGTGGAGCTCCCAACGGACAGTTCTGGTGGAAACAGGAGACTTGAGGTGCACATTTAATTCTGCCGTGATTTGGGCAGCCGTAGTTTTATGTTTTTTGGAAACAATCCGGGTTAGCACCCGAACATCCCTTTCAGACAGCTTCACCTTGCGTCCAGAGTTAATCCTCTTGGATGTGGTTCGTTCTTCTTGGTGGTATGCTGACATTACCCTGGTTACCGTGGCTCTTCATACATCACAAAGACTTGCTGTGTTGGTCACAGATGCACCAGCAAGACGTGCACCAACAATTTGTCCTCTTTTGAACTCTGGTATGTCACCCATAATGTTGTGTGCATTTCAATATTTTGAGCAAAACTGTGCTCTTACCCTGCTAATTGAACCTTCACAGTCTGCTCTTACTGGTGCAATGTGCAATCAATGAAGACTGGCTACCAGGCTGGTCCAATTTAGCCATGAAACCTCCAACACTACAATGGCAATTGTTTCAGTTTCATTGTCCAACCCCTGTATATATTTATACCTGATTTCTGTACACAGTGAGCATGTGAAATTCCTTGTTTGTGCACACGATCTTGGCCAATAAAGCGGATTCTGAAAAAATGAGGCTAGGACATCTGCTACAAGCTATTAAATTATGCACAGTACACACACAGTAATAAAATATAAGCATAAACAAAATAATATTATAATGAGCTTAATAATAAAATACAGTAAATAATAAAGGAACGTATTCATTAAAATAAACTAGAATTTCAAAATTTTAGTTTGTTTTAATGAATATGTTCCTTTACGTTCCTTTAATGTCATCAACTTATAAAACAAAGTGGTTAAGTTGGGGCTTAATTTAAATAACTGACATTTCCAACTTTTATCCGTCTACACGAATTCTAAGAATATTTTCAGTTACGGCCATTCACTGGTATATTTGTTCAAACTGTCAGCCTTGTGAGTTTGATGTGTTCAGTTGGCTTTACAAATCATGTACTCTGTGATTCCTCAAGGGATGCAGTTAAGTGTGTAATCCTCAGTCTTTCCGTCTGCAACAAAAATCTGCTTGTGAGGCTGCTGGAAAGCATCTCCCTCACTAAGGTAAAGCATGCAGTTATATTGACTAGCAGGAAGTTTGTTTTTGTAATGCTTTTAGTTTGAAGGCCACTAACCTCTCTCTCTTTAAGGTCAACATCCTGAAGACAAGATTCATGAAGTCCACACAAGATGACTTCACCTGTAGGGAGTTAACTAATTATTCACCTCATTGGGGCAGACCAGTGGGGTCAAGATGAGGGTGGAAGTGGAATCCAACATTAGTTTGATTTTATTCATGTTTCATTTGTATATTTCACCTGTATTAGTGGATGGCCAGATGTAGTGTGTGTGTGTGTGCGTGTGTGTGTGTGTGTGTGTGTGTTCCTGTCTTGGCATCACAGTGAGAACCATTTTCCCGATTTCACCATCAAATTGAGGACCGTTGGTACCAAAGTGAGAACATTTTGCTGGTCCTCACGACCTATTTTGCTAACAGTTAGGTTTAGGACTAAGGTGTGAATTGAGTTCAGGTTAAGGTTAGGGTTAGGCATGCACTGGTAATGGTTAGGTTTAGGGTTATTGTCAGGGTTAGGGCATAGAAAGGGTTGAAAATGACTGAAAATCAACGGAAGTCAATGGGAGTCAACACATGGTCCTCACTACATATAGCAAAAAAGAGAGTGTGTGTGTGTGTGTGTGTGTGTGTGTGTGTGTGTGTGTGTTAAAGAACTTTAGTTGAAAATGGAGGAGTTTTGTGTAAATGCACTCTTCAGGTGCAACCCCCTTAGGTGAATCAGTGGGACTGTCTGTCACTATTTTAACAGGATTGTAGGGTAACTGCGAGGATTATTGATGTGGGGTTTTTGAAAAAGACCCCTGACCTGCTGATGCTTTGACCCTAGTTCCAGAAACCGTAACTGATGAGACCTATGTTAAAATCTTCCTACAAAAAAAGCTCTAGAAAACTGCTGAAGCCTGTTGCCTGTTTTTATCTTATGGTCCTCTTCATGACCGCTGGTTTTCATCCTGTTTGAGGGTCCTACACTAAGTCTTTGTATAAACTACAATTCTTCTCGAAATCTGTCAAGACTGTAAAAGTTATGGAGTGTGTCTCCAGCTTTAAAGTTAGAGTTCATCTGCTTTAAATATAGCTATCTCAGAAACGCCTGCTCAAATTTGTTTGCCTTGCTTCACTGCTTATGGTTGTTTAAATTTAGAAATATTAAATAAAGAGAGAGAATTTCGAGCAATGTTAAGTAAATAACACTCTAGGCATTGCGATATCAGGACAGACTAAGTTTGATGACTAAGGAAGGCTGCCAGAGATCTTTATGGACTAGTCAAAAAATTCTGTTGCCTAACTCTGAGACTATATCCTGTAAATACCACACAGGAGTGCCAGAGGAATGTACAGACATACTGTGGATAACTGTGAATTTTGAAATACAAAATGTATAAGCACTCCATACACACACACAAAAAACCTAAGGTTTCTGCTTGATTCACAGATGATACAAACTATCATGTATTCCTTTTTTTAACAGAGAACTGGTAGCTGAATCAGACTATAATCCTGCAAAACCTGAAAAACAAATTCCAAACTAGTTATTAAATGTTAATAACTAAAATGTTCAGCCCTCTTTGTAAAATACATATATGAGTATATATTAAACCCATTTTCTTTTTATGCATTATTTTCTCTTGCCACATATGGCACAGAAACATAGAGCATTAAGTGTCAAGGCAGAACACCAGCGAAAGAAGTTAAAAGAAATATTCATGGAACAGGACACAGCAGTTACAGCTTATCAGCATCCTATTTTAATGGCCATAAATGTGTGAAAGTCTGAGCTTCCTGGTAGGTGACCCTTCAGAGTACATTGTGTGAAAAGTACCGAGAACATTTTGCTCTGTTACTGCTGAGAGCTGCAATCTATCAGCATAAACCATTGTCTCCCAACTTGACTGCGTCTGATGTGTAACTTACTGTACCAGCCAAACCGAGGAGAGTCTTTGGGGTGTTTTGGGAAAAAAGGGGCCACAAATAACCCACATGCTTTCTGCCAATGTGTGCCATTTGAGTGGTGACACATTCATACTTCAGCATGTATGGAGGCCTTTCAATAAAATGTTTATTTATGTTGTACTGTGATCTCTTAGTAAAATAATTTTGAGGTAATGTGCATGCATAAATCTGCACCATACACTATGGTCCAGCGTGGTACAAAGCATGAGAGGGTGAATTATTTGGCATCTTCACTCAACACAAAGTCTAAATTTATAATGAAGCTGCAGAGAGAGTATTTTGAAACCGAAAAGTGTGAAAAAATATAACTTTTAATAGCACTGTTAGTGAAGAGAATGAAAATTAAAATAACACGGCTGAGACTGAATCTTCATTTTTACATACAAGTTAGTTCTGTAACTATTGAAAATGCATCCAAGCAATGTCTAAATTGTCAAACTTAATTTGTGAAATAACTTCCTTTGATTTCTTTATTTGTGTGGATTACTTGGGTTGGTGCTGACATCGGTTGTGGATTTTTTAGCAATAGTCCCATTAGAAAGAAAGACATTGACACTGGACAATTGCTCGCTGAGCAGAAATTCTCTGAACCACTGAGACTTGTTTGCGCCTTAGATTAGGAAACACCTATAAAACAAATTTCTGTCATGATCTTTAGGTGTTTTAGTTCGGACATCATGAAGTTGTCGGGCCTGTGAGTTTTGCTGTTTGTGTTTCCCTGCTATTTACTCTGCTTGCTCACTAGATGGTGTGGGAGCTCACAGGTGCAGAGGGAACAGGTGTTTTCGTTTGACTAATTGCTTGGAGGTGTATTTAGGATGGAAGCTGCCAGCACTTCGACGCCTGGGTATTAACCACCAGTGGTGAATTCCGGACCTGGCTGGTTCAAGTGTGTTTCCAGACTCTTCTTAAAGAGTGTTCTCTGGCTTCTGGATAAAGATTCAAGTCTCCAGTTTTCTCCTCCGGACCAAGCTCATGCTGGCAGCTTCCTGGCTCTTCGACCTTCCGGATCAAGTCATAAGCGAACCCTGTCCACCCTCCAACGTCAATAAACCTCGTAAAAGACAATAATCGGATGTCCGAGTTTAACGCTGTTTCATCAGTCAAGCACACCCTTTGCAGTGGGAGTTATTTAACTAAATTCAGTTAGTTTAATAAAACCGCCCACTTCCTGTCACTCTACAATGTGAAGGTATATAGAATATCATATCAAATCTATATCAAGTAAAGTGGATCTCAGTAGTCTTTACACTCCTGTTGAAATGGTAGGGTTTTCCACCTTTTATGTGAACATATCATGTTTTATTCAACTGAAAAACTAAGAAATTTGTTAAGGGAAAGCATAAAAAATAAACAGGTGCAATAACCTGGTTGCATCTGTGTGCAATCATCTTTTATTTTAAATTCAGCTTTTAGTCTTGTTGATGTCACATCTCTAGCCTCTTTCACAAAAGATTTCCATCGTGTTGGCCTCACCCATGAATGGAGAACAACCACTAAACTACAAAAACAAAAAAACTGGTAAAAACCCAGAACGCACAGCACCCATTTTCATAAAAAGCTCCCAGGTAAGAGAAGTCACAGTTGGACTTCCCGTGACATCAATAAATCTACAAACTCTGTTCAGCAGCATTGTCCACCCTCTTTACCCACAACTCTTCCAGAGCAGCATTGGGGTTCACACACCTGAGCATCTAAATATCCTGATCTTGCAGGCTGAATAAAACGTGTTTGTGCATTAGACGACCATATTACAGCTTAAAATGAGACTAGTCGCCTTAACTTTTCTGTCTGAGCATCGGCAGAAAAGAATCTGAGATTCCCCAAGAAGAGACGTGTCTGTAATCGTCGACGCAGCTTTCCCCATCCCTGTCTGAGAGAAGACCACATAGCAATTGCGTGTGACAGTCCAAGAAGCAGAAGCTTGCCCAAGTTTGCTACATTCTCACACTACTCTCCAATTTTGCATTATTTGCTGTTATTTCAGCTTTTAACTTTGTTCTCTCTCTTTTCTCTTCCTAGAAACTACAGCTGGCCTGACTCTGTGTCTACCTGTGACACCTTTCTGGAGAGGGGCATCGTCCAAGCTTCTGCTGGCAACAACTTAATGCTCACCTTCTACAGATGATCCACATGGCCCTGTCTTTCAGTGTTGGAACCTTTTCTCTCTCCTAGACATGGCAACTGACTGAGCTTTTACTGTGACTAACACTATGTGCTCTCTTCAGACTCTAAACTTGAAAACTGGCTCAGAGTTTATCTGTTGTTTCTTTCTAGGTGAAATGACTAAAGGAGCTACATCCATTAACATTTACTTTTCCTTCCCATAGAAAGTACTCCTGGATCAGTGCTTCTTTGTTTTCTTTGTGTCTCTGCTCTGTTCTCTCTAACCCCCAGTCATTTGTGGCAGATGGCCGCTCACACTGAGCCTGGTTCTGCTGGAGGTTTCTTCCTGTTAAAAGGGAGTTTTTCCTCCCCACTATCGCTACATGCATGCTTAGTATGAGGGATTGCTGCAAAGTCGACGCCAGTGACTGTCCACTGTCTCTACATGCTCATCCGGGAGGAGGGAATGCTGCAAGTCACTGACTGGATGCAATCTGCTGGGTTTCCTTAGACAGAAAAACTTTTTATCCAATTCGAATAAATATGTGAATCTGACTGCACTGTTCAATGATTAGGATTAATTGGAATTATGTATCTGACTTTTGTGAAGTGCCTTGAGACAACATGTGTTGTGAATTGGCGATATATAAATAAACTGAATTGAATTGAATTTAAATAGCTGGGAGAAAGAGAGCAGCCTCCTTTGTTCGTACCCACCACAGCTTATTTGTTCACTGGACCGGCTGAACTCACTGCTCCATCAGATGTCCTCCAACTCATCAGTACAGTTCATGTAAGAGGTTGTGTCTGGGCAGAGAAAATTAGTTTAGGAAAAAAAAAATCTGAATATTTATTTGTTTATTTCAATGTGTTTTGCATCCAGTAACATGAGCTTGCTCCATTGTATCCGTGTTTTTCCCATCTTCTTGTCACTAACCTACATAGAATATGCCCGCATAGTCCCTTTTATAGCAAAGACACAACTGTCTAGCAGCGCAGAAACTTTTATTCGCAAATTGATTAAAAGATGTCAAAAAAGGAAGACTTGTCCATCCAGCCTTACATGTCCAAGCCAAAGTCTGACCGAGAGCAAGAGGAGAATGAAGATGATAAACTTGCAGAACCACACCTTCAAATTAATGCACTGCAATGCTGTGTTATCACTATATTTACATCCTCTCTATCCATACCACGTAACTACGATATGGAGTGTAGTTTTACTACAGTGCCCATGCATTTGAAACAAATTGCACCACTGATGTGGATACATTTCCATAAAAAATTACATTTGACCAGGCACTTCAGGAGGTTCTGGAGCTGGGGGCAGGGTAATGAATTGTGGGGGTTTATACACCCAGCAACTGAACATTTAGACTTATTCACTTGCAGCTTCGACATACTTCAGGTTGGATCACAAAATCCCAGCAAGAAATAAAACTGGTGGATACACAAAGTTGGTAGCCACAAGTCCATCTTATTTAGCTATTACGCTACAAATACTGTGATGAAACAGTTCAAAAACGTAACAAAGAATAGAGAAAACTGAACAGACTGTAAAATATGACCCAAACTGAATATAACGTTATCTATGTAGCACCTGGAGAGACACAGCTCAACTTTTCTGCACTCCTACATACTCCATGTAAACAACAAAATGTATTTAAGAGCCAAAAAGTGGATTTTGCATGATACGTCCCCTTTAATCCATTTGTGGGTGTTAGCTCTCACTGTGATTTCCACAGCTTCAGAAATGGCTTCATAACTCTTCCCCAACTGATAGATGCCAATGATTTATCTTCTTGTGCTAGAGTTTCTTGATGTGTTGCATTTTGAGAAATTTTAGTCTGTTTCAAGTCATCAGACGTGTTCTGTTTAAGTGATTTCATGACTGTACATGTCTCATAGTAAAATCTGTAACAGGACAAAGTAAGATAATATAAAGAGGAAGTTGGCTTAAAACATAAAAAGACATTGTGAAACATAAGTTGTTCCCTCTGCCCATCTTCTTAATCTCTCTTGCACATAATCAAGCTGACTTTAATGCTAGAGTGTGTATGTGTGTAAAAATCAGTGTAAAACTGTACCAGCCATATGGAGATAAGCAGGAAAGTGATGAAGAATTGAGAAGACAAGATACCAAGAGATTGAATTTGCCAGGGTGGGATGAAACCGAGAAAATAAGGAGGGATATCAGACAGGGGAAGAGCGGGAACCTTGTTTTCTCTGATAAGCATGTATCAAAGCTGTCTTGGCTGTCACATCAAAGACTTGGCGTCACCACAGAGTCAACCTCTTTGAGTATCATATGTCCAGTGGAGCCTTTGGGATTGGCAATCAGTGATGGGGACAAGCTACACTGGCTTGGCTAGAAGGAAAAGAGGTGTAACAGACCATTCATCTGGGTGCTCTTGAATTCCCATTATACAGAAGGAGGACTCAATAACTTAAAAGTGAAGCTGATTTAGTACAACACCATCCTCATTATTGGGCTTCCTCTTGACTCTTTCCATGTTTTACATAAACCAAACCTTACAGAATTGTCTCATGTGAAAACCGCACTTTACCTTCAGCACATAGTTGAAACTGTTTAATTTTCTTTAATTGTGACTGCATATCATTTCTTTTATTTCTTAAAGTAGCATTCACCCCCTTGGCCTTTTTTTGTTGCCTCACAACCTGGAATCAAAATGGATTGTTTCATTTACAGCGCATGTCTACAACTTTGAAGATGTTTTTTATTATTATGCACCAAACAAGAAAAAAAAAGCATGCATAACTGTTCACCAATCTAAACTGCTCCAGCTCCTTCTTGTTGGATGTTTTTTTGCTTGTGAACAGAGATGTTCAAGTCTAACAGATTCTCAACTGGGATGAAGTCTGGAAGGTGAACCTCATCCCAGTCTCAAATCACAGGCAGACTGACATGTTTTGCTCAAGAATATTCCTGTATTCAGCACCATCCATCTTTCGTGAACACAGACTGGCTTCCCAGTCCCTGCTGCTGAAATAATCCCCGCAGCACGATTCTGCCACCATCATGTTTCACTGTGGGGATGGTGCACTTGGGGTGATGGGATGTGTTGGGTTTGCGCCAGACATATTATTTTTCTTTGGTGGCCGAAAAGTTAAATTTGTGTCTCATCTGACCAGAGCACCTTCCACATGGGGAGTTGCCCGAATGGCTTTTGGCAAACTCAAAACGTGTCCTCTTATTTTTAACACTAAGTAATGGCTTTTGTCTGGCCTCTTTTTCATAAAGCCCAGCTCTATGGAGATTGTTTATAGGACCACAATAAGTCTCTGCTGTGAAACGTTGCAACTCCTTACATTTTGTCTCTGTGCTGTCTCTCTGATTAATGCCCTCCTTGCCCGGTCTGTGGGTTTTGGTGAGCGGCAATATTTTGGTAGGTGTGTTGTGGTATCACATGCTTTCCATTTGAAGATGATGGATTTGATGGAGCTCCGCTGGAACATCAGAGATTTGGATATTTTTTTATAACACCACACTGACTTGTACTCAACAACTTTGCTCCTTACTTGTTTGGAGAGCTCCTTGGTCTTCATAGTGTAATGTCTCTTGCTTAGTGGTTCTGCAGCCTCTGGGACCTTTCAGAAAAGGTGTGTTTTTTTCTTTTTTTCTTATTTTATATATATATTTTTCTCATTTCACTTCACCAACTGAGACTGTTTGGTACAGATACATCACATAAAATAAAATATTTAAAAAAAACATTTATGTTACAGGCTTGAAAGTAAAAGAATAGGTAAAAAGCCAAGGGAAGTGAATACTTTTGCAAGGCATTGTACTAACTCTACCAACAAACTTAAATACGTGGTCTCCCTAAGGCCGGAGGCTTCGTCCATCGAAGCGGCTATCCCCTTGTTCGAGTCCTGGCCACAGCTACCTGTACTGCATATCTTCCCACTCTCTTCACCCAATTTCCTGTCAGCTTATTTTTTTTAAAATGACAAAATAAAGGCCAATAATGCCGCAAAACAAAAAAATACATTGTCTCCCTTTGCAATTCTCTGACCTAATAGAAATAGTGCTAAATGTCAAAAACTAAAAACTGAATTTTCACTGCTAAAAAGTGTTTTACCCTATGAGAAGACATTGTTTTTTGTACATGCAAAGCAACAATAAACTATGAAAATACAAAAACATCTTTTCTTCATTTAAACAACCTTTTTGCTCACGTTTTGCTAATAAATATTCATAGGAGGGATTTAAATTGTAATTTATTTTTTTCTATACATTTATACAAACATTTGCATACCAATTTGTGCCTTGAAGTCACACTGCCCTCCACACAGCATGTTCTGTTAATAAAGAAAGATGAATTGGTTGCCTCATAAGTAAGTTGTATTCCTTTTTATTCTGTCCAACAGCCTGGTACTTTTTTGCAAACAGTAAGGTAATGAGCTACTAAATCACTAAATGTCTGCCTGTGACAATTTAATTCTCCAATACCTGCATAAAAACCTACTTTAGCAATAACATAACTAACATGACCAACTGACTTTGGCGGAAACCTGTTCCGGTTGCGGTTTTGGGTTGTAGCAGAAAAGACAAAATGCAAAAGGAATCCAAATAAACCAAAACACTTATTAATTTGTTGTCTTAAAATTGTTAAAAAGACAATGTCCTTTCTCCGCTCAAGCTTATGTTGAATTTTAGAAAAATAGTTCAACAAGCCGGGCAAGTTCAGCAAGCTCTGTTCAGCTTTATGGTGCTGTTTTTTGCATGTCTCTGAAATGTTTGACATTTTCAAATTAAAATTACAAAATAACAAACTAACAATACAGTGAAATTATGGCAATCCACACTGGTTTTCCTGGTGAGAGTGAGGGAAGCTCTCTCACCAGACTCTCTTTCAAGCAGTCCAGGGATGAATTTGCCTAATTGGTTGACCATTGCAAGAAAGCTGCACACCTTGCTGATATTTAACAGCCTTTCATTGTTATGCCTGCTCTTATTTTGTCTGTGTCTGGCCTGATTCCCCCCACAGACAAAATATGTCCGAGGATCTTTACTTCTTGTTTGATCAGGTTACATTTATTCAGGTTTAGTGTGACACTGGGCTCTTGCAGTGTATGCAGTCTGGCGTTGTGCTCCTACTATTCCTTTCCCTAATCGAAGATGTCATCTATGTGACAAACCACACCTGATAGCAGATTAAGGATCACTCACAATCTCCGCTGAAAATTTTCTGGGGCTGAGGATATTCCTAAGGAAGTCTGTTAAAGTGGAAGGGTTCATAGTGGGTAATGAATGTTGTCTAGTGTGTTGACTTGGGTGGCAATGGAACAAGCCAGAAGCTTCTGTTTGTGTCTAACTTACTGAAGACTTTTGCTCCACCCAGGGATCTCAGTGTCTGTTCAACCACAGGCAGGATATACTTCTTCACAATGCTTCATTTAGGTGAGTGAGGTCCACACAAATGCACGCTGAGTTATCTTTTGTTGCCAATTTCACAATAAAACAGATTACACTAAAACAGATTACAAGACACTGGTGAAGTAAAATCTGAGAGAAATCAGAACTCTTTGAGAAAACAAGTTATGTAAAAATGGGCAAGATAATAAATTACTTCTTGTTTTTATTTTCTACTGCAAAGTCAAAAAATAATCCATCCATCCATCTATCAATCCATCCATCCATCCCCACCCTCTGCTGGTTTTGTTTTTGCTCCTTCACAAACAATTAGTCACTAATAAAAAAGTAGTTTCATTTAAATGAAAGGACATTTTTAATGAAAAAAAGCATACAGTGGGGAGAACAAGTATTTGATAAACTGCCTATTTTGCAGGTTTTCCCACTTGCAAAGCATGTAGAAGTCTTCCATTTTTATCATAGGTATTCATCAATTGTGAGTGATGGAATCTAAAACAAAAATCCAGAAAATCACATTGTGGAGTATTTTATTTGCAATTTATTGCATGACATAAGTATCTGATCACCTAACAACCAGTAAGTATCTCGGCTCTCACAGGCCTGTTAGTTTTTCTTGAAGAAGCCCTCCTGTTCTCCACTCATTACCTGTATTAACTGCACCTGTTTGAACTCGTTATCTGTTTAAAAGACACCTGTCCACACACTCAATCAAACTCCAACCTCTCCACCATGGCCAAGACCAGAGCGCTGTGTAAGGACATCAGGAATAAAATAGTGGACCTGCGCAAGGCTGGGATACAGAAATATAGCCAAGCAGCTTGGTGAGAAGGCAACTACTGGTGGCCGATTATAAGAAAATGGAAGAAGTTCAAGATGACGGTCAATCTCCTTCGGTCTGGGGCTCCATGCAAAATCTCAACTTGTGGGGCATCAATAATCCTGAAGAAGGTGAGGAATCAGCCCAGAACGACACGGCAGGACCTAGTCAATGACCTGAAGAGAGCTGGGATCACAATCTCAAAGAAGACCATTAGTAACACACTGCGCCACCATGGATTCAAATCCTGCAGTGCACGCAAGTCCCCCTGCTACAGCCAGCGCATGTCCAGGCCTGTCTGAAGGTTACCAACGACCATCTGGATGATCTATTCGTGGAATGGAACGTCTAATATCTGTAATTGTCATAGTGAGGAAATGCGATGACAAACTCCGATGAATGATGGGGTCGGAGGTTGGACAGGCAGGTTCACCAAGAGTTGGTGTTTTCCGGCGAAGCCTCACTGAACCAGGGAGGAGGGGATCAGGAAGGGGAAGGACACTCACGGCTGGGTACGAGGATAAGAAGTCCCAACAGTGTCGCTTGGACAAGGGGTAGAGGACAGGATCAGGAATCCCTGAGCAAGTGAGATCGATCTGGAGGGTCGGAGCACAGATCTTGGTCAAAAACAGGTTCACAAGAAACACAGATTTCTAACGCTGGTCAGGTTTACCACTCTAGCTGAGCTAATGAACTGACATCTTCTTTCAGATTCCTGCTTTTCAGGTTCCTGCTCCTTATGATTTTTAATTTTAAATGAATGAATTTTAATTCATTCATTTAAATTCAAAAGGAGCACTACCATCTCCAGATTTGTTCAAGGACAACCACGTGGAAGCGGAAGGGCCCATGGCCAAGGTGTCCCCAAAGACTGAAGAAGCGAGTCATTCTTACCTAATAAAATAAAATACCTTTATGGGATATAGCACTCCGTAGTTGTTCCCCAGATTCGGTTTGGTCAATTTGTTCTGCAAACTCCGAGAGTAAGACATTAATTGCAAACAAAGGTTTCTGTAGCAAATATTAAGTTTTGTGATGTATGAAATTCTTATGTCATGCAATAAAATGCAAATTAATTACTTAAAAATTACACGATGTGATTTTTCTGGCTTTGTGTTTTAGATTCCGTCACTCAGTTGAAGAATACCTTTTGATAAAACTTAAAGACTTGTACATGCTTTGCAAGTGGGAAAACCTGCAAAATCAGCAGTGTATCAAATACTTGTTCTCCCTACTTGTAAGAGTTAATGCTTGATTTGCATGTTATACTGAATGCAATAAATATTTGATCTCCTTTTAAAACATGACTTGGTTACTTGATGAAGAAAACCTTGTTGGCAGACACAGCGGTAAGATATTTCTTTTATTTGGTCACCAGAGACATCTAAGGAGGGATTTTGCCCCACTTGTCTTCACAGAAACGCTATTCCTAAGTTTACTTGATAAAGGGGTCCAACCCCCTTGGGTTTTTCAGGCTTTTTAATTTATTCTAATTTTTGAATTTGTAAACAGACCCGGAGTGCTAAAATTGTTTTGGGACCCCGCAAGGGGAAAGAGAGGGGGGAGCGGTTTAAAGGGTTTACCCCTCGTAGTAAAATTGGGGAAAACAGGGTTTGGGAGGGAGAAACTTTTTGGTGAGGGTTTAAAAATGGGGGGGGTATTTGGGGGAGGAATTTTATTCAGGGGATTTATCAAACCTTTTAGGAAAATTTTTTCCCCAAAGGGTGGAGACCCCGGGGAAAAGGTATGGCCAAAGGGTTTTTTTGAAAACCCCCTTTGGGGGGTTTCAAAGGCCCCCTTTCAAAGGGGCTTTGGCTTGAAGATTACCATGCCCCCCGTTTCCCGTGGGCCCGACTTAAAAGAAGAATTGGCCCCAAACTTATTGCAAACCCCCCAAAGAAACCCCAAGCTTCTTAAAAGTTTTTAAAAATTCTTTGAAAAAAAAAATTCCCCTACAATTTTTTTAAATATTGTTTCCCCCGTTTCTCCAATTTAATTTTGTTTTCCCGGGGAAAAGTTTAGGGTAAGCCCAAAAGCGGGGGAAAACCCGGGAAAAAGTGGGTTTTTGGGTGCCCCTTCTCGGGAGGGCCCAAACTTTTTAGGCCCCCTCTAGGGGCCCTTCCCAAGGCGGTATGGGGCCCGGCCCAAAAAGTCTATTGTCCCCCTTTAGAACTTGGGTTGGGTAAGGTTTTCTTTTTTTTTGGTTTTTTTTTTTTGGGAAATATGCAGGACTTCTTCCCCCAAAAGCACTTTAAAAATCTCTTTTTGGGGTTCCCGGGGGGTTTAAAGGGTTTAAGAGGAGCTGCAGAGACCCCCTCACAGGGCGGGTTCTTTGCAAAAAGCCTTTTAGGACCTGGGGCCTAACAAATTTTGGGGTTTTTCTGGCCTTTTTTCTCCGGTTTGGGGCCACATCGCTACCCCCAATGTTCCACGGGGGGGGTTTTTACCCCCAAGGGGGGGGGGGGGGGGGGGGTTTGGGGAAAGGGGGGGGGGGGGGGGGAGGGGGGGGGGGGGGGGGGGGGGGGATGGGGGGGGAACCCCCAAACCTCCCCAAGATTTTTTCAGAAGGCCCCCCATGGAAAACGAAGGGGGTTTTTTAACCCGGGGGGTAGACAGGGGGAAAAAAATGTGTTTTTTTTCCCGGGAAAAAACCCGGGGGGTTTTTTAAATTTTTTTGAAACAACCCGAAGGGTTCCCTTTCCCCTTGGGGAACCCGAAAGTAATTTTAAAAAATGTTGTTTAAGGGTTTAAAAGGCGGGTTTTTGTCCAGACTTCCATCTTCTGATTCCCCCCCCCTTCCTTAAAAAAACTGGAGATTTTTAACCCTAGGCACAACTTTTTCCCGAAAGTTGTTTTTCTGGGGGGAAACCTTTTCCCCTTTTTCATTTTTCCTTTTCCCGTTCCCTCCTGGCTGTCCCCCAATTTTTTGACTTCAAAATTGCTTTTTTATACTTCTTAAAAAAATTTCCTTCTTTTAAATTTCCCGAAAAGGTTTTTTTTTTTTTTTGTTTAGGCCCTTTTTCGGGGTTTCGGGTCAGGGGGAGATCAAGGGTTTTTTTAAATGTCCTTTGGTTCCACTTGTCCCTTTTGGGGGGGGGGGGCAATGATCCAAGGGCCGACCCATGTCTTTTTGGGAGAAGGGGAAAGGGGGGGTCCCCTTTTTTTCACAAACCCGTGGGACCGATTATTTTTTATATAAACCCCCAGAGGAAACCCCAATTTGAGGGGGCCTTTATGTAACAACTGGAGTCAACCCCGCCTTAATTTTCCCTTTAAATTTCTTTTCTGAGGAAACATCTCACATTTTAAGGGAAGGGGATGTCCCACAAAAATGTTTAAAAGGCAGTCCCCACACCTTTAAATCATTGGGATGTCAAAGGATGCCCTTTTCCCCTTTAAGTTTTTGGGGACAGGTGGCCACCTAGTTTCCCCGGTAAGGGCCCTCAAAACAGGCCCTTTTTAACCCCCCTTTGGGTTTTCAAACCCTTTTTTTACCCAATTTTTTTCCCCATTTTACAACCGAAGGGGAGGGGGCCCCATGTCATAAAACCCCCCAAAATCTTCAGGGTTTATCGCGGGGGTTAAAAAAATGGGGTTTCTTCAGCTGTTTTTAAATTTTTGGGGGGATGGTAAAATTTCTTCCCCCACTCACTGCTTTATAGGCTTTTTCTTTTAAATAAATTTGGACAAAACAGGTCAAGTGTTTTAAATTTTTCATAACTGAGGTTAAAAGAGCTAAATTTTTTTTTTATGTTTTTAACTTGCATCGCTATTTTTTTTGCGGGAAACAAAACAAATTTTTGCAAGGGCCGGGGGTTAAAAAATCAACCAGGTTTTTCCCAGAGGTTTTAAGGGCCAATCCTATGCCCCGAGGTGTTTTAGGAAAAGGGGGGGGCACTGACGCATAGCACATTCCCCCCTCATTTTTGGGGGTTGCCCCAAAACGCATTTTACCAACGTCGTTCCTTAAAATTAAAAAAAAATTTTCCAAAACCAAGTGGCAAAAAAAAGAAAATTTCAAACCCCCCATATAAATTTTCCTGATTAAGGGTTTTTCCCCCCATTTCCCTTTGGTCCCGGGGGTTTTGTCCTGCCCTGGGGCTTTCTTTTCCAAAAAAGAGCAAAAGGTTGTTTACACAGCGTTGGGCCTTTTTTTTACAAATTATATTTCACAACTTTTGCAAAAAAGAAAAAATGTTTTTAAAAGCCAACCGGGCCAAAATTGGGAAAAACCCAATTTAAAGTCCCCCTTTTGGTCCCGCCCCAAAAAATGGAAAACCAAAAATTTTTTCCTGGTTTTTAAAAGCACCCTAATTTTGTTTTTTTTTTTTTTTTAAACCATTTCAGAAATGATGGTTTTGGGCCAAAACCCGACCGAATTCTTTTTAAAACAATTTTTAAAAATTATGGGAAAACCCTTTCCTTTTTTAAAAACCAAATAAGGGGAGCATTTTTCCCCCGCATTTTTTTGAAAAAACAAAGGTTTCCCTACCTTTTTAAAAATAAACAACAACCAAAGGGGGTTTAAAATTTAGGATTTTGAAGGCAAATCTTTTTTCCCCCCCTTGTTTATAAAGAATTGAAATGTATGTTTTTGGTTTTTTTTTCAGCCCAAACCTTTTTGCTTCCAAGGGGGTGAAAAAAAAAAAAAACATTTTGTTTAGGTTAACCTTTTTTTTTCCCCTTCCCCCAGGGGTACATTAAAATGACAAGGGAAAAAAAAAGTAAGGGAAAGACAAGAATGTGAAATTGGAAAAAAACCACCAAAAACTGTTCCCGGGACAAAATCTTTTTGGCCCTAGGAAAAACCCAAAAATTGGGAAAAAATGAAAATTAAAACCCAAAGAAAAGAGCAAGAAAAAACCAAAATTGCAAAAAAAAGGGAAAAAGCTAAAAAACAACAACCCAAAGGCCTTTTGGAAAAGGGAAAACTTACTTTTAGGAAATTGATAAAAAAGTACAACCGGGAAACAAAATGAAAATGCTTTTTGCCCTTTGAAAACCTTTTATTAAAAATTTAAAACCAAAACAACAAATGAAATAAAACCCCTTTTCCCCAAATTTCACCTATTTGGGGCATGAATACCTCAATTTTAAAACAAGGGGTGGATTTTTTTGCATTTAGAAAATTGGGGGGCAAAAGGGCTGTGGGTTTTTTTTTTTCCCTTTTTAATTTTATTCTGATATTTTGTTCCCGATGCCTGCAGAGCTGGGGGATAAAGGGGGGTTTTTAGCCCTACAAAAAAAAGCTTTCCCTTATTTCCCGGGTTTTTGAAACAAGCGTTTTTCTACCCTTCGGGCTTTAAAAATATTCCAGAGTTGGTCTCCCGTGGGCTGCACAGACCGTTTTTTGGGGCCAAGGTTTCTCCCAAATGGGAAAAAAAAAAAGCACTTTTTTTGGGAAAAAAAAAAAACACATTGGTTGTTTAGTTTTTCCGCAAATACTGGCCCGCGAGTTTACCACAAAAAACACCAAAAGTTTTTATTTCTTGGGTTTATTGGCCGTGGGTTGCAAAAAAAAATATTTTTCAGGCTCCCCCAAAAAAAAAAGAAAAATTAAATTGGGACTTTAAGGTACTAAACAAGGTTAAAAATTGGGGGTTGGGAAAAATTCGTTTTTTTAAGGGTGAAAATGTTTTTTTGAAATTTTTTATTTTATTTTTTTTTATTAGTCACAAATTCTAGGCAGTTAAGTTTTTACTATATCCCGGGTTTTCCCTCAACCGGGAAATCAAAAATTTCTGTAACCCAATAAAGGAAAAACATTACAAAGGTCCCGAAAAAAACCCCCAAAAATTGAGGTTTAAATTAAAAAAAAATAAAGAAGAACAAAAAAATGATGGATAAAAAAAACAAAGGGAAAATTTTGGGGCTTTTTAAAACCCTTAAATAAAAAATGTTTAGATTAAACCCCAATTTTAAAAGGCCCCACTTAATCTTTTTTATTTTAAAAGCAAATTTTTGGGGTTTTTTGCCCCTTTTTTACAGGGTTTTCCCAGTTTTTTAAATTCCAGATTTTTGGAAGCATAAGACTAAAAAGCTACCTTTTTCCATGTTTTTTTTTGGTCCCCTGGGTATTTCAAAGTAGTTTGACCCCAGAAAAAACCCGGGGACGGAATTTTTGGGTGGTTGAAAAAACTTTAAAAAAAAAGTCTGTAATGTTTTTTTTGGTGCTAAAAACCCAAATTCCGGGGGGATTTTTAGATTAACAGAATAAATTTTAAAAATTCCTTTTTCCTGAGCTACAGGAGCCCCTTTTTTTGGGACTTTTAAAACGGGGGTGGTGTGCCCACTTTTTTTAGTTTTTAGTGGGGGACGCGGGGGAACAGACGTTCTGGAAACAAAATGCAACTGTCCAAACCCCCCTTTTCCCGGCAAGGGCCCCTTTGAAAGACACCGGTTTTAGTAATCAAATTTTAAAATAAAGGGTTTTAAAGGGGATGGGTTTAAGTTTTTTTAAGGTCCCTGCTGAAGAAAATTATCCCTTTTTAATCCGGGATTTTTTTTAGTTGGAAAAGAAGGGCCGACCTTTTACCCGGGGCTTTTATGTTTTCCCCCCTGAAGGGTTTTTAAATTGGAGTCCATCACCTTTCCCCCAGGTTTGGGGCCCTGAATTTTTGGTTTTCCTTTGTTTATTAACCCTTTAAACTTTTTGTGCTTTAACTTTTAAAACCCGGGTCCCCCTTCCCCTTTTTTCCCCCAAAAATTTTTTACTTTAGTTTTTTTTTTTTGATTCCGCTTAAGAAAAATTTTTTGGCCAAAACAAGCCAAATTTATTTTTTCAAAGCCTTTCCCCCGTGGGTTTGAAAAAGGGTTTTTCCCCCCCCCCCTGGGGACATCAAAAATTTGCTTTTTGTGGGGCCCCTCTGCATTTTGATAACTTACATTTTTTGTTTTTTTTTTAAAATCTGGGGTTAGGGGGAGCATGTAAAATATTGAAAAAAGGGTGGGCCCCTAAATTGGACCCTTGGGGAACGCCACCTGTTGGGTTTTTTTTTGGTCTCTGATGTAAAGTTTAACATGCCCCCAAAAAAGTCCCTATCCTTCAAGTAGGATTTTAAAAACCCAAATTTTTTGGGGTGTTTCCCGAAAAAAGGGCCAAAACCCAGTTTTTCCAGGTGCCTGAATAAAATGGCGTGATCAACAGTGTTGAATGCGGCACTAAGGTCCAATAATACCAGCACCGTGGTTTTTCCCAGTCTGCATTTTTTACGGGTGTTCACTGAAACCCTTACAAGAGCTCCCTCTTGTACTGTGGTGAGCAGGAAGCCTGACTGGAAAGACATCAAAGCGGTTGGTTCATTGTTAGGAAGTTTAACTGGGGTGAAAAACAGCTTTTTCAATAATCTTGCTGATGAAGGGGAGGTTTTTGATATAGGCCTGTAGTTCTGTAGTAGTAGCTTTTTTAGTTTGCTTTTTTTCAATAGAGATTTTGGTAATTGCCGTTTTTAGGGCCTGGGGGAAAAAAACCTGACGAAAAGGGATGTGTTTTGGTATTTTGTTATCTGGTTAAAGGTTTCAGGAAACACCATCCTTAAAGATGCTTTTTTTTTGGAGATGATGCTTTAAAAAACAATAAGAAAAGTGGTCGGATAGGGCCAACATCGTTTTACAGGCACTTTTGGAAATGTTTTAGACCCTTAGTGATGATCAAGTCCAATTGTTCCCTTTTTGTGCTTTTGCTGTTCAACATGTTTGTTCAAACCCAAAAATTTCTAAGAGTGTCCAATAGATCTATTGCACTTCTGTCTTCAGGATTGTCCCCATGTGAATGTTAAAGTTTTCTCCCAAAATACTTAAAAAGTCATGATCAACCAAAACATATCCTCAAAAGAAAGAAAAACTCATTAAAACCCTGAAAGTTTTTTTTGGACTTTTAAGAGGCCTGTAAATATTCAATAACATGGGGTTCGGAACTGGGGCTCTTCACCTTAAGAGCCCAAAAAATTTTAAAACAGTTTAATTTTCCCAGGAAAATACCTTTTTTAAACCCTTTAGTAAATCTTTTTAAAAAAGTGGCCACCCCCAACCCTTTTTTTTGCTGTCTGCTCTCACAAAAAAAAATTGTAGTTCGGGGAGGCATTGACTCTTTCAGGTTTTGGAGGTTCATTAAAAATTCATGTAACCAATTGTTTCTGTTAAAAACTTTAAAATCAAGATTGTGGTCCCCCTAGTTATGAAGTCTTTTTTAAAAATGATTTTTCCAGACAGAGATCTAATGTTCAATAAAGCCAGTTTATATGACTTAGTGGCTGATATTAACTTTGTGTCTGGTTTTAACCAGGTTTAACCTGAACTAGCCGAGTCAAATTTGAAACTTACATTACAGTCTTATTTTTTTCTTTTCTTTTTTACACACTGAGCACAACATGTTTCACTTGACTATATCATTCTGTACCTTTGTCACAAAATATGTTCTGCACCATATAACCTTATGTTGTAGCAAAGCAGGCTACCCTGCCAAATCTACCAGGTAGATCACACTAAATTAGTTATTTTCAGAAATCTGAGTAACCAGTGTCTATTCTACAGTGTAAATCAAGTGTACCTAGAAAAAAAGTTATAAAATGTTATAACTCTTCTTATAAAACCTCTGCATATAGCCAGTGGGACATATGACAGAAATTATTTTAAGAGAACTAAAGGGGACCTATTATGCAGAATTCACTTTTTGATCATATTTATACTTCCATTTGGGTCTCTAAAACGCTTCTTCTAAAAAGTCCACACGCCAAAAAAAAACCCAAAAACATTCAGTCCTTTTTTGCTATAAATGAATGTTTTATTTTTTCTAAGAAAATGCGCGCTTTCAATAGCTGTGTAATTGTGACGTCACAATAACACTGGCACCTAGCAACGCTACCTGAGTCCCACCCCTGACTAGCAACTGAAGCAGAGCTCCACCCACTTGATTTTCAGTAGAGAATCACGTCTCAACGGCTGGTTTTACCTTACACGCATTTTACAATGGCCACCCTCAAAGGAAGATGTTTCGCTGTTGGCTGCAAAGACCCACATGTGTCCATACACATTCTACCGCTGTCGGACAACAGAGATTCGTAGCTTAATTTTTTTTGAGGCACCGTTCTAGTCACATTGCCGAAAACAGTCCTAGTTTGTGTAAATCACTTTACCACGGAATGCTTTGAGAACTTACATCAGTACATGTCAGGATTTGCAGAAAGACTTAGACTGAAAAAAAAATTCAGTTCCTTCTGTTCATGGCAAAACTGCAGATAACAGAAATGTTTCGGTTTTGTTTTCACGTGTACAAAGTGGTGGTTCGGGGGTGCTGCCGGATAAAGCTAATTTGCATACAAGTGACAGAGCCCTAAAACAGCTCATTCTGAAATGAGCTCAAACAATGGGAAACTAAGGAGGGGAAATCCCATTATCTGAGAATGATTTTGTGTGAAAAACAAAATTAACATGTTTTGTGTAGCCCATAAACTTATCTCAAATGTTTAAAAGGAAATATAATAGGTCACCTTCAAGATTAATGAGAATAACTACAAATCCTGAGAACTGATAACAAGATATCTGCTATTTATTGTACATATTAAAATACTCTGATTACATCATAACTTTTACACACACACACAAAAACAAAATACAACTTAGCCTACCTCCCCCACATTTACTGGACTTTATTAAAGGGATTTTTATAAATTGTATTTAATGTTTGTTGGGCAAAATTACAAAAAGGCACTGGTATTATAGGCCTTCAAATTCAGAAATGTTACACTGGGCCACACACGACACACTATAGAAAAAAAAAAAAGATTTCAGGATGGCACTTTTTTGTCCAGAGGAAAAAAGGGAAGGTCCTCTAGCGCCATCTAGTGTCTACCTGTGCACATCCCTGGATATCTCCCTTTGGAATGTAGTGTGCCCTGCAAAAATATTTATATTTACACCGACAAATTTTTTTTCCCGTTTTTTTGTATACTACCAAATTTCCAAAATTCTAAGGAGTTTTTGAAAATTATGTCCCCCTGTCTTTTCCCGCAAAAACAGCTTAAACTCCGTCGATTGGATGGAGATCATCTTTGAACATCAATTTACAAGTTGCCAAAGATTATGTATCATGAAAATAGCTGGATTGCCATATTCCGCTCTTTAAAGATGCTTAAAGGCATGTCGATTATTTCAATAATTAGTGAAGGCAATTAATCATTACATAGAACAAATAATTGTTTTTTTTTATGCATGTCACACAGGCAACAGCACAAAACACAACCAAAATCTCACATGGGTCAGCCAAGCCAGGGCTGACCACACAGGCCTCAGTGGTGTGGCACATGGAGTCCAGTGTTGCAAGGAATGTTCAGACCACTATACTGGAAAACCTCATAAGCAGCTACACAGAAGAATGACCCAAAACAGAAGAGCAAAATCAATTCAATTCATTTCAATTCAGTTTTATGTATATAGCGCCAATTCACAACACATCACCTCAAGGAACTTTACAAAGTAAATTCAATCGAATCATACAGATTTCGAGTCACATACATACATTCCAATTAATCATAACTATCAAACAGTGCAGTCAGATTCAGTTTACTATTCAAACTGGTTAAAAGGTTTTCCATCTAGGAAACCCAGCAGATTGCTTCGAGTCTAACTTGCAGCATTCACTGCTCCTGGATTAGCAGGTAGCGACAGTGGACAGTCGCTTGCATTGGCTTTGCAGCAATCCCTCAAACCGAACATGTGTGTAGCAACAGTGGAGAGGGAAACTCCCTTTTAATGGGAAACCTCCAGCAGAACCAGGCTCAGTATGAGCGGCCATCTGCCACAACCGACTGGGAGTTTGAGAGAACAGAACAGAGACACAAAAAGGACACAGAAGCACTAATGCAGCAGTACTTTGACCCGGTACAAACTTTCCGGGTCAATACACAGTGATTTATTTACATTTCCTGGACAAGGGACACTCATTTCAAGACAGCAATGTGAACATTTTGGACAGAAAAGACTGGTGGTTTGAGAGAGGAGTGAAAGAAGCCTTCTATGTTATACATGAAAAACCACACTAAACAGAGGAGGTGGCCTCAGGTTTCGTCTTTCTAACACCTACAGTGTCACTTGACTCATTACTCAGGCAGTTTTACAACAATTTACACCTTGAGATATGAGACCAAAAAAACTCACATAGCATTGTTAGAGACATGTTTTGAAGAAATACCTTCAGGAAACAAGAGAAGAAGTCCAGTTGTCTTCTACTTATGCCCTTAGGGTCCAATTCACAGCTTGAGGGGAACTAACCCTTTATAACTCTTAGTGTCCTTATAACCATTTTGTTTACCTGGAGTCTTTTGCATCCAGCACAAAAAGTTCAGTTTTTGCTGTGTCCCCTACAAGGAATGTGACTAACTGCAAATGGGACTTCTTATCACTTTCTTTCAACAATGCCATTCCTCTTGGCACTCTTCCATAAGGGTCAAATTTGTTGGAGCGCACAACTAATGACTGTCCGGTCTACAGATTATCCCACCTGAGCTGTGGTGCTTTGCAGCTCCTGCAGGGTTACCCAAGGCCTTTTGGCTGTTCTCTGGTTTATGCTCTCCTTTCCAGGCCTGTCAGTTTAGGTGAATGGTCATATCTTGGTAGTTTCACAGCAGGGCCATAATCTTTCCTTTTTTGAAAGATGAATTGAACAGTGCTCTGAGGGATGTTATATACATAGTTGCTCTGGGTTTTATTTGTATAAAATACATTTTCAGCTCTGGTTGTAATTTGACAAAATATGGAAAGTTCAAAGAGTCTGTAAACGTTAGCAAGGCTATGTTACCTAAGAACTCTATTGGTGTGCATCTTTCAGTTTTGAAAAAGAGATCTGAATATTCAAAATATGTTTTAAAAATACCAGTGATGCGTTCGATGTAGTCGTAGAAGAGAATGAAAACACGAGCTAGAGGGAATGAATAAGTGTGGGTGAGTGTGTGTGTTGGGGGTGGGGGGATGTTTGTGTATGTATAACATTGTGTGGATCAATCCCTGACAGGATACCAACATAATGTGGACATTCTACATTGTGTGGACATTTTGCCCAGTCCACAGAAAGCAAAATAGGTTATGTGGGTTAATGGTTAGGTTTAGGACTAAGGTATGAATTGTGTTTAGGTTAGGTTTAGGGTTAGGCATATACTGGTAAGGGTTAGGTTTAGGGGAAGGGTCAGGGTTAGTTTATGGCAATGAATGGACATCAATTAAAGGTCCCCATGAGGATATTAAAAAACACTACGGGTATAAAAGGTGACATATGGCTAGATTTTATGTGTACGAGTAAGCCAAGCACTTTAAACAGAGGGCACGTTGGAGCCACGTCCATAAATGAGGGAAAGGCATAAGAAATAAATACAAGACAATGTGGCTCTGTCTTAAAGTGAAGTGTGTGTGCCGGTGTAAGAATGATATGTGAAAACCTGTGTGTAACTGGTAAAATGGGGAACATAAACACCACAACTCAGCACTGTGTGTGTGTCTCTGTGTGTAAATCATCAGTCTGGGGGTAGTGAAAGTGTGTATTCATGCCGTGACCCACATATGCTCCCCATAAAGGCCTTATCAAAAGCCTTATTGTCCTCTTAGGCTCGCTCCCTTCACCCCCATTTTCCTGTCCCTCCATCCTCCCTCCTTGTTTCTTTTTTCCTCCCTCACTCAGTCACTCCCTGTCTCTCTTGGGGTGTTTTTATAAGCCAATCTTGACAGTCTCAGACAAATCTCCCCTCCTACCCCGAGCCCCTTTGCTTTTTCGGCTTCCCGAACTCTGCGTGAAAGTGAAGCCCTCACTCGAAGACTAGCATAAGTAACACACACACACACACACACAGCTGCAGCGGCAGGAAAGAAAGAACTTGACGGCTGTGGTCACTCAGCATAGGGACCCTACTCCATCTTAATCATACTGCTCGTAGCCAAGAGGTTCCCGTAAGAAATGGACATGGAGGAATCAGATGTCTGCTGCAAATTACTCAGAAACCCAAATAAGGATTTTCTCTCTGCTTTTGCAACAGAAAATGAGGACTCAGGTGGCACAAACACTTCTGTTTTGCCCTAAGTAGACCCTCCAGATAAATTTAAATACTTTTCAAGAATATATCAGATGGTTTTCTTAGGGTACATCTAGATGTTTGAAAAGATGACCACTTAAACATCATATGCTTTAATGAAAACTTATTTTATATTTTAAAATGCAATTTAAGTCTGATCAAAAACAATGTGGAAGTAGTATCAACATTTTGGAGTGACCCAGCCAAAGTAAGCCAAGCACTTTAAACAGAGGGCACGTTGGAGCCACGTCCATAAATGAGGGAAAGGCATAAGAAATAAATACAAGACAATGTGGCTCTGTCTTAAAGTGAAGTGTGTGTGCCGGTGTAAGAATGATATGTGAAAACCTGTGTGTAACTGGTAAAATGGGGAACATAAACACCACAACTCAGCACTGTGTGTGTGTCTCTGTGTGTAAATCATCAGTCTGCTCTCTTCTGCTTTTGCAACAGAAAATGAGGACTCAGGTGGCACAAACACTTCTGTTTTGCCCTAAGTAGACCCTCCAGATAAATTTAAATACTTTTCAAGAATATATCAGATGGTTTTCTTAGGGTACATCTAGATGTTTGAAAAGATGACCACTTAAACATCATATGCTTTAATGAAAACTTATTTTATATTTTAAAATGCAATTTAAGTCTGATCAAAAACAATGTGGAAGTAGTATCAACATTTTGGAGTGACCCAGCCAAAGTCCTGACGGATAGAGGATCTGGAGAGGAAGCTAAAGAGTAGGGTGCTGGCAAAGAGTACAAGATATATAGATGTATAGATGAGTTACAAGAAGACAAAGAAGTAAAGTTTTATATAGTTTTTCACAAGCCATGCAGGGGACAAAAATATGTGAAACAAGGTGCTCTGTACAGAAACTAAAATTTTAGTACATAAAAAGTATCAGTCTACACTTTAAGTTACAGTAGTGTTGCACTGTTACATTTTGTGATTATGGTTTTCAGCTGAAGCCACTGGTTTGGCTCAACTAAAACGTTTAACCTATCACTTAATTTGAAAAAAGTCATTTTTAAACAGATGTCTTATAAGCTCATATCCTGGCTGTGTGCACATTTGTTGCCAAGTAACACTTGACAATGATAAAGACATATATTTACAATTACAGATCTTAGTAATACAGTGAAATCTGGTATATATTTTGAATCTAACTGTGGGTTGTTTCATTGCATGCTTTCCATTACATCAACAGTAATGTCAGAAATATCTATTTTCTGCTGTTTTTAGTATACATGAGTTGATCAAAAAATAAAAATAATGTTTGAATGTCCCAGATGTTTTTTATAGGCCATCAGCTCCTCAAAAAACAATTTAAAATATATAAATATTTTCTTGAAGATGTTCACAATCAGCTAAAAGACATATGGGTTTCTGGACTGGCTAGGTGTATGAAATTCCATCTGACAATATGGGATTGTCTTAGTTTCCAGTTTTCCCTAATGGAAGTCAGCTGTGGTGTTTTTCCTGCAAGTAGTGCCATCGGAATGCTGTCCCACCAGGAGACAGTCCAGTAAAAACCAAATAACAGAATGAGCTGAGCAGTAAAGTAGAAAAAGGAAGAGGAAGAAATTATGTTGAGGATCAAATTTAACAAAAATACTGCAGGGCCTGAAGCTGAATGAAGGTGGGGGTCACTCTGAGGACTTTGCCTTTCTTTTTATAAATGGCATTTTCTACTTTATGTCAGCACTTTTGTTATAATGTTGCCAATTGAAACAACTGAGTAACTCCGCAGACACCTTGAGATTTCTAAAAAAAAATATTGCTGGGTTGTGAATTTTAATTTAATGTAGATAACTAGAAAACACAATGAAAGGAAATATTCAGTAATGAACCCGTAGCGTTTAGTATACTTTAAGGGTGTATCCACACCTGCCACTTTTGGTCCGCTTTAAACTGATCAGAGTGTGTTTCCCCCTTTGGTCCCTTCCTTTTGCACACGTGTGAATAGACTCAAGTGAACTCTGGTCTGGACCAAATAACTGGACCAAGACTCCCTTTTTGAGGTTGTCTCGGTCCCCTTCCAAATGGACTCTAGTGTGGTCTGAATACAAACCTGCCCCGATTTGACCCAACTACAGAAAACATACATCTCTCTGGACTTAACAAGCTACCATAGCCGGTGGCAAAGGTGTACATTGTACTGAAATCACTGTGTTTAGCTGTATGATGCTTAGCAATGCTGTTACCAGCAATTTGTGGGACAGGGAACGCAGAGCACATCAACTCCTTGCAGCACGCATTGCCGTTCCAAAATTATAAAACAGAACGTTGAAAATCTGTGTTTTGCTGCTCTGTGACAGTAAAGGCATAAATATGCAGAACAGAGTTGCTGCACACAGGACTTCCTCAGTTGTTATCCTCCATTTCCCGGTCGTTAGTCTGTCCTACCCCCGTCATTTCTGTCCAATGGGAGCAATGATCGTCACCCGTGAACCGCACCAAATGAAAAAAATAAAGTTGGCCTGTGCTACAGACCAAACAAGCGAACCAAAGGACTTTCTAGCTCTCAGCAGTCATGATTTTATTGGATTCTTCCAAAATAAAATTGATTCTATTAAGAAGAAAATCTTTGACAATCTCCCAAAGATGATTACTTCATCCTCAACAAGTGAGACAACATTGGAAATAACTGTAGAACTGATCTGTGTTTGGGACTGTTTTGATCCTGTGGAGCTTCCTGAGTTATCAGAAATATTAGCTTTATCTAAACCTTCAACTTGTATGTTAGACCCAATCCCAACCAAATTATTTAAGGAAGTGTTCCCTCTGATTACCAGCCCCATTTTAGATATGATTAATCTGTCCTTAGTAAATGGATATGTACCACAAGCTTTTAAGGTAGCTGCAATTAAACCTTTGCTTAAGAAACCTTCGCTTGATCGAGATGATTTAATAAATTATAGACCGATATCCAATCTTCCGTTCTTATATAAAATTCTTGAGAAAATAGTTGCTAATCAAATGTGTGAGCATTTACACAGCAATGACCTGTTTGAAGAGTTTCAGTCAGGTTTCAGAGCTCATCATAGCACTGAAACAGCTCTGCTGAAAGTCACTAATGATATTCTTATTGCCTCAGATAATGGACTTGTGTCTGTACTGGTTCTGTTAGATCTCAGTGCTGCATTTGATACAGTCGATCATAATATTCTCTTAGAAAGGCTGGAATATGCTGTAGGGATCAGGGAACAGCACTAGGCTGGTTTAAATCTTATTGTCTGACAGATTCCAGTTTGTTCATGTAAATGATAAATCATCTTTAAACTCCAGGGTTAATTGTGGAGTACCACAGGGTTCAGTACTTGGGCCAATTCTCTTTACTATATATATGCTTCCAATAGGTAAAATTATCAGGCAGCATAGAATAAATTTTCACTGTTACGCTGATGACATTCAGCTTTACTTATCCATAAATCCTGATGAGCCCAACCAGTTAGATAGACTACAAGCATGTCTTGAAGACATAAAAACATGGATGACTTTAAATTTTCTGCTTCTAAATTCAGACAAGACAGAAGTTGTCGTCTTTGGACCGGAGTCTTTAAAAAAGAAACTGCTTAGTCAATCACTTGTAAAAAACCTTGGTGTTATTTTTGACCAGGACATGTCATTTAAATCCCATATTAAACAGGTTTCCAGCATTTCCTTCTTTCATCTCCGGAACATTGCCAAAATTAGAAATATCCTGTCCAGGATTGATGCTGAAAAACTAGTCCATGCATTTGTTACTTCAAGGCTGGACTATTGTAATTCTTTACTATCAGGATGTCCACAAAATGCAGTTAAAAGCCTTCAGCTGATTCAAGATGCTGCAGCAAGAGTTCTGATGAAAATTAAAAAGAGAGATCATATTTCCCCTACTTTAGCTTCCCTTCATTGGCTCCCTGTTAAATCCAGAATAGAATTTAAAATTCTCCTCCTCACATATAAAGCCCTTAATGATTTAGCTCCATCATACATCAGAGAGCTGATTGTTCCATATGTTCCTAACAGAGCACTTCGTTCTCAGACTGCAGGTTTACTGGTGGTTCCTAAAGTCTCTAGAAGTAGAATGGGATGCAGATCCTTTAGTTATCAGGCTCCTCTCCTGTGGAACCAGCTCCCAGTTTTAATCCGTGAGGCGGACACCCTGTCTACTTTTAAGGCTAGGCTTGGAAACTTTCCTTTTTGATAAAGCTTATAGTTAGAGTGGCTTAGGTTATCCTGAGCTATCTCTGTAGTTATGCTGCTATAGGCTTAGGCTGCTGGAGGACATAATGACCACTTTCACCCTCTTCGCTACTTTTTCACACTACTCTTCAATTTTGTATTATTTGCTGTTATTTCAGCTTTTAACTCTGTTCTCTCTCTTCTCTCTTCCTAGAAGCTACACCTGGCCTGACTCTGTGTCTACCTGTGACAACTGTCTGGAGAGGGGCATCGTCCGAGCTTCTGCTGGCAACAACTTGGTGCTCACCCTCTACCGATGATCCACATGGCCCTGTCTTTCAGTGTTTAACCCTTTCTCTCTCCTAGATATAGCTACTGACGGAGCTTTTACTGTAACTAACTCTATGTGCTCTCTTCAGACTCTAACATTGAAAACTGACTCAGAGTTTATCTGTTCTTTCTTTCTAGGTGAAACGACTAAAGGAGCTACATCCATTAACATTTACCTTTTCCTTCCCATAGAAAGTACTCCTGGATCAGTGCTTCTTTGTTCTCTTTGTGTCTCTGCTCTGTTCTCTCTAACCCCCAGTCGGTCGTGGCAGATGGCCGCTCACACTGGGCCTGGTTCTGCTGGAGGTTTCTTCCTGTTAAAAGGGAGTTTTTCCTCTCCACTGTCGCTACATGCATGCTCAGTATGAGGGATTGCTGCAAAGTCAACACCAGTGACTGTCCACTGTCTCTACATTCTCATCCAGGAGGAGTGAATGCTGCAAGTCACTGACTGGATGCAATCTGCTGGGTTTCCTTAGATAGACAAACTTTTTATCCAATTTGAATAAATAACAGAATCTGACTGCACTGTTCAATGATTTGGATTAATTGTAATGCATGTACCTGACTTTTGTGAAGTGCCTTGAGACGACATGTGTTGTGAATTGGCGCTATATAAATAAACTGAATTGAAATTGAATTGAATTTCTTGGTGTGAATACACCCTAAGATTTTAGGTTGCTTGAGTCTACAAATTTCTGATGTTCAAAAAAAGCCCAGCAGGCATACTCGATAATCTTTTATCTCATTTACAGGTTCACAAGCTTCACTAGGTTTCACTAGCTTGTAAGGAGACTGGTAGTAGTGGCTCTTTTGGAGAGCATTAGAATCCTCACACCCACAAGAAGCACACTTTTCACCATTTTGTAAATACAAGTGTATTTCAAATTCTTTCTGGGAATTTTACTGTAACAAAATAAATGTAATGCTAAATAAGACATGATCCACTATAGAGAAGCATTTCAGCTTTCATAATCCAAAAAAAAAAAAAAAGAAATTACAAAGCATCTCTAAAAGTCCAAAAACAAAAGAATATGTAAAAAAATGTATATATTCTCAGGCATTTGGAAATAACAAAGATCCTTGTTATGAACTGTCTAGGGGTGGCCAGACCGTAACATAAAAATGATCCATCCTCGTCAGACCTCAAACAGCCACAACACAGTTGGAGCAGTTTTACAGATTTTACTGTTTTAATTTTTTTTTTAATTTTGTTTCTAATACTGTTTTTTTATGTACAGTGATGTAAATGTTTTAACACTGAAAAAGAGAGGAGCAGAATAACTTCAGGGTGAACTTTAGGGCAAAACAACAAACAAAAGGAAACTATCTGATATCCTTAAATGAACTGACCTTTTCAGAAATAAAAAAACAAACAAAATGATAATCACTTACCTCCCTAACTAAAATAATCAGGAGAAAACTGGAACAAAAGCAAACTGAGCAGAGGATGAATGACGAGCAGCCCACAGGAGCGTCATGTTGTACATCATCTCTGCCTAGGTAGCCAATCCGCTTCCTCCTTCATATGGATCTACCAATCACAGAAAGGCACCTGGAAACTCATAATTACATTATTAAAAAAAGACACAAAAGAAAAAAAACACCTTACAACCGCAGTTATAACACACCCTTTCCCAAGAATTAAACATACCCCTACATGTTTAATTCAAAGAGAAAGTTACAAAGCTCTAGAGAGGGCGTCAGCCAAAACATTTTTCTTTACCTTTTTTGTAGTTAATCTGCAAGTTAAAAACTTGCAGCAAAAAAGACCATCACATAAGTCTGGTTTGAATTGCACATTTGGGAAAGAAAGGGATTATGATCTGTAAACACTTGCACAGGTTCCACACTTGATCCAACATAAACCTAAGTGTGCTGTAACAAGGTAAGCACTTCCTTTTCAACAGTACTATAATGCATCTGATGTCTGTCAAACATTTTAGAAAAGTAACAGATGGGATGATCAATGCCTTGTTCGTCTTCTTTTAGAAGAACAGCTCCTGCTCCACAGGAGCTGACATCCACATCAAGCTTAAAGTGTTGTTTAAAATTTGGCACAGCCAGCACTGATGCACTGCACAACAATGTTTTAGCTGATTGAACTGCAGCCTGACAAGTTGGATACCAAACAAAGGACTAACTAATGCAGTCAAAGTATTAACCACATCTGAAATTTTTTTACAAAACCCACAATAAAAACACACATTCCCAAAAAATGTTGCAGAGCTCTTTTTGTCTGTGGAACAGGAAACTCAAGAACTACTTCCACTTTAGCAGCACATATCCCTGTCCAACCTGTTTCCCTAAAAAGGAAAAGTGGCTTTTCCAAACTCATATTTGGTGAGATTTAGTGTCAGAGAAGCTTTGCTAAAATGACTGAATACTATGACAGGATTTCCAAATGTTCTGAGAATGCTGACATTTTTCTGAGAAGACTCACTGCTTTTCCTGAGAATTCTACATTCTTTTTCTGAGAATGCTGACTTTAGTCAGCATTATCAGAAAGAAGTTAGAATTTTTAGAAAGAAGTTAGGATTCTCAGAAAACGACATGGATTTTTTGCGCAAAGCTTTAAATTGGAAAAAAAATAAATGAATGGTCATCAGTCATTTTCTACCGCTTATTCCATAGTGGGTCGCGGGGGAGCTGGTGCCTATCTCCAACAGTCTATGGGCGAGAGGCGGGGTACACCCTGGACAGGTCGCCAGTCCATCGCAGGGCAACACACAAACAACCATGCACACACTCATTCATACACCTAAGGGCAATTTTAGAGTGACCAATTAACCTAACAAGCATGTCTTTGGACTGTGGGAGGAAGCCGGAATTCCTGGTGAGAACCCACGCATGCACGGGGAGAACATGCAAACTCCATGCAGAAAGACCCCCGGCCGGGAATCGAACCCAGGACCTTCTTTCTGCAAGGCAACAGTGCTGTTTGTGTGATACCAATGAAGTAAATAAAATAGTAAAATATGGTCTCACTATTATCTTAATCTGTTTTTATGATACAATGGCTGAATCAAAGGGAAAATGTAAACAAATGGGGGAATAATTTATGTTGTGAAAGTGCTTGTTTTTACTGTGTAATTGTGCTCATATGACTAGGGACAATTATTTTATACATTTCTATTTAAAAACGACAATTTTTCCAATGTGCTGGGCTATAGGCGGTTTCTCTTTTTTGAAAGGATTTCACCTGCTTTAGAAAATACCCTTTTACAGGGCACAGATGAAGCAGGGGTAGCCAGGAAAGCAACAGCAAGTGTATACAAGTTTGGGTAGAAACTTTTCTTTCGTTTCGAATACTCCAGGGGATTCTCCAGTCTTCCAGTGTTTGGTACATGCAGGTAAGTTTGGACCTCCACTGTCACGTCCGCTGTGAAAGTTTGTCACCTTGTCTACAGGACCGTGGTGTCCAAAGGCTGCTACATTTTACTCCCAATGTGAATAAGACTGTCAATTGACTGAATATAATAATATAATTATAGTGTATCCATTTACCTTGGGTCACAGGCTGAGGGGCTGCTGATGGTGAGGCTGGAGATGAAGTTATGGTAGTATCTGATGATGAAGCAGATGAAAAGGCTGAAGTAGAAGCTGATGTTGATGGTAAAGCAGATGTTGATGAGTGTCATATAACAGCAACACATTCAGAAGTGAGATGTCTTTTAAGACTGTCATTAATTGCTGTGGTCTCTTGAGTTAGGATCACTCCCATTTAATTGTCCTCCAGTGCATGGTGTAGCATTGACAGCCGTGGAATGATCTTTGATACAGACATCTTGTTTTCCTCAGAAAACCCAGTTGTGCCATCATTAAATGGGGACAGCACTTTTAAACTTTGAGCAATAATGTCATACTGTTGTGATTAAAGAGGGTTAATGTCAGTGTGTAGGCCTGCCGAAACTGTTCCTGCAGGTTCCCTGAGGTCATAGAGACATTGAAGCATTAGGTATGTGTTGTTCCAATGAGTATCCACTTCTTGCATTGGCTTCCGTACTGATAGGCCCATTTGCTGCAGCATTTCTGTCAGTCTCTCCTATGAAATAGGCCAAAAAAATGTGAATTAAACAGCAATGCAAACAAAGCACCATCATTTATAATATTGCTATGAACAAAAAGAATTACCGTTGGAATATTTGACAGCATGGGGTTGTTTTCAAGAGTCTTTTTTATTATTAAAGTATGCACCACAAAATTTGTGTGATGCACACGAAGTTCCTTGGCACAAGCTGTTACGTCCTGGCTCGTGAAGAACGCAGCATAAACTACAAGACCCAAAAATGTAGTGAAAAAAAGTAAGTTAGAGTTTATTTTTACAATTCCAGAGCAAAGCACTAGAAACAAAATACAACAAAGGTAAGAGGATTTCCTCCAAAAATGAGCTGAAACACTGCAAAACTGTTGTACACAAAAAAAAAGAAAAAGGAATAGACTAGTAAAAGTCACCGGGGCAAAACCCCAAATAGAAAAGCCCAAAAGAAAATAAAACACGAAGTCTACTAAAACTAAATTGATGAACCCAAAACTACTGACTTAAAGCAGAAATAGGGTTTCTCAAAGTTGTAGTCTTGACTACCAAGGGTTTCTAAACAGCCATAACCAATACAGTCCCCAACAAAGACAATCCAATCAAAAAACCCAGTGGCATACTGCACCTCAAGCACAGCAGCCCTGACTGGAAGATTGAGGTGGCTTTTATTAGCTCCCTCATGTGGCCTGGCTTTCCCTCATTGGCAGCTGCAGGGGAGAAGGTGGTGCTGTCCAAGGTGTGCTCCAGCCAATCATCTTTGGACAGGTAATCCTTGAAAGTCCTCACAGGAAATTCACCAGCAGAGGGAGGCAGCCAATCAACACCTGGAGCAGGAAACTTCTCATGTGGAGAAGCACTTTAGATGAGACTAAAGAAAACACAGGCCTGGCGCCGTAACACAAGCGCCCATATATACCCCACTGCAATGGCCGTTGACCTGCTTTGCAGTGATGCAGATTTGGCTGTGGCAGCACACCGAGGAATGGAATGTTTCCGCGATAAGTAACAGAACAGATGCGTCTTTATGGAGCAAGAGCCAGGTGAAACGAGGAGACTGAATGCTAGGTGCAGGTGAACCAAATAAAGTTAATTGACAGACAGGAGAGAACAAAACATGGCTGGAGCAAAACAGAGACTCTTGAATACAAACATAAACACAACTAGTAAACCATGAAATAAAGCATAACCAGATCCAAAAAACCTAACTTGACAAAACATGAACTAGAAGACAAAAACTAAAGCATGACCAGGAAAATAACAGAACCAGGATTCAAAAGCTATCAATAATAATAATAATAATATAAGAAGAAGAAGAAGAACCCAAAAACACCCACAAATCATGACATGCACACATAATTTCACTCTTTCAATAGGTGAGACTGATGTGTCCTTGCTGATAAAACAACTAAATGTGAAATTGCTAGTGGATGGATATTTTGATGTTAATTGTTTTTATTCAAGAACAAGACTTTTTTCAAGACTTGTTTGTAGTTTGTCAAAATGAGGTGAGATCCTTCCATGTATCCATGCAGAAATTAATTAAACTCTCATAATTAGATCCATGAAATATACAGCAGTGAATGTTCACATTTTAAAGCTATGAAGTCTGGGGGGGGCCATGGTGTATGTTTTAATTCTTCTTTCTTTTGCAGAAGTGTATCACTATGATTGAGTTTAACAACAATCACATATGATGAAATGAGAGCCTAATCTTTAGAGTACCAAATAAATAATGATCATATTACATGGATAAGATGTCATGAAACAGTAAAATGAATATATCTTCGCACTCTGGAACTGAGGACTGAAGAGGCCTGTATGGAGTCACACATTAACTGTGACTCCCTAATCTTTTATCAGAAAACTATAATCAGTATAATAAGTATAATCAAACAAAAATGTAAGATGATTTTCTGTTTTTCTACAATTATTACATGTAATGAAGAGGGGTAATGTTAATCAAATGTGAAAATGAAGTGATGTTTTTTTTAGCTGTAACTGGTTTGAGAGCAAAAAGCAGAGAAATAATGTTAGAAAGCTTGAGGCTGAGCAGATAAGGAGGGCACCATGGCCTGGGAGCGAGAAGCGGCAGAGTCATAACATTAAGGGAGGGGCAGAGGAGAGCTGAGCATGGATGGAAGGTCAATGAGCAAGCTTAAGTCATAACAAGCATGGGAGCGAGAAACAGGAAGCCAGGTGCACGCTGTTTTTCGTCAGTCTGAAGTTCGAAAAACAGGCAAAAGTCATGGCACCAGGATGGGAGCAGGAGTCGTGAAGGTTGAAAAACAGGCAAAAGTCGTGGCACCCTGACAGAAGCGGGAGTCATGAAGGTCGAAAAACAGGCAAAAGTCATAACACAGGGAGCCAGCTGCGGGCTGTTTACGACTCTGTCTACGGAGGCTGAGAGACGGCACAGAAAAGTCACGGTGACCACGTAACTCAATGATGGGAAGCTTGCCCGGCAACAGGGGATGAGCAGGGAGGCTATCTGCACTATAAAAACTGTGCTAAAGAAAGAAACGGGGTTTTTTCCTAGCAGAAGACCAGCGAACAAGATCGGACGGAGAAAGAAGCTACAGATGAATCAGAAGACCGGAGAAGCAGCTGCGCTGACAAATTCTGCATTATAAAGAGGATCAACCCATGTGCCCTGAGACGAGCTGCAACTCTAAATTGAGAATCCGAATTTCATCTGTTGCATTTCTACCGAGACAACTGAAGTGAACTTGGTCAGTGAACAACTGATTGCTCTCAATTTCAGGCTACTGGAAGTCCTGAACCAACCTCAATTACACCTCAAAGGTTTCCTTCAACTACTGACATTTGAAACATATGGCAACAAAGTTTCTGTTTTTTACATTTTTTTAAATTTTTTCCAACTTCACCATCGAAACCCCAAGCATCAGCGCCTATTCATTTAGAGGAAGAGAACTGAAGATTTCCCTTTCACCCTAGAAGAAAATCACTCTTGCCTACTAAAGGAATCATTCCATCCGGATCCATGGTGAGCCTGAATGGAGCTAAATTGGGGCCATAAAGTTTGTTCAAACGAAAAAAATTTGAACCAAAAAAAGAAGTTTGTTCAAACAAAAAAAATTTGAACCTGAAAAATAAAAGTTTGTTAAAAAAAAAAAATTAAACCTGAAAAAAAAAAAATTTTTTTTAAAAGGAAAAAAAAATTTTGAACCTAAAAAAATTATTTTGAACCTGCCCCAAAAAAATGTGAAAACTGGAAAAAAAAGTTTTGCAACTGAAAAAAACAGATGTGAAACTGGAAAAAAAGAAAAGTTCAAAACTACTTTTCAGATTCAAGTTTTTTTTTTTCGGGTTTAAACTTTTGGCCCTGTTGTGGCGTGGGGGGCGCAGCCTCAGATCACAGGGGTGCAGAATCATGACTGACAGCTCAACAGAGCGGCTGAACATGTTCCCAGCTGTTGCATTCAGGGACCGTGGGAACTGGGATTATCTGTAACACATCATCGATATTCTATATATATGTGATTGGTTTTGAAAGATAACATGCTTCACCGATAGAGGCAGCTTACGTGAATACACGATATTCTATATATATGTGATTGGTTTTGAAAGATAACATGCTTCACCGATAGAGGCAGCTTACGCGAATACACGGCGCGCATCTCAGAGGAGAAAATATGATCTTGACAGATTTTCACAGCATTTTAAGTCCGTGTTCGAGATTTCCCATGCTCTCAACATAAAGCAAAAGAACCGCCAGGCTAAGTGGCGGTATGAAACCAGATGCAAAATGAGCCGGTATTTTCCGAATATCCTTGCATAATTAAGCCTGCTCTTGTTTTCACATGGACTGGACTCGTGTTTCGGTTTCTGGTGCATTTTTGATCTGTTTGGTCTTCATTTAGTGAAGTGACTCACAGCCAGGGGCAAACTGGCATACAGGCAACCGGGAAAATCCTCGATGGACGGCTGGCTTAGTGGGACTGTGGTTCACCTTAGCCACTGAAGTGAACCACCGTTTTATATATATCTATATATACAGGGGTTAGACAATGAAACTGAAACACATTGGTCATTTTAGAGTGGGAGGTTTCATGGCTAAATTGGACCAGCCTGGTTGCCAGCCTTCATTAATTGCACATTGCACCAGTAAGAGCAGAGTATGAAGGGTTCAATTAGGAGGGTAAGAGCACAGTTTTGCTCAAAATATTGAAATGAACACAACATTATGGGTGACATACCAGAGTTCAAAAGAGGAAAATTTTGGTGCACGTCTTGCTGGCGCATCTGTGACTAAGACAGCAAGTTTTTGTGATGTATCAAGAGCCACGGTATCCCGGGTAATGTCAGCAACCACCAAGAAGGCGAACCAACCAAACAGGATTAACTGTGGAGGCAAGAGGAAGCTGTCTGAAAGGGTTTCGGGTGCTAACACGGATTATATCCAAAAAAAATAAAACCAGGCTGCCCCAAGTCATGGCAGAATTAAAATGTGCACCTCAACTCTCCTGTTTCCCCCAGAACTGTCCGTCGGGAGCTCCACAGGGTCAATATACACGGCCCGAGCTGCTATAGCCAAAATTGGTCACTCATGCCAATGCCCAAAATGGTTTTTCAAAGGTGCAAGGAGCGCAAATCTTGGGCTGTGGACAAAAGTGAAACATGTATTTTTTCTGATGAGTCCCCCTTAACTGTTTTTCCCCCCAAACCGGAGAGTTACGGTGTGGAGAAGCCCAAAGAAGCGTACCCCCCCAGACTGTTGCATGCCCAGAGTGAAGGGGTGGATCAGTGATGGTTTGGGCTGCCATATCATGCATTCCCTTGGCCCCCAAAATTGTGCTAGATGGGCGCGTCACTGCCAGGACTACCGAACCATTTTTGGGGGAGATATATATATTATATATTAAATATATATAAATACAATATATAAATAATATATATATATATATAATTTATATATATACGTAATATATATAATATATATTAGACCCCCCAGAGCTCCATAGCCCTAAAACCCCGTCTCAAAGCCTCTTTAGCCTACCAGCATTAGGGAAAGATAGGTTAGGTGGATTGATTTATTTCTATTATTCAAATTATTAGGTTTTGCTGATCTTTAAGCTGTTACTGACCCCTGCAAAAGCATTACTAAGTAAAGAAAGCATATAAAATTCTAGATTTATTGTGGACAGTCAATTATTTGAGTTTTTCGTTGGTGGTAAAAAGTCTTGTTGCCTGGTTCCAAATGATTTTAGGAGGTTTTTATAGGTTGCCTTGAGCCAAACTTGTTAAAACAACACCCTTGGGGTTCGTGCCAAGCCACTAAAATCAATCTAACCCATATACCAATTGCAAGTTGTAAAATATGGAATGAGTAGCCGTTAACAGAAGTGACTGTCGTGGAGTGGATGACTGCTGTGGGGTACTCGGTCGTCCAGACCACCAGTTGAAGAATGGCAAGACTTTTGGATGTAGGCTGTCAGAGGTTAGACGTGTCATTTCCCAACACCAGCTTAAACAGATTTTCCAGTAAATCTGCTTAGTATGTCCTTCCAGGTATAGGGAAATCCGGACCCGTTGGATGGAGAGCTGGATTGAGCAATCCCCTTAGAAATAGGGAAGTAGGAGGGAGGGGTTAGCTCATCGGACAACGAAAGGTTGAAGGTGGTTTCTTCATTGGCTGAGGACGTCCCCCAGCCTTCGAAAACACTCTTGCAAGGCACCGAGGATCCTGGTGAACATAGGAACCTCTGTGCCATGCAGTACAAGTAGGGATACACATGTTTTTGTGTATGCCAGTACTCCAGGGGTTCCTCATGTCTCCTCAAGTTAACTTCTGCCAGGTATCGCTTAACCTCAACTATGGCATCTGCATTGGAGCTTTGTTTCTTCTGGTCCACAGTTTCATCTAGCAGACACCACAGTTAACCTATAAATAACAGAAAAAAAACATTAAATATAATCATACAACACCAGCAGCTGAAATGCAGCAGTACTAATGCTGCATTGTATGTCAAAGGTCAAGGAATTTACAGAATAAATAAAAACTCACAAGAGCTGCTGGTGCCTTCTCCTGCAACTGATGGATATGGAAGTGGAGCTTCACTGCTGGCTTTAGTGCAGTACATTCAGATTTTAGCTGCCGTTCTGCCTCTTGTGCCTTGTTTTGGCTGAGAGAGCCAAGAGTTTTAACCCTCCAGCAGACCTTACTCAGTGCTTGTACAGAGCGAGGTAGATATCACAGGAGACAAGAGACAGTCTTTTCCTCCCCGAAACCAAGACATAGACAACAGAAAATAACAAAATAAATAAATAAATAAACATAGCCGGGGTCTACCCGACCCCTCTGAGACAGCGGGGAGAGGTGAGAAAAAAAAATAAAACGAAAAGCATAGCTGGGGTCCAACTGACCCCCTCTGGGAAAACGGGAGAAGTAAATAAATATATAAATATCTACGCCACATAAACTTCCAGGGTGTGACGAATTATAATATACCTTTATCAAGATCTGTCCCCCCCCCATATCTTTCTCTTACAGACACCGCTTCAGTAACAACAAGAGCACAAACTCAGAGAATATACGTTTTATTCACTCAATCATAAGACGGCATACATGAGAAGGTTCACTCACTTCAATAATAATAATGAGGCTCTCCAATAGAACACAGTTGTCTTAGACAATAAACTTCACGAGTGTTTGCATACATCTCTTGAATCGCTGCTTGAATTCTACAGGAAGATTTCAGTTCATACAAGACCGTCTCCACTATTATTTTCACAGTCTGATCCTCTGCTTTTAGGCTTCGTAGCATTAGCAGATTCTGAATAGCAGGAATGAGATGAGGAGTTCGGAGTCGTCGCACGATTGGATCGTAGTGGAGTTGATAATAATCGTCATCCACATCAACTAGGCATTAGTGTCGATTTGGGCTGGAGCGACCTGTGTCACAGCCGCAGCTTTCCGCCGGGTAGATGCGCTGACAGATCGCGCTGGAACCTACTCTCTCCATGCCGTCCTCCGCGAAGCGGTAGCTGGAGGGGCTTACGGTCCTGTACATCCTGAACTCGGGCAAACACCAGGTCAGATAGAGTCAGGATGGCATCAGGCAGCCACGCTCCGACTTAGATCACTCTGCTCGCCAGCAGCTTTCTCGTGGCCCGGCTGTTGGTGCCATGGACGACCACCAAGTACCTGTCCAAGCTGATGAAAGCCAGGATCAGGACGCTGCTGTACAGGTTCATCGTGCAGATCACATCCACCGACACGCAGAGGAAGCCTCTGAAGTGCCACGTCTCGACAGCATCCGCTACACAGAAGGGCAGCGTGAGTACGAACAGGAGGTTGGCGATGGAGATATAGAGCCGGTACTTGTAGTTTTGACTGTCTTCTGGTAGCCCACGACGAGAACGACCAGTTTGTTGCCGACGATGCCCAGGGTGAATATTATGCCATAAATCCTTGGGTGGAAGATCTTGTTGAAGTTGCCGCTGAGTGCTTGAGCGCATGGCTCATGGACGTTTAGGTCAAAGTCTGTAGACCCGTCGGAGGTGTTGGTGTTGGCAGTGCTGTTGTCAAAAAAGCTTGTATGCCTTCTCTTCCTAACGAGGAGTTAGTTTTAAAGTTCTTAAAAGCCAGAAAACAATCGTTTATAAACTAGAGTTTCTAACCATAATACTGGTCCTAACTTTAACTGCTCTCAAGAACAACAGTCTAAAACTTTAGAGAGCTGTACATCACATGTTTATTGATATAGGAAAACACCATAAATAACGACGTGACCTGCAGTGAAGAAAAAAACAACAATAACAACAAGACAGAACCCACCTCTGCCATGTTCAGCTCTCACCGATATTGTAAAGTTTTGGTAGAACAGCGTGTTTGTGCGTTTTGCAGCAGGACGGTTAGTTGTCTGACGGTCTGCAAGCGGACCGTCCCATGTTAATAAGCAGACATGGCCAGCCGCTTAACCGCCCCACCCTTTTTTTTCCATCCGTTCAATAGCCTCTTTCTGCTCCTCGCTATGAATAACGAACCTTGTAGTAATACCCCTCTGTGTGTGTGTGTGTGTGTGTGTGTGTGTGTGTGTGTGTGTGTGAAATGACACAACAATATGAAACCAGGTATAGAAATACATTTTTTTCTTGTTTGCTTCAGGAATACACTCACATGATGCAACAAGGTCACACAGAGATGCGTGGTAGAAGACAATGTCATGAGGAGCCGTAGGGGAGGGGAAACGCTTTCGTGCACCTGACGAGCACTAGACGAGTGTTTTTTCTTTTGTTGTTTTTTTTGTTTTTCTTTCGTTTTTTGTGTTTTTCTTCACTTTTCCAGAATCGACAGGCTCCGGTCGTACCGTGACGTTAGAGGAGCCAAGTTATTGTTTTATCTTTTGCACCGTGTGGAGCGTGACCTTCGTTAGGACCTCGGGTGAGATTAGATGGGGGTCTACATTGCTTTCGATTGTAGTGGCCTCGACCTCCGGCTTCAAAGGAATCCTTCCTTCGTGGATCGTGTAGACCCAAGTTTCCCACTGGCCTGGTCGCTCTCCCACGACGTGAATGGAGTAACGCCCGTTTACGTTGATTTCGTATAAACACGCCAAGAGAAAGAATCTCGTTAGCACCTCGCTGAACGTGAGATGGAGGTCGCTCCGTTCAACGTCAATAAGAGTTGAACTGTCTGATGCATATGAACCTTTCCCTCTGAGAGCAGGTAGGCCCACCGGTATGGGTCGTCGTATTTGCGGTTTTCTCCAGACAGCTGCAGCAAGTTTTCCCTTTTCATTTTGTAGAACATCAATGCGAGAAAGGCTCTCATTAGCACCTCAGGCTCGACGTCAAATTCGGCCATCGCGGCCAGAAGCTCCTGACTCAAATGTATCTGTTCGTCCACCACCGTGATGACGGCGGTGGACATTGACTGTTCTCGCTTCGCCTCATTCTCGCTCATGGTAAATGTCAGAGTATGCAGACGTACCGGTAAAACAGGAAAAAAAAAAAAAAAAAAAACAGTTTTCGACTGGAGAGTAGGTAGTTGAGTAAAGTAGGTGAGCGGATGGATGGATGGGTGGCCATCCGTCTCCCTCCTTATAACCTCCGTAAGGAACGATGATCCCATCTAGCTCCCACCCTCCAAACATGCGTGTCCGGATGGACGGTTGGCTACCTCAACCGCTACGTAAAACTGGGGCCTGTAACATTACACATTATGCCACATAATGATTAAAAAAAAAAAAAATACAAACTAAATTCACAAGCAATGTCACCTAAACATGGTACATGGTACAAGGCATTGAGGTGGCACAGATGCCGTGGGTTTTTTTTTTTTTTTCACTTATTGCTCTCTGGAGACTCAGATCAGACGTATGGGTTAGGGGTTGCTCAGTTCCGTCAGTTAAAGAGAGAAAAAGATGCCCACCCCCCACAAAAAGAAAATAAAACCCAAAGGGGGGGGGGGGGGGTCAGGTCCAGCAGGAGCAGCTTAGTGTGAATCCTCCGACGTCAAATCATCAGCAGCAGTAGCGTAGGCATCACTGGCAGCAGCCTCCCGGAGCGAATGTCTGCACACGCGGCAGCACGGAGGGCCGCAGGATCTACACACATACTCGCGACAGAGACAGCAGAGTGAGCTGGTCCTGCGGTCCTTGTCGCAGGGGTACAAGCGGCACCTCTTCCTCTTTCTCTTGGGCAGCCTCGTCGCTTCTGCGGTCTCGTCGCTTGTGTTCTTGTTTCTTGTGTTCTTGTTTATCCTACTGCTCCCGCTTCTGCTCCTGCTGCTGCTTCTGCTCCTGCTTCTGCTCCTTCCTCCTCCTTCTCCACCTCCCATGAGGTGAAAAAGTTGTCGCACGTCATGTTTATGCTCCGAGTTCTGGAGTCAGGTTGAGCACCACTCGCATCCCCAAATTCTTCTCGGGGCCTCGGGGGCCAAACGGCCTGCCCGTGTACATGCTCATCCTCCACGTGTAGCTGGACTTGGCGTCGCAGGCCACCCACAGCTTGGAGATTGCAATAAAAATAACTTTGTCAAACATTCCACCGTTCATTTCTGGTGAATTTTTCATCAAAAAACAGTCTAGACACGGGAAAGTGGTGTCTCCCATGAAAAAAGTTTTATCTGGGTGTAAATCTCCACTATTAAAACACGTTGTCTCCCATAGGAGACAACTTTATATGATTTTTAACCAACGTGATGAAGAGTTTAATGTGAGGTTCCACGTTAGACTGGATGATTTTGATTATGTTTTGTTTGCAACATCTGCTAACAAGGCGAAGCAAGAGAAAGAATGCTGTAGCTGCTACTCAGGTTGGCAAGCAGATGAATAAAGGACAGAAGGCGAACTCGGACAGTAGTGATAACGAGAGCTGCTTTTCCGACGCCAGTGAAATGTCTGTCACACAAACTAGTAGTGCAGAGCCAAGATACCCTGTGGAATCTTTTCTTGCTTTTTTGCATCAAACAAAAGGCTTGAGAGGAGTGAAGATTGAGAGTTTTTTCCCTGATTTAAGAACCTTTTATTTTTCAGCTAGTTACCATATTAGACACAAGATGAAGTGGGTTTTACAGAACAAGTCTTTAGGCTGAAAAAAATAATGAGTATAGTTAGAAAGCGATTCTTAATAAAATGAAATGCATAAGCACTTTATATTTTCTATAGTCTGTTGGTATGTTTTTTTTAGCTTCTTAGATAATATGGATTCTTTTAAAATAGCATTCTTAACGGGGCTAGGGAAGCTGTGGAACGTGCTTTGATTTACCAGACGGTAAATCGAAAGGAAATTGATGTATTTTATTTGCAAGAAACTCATAGTGACCCTTTGAATGAGGTAGAATGGCATAAAGAATCGAAAGGAGAGGTTGTTTTGAGCCATGGGACCTGCCAGAGAGCAGGGGTTGGTTTCCTCTTTTCTAGAGCGTTCACCCCAAATTCTTTTGAAGTCAAGCACATCATTCAGGGAAGGTGTCTTTTGGTCAAAGCATGTTTTGTTCATTTTAGCATGTTTTTTTATTAATATTTATGCTCCTGTTGTCAGTGCAGAGAAGAAGCGCTTTTTAGAACAAATTGGGGAGAAGATGAGAGATTATGGGGATGAGGACTATGTTTTTATAGAAGGGGATTTTAACTGCACTGAGAACGAGATTTTAGACCGTCCGTGTTTTCCCTTCGTTCTTCTCCTTCTCCTTCGCCTTCGTAGTCCCTCACCCTTTTGCTTCGTCCTTCTCGTCCTTCTCCTCCATTTTTGTCGAGCTCCATTTTGTCTTCCGGCACGTACGAGAAAGCCTTGTGGTCCGGGTACACGTGTGCCGCAGGTGGTGGATGGGGAAGATAAATAGGAGGATACGGATGAACAGAATGAGAGAGAGGAAAAGGTGTTGAAGACGAGAGGAGGAGGAGAACATAGAAGAAGAGGAGGACGAGGATGCCGCGGACGACCAGGACGACGAGGGTTATGAGGCGGTGTGGGTGAAAGTGAAGGTGAAGGAGAAGGAAAAGGAAAAGAAGGATGACTACAATAACCACAGCAACGAGCCTGAAGGGCGGCGGGACAGCGAGGTGTACAAGAAGGGGTAGAAGAAAGAGAAGGATGAGGACTGCCAGCATGAACACTACGAGGACAGCAGGGACCACGACGACGAGGGGTACCTGGAGAGGGTGAAGGTGGGGAGGGTGAAGGTGGGGAGAAAATGAGGAAGAAGGATGAGTGCGATGAAGGTGAGGATGACCGGGACCATGACAAACGGGAGTGCGAGGAGACAGAGTAGAAGAAGGATAGGAATACGGACGAGGACGAGCCGTATACTGTAAAAAATATCCATAAATTTTACAGTTAAAGAAAGTAAACCATGAAAATTTAAAACCGTAAATTGGAAATCAGTTTTAAACTGTTTCTTTAACAAGTAATTACCGTTAATAAGATAATTAGGGAAAAATTTTATTTTTACGGGTTTTCTTCTGAAAATTTACATTGCCCTGCTGTTAAAACAAATTTTGCAATACTTTTACCAGTAATATACTGTAGTTTTTCTAGTAGTGCATACCGTAGTTTTTGCACTTATTTTTCTTAAATAATACAGTTAGTAGCTGTTAAATGTGCATACTGTTGTGACAATTACAGTAATATACTGTAGTTTTTCTAGTAGTGCATACCGTAGTTTTTGCACTTATTTTTCTTAAATAATACAGTTAGTAGCTGTTAAATGTGCATACTGTTGTGACAATTACAGAAACATACTGTAATTTTTCTAGCAATGTGTACTGTAGTTTTTGCATTCAATAATTATAAAGTATACAGTTCGAAACTGTTCAATATGCATACTGTTGTGGCAATTACAGAACTGTACTATAAATTTTCTAGCAGTGTATATCGTAATTTTTACATTTAATTAATCTAAAGTATACAGTTCGAAACTGTTGAACATGCATACTGTTGTGGAAACAAAAAAAAAAATAGAATGTCATTTTTCTATTGTTGCATCCTGTAACTTTTGCATTTAATTCTCCTGAATAATACAGTTGGTAACTGTTAAATGGGCATACTGTTGTGGCAATTACAGAATGCTGCAAGGATTTGAAGAGTCGATACAGTAATTTTGGGGTTTTATTCTTGTAAATTTACATACGCTCATGGGGATAACCAGTCCATCTTCTCCATGGCCCAGTTGAGACGCTTCCTACATTGGCTCAGGTTCAGAAGTGGCTTAATCTGAAGAACCCGACAGCTGTAGCCCATCTCCTGGATGTGTCTTAATGTGGTGGTTTTTGAACCTGTGAATCCTGCCTCATTCCACTCATTCTGGAACTCTGTCAGATTCTTGAATCTTCTCTGATAATCAATCGATTGAAGCCCACGGACATCTATTTTGCTGGTGTACCTTTTGCCACCTTTTGCCATTCCACTAGACATTCCATTGATGTGCTTGGACACAGCACCCAGTGAACAGCCAGCTAAACGTTTGTGGCTTACCCATACCATATGGAGGGTATCAATGATGGTCTTTGCCATCAGTTAAAAAAGTAATTTAGTGGGGACATGGGGAAACCCTGTGAAGGTGCTTTAAGTTATGATTCGTGTGTGGCACTTAGTTTAAAACATTCATGCCCCCCCAAAATTTGGGCTGATTTTTTTTTCACAGTATTCTGAATTTTGAATTCCTTTTTGTGTTTTCATGAGCTGGAACCCCCCAAATTATGTAGAAAAAAAAACAATTATTGCAAAATTGTTTAAGTTGGGGGCCCCTGAATCTGGAATCTATTAAAGTTTTTGACTTTTTGAATGGAATTATGTAAATTAAATACTTTTCCTGAAATGTTCTGTACTGTGAATTATCTTGTTGCCAAAACTGGAATTTTTTCATTAACAAATAAATTAAAATAAATAAGAGTAATCTGTACTCAGTCACTGAAAAATGTTTTAGAGATATTTGTAGCCTATTGTAGTATAATTTATTTGGTTTAACAAAAGTCACGTAAGTCAAGTTTCCTGCCTTTAAGTAAGTAGACCTGGCAGGCAGCCTGCACCCAGTCTTAATTAATGGCCCATCAGGGGCCCCTGCACCTGGTCTGCGCGGACAGGCAAAGTGGAGCTCTGGCGGTATTTTGGAAGCGGTGGATTTGAACGGACCAATCAGCGCGCTGCATTTGAGGACCTGACGCACTCGGTGGTTTGCGTTTTTTCCAGCTATCCCGCTCAGGTTGTGCAGAGACTTCATCATCCAACCTTCTCCATCAGAGCGGGCCTTTTCTCAGGTATGTAAAATATTGCGGAAAAAATTTTTAAAAAACAAAATGGTTTGAATTGCATCTTTTTGTTGGAAAAAAATTTCAGGGGGAAAAAAGGAAAAAAAAAGTGGGGAAAGTTAGCCTCTCCACAAGCTGTAGCTTACATCTGTTCCGTATCGCCATTTTTTGGTAAGCTAACCATCGAAGTAAAATATTTAAATGTTTCCCTAACCTGCTGGAAAAAAGTTCAATCTGTTAAAGCCTTTGTTCTCCATTGCAAACTGCATCGCCACGATCCGAGGCGTATGTTCAAGTGTGTCGCAGCCATTTTTGCAAACCAGGTGTGTACTGGTTATGCAGCATTAAAAGCACACTTCTTTGCCCCATAATAGCAGCCCCAAAGTTGCTCTGGAGACAAGTTTAACGAAATTAAAAAGGGAAGATTTTCACTTTGTGAATGGCAGTGTGAAGGGATAAAGCTTTGTTTCACTTGAAGGAGCATATAGTAAGGGGCGCCAAGTAAAACTTGCCCTGTGAGGGGTGCACCTCTGTGTTCCATGAAAAAAAATCTTCCTTTTACCTCTCACATCTCTAGAATACATAAAAATTATTTGGGGGGAAAAATGTGATTTTTTAAAAACAAGTAAATGAAAGATACTCAAGAGTGCTGCAAGTACTACCACAAATGATTTCCGTGTGCCAGATGCAGAAGACACAGTCATAAAATGGACCAAATTTCAGTGAGTTGTATCTTAGAAAAATGTATGCATGTTTTACATAAAAACTACAGGGGAAACATCTTCTTCCTCATCTACCATTTAAAACATTGTAGAAAGGATACAGAATATACATGAATTGGGGGCGACATACTCTTTTTAAATAGATTGAACTTGCTTCTTAAAGAAATGTCATTTGCAGTTGAAGACATTGCAAAAATCTGTGACACAGTAAAGCAGTCGGACTTGTTCTCAGCTTGCCACACAGGGCCCATGAGAACTGCTTATTCAAGAGTCCAGTGTTTTAAAGACATGTTCAAATATGGGGAACCCAAAAAAGTGTTGTTCGGCAAAGATGAGGACAGAAAAGATAGATTTGCCTACGATGTACCTGTGCTAAATATGTTAAAATCTATGTTAGATTCCAAATATTGGCACGGCCTAATGATGGCTCATAAAGTTTCAAAAGCTGATGTTCTCTGTGACTGTAACGATGGTAAGGTGTTTATGTCTAACATGTTTTTTCAAGAAAACCCAGTTGTCTCAAGCAGGTTCTCTATCAAGATGCATTTGAAGTTGTGAACCCATTGGGATCTGCAAAAAAAAGCACAAGGTCTTGGCTGTATATATTTCTCTTCTCATTATGTCACCCCATGTCCGATCAAATACTGATCATATGCAGCTGGTCTTGTTGTGTAGAGAGAAGGATTTCAAGGAATTTGGCCATTCCAGAGTTTTTTCAGAACTGTTGACTGACTATGGCAGATGAATCAGTTGTGAAAGGGGCTCTGTATTGCATTGCTGGAGACAACTTGGGGTCTCACTGCATTGGGGGTTTTACAGAAAATTGCAGTACATCTCAGTGCTTCTGCGGATATTGTCTGATTACTCATTCTGAATTTCAGAGTGAAAATCCTGGAGCGGACTCCAGAAATGTATCAATCTGCCACTGAACAGCTGGAGAGAGGGGATGTGAAAGACATACAGGGGATTAATTTCAGGTCAGTGTTTAATACTTTAGAGAACTTTAATGTTTGTTCACCAGGCATGCCCCCTTGTCTTGGCCATGACGTCTTCGAGGGTGTCCTCTCATATGATGTTGCCCTTTATCTCAAATACATGATTGTCAAAAAGAAATGGTTGACATACACATTTTGAACAGGCGCATCTGACAATTCAAATACAAAGCAACAGATGCTTGTTCCAATCCTTGTGCTGTCACTCCAAAAGCACTGAAACTCAGTGGACAAGCTGTACAAAACTGGAATTTATCCAGACTGTTGCCTCTGTTAATTGGTGATAAGGTGCAGGATTCACAAGATGAAATATGGCAGTTAACATTGCAGCTTAAGGATATTGTTGACCTGATTTGTGCTCAGCAAATTTCCAAGCCTCAGGTTGCATATTTGAATGTTCTCATCCAGGAATATTTGGAAACCAGGAAGGCATTGTTTCCAGATAACTCACTGAGACCTAAACATCATTATTTACAGCACTATCCAGGGCTAATTCTGAAATTTGGTCCACTCATCATGCTCTGGACCATGAGGTTCGAGAGCAAACATAGTTACTTCAAAAGATGTGCCAGACATCTGAAGAACTTCAAAAATCTGTGTTTGACTATTTCAGAGAGACATCAAATGTTTCAGGCCTTTCTTTCTGCTGGAACAGTGACTCCCCCAACCTTGCAAATAAAAGATGGCTCACCATTTTATTCAGAACTTTACAGTGAGGAAGTTAAAGGTGCAGTTCTTCATTTTGGGTTCACTGAAAAAAATACAATGATTCCTGTTGATGTGCAGTATAATGGAATAACGTACAAGAAGGGCCAATTTGTAGTCAGTAGGAATGATGAGTCACTGGAGTTTGGTGAACTCATCCTCACTTTGGTGAAGGATGAAACAGGACTGCACTTCATTTTCTGATGAGAGTGTATCGTGGAGAATTTCTTCCACACTAACCACATGTACTTTGTAAAGGATGAAACAAGAAGATAGGATGCAGACACATTAGTAAACTGATTGACATGTGGCCATTATCATCCTTACATAAAAGATGGGAATCAGTTTTTGTCCCATTAAAACATAGTGTTTTGTTAGTGTAAATGCTTGATATTAATGGGTCAAAGATCAACCTTTTTTTAGTTTTCTGTATTTCAACAGATATGATGAATACACAAAAGGACATCCGTGATACCATACGAGCGGTGATTCCTGGCCTTTCACAGGAAGTTTTGGCTGCTTTAGAGGATGTGTTGGAGAAACTCGGCACTACAACCACAGATGATTTACAATATATCACTGAAGGAGACTTATTGCCTGTGCTGAAGCCCATACAGGCCAGAAGACTGGTTGCTGCGTGGGCCCACAAAAGGAAGTATTTCGACATAAAGTCTTGTGTAACTTTTGCATAAAAATACGTGCTTTACTTACTTAATGGTTTTTCAATTTCATTTGTTGTACCTTTTCCAGACTCAATGGCTTCAACTTCAGGCGGGGCATCCTCCTCTCCACGGTCCGCTCAGTCCTCTCAATCTGCAGCCTCACTTTCACAACCATCGTCTGCTGCTATTTCATCGCCTTCACTGAGCTGCTCCCCAGTTTTGCCAACCTGGGTTGACAGTTTTCAGATACCGTGGCAGAATGCTCCCGGAAGAGCTGATACAAACTTTGAACGACAGAAAAGGCCAAGTGCACGACTTTGAAGACAAATGGTGTGGATTATTGTCTCTGAAATGATGCAGATTTGCAAGAATCCAACCAAACCCACCTACTCAATAGCAGAAAGGATGGTGAGCAGGTATCCAAAGTCACTTAAAGATGTCTTTGATGGTGACGTTATTGGATTTGGTTTATCTTCCCTGGTAAAACAACTCCAGGCTAAATTGAAAGTCAAACGACAAGACACACCAAAGATAACCTAACGCAAGCAGAATCAGATAACGACACTGATGAGATACCTGCTGAGCAAAAAGCCAGTGTTTCAGACACGTATGGCTGCGTCAACTGGGAGCCAAAGTTTTTGGCCCCTTTCTGAGACTGTGTAGATGAGTCAGCATTTAAAGAAAAGAAGGACATGAAAAGATTTTCAACAGACGAAATACGCTGGCAGAAGATGTGAATAGAACTTATCAAGTCCACCTATTACACGCAACGAAAAGGACATCAATAAAGGTACAAGGCATCCTGAAGCTATGCCAAGATGGCCTTGTTTGTTCCAAACTGGCATGGTCAGACACTTCCCGCAAGCTTCTGCTCATCTAGAATGGTGAGCCTTCTTCACCATCTGGACAGAAAGGGGTAGCGCTCCTCAACTTGCCATTAACAACTATTTTGTGCTAAGACAGAAACCACAGTTCTGAGAGTCTCTCTCAAGTTTGCAATGAAAAACAGGATGGTCCAGTGTTGTCCAGAGATAGATTCTTCTTCTACTTGCTTTTTGTTGGTGAACAGGAGGTGAAGAGCGATATGTTCCACTTTTTGAAGACGATCCTTGCTGCGAATAGGTTGAGATGGAGGAATGTGCCAGTCACACCCCTGCCTATTGTGATGTGGTATGTCTGGACAGTGTAAAGTAGTTGAATGGTTTGGACCACAGGGGCCATTTTGTAATACATATTTGTTCATGTTTTTATTCACAGGGTCCCTCTATGCTTCACTGCGGACCTGCTCATGTTGAGCATTGATCAGTGATCGTCAATGTACGACATCACTGCCTTCATCCTTGCCATCAGCCTGATTTTGGGCAGTAGTACACACTTTGTATGAGTTATATCATGCACACTACACCGGTGGAGCTGTGCGGTCAACACTGGAGTTCCTCAGGAGTAATTGTCTTATACTTGCATGACCCAGTCTATATTTTCCACCAGGGCAAGGCGTATGAAGTGTATCACAATATAGGATCTGGGGGGGGGGGGGGGGCAAACGAGGGCAGGATGTCATTAGTTACTAAATACAATGAGTACAAAAGACAATTGGACGGAGGGGAAAAAACTGCTAATTCTAAATGTTCATAATGTGAAACAGTTGCCAGTAGAACTGTGAAATGTTTTAATCATCTTCTTTTTGCTGTTGCTGCGTGAATCAGTGGGTTTTAAATTGTATATTTTTATGGCCATGGGGACAGAAGATTTTCTTCAGTTGTATTGTGAAGGCAGGATAAGCACAACGCGCTGTCACTAAATATTCCTCTGGTATGGTGTGTAGTGGTGTCATCACTCTGCTACTGAAATCCAGCCACCACAAGAGCTGGGATTTGCGACATACGCTTCTGTAAGTTCATTTTGAAACATAACATTAGAATGCATAAAATTTCTTTTCTTTCAAGTGTTCTTTTCAATAAATCCAGAAAGAGGAAGCAAAAAGTTTGAACCAGCAGAGTAGGAAGATCTTTGGGTCACCCAAGAGTCCTCACACTCATCGCTTGACCTTGGCAGGACCATGAGTGGACTTAGACCATACTTTCTGAGTCATGTGATATGATGTGTAATGTTGTTAGTCGCGGTATGGTTTAAAACTGCATTTTATTGGTATTTACAGTGTACACTGTAAGATTTCACATTTTTTTCATCTTCATGTACGATCTGCCATGAGGTGACTGGTTGTTTTATGTTGAGAACATATTTTCTTTATTTTATGTTTTTTATATATGTATAGTACAGGCAGGATGACACTTAAACAGGTTTTATGCTGCACACTGTTCACAGGCTTAATGATCTGTGGTGGGATTTTACTGTTACCAGTCAAAAATCTGACAAACGAGAACAGTGGTTAGCATTTCTAGCTTTTTACTTGCTATCTATTTAAGAGCGGGCGGTCTTTTATCACTGAGCGAGTGATAATGAACACCGACTCAGCAGAATTCTCTCCCTCCCAGCTCTCCACGAGGGACTTTTTCTTCAATTCGCACAAACTCATTTTCCTTCATCACCCTTCCTGGTGTTACAAAGTGCTCCAAGTTTTTCACTTGTGAAGCACCTTTTATAGGTTAAACAAAGCATTGGTGTTGTGTGGGGGTCCTTTTGCCATCAAATCATTATTCTCAATTACATAACCTTCCTGGCTTTCGCTTCTGCTTTTCCGAGTATTCCATATTCAGCCCGATCTGGACAATATCATATTGGGTGGACGTACAGTTTGCATAACAATTTTCATCACTATATCATGAAGCGATTCCATATCACATTGACCGGCAACACTTAGGGATGTCAAAACTTTCCCGCGCTGCGAATGTCGAATACATCACAAATTTCCTGCAATACACAAGCATCAGTTTTTTCCCTCTCACGCAAGGACTTTTCTCTACTGCAATCTCTGCTCTCAACAGTCAGGTGCTTGTAAGAACATCCTTCACAAAGTTCATCTTGTATGTGTAGAACAATAATAACACTTATTAATCATAGTCAAACAAGCTTTATGCCTCCAACTATTTCAGAAAGGTTCAGTGGTTGCCCGAACATTTTGTACGAAAGTTGTGTTAATACCTGTTGTCTTGATCAATTGTCCATATGAGCCCATGATATCGATACTTTCATTTGAACACACATGGCGACGATGAGAAATGATATGTTGCCATATCGTTCAATCCTTTGCCCTAGTATATAGAGCATGCTGTGCATTTTGGAGGTTGATGTTCCAAGTTCGTTTGTATCGAGTGTTCAACAGTGTTTGTGAGAAAGTTTGTACCCTCACAAATTGTCTTTAATGAAAAGTTACGGATAGAAGTTTGTGGTTTTTGGAATATTTTTATGTGAGTTTTCCATATTTTTACCGATTAAAGCAAACTAGGTCACAACAATGATTCACAAGTTTAAATTTGCACTTTTTCAACACTTTCAGACTGATTCCATTGAAGAGTGCACTAACTAAGCACATTTTCTTTTAATGTTTCAATGTAATTTTTAGCCAAAAGTTTTTTTGTGGTTTTTTTTCCCCCCAGGTCAACTAGTTTTTATATAACAATTATGAGACTTATCACAAAGTCAGTAAATAGGCCCATAAATCACAATACTGGGTGCTCTTTTACCATTAAAGTGGATAAAATACCCATAATTTTTTCACAGTTTGTTTTACTTTGAAAATACAGACAAAAACATGTATTATACAGTAATTAGGGAGATGTGCACGATGGTAAATATGTATTTTATAAGTTCACTGTTAATTTTACAGTAAATTTTTTCCAAATTCATGGCATGAACCGTATCTCATATATCATTTAAATGTAAATTTTAGACAATGTCATTTTTTTTTATGTAAAACTAATTTTACGGTAACGAGTTAAAAAAACATTTATTACCGTGAGAATCAGCAACCCCAATACACATCTACCGTAATTTAAAAAATGTCTTACTGTAATTTTAAACGGTGGAATTCATGGCAACCCAGCTGCTGGTTTATTACCCGTTTAAAATACAGACAGAAACCTGTATTCTATGACAGTGAGTTCGGTTGACATGTTTTATAATTTAGACAGTTTCATTTACAGCAAATACTTTTTTCAGTATGTCATAGGCTCTCACTGATATTGTCTCATATATGGTTTGTTAATGTAAATATTTAGGATATAAAACTTGATAAATTTCAATGTGTAAAAACGGACAGTTTGTTACAGTAAAAGGTTAAATAAAACGCCATTTATTACTGTAGAGTCAGCAATTGTAAAAATTGGTCTACTGTAATTTTAACAGTTAAATTCTGGCAACCACAGCTGCCGGTATTTTACCGTAAAAATGACGGGTTTTTTTTAGTGTAGGCTGTTGTGCTTTAAAAAGCAAAACGGTCATAATCTTCTGCAGAATCACTATGTTCATTTAAAAACTAGTCCTTCATTCCCTGGCTGTTTATTCTAGATTTTGTTTTAATCTTTTATTACTGTGTACATCTGTTGAATAATAAAACCAACCCGCTGGTTTAGCTCACACTGACTTCATCTGGCTGAAGTAGAACTTGATCAGCTGTTCGGTCGTAGACAGAATGGGGGGGTGAAGTCAAACACCGAACCGACCTGATGATCGGGACGTGAAATCAGCCCGTTAATGTGTGGGGGTCTCCCTGTCTTTGGTCCCAAATCAAACAGAACCCAGGATGTCGACAGATCAGCTTGAATGACGTAAAGGGACAAAGTGATCAGTAGTGTGGGGTTCTGTGTCACATTCTCAGTCACACAGCAGAACCCGTCCTGGACAGTGGTGCTGCTGCTCTGTCCTCCCCTACCTGACGACACCTGGAGTTCTGCCTGTATTTAAATCTCAGCATCAAGAAAATAGTCCTTAATACTTTAACGTCTTTTCTTTCTTCCATTCTGTTTTTTCCTTTAACTTTCCATCATCAGTTCACCCTGAACAATAAACAGATTCCTCAGCAGGTTAACGACACTAGTTTACTGATAGAGTTTTAAATTAAAGCCATTAACCTTCATTCCAGTCACTGAATTTCAGTGAAAATTGGACTTTAAATACCTATTTTTTTACAAGCCACCCAAGTCTTTATATATTAAATTAAATTATTGTATTATTTTCAAATTTGATATATTGTTACATTTTACACCATCTAAGGATGTGTTTTCTACTTTTCTTTTTAATTTTCAGTAAATTTTTCACCTCAGTGTTAAATACAGACGTTAAAGTAAAAATACATCCATAAATGAAGAAATAAACATGGAGAAAAATCTGTTAAAATGTTTGTAAAATGATAATGTGAGCAGTAAGGAAATGATCTTAGGGAAATAAATATGGTAAAGAGGATTATGAAAGTCCAGTTTTAAAATGGAACCAGAAACACATGAAAAGGTTAGTCTGAAGGAACTAGTCGGCTCACTGGACACGACTTACCAAGTTCTTTTTCTGGCGAGGACAGAGGTGACATGTCGAAGGAGAAAGCTTCTCTGTTAGCCTCAGAGTTCTCGTTCAGGTTCAGGTAGGAATAGGGGGGCACATTCAGCAACGGACCTTTCAGGAAAGACTTTGCAAAATCCTCTTCGAGACTCAAGTCCTGATCGCTCTCCTCATCTAAGAACCCGGATATGAAAGCTGTTAAGTGACTAGTTTGAGGCTTGGTTAGATGTGAGGATGGTAACGTTTTAATGGAAACCAGGTCAACATGCACAGCCACGTTTCTACAGTAGCCCAGAACAGACAAACCACAACTTCTGGTGTTTAGAAGCTGCAGAGAAGAGCTCAGTTCAGCAGAAGCACCAGAGCTCCTAAATATTTTACTTTTCTCCAAACACAAACTGCCTCCTGCATTCTCGGCTTTAACATCATACATTGTTGCTAAAAAGTAATTACCCCCCCCCACACCCCCAGATTTATTCTGTTTTGCCTTTTTTTACGCAAATAGAAAAAACTGTTTTCAGGTGAGGATTTCATTCATTAAGGGAAAAGTTATCTAAACCAACCTTTTCTAAGCCTTCTGGGAAAAAGTGAGGCTCCCTAAACATAATCAGTAGTTAGCTTAGCAGCAACATCTGGAATCCAGAGTTTGAGAAAACCTTTAACGAGTTAATGAACATCACCACTGAGGAACATCTGCCCACTCTTGTCTCTCTGAACTGGTTTACTTCAGCCACCTTGGAGGGTTTTCCAGTATGAACAACCTGTTTAAGGTCATGATACAGTATACAAAATGGATTTAAGTCCAGACTTTGACTAGGCCACTCCAAACCCTTATTTTGTTTTTTAGTCATTCAGAGGTGGCCTTGCTACTGTGTTTTGGATCATTGTCCTGCCTCAGAACCAACGTGTGATTGGACTTAAGGTCTGGTCCTGGTAGCTGGACATTCTCCTGCAGGATGTTCTGGTAGAGAGCAAAATGACTGATCCCACCAATTATGGAAAGTCGTCCAGGTTCAGAAGAAGCAAAGCAGCCCCAAAACATCACACTGCCACCACCATGCCTGACTGTAGCTGTGATGGTCTGGTTCTGAAATGATGCGTCAGGTTTAGGTCAGATGTTACATCAGGTCCACTTCTGTCTCATCAGTCCACAGAGTCTCGGGGATCACTAAGATGTTTTTTGGTAAATGTTAGGCAGGTCTTCGTGTTCTTTTGGATCAGCTGTGGTTCTGGCATTGGAACTCTCCAATGGAGGGCATTTTTTCTCAGGACCTCTTTCTTATTGTTGAATCATGACCTCTGACCTTAACTGAGGCAGTGAGGCCTGCAGAGCTTTAGATGATGTTCTGGATTGTTCTGTGACCTTCTGGTTGAATTGTTGATGAGCTCTTGTAGTAAGTGTGGTTGACCAGGTTCTCCACTGCTCCATGTTACTGGTGGACGTCACGGATTTTATTTTCTAGCGTTTTTGATTGTTGGTTTTTAATGGTGTGTTGCTTAATAATCAGACCTGGGTCTGGCTTGTGAAACTGAGCTCAGCTTGTCTATAATCAGGTTATCTTTATCTAATAATAACATTTATTCGATGATCTGAAACATTGAAGTGGGACAAAAAAGCAAAAACAGAATAAATCTGTAAGGGGGTAAATACTTTTTCACAGCACTGTAGCCCTGATGGTTTTTAAATTGGCTTATTTCTAACCTCTTTTAGGACTCATCATCAGGATCTTGTGGACCATCCTCTCCACGGGGCCCAGTCTCTTCTTCCTCAGGGTGGAGCCGTTGGGGCCCCGCATGGCCAAGAGCCGGCGCTGTCCGTCACATTTGAGGTCGGCCCACTTCTTCATGATCTGACGAATCTGTAAAACAAATATCATGAATAAATCATTTTGATAAATGAATTTCTGACCAATCAGATTAATTCATCGTTATGAAGCGCATTAAACCTCTCGGTGATTCTCTCCCAAACTGTTGATCTGATCAGTGATTTCTGCCCACTTCTGTTTCTTGATATCCACCGACACGCCATGGTTGAACTTCTCTGGAAGGAAACACACTCATGATGTGACAAATTCACATAAACAAACAGTGATGATTCAAAATGCTGCAGCAAGAGTTATGATGAAAATTAAAAAGAGAGATCATATTTCCCCTACTTTAGCTTCCCTTCATTGGCTCCCTGTTAAATCCAGAATAGAATTTAAAATTCTCCTCCTCACATATAAAGCCCTTAATGATTTAGCTCCATCATACATCAGAGATCTGATTGTTCCATATGTTCCTAACAGAGCACTTCGTTCTCAGACTGCAGGTTTACTGGTGGTTCCTAGAGTCTCTAGAAGTAGAATGGGAGGCAGATCCTTTAGTTATCAGGCTTCTCTCCTGTGGAACCAGCTCTCAGTTTTAATCCGTAAGGCGGACACCCTGTCTACTTTTAAGGCTAGGCTTAAAACTTTCCTTTTTGATAAAGCTTATAGTTAGAGTGGCTTAGGTTATCCTGAGCTATCTCTGTAGTTATGCTGCTATAGGCTTAGGCTGCTGGAGGACATAATGACCACTTTCACCCTCTTCGCTACTTTCTCATACTACTCTCCAATTTTGCATTATTTGCTGTTATTTCAGCTTTTAACTTTGTTCTCTCTCTTTTCTCTTCCTAGAAGCTACACCTGGCCTGATTCTGTGTCTACCTGTGACACCTTTCTGGAGAGGGGAATCCTCCAAGCTTCTGCTGGCAACAACTTAATGCTCACCCTCTACCGATGATCCACATGGCCCTGTCTTTCAGTGTTTAACCCTTTCTCTCTCCTAGACATAGCTACTGACTGAGCTTCTACTGTAACTAACTCTATGTGCTCTCTTCAGACTCTAACCTTGAAAACTGGCTCAGAGTTTATCTGTTCTTTCTTTCTAGGTGAAACGACTAAAGGAGCTACATCAATTAACATTTACCTTTTCCTTCCCATAGAAAGTACTCCTGGATCAGTGCTTCTTTGTTCTCTTTGTGTCTCTGCTCTGTTCTCTCTAACCCCCAGTCGGTCGTGGCAGATGGCCGCTCACACTGAGCCTGGTTCTGGTTCTGGTTCTGCTGGAGGTTTCTACCTGTTAAAAGGGAGTTTTTCCTCTCCACTGTCGCTACATGCATGCTCAGTATGAGGGATTGCTGCAAAGTCAACGCCAGTGACTGTCCACTGTCTCTACATGCTCATCCAGGAGGAGTGAATGCTGCAAGTCACTGACTGGATGCAATCTGCTGGGTTTCCTTAGATAGAAAAACTTTTTATCCAATTTGAATAAATAACTAACTCTGACTGCACTGTTCAATGATTAAGATTAATTGTAATGTATGAACCTGACTTTTGTGAAGTGCCTTGAGACGACATGTGTTGTGAATTGGCGCTATATAAATAAACTGAATTGAATTGAACTGATGCTGTTTCAAGTCTCCACCTCGCCTGAATCAGCTGATCAGAGCAAGACCCAATATCTTTATTCAGGACTGTCATGTTTCTGTGTCACAGCAGCTCTATAGAAGTCATTATGGGGAAAAGATCTTTTTAAATATAGTGGCAAAAACATCTGTACAGTACCTTACAGTTTAGCTTTAACTTTTCATATTTTTAGGGCTTAAAACACATTTTACCTGTAAAAATGTTATAGTCATTGTTCCAGTTTCATTTATATCAAAATATAAATAAATTTCACAACAAATTCATGGCAGATAGTTCCAGTGTGGGAAAACGAAACAAAGAAAGGAAGAACACAAAGTAGGAAAGGTGACAGAAAGGATAGAATATTTGACTATAGAAGAGCTAATAAAGTCTAGAAATACAATCATTTTCCATATTTCTACATTTATCCAGACCTAGAATAAACAGTAAAACCAGATTTCATACTTTTCAACCTTGGATTTTGTCATCTTTCAACCACAAACTTCAGTTTATTTTATTAGAATTTAGAGTGACTGACCAAGTGCATAACTGTGAAGTGGGAGGAAAATGGCTGTCCACCTAAACTGACAGGCTGGGCAAGAAGAGCATTAATCAGAGAAGAAGTCAATACGCCCATGGTAACTCTGGAGGAGCTGCAACAGCTCAGGTGAGTAAAGCTGTCATCAGGACCGGAGTAATATTTTAATATGACCAACGTATTTCTTCTGACTGGAAGTCATTTTGGAGTGGCACAACCAGAGTCCGGACTCGGACCTGATAAGGAAGATTAGAGTAATGAAGAGGAGGTTGAAATAACAATAATAAGGAATTAATTATCTTTTGAAAGATGCGTGTTATATTTCTAATCAAAAACAAATTGGTAGTTGAATGAAAATAATTTTAAATCTAAATCTGCCAGGGGTATGAATAATTGGGGGCTTGCAGCTGTGAGTGAAGGTTCTGAAAGGTTCTGAGTCATATTCAGATGCAGAACGTAATTTAACACTCCTTTCTGCAGCGTCTGTACCGTTACACACCCACTACCCTATTAAGACAAACAGACTAGATTAAAAAATAATCTAAAAGGAGAAAACCATGAAAATCTCATACAAATAAATAAAACTCAGACTGAAAATTTTAATTAAAAAAAAGGTGGCTTATTGAACATAAAATCTCTCTCTTCAAAGGCTTGGTTAGTTTATGACCTGATTTGTGACAATCAGATTGATTTATTTTGTCTCACAGAAACCTGGCTGCAGCAAGAGGACTATGTTACTATAAATGAGTTATCTCTTAATTATTTTAATTATTAATTAATTAATTATAATTTTTACATACCTTGAAATACTGGGCGAGGAGGAGGAGTAGCAACCATCTTTCAGTCTGATTTAATATTTACTCCAGACCAATTAATAGCTACAACTCCTTTGAATATTTAATCCTTAGTTTTCCTCATCCAAATTGCAAAGTACTACAACCACTTTTAACATTTATGTTGACACTGAAAGTGATAGCCTAAATATAGCTTTGCTCAAAACATTAACAAACCTACCCACCTTTGTCTTCATTCTCTGGACCTTGTGCTGACATATGGCATTGAGTGTAAAGACATAACAATATTTTCTCATAACCCTGTCCTGTCTGACCATTTTTAACAACCTCTGAGTTTAATTTAACCGAGTACTCCACACCTGAAAGAAAATTTATTATAGTAGATCATTATCAGACAATGCTGTAACAACCTTTAATGAATCTGTTCCATTTTTAATTTCCCCCGCCAAGCTAGAACAGCTTATTTCTCATCATTAACAGAAGAGAACAAGAATAATCCTAGGTTTCTCTTTAGTACAGTTGCTAAACTTCCACAGAATCATAGCTCTGTTGAGCCATCCATTCCCTTAGCTCTCAGCAGTCATGACTTTATGGGATTCTTCTTAAATAAAATTGATTCTATAAAAAAAGCATTGGCATACTCCTGAACATGATTAATTCATCAGTCAACCACAATATTCTCTTAGAAAAGCTGGAATATGCTGTAGGGATCAGGGGAACAGCGCTAGGCTGGTTTAAATCTTATCTGTCTGACAGATTCCAGTTTGTTCATGTAAATGATAAATCATCTTTAAACTCCAGGGTTAATTGTGGAGTACCACAGGGTTCAGTACTTGGGCCAATTCTCTTTACTATATATATGCTTCCAATAGGTCAAATTATCAGGCAGCATAGAATAAATTTTCACTGTTAAGCTGATGATACTCAGCTTTACTTATCCATAAATCCTGATGAGCCCAACCAGTTAGATAGACTACAAGCATGTCTTGAAGACATAAAAACTTGGATGACTTTAAATTTTCTGCATTGGTGCTATAGAAATAAAACAATTTAATTAAACCTTTGTTTGTAAGAAAAGTTAAAAACCGTGTTTAGTTTTCCTTCCACTTCATATTTATATCTGTCACATAAAATCCTAATAAACTGAGGTTTGTGGCAGGAAAATGACTAAATGAGAAAAACCTTAGAAACTTTTCCAAATTCACTGAAAAGGTTCCATGTTTTTACTCATTTCAGATACGGTGACATGCTGTACGGTGGCGTTTATTTAGCAGCCTCAAAGCACATGGATCTAAACCACTGGCCTGATGGGAGTTGGGTCTTTGTTGTAAATTGGTTCTTTACTAAATTATCTGCTATGTATTGACAGAACATCGATTCATATCTTTGGTTCAGGAACCTTTTTAAGTATGACTGATTCAGTGGTCACAGCTAGAAAGAAATCAAATCTCCCCAAAATATTCAGGAAGGGGACTTAGATTGAGAGAAGAAGCTGAAATGTTGTTAAAGACCCTCTCAAGTCACAGAGAGGTTCTGATCCAGTTTAAAAGATGACAGGAATGTGTGGCAGACTGAAGGAACAACAGAAACAAATGGAGATGAGGATCCTATCAGTTGTAAACAGATATTTAGAACATTTTCACCAGAGATCAAATGGCTTCAAACACAATATCAACCTTAATTACTCAACTCACTGAGGACGATGTATCGGTTCTTCTTCACCTCATCCAGCAGCAACTTGACCTCGGTGTAGGAGAACCTGGGTTTGGATTTTAACCCTTCCTTTACTCCTCCCTGCAAAAACTCTTCATCGTCTTCACCCCCCACGACTTCCCCAGCACCTGGCCCTTTCATCGTCCTCCTTTCTGGAGAGCCCATCTAAACTCAGCTCGGCACTGAGTCCAGTTTTTACTTTGACCTACACTGAGTCAGAGCACAGAGGAATGGGCTTTATTGGAAGAGATGGATGGGAAAGAAAGAAGAGAAGCACGTTAGCCAAGATCAGTTAACAGACTGAAATCTTTAAAACGTTTAAGAGACCCACTGCAGACCACCAAACAGACACCGGTGAACACCCAGGGAACTGACGTTGAGATAACAGACTCTTCTAAGAACCTGGATGTTCAGCTGAACAACAAACTGGACTGGAGTCACACCGCTGGTGCTCTTTACAGGAAGGGTAAGAGCAGACTGTACCTGCTGAGGTCTGCTCTAGGAATCCCCGTCAGCCCAGGACAGGTGTTGGAAGACAGCAAAAATTACATCCCTGTTGGACAACGTCTTCCACCCCATGCATGAAGCTGCTACAAACTGGAGCTCCTTCAGTGACAGATGCATCCTAGGAGCGTTATCACAGATCCTTCCTCCCAGCAGCTCCCAGACTATATAACCATCACTGCTCCCAACAAACTCAATAAGTGATCACATCCCTGCTATTTTTTGCCGTTTTTCTAATTATTGTAAATAGTCTAGCTTTGCACATATACACACACCACAGTTTGCAGGTTTTGTTATATTCATGCATATTAAAAATGCCAATTTCTTAAAATCTGCATCTTTGTTTCATTACTGTATAGTTTTTCTTTAGTTGTATATTTCAGTCTCTTAGATATATAAAGGACTTAGTTACTTTAAGGATTATTCTATTAGAAAGGTTCATTTTTCTTGTCACACAATCATCTGCATGCGGCAAAAAATAAAATATGAATGAAATGACTAAAATTAGGCCACCTCTCTGAACATGTCCTCCATACCAGCTAAATTAAATTCCATTTTGTATTCTCTCATACTTTTAATCTGTTTTTTATTTATTTTCTAAATGATTATTGCTTGTTTGATCACCCAGACTGTTCGTTTCTTGTGTTTTTACATCTGTTTCAACCTCTGCGTCTTACAGTTGGCTGTATAAATAGGGTTCTGCTAATAAACTTTAATAGATTGATTAAATATATAACTTTCTGCAGTAATTAACTTGACCTTAGAGCTGAATCAAGTCAAAGAATATGATTCAAGTTAATTGATTCATATTCATTTATAAAAGAACATTTTGCTGAAAGTTTAATGGCAAAATCTAAAGAAAATGTAAAAATATGGCCGTTTTGGTGATGAATATTCTGGTTTGGGCCAGATCTGGTCGCATTTTGCCATGTAAAATTACTAAATAACTCCAGAAATTGAGCTTTTTGATATTCGTTTCATTTCCAACAAATAAACACCATTTTTGTATAATTTGAAAGGTGTTTTCAAAGCTCTTTCAGATAAAACGCGTGTGAACGTGCTGCTACCATGGCTGAAGGTGGTGTTAATAGTTTGCGTACTTGTTAACGTGCTTATTTATCTGATTTAAAAAAATTAACGTTGCGTGCGGTCACGTGCCCGGTGTGAGCCAATCAGCAGCACCGCTCCTGTGTCTTTGTTGAGCCTCTCCTCCCTGATGGTTCAGTCGGGCTGCTACCTGCAGACACCCCGCTAATCTGCGCCAGTTTTAAGCGTTTTAGGGCGGAGAACTTACCGCGGGAATGTTGCTGTAGGTCTACGGGTTTATCGGGAATGTTTCGGTAAAACTGAGGTCTGTTTTCCTGCGTTACGCAGAGATTTAATCGCCGTCCTCGGTGGCAGACATGGACGACGAAACATCGCAGGGTTTTTGCTTTCGCATTTTCGCCTTTTATGTCGCTTAGACGAAACTCGCCTGTTTCGGTTAAATAAGTACAACTTGCAGCGCTTATTGAAAAGCAGAATGAGCTGGAAATAATTACCAGTAAAAAAAAATGGCGCTGTTCTCCTCCTCCTCCTTCCTCTGCGGTTCTCCCGAAACTTCGGAGTGATGAGAATTGCGCAGACTCCGCAGTCCGTCAATTTTTTTCCTTCCCTTGAACGCGCAACAGTTTTTTTCTAGCTGCGCGCCCCCTGCTGGCCTGGAAACCGTTTGCACCAACCACTTCATTTCCATGTACAACAAACACAAACCACTCAAAAGGCTGAAATGTTTGATTGCAGTGGAACATTGATTTTATTTTACTTACAGTACGTCACAGTTAGCTTTCTTTGTCAGAAAATAAGTCTCACTATAAGGTTTTCTATAAATGACGTCATGTATGGATGACTACAACTTTTTTTGTCAAACTATTGGGGAATCTGAAGAAAAGCAACATAAGATGGATAAATGTTTACACATACATCACTGTTACTGTCAACAACAAATATCAGAAGATATGGGTAGCATTGAAGAGGTTAAAGTTGCTTTCCGGAGTCAAATTTTAAATGGAACTCTATGTCGAAGTTTCTCTATCGTATATAAATTATTCATATTTTTTGCTAACGACTTATTGATTTTCTGGTTAAAAAAAAATAAACCATTTTTTTCATTTTTCTTTCACCCCCATATACGCAATTCATCACAAAAAATAAGAAATGAAAAAAATATATATACATATAGGCTACATGGGAAAAAAGTTGTCCATTATTATTGGTGCAAGTATACAAATCAAACATATTTATTATTCAAAGTAATTCTGATATTGGTTTGTTTTTCGTCCTTTTTTTTACTTTTTCTGTAGCAGAATCCTATTATTTGGTTTATCTTTAGGGATCATACCGCTTCATTGTACCACCTCCATTTTCAGAAGCTGCATGGGGAGAAAAGAAGATGGAGCGGCTGGGAAGGAGCAGTTCCATGTTTGCCCGCTTGGTGTCCCCAGAGGTCTTTCTCTGAAGACAAATGCGTGTTTACCTCCTGTACGCAATACCCGCCTAGATCTGAAGAGGGCGCCATGATGCACGTGTTTCCAGCGCTCAGGAACATTTGAGACTGTAAAAGAGCTGTGGTGGAGGAGGGTTGACCAATATTGCCCAAACTGGGAACTGAACTGGTTACTGAGAACATAAGGAATTATTCCTGCACTTGTGCTAGTCAAAAAGGAAAAATATGCACTCTACATCAAACACAGCCAAATGATGAAGCCTCGTGATGAGCTTTTTGAATTTATACGTTTCTATGGTCTGGTTGAGCTGTCTGCACAGGTGGTGGCGATAGTGCTGCTGCAGGGGCTCACTTCCCTGCAGAGATCATTGCTGTGACCTGCTGAGTGACCTGGAGATGCCCTATGGGAGGAAATGTGAAGTGATAAAGGCCCTGCAGTCAAATTCAAGGACTATAATCCAAAGGTAGAGTCAACTGGAGTTAGCTTATGGTTCATTTAACTAAACTATGGTCCCAATAAATAATTAAATATGAAAGAAGAGATAAAGAATGGCATCAGAAGTTCTCCACTGAAGAACAGTCTTAAAGGAGACTAAACAAAGACTAAGAGCAGTTCAGCTTATCCGATCCTGTCTTCTTATCACTTCATGAGATTGTTAGCTTTCTTGTTGGCTGCGTCGATGCGTCCAACGTTACTTTTGGCCTGCGTAGAGAGAAATGGAGTCAAGAGAAAGAAAACAGGATAGAGTTTGTTTCATTGCAGAAACTGAACAAAGACATTAATGAAGCTTAATGTGAACAAAATGGAATGGGCAGAATGCCTGCAACATGCATAATGATCATTATTATTATTAAATTCTTAACATGAGTTTCATGAATCTGATGCAGTTTTGACTGTCCTCCCTCTGCACTGGTTTGTTTCCAGACTGATATGGCTGAGGGTGGTGCTCTGCCCTGATCATGCTGACGCAACACAGCTTCAACTACAGAAAATGCTGCAGCACAAGCAGCAGCACACAACACCGTGCCTTCATTTTCACATTACAATTATTAATAATAATTTCTTTGGATTTTATGGGGAAGACCTAGAGAAAGTAGTGCAAAATTGTGAAGTGGAAGAGGAAGGATAGATGGTTGAATCTGTCTGCAGTTCCAGCTGCAGGTCTTTCAGACGTGTCTCTAAATGGTCAGTTGACTGAATTTTCAACAGCACCTTTGTAGTCATACTGACCACTCAAAGTACTTTACACTCCAGCAAACATACACCCAGCTGCACAAACACACATTTTTATACATTGATGCACAGATCAGTTGGCAACTTTTTTTAGTTAGGTGCCTTCTGCAGGGGCACGTTGACCAGGGAGGAAGCTGTAATCGAACCCACAACACTCTAAATGCAAGAACCCAACTGTTCCCATTGAGTCCTGTTGTCCCCTTTGCTACCTTTAGGCATCTAGAGACTGAAATTCTGGCACATCTGTAAACATCAGTTTTTAAGCCTTGCCACAGATTCTCAGATTTAGGTCTGGACTTTGACTAGGGCATTCTAACACATGAATATGCTCTGATCTAAACCACCCATTGCATCTCTGGCTGTATGTTTAGGGTGGTTGAACCTCCACCCCAGTCTCAGCTCTTCTGAAGCCTCTAACATGTTTTCTTCCAAGATTGTCCTGGATTTAGCTCCATCCATCTTCCATCTGACCAGCTTCCCTGTCCCTCTGAAAAAATAAAACATTCCACAGCATAATGCTGCCACCACCATGTTTCAATATGGGGATGTTGTGATCGGCGTGTTAGTTTTCTTCCACACAGAATGTTTTGCATGTAGGCCAAGAAGTAAAGCTTCATCTGCGCAGATCCCCGTCTACATGTTCTGTCTCCTACATGGCTTGTGGCAAACTCCAACCAGGACATCATCTTACTTTCTTTCAACAATGGCTTTCTTCTTCTTACTCTTCCATAAAGATCTCGTCTGTGGAGCCCATGACTAATAGCTCTCCTACCTAAGCTGTGGATCTTTGCAGCTCCTCCAGAGTTACCGTGGGCCTCTTGACTGCTTCTCTGATTAATGCTCTCCTTGCCCAGTCTGTCAGTTTACGTGGACGTCCATGTCTAGGTCTGCAGTTGCTCCGTTCTCTCTCCATGTTCAGATGGACTGAACAGAGCTCTGGGAAATGTAAATTGTTGTAGAACCTAACCCAGCTTTAAACGGAACCAGAACTTTCTCCCTGACTAGTCTAATGTGTTCGTTAGTCTTCATGATGCTGTTTGTTGTAAAGGGGGCTTAATACAAATGCCCACATTTTTCTTTGACTTCACAATAATAGACAACCTTGAGTCCATCTATAGCACAAAATCCCAGTGAAATACAGAAAGGTTTGTGGCTGTCGTGACAAAATGAGGAACGGTTTGTGGGATGGGCTCTATGTGGACTGAAAGTGTGTTTTCTGCTCTCCAGCTGGTGGAAGTTCTGTTAGTGGTATTCACTTTCCTTTTCTGAAAATGAATTTAATAATAATGTTAGTGGAGTGGTTTCCTTTTTGTTGGCGTGTTTAAATAAAGTTCTCCAGCTTCATCCTGACACAGTCAGAACAATAACCTGTAACAGGACCTCCGTACCTTTTCACCAATTCGGTTGAGCTGATCATTTTGCAATTCCAGCTCGTTGCCAATGTCCAGAGCCATACTTTTCAGATTCCCCAGGATGCTTCCCACATGAGTCAGGTTCTCCTCCATCTCATCCTCACGGGCATCATCAGTCACCCTGAAACAAAGGAGGCAGTAGACAAGTGGTGTGTGTGTGTGTTTTTGATAACCTCCTGTGTTTGAGCAGCTGCCTGGAAGGTTAATGACAGCTTGGATTAGCTGGCAGGTTGAATAGCAAACACCCACCAGGCAGCTGCCTAATTAGCCTCTCTGTGTACCTGCGTAGGTATCCTCCACTCATCATCATTTGCTCTCGCTGGTCAACGACCCGAGATGTCGGAGGCTGATTGGACACAACCCCATCCTGATGGGAGGCTCCGCCCCAAACTGCCTTGTACGCTCCGCTCTCCTCAAAGGCTTTCAGTCTGAGGGGAAAAACTGATCTCATGAATGTCCTTGTATTGTGTACAGCCTGTTGATGTCATGTACACCACAGAGCATCATCTATGCCTTCATATCTTCCTTCCAAGTAGGCAGACTTTCCTGTATTTTTTTACAAGTGGTCCTGATCAGTCATTCTTTAGACTTTCTGTAGGTCTGTCAGAGTATTTCTTTAGACACTTCTTACAAACTGAATAAAGCCCTGAGTCAGGACTTGAAAGAAATAACCTAAAGGTGGGAGCATCAGCTGAAGTGAAAATGTATCCTCCTCAGGAGGGACCATTCGGGGAACTGGTGATGAATCGCTGGTTAATGCAGAGCTTACTCAACGCTGGCAACAAGTGAAAGCATCCGCATGTAAAGCAAGGTAAATAGAACATCAGATTTTAAGCCTTTTCTGGGACAGAAGCCTCTTCTGTCCAAGAAAACTATCAAGGACAAACTAAAATTCTGCAGAAGTACAGGGATGGACAGCAGGAGACATGTGGACAGTTACTCCCTTTTTATGAATCATGCTTCTGATTGTTTTGAGACACCTGGAGAAGAAAACATGAGAGCTACGAGTCCAACAGGAAAATCCAACTGCAGTAACCCCCATTCAACCCAAAGAGGGCAGCACTAAGATGGTTTTAGAACTAACACTGCAGAATTAAACACGTTTACATGAAAATGTATAAACTGCAATGTAACATAAAGATAGCACCTTTAAGGCCCAATTTTTACAGTTCGTCTGCAAACAGAAGTTGATTTGGGGTTTAGCTATTTTTTTAAGCTAATGAAATCAAATCTAAAAAGTTAGACTACACAAACATAGCTAATTTTAGCTAATCCAATGAAAGCAAGGATAACCTCTGCCAGTGGAAGCTAAACTAAGCGAAGCAAATGAAAGTTTAATCAAAATAACTCCGTAAAAGCTAAATTAAGCTACATAAAGCTAGGATAAGATAAGTGGATATAAAGCTACATCCACCTAAGTAATCAAAGCTAAAATATGATAAACTAAACTAATTCAATTCAATTCAGTGTATTTATATAGCGCCAATTCACAACACATGTTGTCTCAAGGCACTTCACAAAACTCAGGTTCATACATTCCAATTAGTCCTAACCATTGAACAGTGCAGTCAGATTCAGTTATTTATTCAAATTGGATAAAAAGTTTTTCTGTCTAAGGAAACCCAGCAGATTGCATGAAATGAAATGAAAGCTAACCCAAGCTAATAAACTATGAGCTTCGCTAAAATAGGCCAGAAGCAAAATTAAACTACGGCAGTTAAAGCTAATCAAAGTTAATCTAATACAAGTAAAAGTGATAACCTAATGGGGTAACAGTGGTGACAGTGGCAGGGGTTCATCCTGTAACTGGTGGGTTGCCGTCTTTTGTTTTTTTTGACTAGAAATATTAATGTTTTGGGACGACCCATCCTGACTTGAATCTGATGGAAAATCTGCGAGGAGAGCTAAAGATAAGGGTGATGGTAAGGAGGCCTTTCACCCTTGAAGACTTGGAGCTCATCACCAAAGATAAACAATCAAAATACAAGTGGATACCTGCAATAAGCTGCTCAGTAATCAAAAGAAGAGGTTGATTCCTGTAACACAAATAGATTTTTCCAATAATTATTGAGAAGGGTAGAAATAACTTTTAACATGCAGTTTTTTGTTAAAATGAAAATAAAAACAGATCAATTTTTCAGAAATTATTCCTTTTGTACATTAGAGTACATGAGAGAACCAGAAACAAACCTGGTTAAATAAAAAATAAGTCTGTCAGGAGGGCATGAATAATTTTGGACTTCACTTGATGACCTCATTGATTTTCTATAAATTTGTTAATGTTTACATGTATGACTCAGATCTTTTATTTTTCTTCTGAATGTTGTTATTCTTGTTTTTTTCTATATCTCTGTTACCGCCTTTGTTTTTTATGAAGGCTATTACTATAGTTAATCTAAAACAAACTGTTTTAATATTATTGGTCAAGAACATGTATTGGCCCCTGTATATATATATTAAAGGTGTATACTTTGATTTTATGACATAACTCAAGTCAGACTTGAATCATTGATTTGATGACTTGAGTCTTGACTTGGTTATATTAAAAAAGACTCGACTGTTGACTTGAATACTAATGACTTGTGATGAGCAACGGTGGAGGAAAAATGACTCCCAGGGTGATTTAATTCGGCTACTCAGACTCCAATAAAACATGTTTCCGTGTGTAAAATATGTGGTCAAACATAACTGACGGAGAAACGGCAATGTTGAACTTTGACATACATTGAAAGATTAAGCTAGCTTTCCAGTGAACATCTTTATAATAATTTTTGATTTGTGTTCATATCGGTTTATGAAGCAGAGTTTGTGCAGATTTTCTATGTAACATGAATTCAGTTTCAGTTATTCTGCAGATGCTCCTTTCACAGATTTAAACACAGTTGATAGCTAAAGCTAAATGTGAGATTGCAGATTTTGTCTAAATGCAGACTTTGATTAGTAGTTCAGCTTTGTACTCTACATAAATGCTACTAATGAGACATCTTCATTTAGGACAGAACTAGTTTTAAACACATTTGTGTTTAATATATTCATTTAAATAAATGTTTTAAACAGAAATGTTTTCACACAGTGATAATTAGTGATAAATAGTGTAGAGCTATATTTCAAAATGTAGCACTTGTTTTAGCTCATGTTAAATTTGTTTGCCTCCTGCTTTCTAGCAGTGCTGAACTTTTTTGCAACTTTTTTGTGTTGAGACTTAAAAAAATAGTTCTCTGAACTATCATTAATTATAAGTTTTATAAAGGAATTTTCTTGTTTCTCTAACTAGTTAATGGTGTTTGGAATGATGACACCACCATATAATTTATGCTTTTTTATTGGCATTTAAAAACTTTTTAATGATAGCCTTCATCCATTCATTCATCCTTCTGCTACATCTTATTTAGGGTTTTTTAAGGCAGTTGCATAATGGAGTCTATCCCAGCTGCCAACAAGCAAAAGGTCGGGTTCACCTAAACAAACTGCCGGTCAATTGCAGGGCTGAAAGCCTTTAAGAAAGAAGACATTTATAGAAATCATTTGTTTAGATGCTTTGTGAAATTTAAACGTTTTTAGTTTTTTGTGCATAGTGTTTTAGTGACCTGACATTTAAACCACAGGACTTGGACTTGATTTGAGAATTGTTAGTCTTGGCTTGGGAATTGACTTGTGACTTGACTATAAAGACTTGAAACTAGGTCCCACCTCTGGTATTTATTCTGTTATTAATAAATTGCTGGAGTCAAAACCCGATTCCGTGTGTTAAACTGTGTTCCTGTTGGCATTTTTATTCCTTCAGCTAAAGAATTGTTTGTGACAAACTGCTCAGACCAGAAGAGCCTAAAGGTCAAATATAATGTTAGAACTTGCATTGCATCTGAGAAAAAAAGGAGTTGAAGTCCACAGAAAAACTTTAAAGGACCTTCAAAACCATGTAGAACAATTGATATTGGCCACTAAAATAGAGAAGGAGAAAATCTGGCTGCTTAGAAGGAAAAAACAAAGAAGTGAGGGCTAGATCTCTAGGACCAAAGCGAGCAAGCAACAAAAGCTTAGTTACAGAAGGTTTACTGATGCAGGCCAGAAATTTCTTCATTTATGGACACCTTCACCTACTTCTCACAGCTGCAGAGGCCGCAGCACTTCCCCAGGTCAGTCAGGTTTTTCTCTGCCTCCTTCATGTCAGAGTTGATCTGATCCAAACCCTCCTCTATTCGCTCCAATTGTTCTAAGCAGGAAGACGAGGAGGAGGACGACGAAGCAAAAAACACAAAAGCAACACAGAAACCCAGGCAAGTTCAAAAAAGCTGCATCTCTTAAGTGAAAAAACAGCCAGCAGCAACTTAAAACAACTCTAACCCTCTAAGAACTTAAAAATACGGCCCGGTTTGGAACAAAACAAAAGATGGCACTAGTAGCTGCATTTGCAGTCTGGTCTCAGTGCCCAGTTCCAGCAGGTTTTATTTCTGGGATTGACCTTAAGAGTGTCCTCTGCATAATTAGACTTGGTAGTTTCAATTAGACTGAAATCTGTTTGTATTTAGTAATCATGCAAAATAGATAAAAACTCAATGCAAGCTTTTGATTTCTAGTGGAACTGGGCACCTGAAGGAGTTCACCGGCTGCCAGCTGAGCAGCAGTGAAGGCCGTACTTCCTGAGTGGCCATATGCACAGGCCGCAGCACTGAGCCATGTCTGTCAGGTTCTTCTCTGCCTCCCTCATGTCCCTGTTGATGGAATCCATGCCTTCCTCTATTCGCTCCAGCTGCTCTGTGAGGAACAGGAAGTTCAAGGTGGTTGTGGTGCTTATGGGGTTCAACCAACAGCCCAGATGGACACACCACTGATCTAATAGGTTAAGTTCAGACATGTTTTGTATTATCAGGTTATGATCAGATCAGAGTCTGAGTGGGTGGGCCCCATAAGTGGGCTTGAAATAATAATGGCGTCCATCTGGAAAAGTAATCCCTTCCTCCCTCCCCCCTTCCATCCATCCTGGGGCTTGTAAGGATAGGAAATGGACTGAAAAATTGGTCCAGATATGACCATCAGTGGGTTACTTAATGACCCCATGTTAATTCTCTATATAGGTTTGATGCAGGACTGGGACAGAAAAATTTGGACCCATAAATTTGTTGCACAATTTGAAATGAATTTCTACCAAGTTGTGGTCCAGTTAAATCTGTATGGGGGTTGCATACACACGTTAGCCGGGTCTTTGGCATTAACCCTCTCCTCATTGGTAATCTCTTTTCTAGATGGTTCCCCAATCATCAGTAGGTAGCTATGGTAGGTGAGGGTGTCAGAAATGGTTAGCCGTTTTTAACCCTTACGCAGTCCTGGAGGGGTCGCACTGACCCCGTGTGCGGTACTCAAGTTTTCCCACATGCTGGGCTGCAGGGAGCCCTCCACATCACATTTCAGACCACAGCCTTAGATTTTTGGTCCTGTGGGGGTCAGGGCAACCCCGTGTGCAGTTCTTTCTTTCGCCTCCCATGACGTCTGCCTTACCTTTGACTAGCGCTTAGCCAGGACAGCGGGAGGGTTAAACATATCAATATCGGCTGGATAAGTAAAACAGGGCTGGTATAATGTCACTGTAACTAGAGATGCATCAATATAAAAATGTGGGCCGGTATTAATATTGTTTTTATGGCCACTAACCGATATTTACTTATATTATATATATTGATTTTATTTTCCTATCCTTCGACATGGTGAAACAAATGACAGCACCACTGACATCGTTTCTCTGATTCAGTTAAAGAGGACATATCATGCTTTTAAATCCCTTCTTTTCACCCTTCAATCATCCAGTTGTGGTCTATTTAAAGTGGAACTAAAATGTTTGGTCTGAACTCCTTGTTCTAGTAGCATCACAGGCTCCTCTTTTACCTGTTCTGAGGTGCGTCTGAGAGCAACTCGTTTCGGTACCGTCTCTTTAAATGCTACTGAGGCACTTCATGCCCTGCGCCCCTCCACATCAAAGAGCACTTTATGCTAACCTGTTCAGCCATTTTTGTACTCTGATCACAAAGTGGGGAAATAGGAATTTTCCCACTGATGTGGGAACATTTCCATGCAAAATGACATTTAACCAGGCACTTTGAAGAGGTTCTGATGCTGGGGGACGGTGTCATGAAGTGTGTGGGTTAATACACCCAGCAAAGGAACATTTAGACTTATATGTCCCCTTTAAACATCCCACAATCCTGCGCTGCCTCACTATCACCGTCACGTGACCAAACAAATACCACATGACCAACCCCCTTCTCCTCCTAAAACACAAACAGAAAAAAGATGGAAATAAACATCTCTTATTAATCCTGGCGCAGTTTTAATTATCGGACTGATACCAATATGTTAAGAAATTACGCACATCAGCCAGTATCGATGTTAATCCCGATATTTTGAGCATCCATATTAATAACCAATAATCCATCTTGTTGCTGTTTGTGAATGTGTTTCGAGAAGGGGAGGGATTGGCCATGTGGTATTTGCTTGGTCATGTGACAGTGATAGAAGTGCAACACAGGACTGTGGGATGTTTAACTGAAGCAGAGAAGCAAGGTCAGCGGTGTGGTCATTTTTTTCACCGTGTCAAAAGGGTAGAAAAATACATAAATAATATTGTTAAATACCGGTTATCTGCCATAACAGCAATATTAATATCAGATATCGACATTGGCCCAAATATTCATATCGGTGCATCCCTAATTCAGGCATAATTAGTTTTGGTTGCACTTTATAACATCTCAGATTAATGATACTTTGGTTTATTCTGACTAATATTCGAGTGACCTGAGCGGTCTTATAAGGCACTGGATCTGTGATCATCGTGGAGCAAACTGAGCAAATATTCAGCTGCTTCTGATTTGAAAACAAAACTGCACATATTAATCCTTCACATGAAGGCAGAAGTATTGTGATAAGGAAGAATTATTTACCTCCTTGTTCATCCAACATCACCACAGTTTTGATGCCAACATCTTTGCTCTGCAGGGGGAGAACATAAGAAAGTTTCTGCAGGTGATTATCACCATGATGACCAGTAAGAAAGTGGCACGACCCCGACAGACGCATGCATTTACATGATGTGGATTGCTAATTATTATTTGCAACAAGACCCAACTATTATCTTCACTTCATGCAAACTAGATGTAGAAAAGATTGAAGTTTTTTTCCAGATGATTTCAAGGAAAATTTATTGTTGAAACCAGATATTTTACACACACACTGTAAAAATTACTCATAACCTTTCTTGCTATCTGACATTAAATCAGACTAAACTTCTCCTGTTTTAGGTCAGTTAGGGTCACCAACTTTATTTGTATTTGCTAAATGGCAAAAATAATTTTTGAATTCTTTCTTCAAAGGTTTCCATCCATTTCTTAGTATTTGGTAGAATTGTCTTTTAAACCGTTTGACTCGGGTCAGATGTTTTGGGTTTCCTTTCACAACCTTTAAACAATTATTCGCTGGAAGTTTGGTCCATTCCTCCAGACAGAACCGATTGCCAGTTTCATTGTTTTTCCACCAAATTATGGTCAAGCACTTAGATTTTAGCTTCATCAGACCACAGAACATGTCACCAAACATGAAGCTATTTGTCCTCGAGTGGCTTTTTATAATACTTTTGGAGTAGAATCTGGTTTCAACTATATTTGATTCTGTTGGAGCAGAATTCAGAGATGCTTTGTGATCTTTAGTCTCACAGTTTGTTAAAGAACAAATGTTTGACGTCCCATCTTAAATCATTTGAACAGGCATCTTTGAAGGAACAAACAAAATGAAGTTTAGAATGATGTTAATCTGTGTTCATTCTTCATGCTGTGTGTATTTGCCAGGCTGTAATCCCTGCAAGGCTTTTCGTGGTGTGTGTGAGCACACCTCCTCCACCAGCTGAACCATCCGTCTTGTGCTCTCCAGGGACTAAAAGACACAAATAAACATTAGATCGGTTTACATTAACTTCTGGTTTTATGAAAATAGTTTGCATCAGCCATAGTTGGGTTAACAGTCAGGTTAAACATTCTGAAATCTGACAAACAGTAAAGTTTGTTGTGGTTTAGATCTCAGACAGGATCCTGCAGAAACCCTCCAGCTGCTTCCTGGATTACTGCTCTCAGACTCATCTTCATTCAGAGTGTCCATAGCGCTCAGTATTGCTGTGCTTGTACAGTTTCAGTGAGTAACAGAAATCTCTCCACTGGTTCCGAGTGTAAAATGAGCGTAAACATGATGATATAATAACGGTTCTCCTGGTGTCGGTGTGCTGCCTTCTGTAAACATCCTGTCTGTCTCTGGGGGACGTCCCCACTGAGACGGTAATGAGCCGATAAATTGCGAGCCTTTGTGTGTGTGTGTGTGTATGTGTGAGTTTAGCTCCGCCCCCCACTGAATCTCTGACCTCATCTGTGTCTGCACATGGAGACTAGCTGTCTCTATGGCAACCAGGTGAGCCAGGTGTCGCTGCCCTCAGGCTCAGCTCAGACTGTGATGCCTCTATAACGCTGATGTCACCTGTTGCATGTGTGTTATTGTGTAAAGCGAGTCCCTCTGAGGTTCACCTGATTATTTTTAGATTTGTTTGGACTCAAGACTAGTTTCTGTTTTGACTGAGCAGAAAGGATAATTCATTGAAACCCTCATAATCAGCAGCTGTTTGACAGATTGGGAGGCTGGATTTACTTTTTTCAATGTTCGTTGCTAAAGTGACCTTATCTAACCAGATGCTCACTATTAATAGAAGCAAAACTGAGTTAAGATATGCAATGCATGGGTGATTGTCGCAATTTGAAACAGTTTGCAAGGTTTCTTGGGGCCCCTCCACAACAGATGAGGATAGTGTTGCAAAGTAATGTCCTAAAGTTCTGACAAGCCCCCAGTGGACTTCCCATCACAGGTAATAAAGGATGAGAGTTTCCTGAAGGTTCAGAGGAAGCCCCAAACGTCCATAACGAGGTAGGGTTGGTGCTTTATTAGAGAGGCATTGAGAAATTGGCTGGTGACAAATAAGACAATGTTCAGCTTGACCTGTGAGCAGATGTACTCGTACTCGTCATCTTCTGCTTATCCGGGACCGGGTCGCGGGGGCAGCAGACTGAGCAGAGACACCCAGACGTCCCTCTCCCCAGACACCTCCTCCAGCCCCGGGGGAGGCCAAGGGGTTCCCAGGGGCCAGCTGAGAGACACAGTCCCTCCAGCGTGTCCTGGGCCCTCCCTGGGCCTCCTCCCGGTGGGATGTGCCTGGAACACCTCCGAGGAAGGGGTCCAGAAGGCGTCCGGTATAGATGCCCGAGCCCCCTAACTGGCTCCTCTCGATGTGGTGGAGCAGCGGCTCTACTCCAGCCCCCCCAATGGCTGAGCTCCCCACCCTATCTCTAAGGGGGTCCCGGCCACCCTACGGAGGAAGCTCATTTCAGCTGCTTGTATCCGGGATCTCGTTCTTTCGGTCATGACCAAAGTTCATGGCCATAGGTGAGGGAGGGGAAAGCGAGACCGACTGGTAAATCGAGAGCTTCGCTTTTCGGCTCAGCTCTCTCTTCACCACAACGGACCGGCACAGTCCCCCCATTACTGCGGCAGGCCGCACCGATCCGTCTGTCGATCTCCCGCCCCCATTCTTCCCTCACTCGTGAACAAGACCCCGAGATACTTGAACTCCTCCACTTGAGGCAGGAAAAACTCTCCTCCAACCTGAAGAGGACAAGCACCCTTTTCCGGTCGAGTACCATGGCCTCTGACTTGGAGGAGCTGATCTTCATCCCAGCCGCTTTACACTCGGCTGCGAACCGCCCCAGCGCATGCTGTAGGTCTTGGCTAGAGAGGGCCAGCAGGACCACGTCATCTGCAAAAAAAAGAGACGAAATCCACTGGTCCCCAAACCAGACCCCCTCCGGCCCTAGGCTGCGTCTAGAAATCCTGTCCATAAAAGTTATGAACAGGACCGGTGACAAAGGGCAGCCCTGCCGGAGTCCAACATGCACCGGGAACAGGTCCGACTTAGTGTCGGCAATGCGGACCAAACTCCTGCTCCGCTCATACAGGGACCAGATGGCCCCTAATAAATGGCCCCCGATTCCATACTCCTGGAGCACCCCCCACAGGGCATCACGAGGGACACAGTCGAATGCTTTCTCCAGGTCCACAAAACCCATGTGGACCGGTTGGGCAAACTCCCATGAGCCCTTGAGTACCCTGTAGAGGGTATAAAGCTGGTCCAGTGTTCCACGGCCGGGACGAAAACCACACCGCTCCTCCTGAAGCCGGGGTTCGACTATCGGCTGGACTCTCCTCTCCAATACCCTGGCATAGGCCTTACCAGGGAGGCTGAGGAGTGTGATCCCCCTGTAGTTGGAACACACCCTCCGGTCACCCTTCTTATGAAGGGGGACCACCACCCCAGTCCGCCAGTCCAGAGGCACTGTCCCCGACTGCCACCAGTGTTGAAGAGGTGTGTCAACCATGACATCCAGAGATTTGAGGTACTCAGGGCGGATCTCATCCATCCCCGAAGCCTTGCCACCGCGGAGCTTTTTAACCACCTCGGTGACTTCAGCCTGGATGATCAAAGAGTCCAACCCCGAGTCCGGGGGCGTGATGGCAGGATTGAGGAGATCCTCGAAGTACTCCTTCCACTGCCCGATAATGTTCCCAGTCGAGGTCAGCAGCCTCCAACCCCCACTATAAACAGTGTTGGCGAAGCACTGCTTCCCCCTCCTGAGGCGCCGGACGGTTTGCCAGAATCGTTTCGAGGCCAACTGGTAGTCCTTCTCCATGGCCTCACCGAACTCCTCCCAGGCCCGAGTTTTTGCCTCTGCCACAGCCCGGGCCGCAGCACGCTTGACCTCACGGTACCCCTCAGCTGCCTCAGGAGTCCCACAAGCCAGCCACAGCCGATAGGACTCCTTCTTCAGCTTGACAGCATCCCTTACTGCCGGTGTCCACCACCGGGTTCTGGGATTGCCACCGCGACAGGCACCGCAGACCTTACGGTCGCAGCTACGTGCAGCAGCATCGACAATAGATGCGGAGAACATGGTCCATTCGGACTCTATGTCTCCAACATCCCCCGGAATCTGGTCAAAGCTCTCCCGGAGGTGAGAGTTGAATACATCCCTGGCCGAGGGCTCCGCCAGATGTTCCCAGCAGACCCTCACTATGCACTTGGGGCTGCCAAGTCTGTCCGGCTTTCTCCTCCTCCAGCGGCTCCAGCGGAAATACAGAAATGTCAGATGCTGTTTTCTTCCACTCAAACTCAACCAAAATCCAAGATGACAGCACATCTGTTGCTTTAGTCTTTCTGACCTTGATTTTAAACTCAGTTTTAAATCATTTTTAAACTCAGTTTGAATGTTTTTCCATGTTCTCTGCATATGTTTAAAGATACAGCTAAAAATAATCATTGAAGAGTGGCCTTGCTTAAGTCTGGAACTGTTTGCTGTGAAGCATCATCTCCAAGCCTGTGTTGTTTTGCTGAGGCCTGAGGTGCTTGAAACTTGGTTGACCAAGTCTGTTAGTGATGCAGATATAAACATTGTTGGATATAATGTTTATTGTACTGAGAGACCTGGAAAAGGTGCCGGTGTTGCCATTGATGTCAAACAGCTCTTCAAACAGCTGGAACTCTTAGCTTTAAATGTGGAAATTTCCAACGTTTTTTAAAACTGTCGTTGGTGCTACAAGCTCCTAAAGAAGCATTAATCTCTTTAAACCAACTTCTGTCCAGACTGAACTTTAGTGAATTAGACTTAGTTGGAGATGTGAATTGAGACTGGCTCAGTGGAGTTTCTGATGGGTTTAAAGCTTATTGTGACTCAGTCAGTCTTACCCAGTTGGTCAACATGCCGACTCAACCAAATCTTAAAAGTCCTGAAAAGTCTGTTTTGATTTGATGTTGACTAATGGTCCTCAAATTCCCAGCTTTGGGAATCTTCTGGAACGATGTGAGAGATCACCGTGTTGTTGCAGCTATTAGAAACAGTAAGACATCAAAATCGAAATCTCGTATTATAATAAAATCTTAAACAGTTCAGTGAACAAGCTTTTCATCACGACTTGTCCAGAAATTGGATACAATGACTTAAATATGATGATTTGAGTTCTGAAGCTGTAGCTGTTCAAAAGGGGGTGCTGCAGGGATCTGTTTTAGGCCCTCTTCTATTCATAATTTGTATAAATTAATTGGGACAGAATGTGTCTAAAGCGAATTAGCATTTTAATGCTTATGATACAGGTATTTATTACACTGTGTTGGACCATTTGTTTGCTGAATATTGGACCATTTGTACGTTGCTGGACGCCACTATGCCTTCCGGCGCCATCGGCCATTTTGTACCCCAGGACAGTATACTACTACAAATCCCAACGGGCACTGCGGCTGATAGGACGGGGGCGTCGCAGCTCTGACGTCACAGTGGGCTATATAGTAAATGAGCGCCCTTTAATCCTAGCTTCCAAGTTGGATACCGGACCAGCATCTGGGGCGCAGCACTCTGGAGAAGAAATCCCACGTGGACTTTCATTCATTCTCTTGAAACTTGATTGCTGTTGATTTTTGAGGCCGCCTCGCAAGTGTGCTTTACTGTGTGAACACCTGAACGCAGGAACACTCTAACAGTGGACTGCTAGAGCTTCATGGTGGAAACTCACCATCTCTTTGTCTGCATCCTGCGTGTTGCTTTTACTGGTTTGCCGCCAAAAGTTTTATTATTCTTTGTTCGCTGAGCTTACAACTTTGGGGGGAAGTTTTATGACTGCCTGTGTTCCACTGAGGTACACTTTGGGGGGGCGCTTCCAAAGCTTCGTCAGCACCATATTCCTCTTGTATTTTGCCATAACTGCCATAACTGCTGGTTTGATTTCATACACACTCAATGCTGTTTTATTTTGTTTAGTTAGATATTTTACCCTTCTATGTAGAACTTTGCATGCTTGATTAGGTGAAGATTATTGAATCGGAAGAGCGTGGTGTATCAGGCCTGTTGATTTAATAAATATTCACGTAGCTAAAGAGAAAGCGTTTGTGTTTATTTTGAGCAAGAGTGATTTGTCAGTGAAAATAAGGTCGAAGATCCTCCACCTGCGATGAAATGGTTGATTAAACAGTAACATCTAGTAATAGTTATCAATTATTACTGAGAATTTAACATTTGTAATTATCAAGGGCTTTGAGCCACAATTACAACACCAGAGGACATTTCTGATTTCAATTAATAAATAAGGATTTTTGGTTAAGAAATTAATTTTTCTCAAATTATGATTTTAATTTATAATTCATGATAAATGTTAATTAATCTATAATCATAATTCCTACAACTGGATCCACTCCTATTCAGGCCACTGAACAATTACAGGAAGCCTTCGCTGCAACCCAAAGCCCTTTATTAAATTTGAAACTTGTTCTTAATATAAATAAAACTAAATTGATGTATATTTTCAAATCCAGGGGGCCCTTGGTGGTGTCCTCTGGATGAAATCAAATAAAGTTGGTTCACACTTAAAATATGTGGGTATTTTGATCGATGACTCCGTCACTTTCAAAACACATGAGGAAAATCTTTTTAACAGGCTAAAATTAAAGCTGGGTTATTATTTGCAAAACAAGTTGTGTTTTTCATATTCTGCTAAAAAGCGGCTTGTCTCTGTAACTTTTATGTCTGTGTTGGATTATGGAGATCTTTTGTATATGATTGCTTCGTCACAATGTCGTGGGAAGGCCTGGTCTGGCTGCCTGAAGGAATTCCCATTGGTTAACTTTTATATACAAAGCAATACTTCTGCCGGCTTATATCTGTACTGCAATTGCACTGAGAAATATTAACTCTTATAGTCTGTCTCACACAATTTGCTGCTTCTTTCTGTCCCTTTTGCTCAGACGGAATTGGGTAAGAAACCTTTTCTCAATCTTCTTTCTTCTCCTGGAATTCGCAACATAAAACGTTAAAAAATTAACTGAATTTCTCTCATTGCGTGCTTTTACTTCCAAGCTAAAAATTATTGAGGCTGATTCTGTAACATGTACCTGATTTTCATAGTTTTATTTGAACTGCGTAACTTTTTGTTTCAATTGTGGCTGCCTCTTGGCCAGAACTCCTTTAAAAAGAGGTTTTTAATCTCAGTGACTTTATCCTGGTTTAAGAAAGGTTAAAAAAACAAATATGGAATAATATTTTCCACAGAGGAATGCCATCCATGTTCATTCAGGTTGTGACGCCCCGCAGCCAAGGTTTTGTTCATTTTGATCTCTTACTGTTTATTAGACCAATCCCAACTAAATTATTTAAGACGTGTTCCCACAGGCTTTTAAACCTTCTCTTGATCAGGATGACTTAATAAATTACAGACTTATATCCAATCTTCTGTTTTTATCTAACATTCTTGAGAAAATAGCTGCTAATCAAGTGTGTGAGCATTTCGACAGTAATGATCTGTTTGAGGAGTTTCAGTCAGGTTCAGTCAGAGCTCATCGTAGCATCTTTGGCTAAAGACACAACCAAAGATGACATGTTTACATCTATTGATACTATCTGTCAGATTGTTTCAGTTAAAATAAAATGTTATTTAGTGATGTAATTACCTCATCTGTGACCTGATTGGCTCTGCCCCATAGCTCCTCCTGCTCTGTCAGGACGTGCGGGTCGTCACAGCTGGTGGCCATTTTTCAGGTGTTTTTGTTTGTGTTCAGTCTGAGGTTTGCAGGTCAGGCTGCAGCTTCAGCTGCTTTCACTGTCTGGAGATGACGAGAGAAAATAACATCTGTGATTTCCTCCATCCATGCATGCCCAGCTGTGTTCAGGGAACAAATATGGCTTTATTCTAACAGAGTGACTGTGGCTGTTTACAACTTAAACAGGTAAAAGGGGAAGTAACAATAAACCAGATGAAAGTGGTTTTATAATAAATATAAAAGTTATTTACTGTTTTGTCTTTTCTGGCTTGAACAAAAAGAGAACCAAAGGAGAGTACTAGAACTAGTACAAACTACCATCAAATGAGGTTTACAAAGATAACTTCTAATAAGGAAAACCAATCACATGAAAACAAATATGGTCTCCAATAAAATAATGGAGTTTACCACAATTATATTTTTAGAAGTTTGATTAACACTAGACAAGTAACAGCACAGCTGGACCATCAAAGAAGGGACACAGCAGACTGTTATTCTTGAGGAAGCTTAGGACCTTTGGTGTTTGCAGCAAGATGCTGCATATCTTCTATAAGTCTGTTGTGGAGAGTGTAATCTTCTCTGCCAACATCTGCTGGGGTAGCAGCATCAGAGCCAGGGACTTGAAAAAGCTCAACAAGCAGATAAAGAAAGCTGGCTCTGTTCTGGGGACTCTTCTGAAACCTCTGGAGATCATTGTGCAGACAAGATGAAGAACATTATGGAGAACCCTGAGCATCCTCTTCTTTAGATTGTTGTACAACAAAAGACTGTCTTCAGTCAGAGGCTTCTTCAGATCTGCTGTAAGACAGACCTCTACAGGAGATCCTTCCTGCCCACAGCCATCAGCATCTACAACAGCTCTTTGAAGAAACCTGCAGAATATGAGCTACAACAACATTTAGTTTCCCTTTGGGATGAATAAAGTATTTTTGAATTGAAATGAATTGAAATCAACCTGCAACCGGACAGTCTTATGCAAACCAGATGGCCTCAGGCCGTTACACTTCCCACTCTAAAATACAAAACAATGTTCATCAAAAACAAAGTACACACAGATACACAAACACACATGCCTTGCAAACTCTGTCTGGACAGAGCATCAGCTGAAATGTTGGCTGCATGCTTTTCTTGTCGGATATCTAGATCTAAGTCCTGTACGAGTAGAGATCAACGCATGAGTCTTTGGTTTAGTTATACATAATAGGGTGAGAGACGAGTGGATTGTGGCCAGTGTAGACAGCTATGGGAGGACTAGATCCAAGGTACACTTCAAAGTGCTGAAGTATTAAGTGCAAAGCTAAGGCTTCCTTCTCAGTGATGGAGTAATTTAGCTGGCTTCTGGTATTCTTCTTGTAAGTTTAACAAACGTCATGATCAGCTCCATTTTTACAGTCCTGCAGCAGAACAGCTCCAGCTCCCATTGACTTGAACTGACCTGTCGCTCCATATCTGGGGCAGAGAGAACAGGTGCATGACACAAAAGAGATATAATGCTTTGCCTTTCCAGAGCAAGGTACAGGGAACTCCGCAACGGCAGCAACTTATTCCTCCACAGGATGAACTTGCCCTCGGCCTACTTGCCTACCTAGATAGGTGGCAGTAGCCTTTCCAGAAGTCACACTTGGCAAGGTTAAAGGTAATAGACGCTTCTGCAAGACCTGTAAACAGTTGTTTTAGAACGGACATGTGTTCTTTCCAGGTAGAGGTTTGTACAATGAGGTCATCAAAACAGGCATTGCATCTACATAAAACTGTATTAACTAAACACTGAAAGGCTGCAGGGGCATTACATATACCAAAAGCCATTAGATTGTACTGTAGAGATATGTCTAGTGTTAGTAGATCCAATGTGCTTACATATCTGGCATTGCCCATTGTATCCATGCAATCTTCAAAGAGGGGAAGGGGAAACAAAGAGGGGCACTTTATGGAAATCTGTAAAAATCTGTCAACATCTCAGAGTTTGGCAAACGAGGCCTAAGGTAGAAGATGGTAAGAAGAATTAGGCCATCTTCACCAGGATCAGAGTTATTATCACCGTTTACTTTTAGTGCAGAGCTGCCACTGGGCTGTGTTTTGTCAGTATCCCAATTTTTCTCAACCTCAGAGCAGTATTTTCACAGCATAGACTTTAACGTCTGACAATAAGAGCTTGAAACAGAATGCTGTTTGTCTAGTACTTTGAGAACTTGTTTCAAAAGCTTTGACTGGACAATTGTGCCTTGATCTGTTTGTATCATTTTAGGGAGAAATGTTGAGAAAATGTAAGTGCTTTCAAAACCAAGCTACAAGTGATTTTCAAGACTCCATCATTAAGAAAGAAGGGTGCAGTTCTATCTTTAGCTTTGTCAGCACCTTCAAAACACTTTTACAACATTGGATCTGACCTCTGGGAAGTGCACAGGTGAGTGATCAGCAAGATGTGATCAGGGGTCTGCAGTGCATCTCGATCTTTTATGTCAGGGACTGCAGAGACCTCAGTATCTGGGTCAAGTTCCACACTATCTGAAAAAACTCCCATAAGCAAACTGTCAGATAAAACAATGTCATCATTTCAGCTTTTTTCTTCCGTCTTCGGGCACGCATAAGCACAAAGGTTGGATTAATATTAGCATGTCAAAACTCTGTGGTTCATCTACCACCAGCAATATCAGTTCCCAGCAGTAAAGCAACACCTTTGATGGGAAATGCGGTGCAGACAGCAATAGGGAAAACACCAGAGATTAATTTGGATTACAAATGAACCAAATGTACAGAGCCACACGACAACTATTTGGTAAACGGCAAAGTGTCAGCTTAAATAACCGACTGAGAACGCCCGGTGTCATTGCAAAATACAGATCGGACGCTGATGTCCAAGCCTTCCCGTGAGTGAAACTAACCCACCTAACAAAAAAGGCTTAAAGCAAGGATGAGGTGTGCAGTCAACTTCAAGCTCAGTTGTTCTGCTGTTTAGTTTAGGGTGAGGGTCCCCTTCTCTCTAGCGAACTCTACAAAGGTCTGACTGGGGTTTTTTTTACGGTTAGGGGTTAGACCTAAATTTTGGCCAATAAGCCTCTGGGACAAGTTCATAAGCTTTCAAAATGGCAGCTTTAACTTTTTTATAATCTAGGGTGTCATCTAGAGCTATAACAACCTCTTGAGCTTTACCTCGGACTTTACACCATAGCAAAACCGACCAGGCCTCTGATGGCAAAGCTTGTGCTATTCGCTCAAAAGTTGAAAAGTACCAATATACTTCAGTTTCTTGGAATTCAGGCACCAAAGTAACATATTTTGTTGTACCTAACGGTCTGCCTTGTAGGAAGCAGAGGAAAAAACAGAACCACTCGTACAGTTTGCTAGGATAGCAGAAATATTAGCTCTAGCCTGAGATTGAAGCTCCAGCTGACGTAGCCTCACAGCTTTTTCAGCTTCAATCTCCAACTTTTTGACTTCCACTTGGAACTGCCAAAGCTGTGCTCTTTCTTAGGTCTCAAGTTGAGGTCAAGCAAGTTGGACCTCAACCCGAGCATCGGCTTTTGACCCAAACAAACTACTGGCAGCAGAGAGGGAACCAACCTGAGGAATTGTGTCAGGGGTGCTTTTCTTGAGACTGCTTGAGGTTTGTCCGAAACTATTCTGCACCCTTCAGAGGAAAGGTCTGCATCACAGCAGCAAAAGTCACAGCAGGTTCACCACCAAAAATCCCAGGAAGGACAATAAGTCTCAGTTCCACCAATTTCTCCATAATAAGGTTCTTTAACTCCTTTTTAAGAAGTTGCTTTGGGCATGAAATGGAAAAGACGTGTAACAGCACAGCTGGGCCAGAAAATCATCAACCTGCGACTGCACAGTCTTCTGCAAACCAGATGGCCTCAGGCTGGAACAGTGGCAAGAGCAGATCCAAACGTTGTGGGTTCAACTCCAATTTCCACATGTCGATGTCCTCCCGGGCAAGGCACTTAACCTCCAGTTGCCTTCTGATCTGTGGATTGGTGAATGGATGTGGTGTAATCAACTTTAGAGCGCTTTGAGTGGTCAGTGTGACTAGAACATCCTTATATAAGTTCAATCCATTTATCTTTAATGTATGGCTTTACAGATCTCTAAAACATGAAGAACTGCAGAATGAAGAAAAATATTACATTTAATGATTCCTTATGACCCAGCAGCAAACAGCTGGTACTACATCTTCATGTGACAAAAACAGCAGCAGCTCCTTTACAGAAAACAGAGGAAGAGACTGCGGAGACTGAGGAGAAGGAGGAGCCTTAAGGAGCTTCATGATGGAAAGTTGAGTCACACCCTTTGGAGAAGGTTCTGGAGAGAAATCTCCTTCTAGTGACCTGAGCAGATAACATCTTCATTATCATGATGCTGCTGCATCATTCAGCGTAATAACACAGAACCTCGGTCACCTGATAAGGACTAGAAGTGTTTTATTCCAGTCAACATTTACTGATATTACTCGTTTTTTGTGAGGACTTTCTGTTATGCTGCTAAACTGCTGATGAGAAGGTTTCTCGGTAATGTTTAAATAAGCTCATGAGAATACAAATATTGTCTGGTGATGATTTGAAGGTTTTCATATGTTTAAAGTAAAAAAAAGAGGAACATGTAATTTAATTAAATTGAAATTTCCCTCATTTCTTTCTTCCTTTTAACTTGACTTTAACACTTTCTAACATCCATCTTCCTACCAGGCTGGCCTTCATCTCTCCAATCAGCTCCCAGTTTATAAAAGCAGACAGAAACTCTCCTACCTTTCATCAGATCTTCTCTAGATCTTTGTTTTCTGATTGTTTCCTTCAGATCTTCCGCATTAAACTGTCAGCAGGCTGCAGCCCACACCTGTTGCTCCTCATCAGCTTCCCTTCTCCCCCAGCTTCCTCTTCCTCCTCTTCTGCGGCCCCTCCCTTCTCACATAACAAACACACCCTAGCAACCCCCCACCGCACCAAAAAAACAAAAAACAGGCCGTTAAATGATTAACAAAAAAAAACTATTTAGTTGATAAAAAAATAAAACCTGAAAACTGGAGTTTATCTTTAGTTCAAAGTCATTAAAGTGAATGATAAAAATAAACTGTTGACGTTTTAAATCTGATCAGCAGCTTTTACTAGCTCACTACCGCCACCTGTTGATCAGAGCTAATTTATCACCTGAACAAAACAAAAAAAACATGCTGTGCACATGCGCAGCCATCGCTTGTTTACAGTTATGGGACAGCAGTAAAATTAAAGGCAAACAGAAACAAAAAAAGAAATACAACAAAAATATTTACACCCATCTTAATAATCAATGGAAAGAAATCCAACCCTCTCTAAACACAAACACCTGAAAAGCTCCAGGTGTTTCATCACATTCTTTCTGTACACCTCTTCAGCTGTCCAACAGAACCAGGTTAACTTTGATCCATTTATGGTTGCCAAATTCTCCTACATCTTCGCTCAGGAACATATCAGGGCTGCAGCTGTACCCTCTTGTTCCTCGGACAGGCCTTTGTGGTTTTCCCATTTCTTGGTGCATGAACGTCCCTGGAAAAGTACTGAAGGCAGTTGCTCTGAAATCCCTAATCAACTTTTGAGCAGTGAGGCAGAGACTGATTCTGGACAAGGTCAACATCTGGCCTCTTTCCTGCTCAGCAAAGTCTGTAAATGTGACTCCAAATGTAGAACTGGACAAAGGTTTGCTAAAAATTTTCTGCTCCATGAGGTTCTATCAGCTGTTGATGAATGGTGGTTCTTGAAGTAGAACCATCTGAGGGTTCAAAGATTCCTGCTGACCAGCTCAGGCTCCTCTCTGAGGTTCCTCCAGATTCCTTTGATGGTTTCTGGATGTTCTGCTCTGCGGTAGATGGAATCTGAAAATCCTTCCTGATCTTTGTCGGTCCACAGATTTTCTCAAACATGGAGCTGAAGATCTTTTGAACAGCTTTAGTTATTTAATTTAAATCAGTCTCTATATTTGGCATCAAAGGTTTAAAAATAGTTTATTTCCTTAATTATGGCTGCGAACATCTCAGCTCTGCAGATTCGTCTTAGTGGAAAGTTTTAGGACAACAGAAGATATTTCTAGAATGGTGTTGAGTAAAACTCAATGTTCACTGTTATGCAAATAATTAAAATGTGTGTCAGATTTTCATTAAATTAAAGGAACTTCCTCATTCTTTACTTGGTTTTTATGTGATGAAAAGTTGACTAAACTAATAACTGGCAGAAGCTGACTTTCTGTTATCAGAGGGTGGGAATACTTCTGATTTCTTACTGTCTGCTGGACTGTGTGGGAAATAAAAAACAAACACATGAAATAAAACAAGTTTAATTCCAGTTGGGCCACTTTAAGCTTCATAACATTCAGAATCAATGTCGGGCTGATAGAGGTGAAAATCTTTCAAATCAAACAAAAAAAATTTGAGAAACAGATGTTGTAGCGCCACCTGGCAGCAGAGTTACAAAGCTGCACCAACTCTCTTCTTTGGTCCCAGTGGAAACTTTCTGTTGGTCCCGTTTAAAAAAGGACATGGAGATAACGTCCAGGTAAAAGCTGAAGAAGTTTGGTCTTTGTTGCTTCATGAGTACATCGTCAGCTGAAGCCACTGTGAGACAGAGACAGTCGGTCAGTATTCGGACACATTTAACCTGATGTTCTGACTAACGTCTGGCTACAATAATCCACATTAAAGCGCACAGGGCTTCTTCCCCATCAGTGTTGCCCTTACAGGCTGCATAAAACCTGTCAGAATCTGCAGATGAAGATGGATAAATTAAACCAAATGCAGATGATATGCTGCTTTATGTTCGACTGTGTGTTTTAGACTGGATCTAACAAGGATCAGGTGGAAGAGAGATTAGTGAGGAAAATGTGGGTTAATTAGTCATTAGTGAAATATTAAACTATAACATTGCAATGTCTAATTTTCCATTTCCCACATTGCAGGGAAAGCTTCAAAACTGAGTCTGAGACCTGCCTGAGGTAGAACCCTGCAGAATCTCTAAAGGCAAAGAACCCCTCTGACTTGGGAACGTTTTAACACCCAGTTACTTTAAATAGTTGTCAATAATCTACTTCAGAACCGCTTTGGCTTGATCAGGCTTCAAAAGACTGGAATCAGAAATGTATTCGATGCAAACAGAGATGGAAAACAACGTTTGTAGAAAATAATTTGAATTATATGTACAGTTTTATGATTATTCATCTCTATAGTTTATCAAAACTAGCAAGATAAATAAACTGACATTATGACTGATGTCTGACACTGAAGCAGGAGGGGACGAAATGGCAACTCGTGGGTTTGAAATGCGGGAACAAATCGGTGAGGGGGTCAACTGACCTGAGGTAGTTCTCAGAACTTAGAGCTGAAACAGATGAATGATTTGGAACAGGTCTGAAACAGAGATTATTAGGTTGGCCCCTAGCATCTGGCCGGGGCCCCTAGCCCCAGTGAACAGGACTGACATTAAAACATCAGAGTGAATACCTCCTTGATGTCCAGGTCGATGGTGCCGCTGTTGTCCTTATCCAGAGTCTTAAACGCTCCTGAGAATAACAAAAATAAATGCACCATCATAAACCAGCGCTGCAGGGCGATTTTCTCTGATTCACAAAATGCACACCGACCGCTGATGATATCTATTTCTTTTCTGCAGCTGTTTCAGAGAAGTCATGAAGGCAAAAATAAAAAAGATTCAGAAAGGAAACTCGATGGTTCCTTTGGATTCTTAAAGGCTGCAGAATTTATCAGAACAAACTATGTGAAGTTTCTAGAAAATAATAGGTTTCATGTTTTGCAAACATCCACTTTTGCAGTGATGCAGGGCAGCGGAAATGCAAAAGCATTTAGCATAAAAAGATTTTGCAGCTTCAGAAAAAAGTAACCAACCAAAAAGGAATTTTCCTTAAAATTACGTTTTTAGATGTAATATATCCATAAACAGAGCTTCCACTGGGAATAAAAGCATGGAAGCACAAAGGCACTTACGGCACATGGCGTCCAGCCGCACCAGGCAGCCAATGAAATTATCAAAGTCCATGTCACCATTCTCGTCACTGTAGCGGCGGATGATCATTTTGAAAAGGTCTTCATTCAGAGGAAAACCTGGAAACGTCGCTGGAATTTAGAATCGTTTTAGACTTTTCTGATCACTTAAACCCTCAGAGTGAGTTGGGTTTCTCACCGGCAGCCTTGAAGGCCTGCGGCAGCTCCCTGGAACCAATCTTACCCGAGCGATCCGCGTCATGGGACAAATAGATGTTCTGCAGACAACAGAGCACAATGAATCAACCCTTAAAAACTGAAGCCTGACTGAGACAGAGCAGCTGAAGCGCTGCAGACCTACCTGCCACCTCTTGATGTTGTTCCAGAGGTATTTAAACTCATGGAAGCCCAGTTTTCCTGTGCTGTCGTTCTGCAAGGAGTCAGGTCAAAGATCAAACTCAGGAACAAGAGCAGAAGAGAGAGAATCCTGCAGACTGAAATAAAACGGATCCATCAAGCTGTTCTCAGCAGGTTTAGGCTCAAATGATTTCACATCTATGTCTCCATCCACCGCTGCTGCAGCTGACTTTATTTATGAAAGGATACGTCCATCACAGCCACCATGCTCCTGCAGGACTCGATGCTGAAGCCGTCGGTCTTCAGGTTTGCATCTGAGGAGAAACAAGAAACTCAGAAGTTAAACTCAGACAGATTTTTATGCACAAACAGAAAAACAGGAAAGTTGGCGAGTTTGTCCTGAAGAGAACCAAAGCTGCAGAAAAGGACCAAAAACATCGTTCTCACGTCTGGAAATGATTCTGTTGAGGATGTCCTTCAGCTCAACGGGGCTCACCTCCATGTCCTGTTCAAACACACATAACACACTCTTCAGAGTTGGCTTCTGCTACTGCAACCTGCAGAGCCCAGGAAGACCATCTGAAACAAACTGAAGCTGCTGTGTAACATGTTCCCCTCATCCACAGAGGTCTTTAAAAACATCCACATTTAAGACAGAAAGGAAGGAGGCCATGGACCAACTGCCACGAGTCATGCAGGAGACATGTGGAAGAAGCTGCTCTGCTCAGAGGAAACAAAAACTGAAATTTTCAACCTTTTGAAAAACATCATGTGTGGAGAGAAAGCAAGACTGCACATCCTTCTGAACACACCATCCCCATTGTGAACCATGGTGGTGGCAGCATTGTGCTGTGGGACACAGAAGCTGCCCAGAGTTCATGGGAATATGGGTGGAACTGAATCCAGGACAATCCTGGAATGGGGTGGAGGTTCACCTTCCAGCAGGACATACGGACAGAGAAATAATGAATGGTTTAGATAAAAGCAGCATGTGGTAGAATGGCCTAGTCAAAGTGAAAACCTAAATCCAACTGAGGACCTGTGGCAGGACTGATGTTCTCAATCCAATCTGACTGAGCTTGAGCTGTTTTACAAAGAAGTATAGAGAATAACTCGTATCTGTAGATGTTCAAAGCTGGTAGAAACAAAGCCCAAAATACCTGCAACTGGACCTGAAGCCAGAGGAGGTTCTACAGAGTTCTGACTCAGGGGGGGCTGGATATAGATACACGCCACACTTTTCAGGTTTTATTGTAAAGGATTTTAGAGATCCTGAAGCATTTCCATCCACCTTATGGTCAGACTACGTTGTGTTGGTGGGTCACATAAAAACCCAGCGCAACACAATGAATCCTGTTGTCTGGCCTGTGGACCACGAAGAGGACTTAGGAGAGCATCTCAGAAGGTAGTGAGTTGGTCTTGATGGACCACTGAAGTTCAGTCAAAAGTGTAAACAGTTTGCTTCTTTGTCTCAGAGTTTGTTTGGTGAAGCAGCTTCTAGGAAAGGAACCACAGCAGTATTTGGGTTTTTATAACAGAGAAAGCTCAGTAAACAGAGTGAGTCACAGCCGAGTCACAGCTGAACCGACTGAAGGGATTTCCTTTTTCTCTTCTTTGATTTTCTGCCACTTTCTGACTCACTGCTGGAAAAAGACCTATGAATGCCCTCAGTGATTTCTCCCTGTTGTCAACAACAAGCGGTCCAAACCCTCTTCTGTAACTTCTGCTCTCATTTCTAATTTTAGACAGATTCTTTGTGGTGGAACTGGGCCAGAGAGAGATTCCTGTGATAAGGGAACGTTTTCTGCTCAGATTTCCTAACTTTCCTTTTCCCTGAATGCAGCACAGACGGCTGTGACCGAGTGTGACTCCACCTTCCCTCCTCTGCCTGGCTCCACCCATGTGCAGCTCTGCCAGGGGAGCGTCAGATCCTCACAGTTGGTTTAGAGTAAATCCGGTGAGAATTGACTGGTTTAACTGGTGTACACACCCCGGCTGACTCACACACCGAGGCGTGAGGGCTGCCCTGCTGAACAATGACAGGAATGCAGAGACAGAGCGAGACGCCCTGCAGCCAAACAGTTTCCACATGTCGCTCACAGACACAATAAAGTGACCCACTGAGGGTCTCTGTAGGGCAGCAGCAGAACATCAGACCACCAGAGCTCCTCCACAGCAAAGATCTCCAAATATAACAAGGACTTCTCTACATTGTCTGTAGTTTTTTCTCAGTTTCAGTGTTGAAGAGAAGGTTTCGGCCATTTATGGATGAGTTATATCTTGTAGGGCGGATTTGTTTCGTGCTCACTCAGCAGTGATGCACACCTTCAGCAGCAGAACCGGTCTGATGGAATGAACATACCGGACCCAGAGAAAACAGAGAGGAGCAGGAACGTTCAGGGTGGAGTGGGCAGGCAGATGGGTGTGGTGAGAGGTGAAGAACCTGCTGGAAGGACAAACCGGCAGCCTGACAGGTCTTTAAAGCGGGAGGAAAACGTCTCAGCTGGGATTACTGTAGGGGACAGAGTCAGCTGCTGCATGCGGACATGAGTCCTGCAAGAGGAGAACAAGACAAACCTGCAGCATTCTGAAGAGAAAAACCAAAAACTACAGGTTCCCAATTACATCTCAGAGCAGTTAAAGCTTTAAGCTTCGACTCGGACCTTCAGGTCAGATGACCAGAACCTGGTTGGTGCCTCAGACCCGTTTTAGAAGGAAATCAGAATCAGAACCAGCTTTATTCTTCAAGTTTGTGACACAAACAAGGAATATGACTTTGGTTCCTCTTTGCTTTCAATGAAGACATCTTAAATATTAGGATATAAAACAGGAAATAGAAATATGTTTCTAATATATGTATACAGTGTTATTTAAAAAGAAGAAGACATGGCTGAATTAGTATAACTATGTCTGGTATGGATCTGGGTTCTCTGGCTGTCCATCAGAGACAACCTGGGAGGAGAAGCTGTCTCTGAGGAGGCTGGGTTCTGCCAACAGCGCTCTGTAGCGCCACCTGAAGGTAAAGGTCTAAACGGTTTGTGTCCAAGATGTTAGCTGCTCTTTCATGACCCTAGTCCTGGATAGAGGGAAGGTCAGCGCTGTTGGTCCTCCTGCAGACCTGATTGGTCCTTGCAGTCTGGACCTGTCCTGTTTTATGGATGAGCCGAACCACACTGAGATGGACGAACACACAGTCCTCCACACAGCACAACCAAACTGCTGTAATCCCTGAACACCAGCTGAAGTGAAGGTAATTAGTTTATCTCCATCTAGCAGAAACACAAACCTGAGGATCAAATCTGTTAATGTCTAAAAAAGCAGAAGCTTTAACCTCTGACGTTTCTGCAAACCTGAGGTCCTCAGCAGCAGAGGTGGGTGGAGCAGCCAGACATTTTACTAAAGTAAGAGCAGTGTTACTTCAGTATATTTTAACTCCAGCTGAAGTAAAAGTACTGTGCAGTAAATCTACTCCTAGAAGTAAATTTTTTTTGGAATGAACTCTGGACCCGAGTCAGAGCTGCAGATCAGGAAAACAGTTTCCGATAGCAAACATGTAAAAATGTGATTTGATGTTTTTATTTTGAGCTCTTTCAGCAGATAAACTGTGTTAAAAGGTGATTAAATGAAACTGTGTCATCTTTTAAGACTCACATCTCCGGCCAACTGCTGGAAAACCCTCCGAAACTGCTTCTCCTCATCGTTCTCATTAGCCTCAGAGTTCAGAGGTCTGCGAGGAGGAGGCTGAGAGAAGAAGGATGAAAGAAGCTTCTGTTAGCTCAAAGACAGAGAGGACAGTGTTGCTTTCACTCAGTTCCAGGCATATTATCCATGATTGGATGTTTCTACAGTAAAAATATTCAAAAACCAAAACCAGCTCAGCGTTCGGTTACATCCGTTTTATTTCAGTAAACAGTTAAAGTCAATTCAGTCAGGGAGGAATTTTAACTCCTGAAATGGACTCGAACAGATTAATATCAGTAAAACAGATAAAATTATGTAAAAGGAGGAGGTAAGCATGGTGAAACACTTGAGCAAAATTAGAAGGTCCTTTCCTTTTCCTCAACAAGGGTTTAAAATTATTATCTGAAGGCCCAAACATCAGGCCCAAAGATCAGACTCGATGAGCATCAGGCCCGATGAGCATCAACGACCATGTCTGAATGTAATTTGAATGTTTCTCATTTTTCCCTGAACTGGGTCTATTTCCCCAGCAAGAACCTGTGAATATTAAAAGTACCACACAGAAGGGAAGAATTGTGTCTCATAATAGAAACAATGAATTACAGTTTAATGTTAAACGGATTGTTTTTGTGAATCATGGCACTAAAAAAGAAGTTTATCTAAACTCAGACACATTTGACGTCATCTGCATGAAAATATCGGGCCAGTCTCTATTTAAATAACCCTGTTGCCCATCATTTTTATTCTACTTCTGCTTTAAAGTGTGTTTCAGAGGAAGCCGGGTCAGGTGAAGTTTCTGCTGGTTCCTACTGCGAACTTACTGGGTTTGAAGGCCTGAACTGAGATGGGTCGATGTTGCTGTTGGAGGAAAGTACAGTAAACCCGTTAGCTTAGCATAAACAATTAAAACCAATGGAAAGTGTTAGCCTTTGGTCGCTGTGCTGTGCTCACCTCACCACGTTAATTATGCCTCCGATTAAACTCTTCGTTAGAAACATCTTGAAGATGATCTGAGGAAACAGGAAACGATGAGTGGTGTGTTTGGTTGTGGACCATGAAGATATCAGATCATTTAGTTTAAAGACAGCCTGAACTTCATCATTATTACCACATCTGACTTCATCACTTCAAAACCAATTAACCCATCTTTGACCATCTCTCGCTGTTAAGTTAACTGCATCATTACACTTCCTGCTTATCAAAATTAAAGCACTTCCTGTTCAGTATGCGCTTCATTTCCTCCCCACAAGGGGCCTCCCTCATCGTGCTGTAATGTAGACGGAACCTTGGACCATTTCCAGTATTTAGACTGGACAGTACATGGTTTCCCAAGATGTTAAAACTTCTCCAACGCAGAATCTAAAGCCTGTAGAGATCAGCTTATAGTGAAGGAGAAAACAAAATGGACCCATTAACAAGCATCAGGTCACATAAAAGAAATACAATCTAAAATGTGGTTTTAATTTCTGTCTTCTGTTTTCTTTAATCATAAATACATGTTTATATCTCTGATTGGGTAAATATTAAACTTTAAGATTACAGTTTCAAAATGATTTTAAGCAGCACATAGTTGTTTTTCCTCCACGTTGAATTGAATGGAAAAAGATTAAAATACACTTGAAAAAAATAAAGGTAATTGTTAAATGTTGACGTTTTAATTCCGGCCTAATAACAAACAATGCATTTCTAACCTACAGTAATGTAGTGTTTAGGCAAACTAGTAGACAGTGATGCATTTAATGAGAAACCTGAGTCCAAGTCAGAGACCTGACTTGGACTTGGGAAAAATGACTCGGTTGTCAGTTACGGCAGAACCACTTTAAAAATTTTTGTGTTGCAGCATTTTGGCAACCTGGTGGGAAAAACACAAAGGTGACAGAAGATGAACGGCAGAACCGCCAGGTTGCTAACTGTTAGCGGCTAATGTTGCTGAAGTTAGTATCTGCTTCGGAGCTTCCTTTCAGCACTGAACGAAAAGGCAAATTCGCTGTTTTTAGGGAATCTGGACTCATCCGCTGGACTCGTTAGATCAAACCTGAGCCTAATCATTCTACACTGAGCAGAACATTATGACCCCCTCATGTTTGACAAGCACAGGATCAACATTTTAAACAGGGAGGAGATTTTTCGGAATGTTTCTACTGGAATTACAGATTCTATAAAATTGATTTCAGGAACTGATCATTTATTTCTGAAAACAAAACAAAAAAAAATTATTTAGTTTCCTAAAAGTATTACTTCATTCATGTGAATCAAATATTATTTATTGTCTCATTCTGTAAAATGAATTTATTAACGCCAATTTCTATTTACCAAACATCAGATTAATGGGATTTTTTTCCCCCAATATTTCTCAAATTCTGAGGTTTTTATCGATTTTGTCAGTATTTGGCAGAATTACCTTTTATAACATCTGACTTGCGTCAAATATTTTGGGTTTTCTTCCACTAGCTTCTCACAACGGTTTGCTGAGATTTTGGCCCATTCCTGCAGACAGAACCACTGTAACTGGGTCAGGTTTGTAGGCTGCCTTGCTCACACACTCCATCCTAACCTCCGCCCACTAATTTTCTCAGGGACTGAAATCAGGACTTTGATGGTTGCTCCAAAACGTGGACGTTGTTGTTCTTCAACTACTCTGGAACTAATATGGTGGTATGCTGAGGGGCTTTGTCCATCTGGAAGAATTATTTGTGTACAAACTTTACCTTCTTGGCTGATGTCGCTTCAATATTTCCACATAATGTTCTTCCCTCATGATCCCTCATGTATGAAGTGCACCATTCCCTCCTGAAGCTAGACACTCCCACAATATGATGCTTCCACAGCCATCCTTTACAGCTGGGACGGTGCTCTCCGTCTCAGTAGACGTCCATAATTCTCTTTCTGATATTTTGGCTGATTTCTTTTGGTTTTTCAATGATATCACAGAAGGAAGTGGAGTTTTTAATGTGTTGCCTTAAAATAACTCCCCAGGCGTGTCTCTGTGTCTTATATGACACATCCTGTCCTATAAGAAACTTAAAAAACCATGATATCATCATCCGACATTTTACAAACTGTTTAAAAGGAACACTACTGTGTACATAAACATCTGAATTTGAAGCAGCAATTAAAACATATTTCCCTCATTATTTTGACATTTAACAAACAGAAACAGGAGAGTTTAGACTGATTTCATGTCAGACACGGCGGAATAAATGGCACTTGTCTTTTCTACAGCATATGTACATCTCTGGTTTTAGCTCTATGTGTTGAGACACCAGTGCCTCATCCCTTGAGTTTAGGAGTTTAATGCCTGTATGATTCAGAGTTGAGTGATTTAAGGAAATAACTGGCCTGAAATTAGTGAAAAGTCGCTGAACTCCAAAAATGAGCTCAGAAAAACTTTCACAAATCCCATCGAAGCATTGATGGAGACGACTTAAAAACATCACAGAGAAAGCTGGCTGTTTGTGAGGAACCTACTGACGGCTGGTTATGTACTTAAATAAAACTGTATCAGTGTTAAAATGCTGTGAGAACATGAGCCTGGGAGCAGATGTTTACGTGTTTGTTCCTTAACTACACAAATGCTGTTTCTAACATTTTCATCATGTAGCTCTACTCTAACTAAAGCTCCTTTATGTTCATAACTCCACATTCAAACCATTTCACTATAAACCAAACCGTTCCAGCTTCCAGCCCTCTGGAGATCATTTTCTGTAAGTTTCCACCAGTGGGTGTGACAGTACGACAACCCTCCTGGTTGTCAGCTTTCAGCAGAGCAACACTGAGCTGCAGAGACAGTTTAAAAACAGAACAGCGGGAGGTTTTCTTACTTACATGAGGTTTGGACTTCTGTTCAGGAGGAAACCGGAGACCAGGACACGGAGCTGGATCTACAGAGGAGAGTCAGACTGAAGGTGCTACCGGAGCCAGAGTCTACAGAACCGGTCTGCCAGAAGTTCCTCCCAGTGTAACTCACCATTAACCCCGCCCACACGGAGGGCCCAACCTTCTTCTTCTTCTTCTTCTGGTGTTTCATGGCGGTCGGCAAGAAGCCGTAGGTGCGCATTACCGCCACCACTGGTATGGAGTGTGGCTCGTCATGGATTAATATCTTTCTTATTTAATCAAATTCTATTAAATAATTTTGATCTTTTTAGGAATCTTAAAATAATTTGTATATGTTTGCTCCCTATTGTCTTTTGTAATGAATCTGTTATACTAAACATTTCTTTAATCCTTTCAAATTCATACCTCTTCTTTCCAGCTCATATTTCTGACACTCTATAAAAACATGTTCAATTGTTTCATCCTTCCCACAGTGGCCACATTTTCCTGTATTATGTTCATGTATTTTAAAAAGTGTATAATTAAGTCCTGTATGTCCTAATCTTAGTCTTGTTATTACCCTTTCTGCTCCTTTTTCCAGATCTTTTTTTCACCGACTGCCTTTTTGATCCTATAAAATTTCAATTTTTGTTTGATGATGCTTTTTGCTTCTGATTTACTTAAATGTACTGTAAAATTGATATGATTTTGTGTTGCCTTCTTAGCCATCTTATCTGCCATCTCATTTTCTTTAACCCCAATATGTGCTGGAACCCATGAAAATACTATTGATAAACCCATCATTTTTCAAGTAATGTCTGGCCTGCTGTCTGAATCGTTATGATTTAAGCTCAATAGTACTGAGCTTGAATCTGAACAAATTATTGTTTTTAAAGGTTTAATGTCCTCCACCCACTGTACTGCTAAAAGTATTGCTAGTATTTCTCCTTTGTATACTGATAAACCATTTGTGATTCGTTTTCCTATTTTTATTTGAAATTCCGGTATTATGAAGGCTATTCCTATTTTATCATTTGTTTTTGATGCATCTGTATACATCTGAAGGTATTGGTAATAATTGTTAACACATTCCTGTAGGCTACTGTATTTAAATCTAATAAACATGTTCTTTTCTTTTTTTCCATTAATGACATATCTACCTGTGGTTCTGGTAAGATCCAGGGTGGTACAACAGCCAGTCCCAACCTTGATGTTTCCAACAACTCGGAATAAACATGTTGCGTTCAAGTCCAGCAGGAAAATCCAGTTGTTGAAAAAATGGCATCCTGCCTTTTAAGGCTTGGAACGTTAATGGCGTTGGTGAACATGTTTTATGTACTTATTAAAAGTTAAAATTTAAATTAAGATCTGTTGTTTTTTAAAGGATTGGAGTTAACTACTTGAACATCTCATTGTTTTAGAATACATTTAAGTTTAGTTCCCATGAATTATCAGAAAAATATGTTTAGGAGTGTTTTTTTATTAATCTGCACATTTTACATAGTAACAGCAGACCAAAGGTTCTTGAAAAATTAGTTTTTTATGAATGTCATAAATATTCAGATCTTTCACCGTTTAAACTCAGCATGAAATCCCCAGAAACATGAACCCCAGAAGCTCAAAGTACCTTCATAATTCTAGGTTTACCATTCTGAAAGCCATACTTTTAATGCTGGTTGTAAACAAATGTTTCAGGGTTATTTCAGATCCAGCTCCTGGTTGGGTCATATTGAGTTTAAACACTTTAGGTTCTCTAATGAAGTGCACCAAAATTATTAAACAAAATTAAAAAAAATCAAGCCAAACCAAAAAAAAAAAAAAACACATTTTAAAGAGGAAAGAAGAAGAACAGAAACATCAAGCATTGTTCTAAAACTTGGTTTCAAACTTATTTCTACTGAATCAGTAACCAAACAAGTCACCAAACAGAAACATGTCTGCTGGGTTCATGTTAGGTTTTTCCTGCTCAGACCTGATGGACCTGTTTCATGTCCCACCCTTGTTGCCTTCAGGACTGCAGATTGGTGAATACAGGTAAGAGACAACTGTCATTTTCTCAAACACCTGTCTGTGAACCCTGAGTTTACTGCCCCCTAGTGATTGTAATTACTAACGCAGGGCCCGTTTTATTTACTGCCCTCTACTGGTCAGAGATATTGCACTTTCTTCATTTGTGCCACAGTTATTTTAAAATAACATTGTTTTCTGTTAAATTGATATAAATAATAAAGCTCTTACATAATGTTTTTAGTATTTTGGCCAATTGTTCACATATTTTCATTACTGTTTTTGTTCCTGACCAGTTTCTAAAGACTGACCTTAGAGTGATTCAGACATAGGCTCCTTAGAACTCATTCTAAACTGGATCTTAAGAACCTTTGTCACCAGCCTGTCACAGAGAAACAACTGGTTCAGTTCAGTGTAGTTTATTCTTGCTGCACCAATTTACACCAAATGTGTTTTCAAGACACCTTACAAGACTAAAAGGTCTAATTCAATTAGATGTGTACAATCAAATAGTCCGATTCAAACAAAAGCTCCAATCAATAAGCAGATTCAATACAGTCAGGTTGACTGTAATCATAATAGCAAGCAGTCAGGTCCAGTTTTTCATTTTATGCCAACTGGTAAAATGTAGTTTATCTAAGGAAGCCCAGTAAAGTGTATCCTGAGCAAGCATGTGGTGACAGTGGAAATAAACTACTCCCTTTCAACAGGAAGAAATCTCCAGCAGAACCAGAACCAGGTTTAAAGTGAGCAAAGATCGAATCTTCCATTGGATCAGCTACTCACTTGAGTTGACAGTGCAGACAAGAAATACACATCAGCACTTCTCCAGGAATACTTTCTATATGGTTTCTACATAAAGTTGATAGAAGCAATAACTGCAGATAATAATAATTGGAGAGTAGTGTGAGAATGTAGCGAAGAGGGTGAAAGTGGTCATTATGTCCTCCAGCAGCCTAAGCCTATAGCAGCATAACTACAGAGATGGTTCAGGATAACCTAAGCCACTCTAACTATAAGCTTTATCAAAAATCAAATTTTTAAGCCTAGCCTTAAAAGTAGACAGGGTGTCCGCCTCACGGACTAAAACTGGGAGCTGGTTCCACAGGAGAGGAGCCTGATAACTAAAGGATCTGCCTCCCATTCTAATTATAGAGACTCTAGGAACCACCAGTAAACCTGCAAACTGAGAACGAAGTGCTCTGTTAGGAACATATGGACCAATCAGATCTCTGATGCATGATGGAGCTAAATCATTAATCGGGGAGCCAATGAAGAGAAGCTAAAATATGAGAAATATGATCTCTCTTTTTAATCTTCATCAGAACTCTTGCTGCCGCATTTTGCGCCAGCTTATGTTTTCCCATTTCTGTAGTTGAATATATAGGTTAAACAGCCTCTCAGTCTCACTGACTTCACTCCAACTGTCCGGTCATTTGATGAACCAGTGAGACCTGTAAAGCATGGTGGAGACTCTTTCATGGTGAGGGATTGCAGTTCAGGCTGTGGTGTTGGAGATGCCATCAGATGATCTGCATTCAGTACAGTTAGGGAGTATTTTAATCAGCAAGATTTCTTTTTTTTTAGCACAAAGGTAAATGGAAACAGAATGCCAAATAAGACAGAAATGATATTATCAGTATCTGACTGGCGTCGCCTGACAGAGAAATGAAGCCAGAAAACATCTAGAAAAGGTTTATGATCCCTTTCAGTAATCCTGGAATCTGACCTAAAATGTGTCAGAGAGGCTCGGAGCTGTCTAAGTGGTCTGTTTGTATGTGTACATTAGAATCAGAACGTCGCACGGTACCGGAACGTATCCCTCATCGGCGTGTGTCGTCATCATCCAGATCCCGGAAGTGCCCAGCTTGTTGTGAGCTGTCTCTTCACGGTTGTTGGTTCCTTCTTCCTGCTGTTTCTAATGGCGGGCCCTGTGGGTCCAGGTCGGACCGGCTCCGGACGCTGTTTTTCTGCGGTTTTGCTGCTGCTGTCAATGGGTTTTATTGCGTCCGTTCGGGCCGTGTCGGAACCGGGGAAATGGACGGTGGACATTGACAGTGTGAGTTTCCTGTTGAAGCTGTTAGCTAAAAGTTACCGATGTTAAAGGCTGTAAGCAGGCAGCTGAACATTTAAAATTCGCCTTCTAGGTGGGTTTAATCTGGTTCTGCAGATCCATGGAGCTGATTCTGGGTCAGTTATTAATGCTGCGTCAGAAACATTTACCAGTAATTGACTTTATCAGATCACAGCGGTTAGAAACAGCTCCGGATCGAAGGAAAATGCTTAAAACGTGTAGATTAATACAAATGAAACGTTTCTTATTGTCAGAAACGTGTTTGTTTCTTATTGGTAGTTCTAGCGACGATTCAGCCTCTGAGCATCTGAGGCGGTGCTGTTGAATTCAGGGACAAGGCTTGACAGGGCCCCGCCAGGGGGCCACAGAGTGACCCGACCCCAAACCCACCTAGCACAGATCTAGAAACATCTGCATCACTGGCTGAGGAACGTTAGATTTAATTTATCCTAGAGGTGATCTACAGGAATGACTCCACCATGTTTAGAGGTCGCCCAAGTTCTGCACCAATATGGACCACATTCAGCCAACCGGATCAGCAGAAAGCCCAGTCTAACACCCAGAGTACCGAAACACAGCAAGTTCTACACTGGCGTATAACAAACATGAAGCCTGAGTGGAAAAGCTGTTTGTAACAAAAACTTTGTACACCCCTCCTCCGGCAGCTTGTAGATTCAGAATTGGGATGAGGTGTTTGTGCTGATCTGCTCTGTTTGGTTTCCTCCATCATGGTTCTGTCCATCATGGTCAAACATCTCTACTTTGGTCTCATCTGTCCAGAGGACTTTGTCCCAGAAGTCTTTTCCTTTCTTTAGATGCAGCTTTGCTAGCCTAAGTCCTGCTGCCTTCTTGTTTTAGAGAGAGAAAGCGTTCTCCTTCAACCCTTCCTAGCAGCCAGACTGGTTCAGTGTTTTTCTAACTGTCCTGTCATGACCTTTAACCTTTAACCTGCTAGCTGAGGTCTGTAGAGTCTGATTTTTGGTGTGAGCTTCACATTCTGATCTTGGGCTGAATGTGATGGGACGTCCACTCCTGCAAAGATTGGCAGCTGTCTGAGATGTTTTCCACTTCCTTGCTGTAGAGGTACGGACTTCAGATGGTTTGAAGATGAGCATATGACCCTGCTGCTCTAAGGTCATTGCTGATGTCTTCCCATCTTGGCATTGTGTTAACGCACCTGTTTGCTCCAGAGCAGCAGACTCCAGCGTTTAGAGGGTTTACATTGATGATGACTCGTCTTTGAACCTTTCCTTCTTGGTTGCTGCATGTAGTCTTCAGAGACCTGCAGAATGAAGCAGTTTTGACTAAATTTAGTTGAATCATCTGTTTCTGTGTTTCAGGAAATGGTGAAGGACGAGCCTAAGTATTTAATTTACAGAAAAACTCTGTTTAACAGCAGCACCATCCACCTCAGGGGTAGGTTTCTTCCTCATCTCTCTTAATATCGGAGATTATGGGATGGATTCGATGAAGACAAACAAGAAGTGACTCTATGTCCGTCTCACCACTGCCTGAACTCATTTGTCCTGTTTCTGTCCCAGTGCTGTCTTTTAACTGTTCCTCACAGTCTGCCTTCAAGATGCAAGCTTCTTGGTATCTGAGGAGCTCTCGCTGCTACAACGAGGTCTACAACAAGGAGGTAAGAGCCTCCGTCCTGCTGCCATGCTGCTGGTCATCTGATCAGGTTTAACACGTACACAAAGCAGAAAAACTGCAGATTAATGAGTGAGTCATTCCAACAGTCAGTCTATTGATTCATTGATTCAGTAACACTTTATGATTTGTTTTCTGATTGAAATATTATAAGTTTTAGACGAGTGGTTCAGTGATTTATAGTGTGTTTTAAATGACTCTGAGGACCTCAGATAATTTTTCTGTCCTGTTTGTGTCTTTGTTTTGGTGGTTTTCATATTTCTTGCATCCAGCTGAAACCTGAGGTTTACTTCAACTCGGTTGTGGTGATGCCAGGTGGAGGAATGGGATCCTACGTTGGCAACGCGTTTGAGCCAATCGACTGCAAGCAGAAAAATCCACATTTTGTGAGGAGCGCACAGCGACACGATGAGCACAAACAGACACAACGGTGTGATGAACAGAAAATTAAAGCTGTTTGTTTTATGTCTCAGTTCAGCTTAGGTCAGCGGGACCTGCCGAAGTCTCTGAGCACGCCGCAGCAGCAACAGGTGAGGGCCCGACTGTCAGAGCGAATAATCGCCGCAGCCAAACGCAGATTCAATCACTCGTTAAAGTCAGCTCCAATTAATCCAACAGCAGGAAGCTTCAAAAGCTAAAGCGGCTGGAGTTCCTTCATGTCTGCTCCACCTGAAGCCCTGAGAGAAAAAAAAACTGCTCCTTTAAGGATTGCAACAGAAATATTATCGATTACAAGATCTTTGCTGGTTTTATTCAATGCTGTCATTAACTTCAGCGCTCACCATACACGACAAATACTCCTGAGGTTAAATCCGATTTCATGAAAAACTGGCAGCAACCTGGATCCTGATCATTGTTCTTTTCTGGGATCAGATCATTGCTGTGGAAATGCTCACACAAACAGCTTTACATGCTGTGGTTTGTAAACGGATCTGTTCTTATTGAACATGCTGTCGTATAACAACCACACAATTCAGTTTATTTAGTTGGGACTTCGTTTGATAAACCAAATAATACAAGGATCTCAGAAAATCGTGGCACTCATTACTGTTTAATATTCTGCTGAACCACCTCAGGCTGCAGGTCTTTTGGGGTTTTTTCTCTTCCAGTTTTGAACATCTGCAGACTTTGCCTCTTCTTTGTAAAACATCTCAAGCTCAATGATTGGAGAACATCTGTGAACATCAGTTTTCAACTCTTGCCACAGATTCTCAGTTATATTTCGGTCTGGACTTTGACTGGGCCATTCTAACACATGAATCGGATTTGATCTGATCCCATTGTATCTCTGGCTGTATGTTCAGGGTGGTTCTCCTGCTGTAAGCCGAACCTCCACCTGTTATTATCCTCCTCCTGGCTGTTTCTAAGATGAAGTTAGAACATTGGGAACTTTAGTTGTAACAGGTTCTAGATTGTTGTCATAGTTTAACCTTGCAATTAAAAACTGCCCCTACTTGTTGGACTAGATTCAAATCCAAGAATCGACAGACTGAAGTGAACTGGGTCAGATGTTTGGCTTCTGAAGCTGCATCATTCAGGAGGTTAAATTACAGTCAGTGAATGCATCATTGCCCTGTTTAGAGGCCCCACTGCAGATTGGTATGATCACTGTTTGCATGTATTCTGGTTTGACCTGTTTTATAGTATTTATCTGCTGTGTTCAATGCTGGTTCTGAACATTAGTCGTGTGTTCATCTGATAAAGTGAGTCTGGACGCTTGTCTTTCAGCCTGCCCCAGAAACCACATCCGGGAGGAAGAGGAGAGACGCAAAAATGCCAGAACCAAAGGTGAGCTGGTCCAGACAAATGCGTGTTGGTCCAATTTCAACCCTTAGTCTTCCTGGGTACACATCCAGCTTCAGTTATAGTGAATTGGACTGAGCTGACACAACGTTCTGCTGTCCTGCATGGATTTTTCTGACATCTCCTGATTTGTAGCATTCAGCTAAAGCTGCGGTTTAATTACATTTTCAAGATGGCACAGTGAAAACATGAGATAGCATGAACATTGCACGTACTGGACCTCTCTCCAGAATTAATAAGAGAGCCAGCCTGAAACTGGTCAGGAAGTCGGCCCAGAAACCGACAGCAGCACTGATGAAGCTGGTGAAGTTTTTGGTACTGGTTGTGATCTACATGTAGCAACTATCTCCTGTATTCTCCATATCTGGACTAAGAAGTGGGGATGAAGACAGAATCATTTTCTTTCAAAGAAAACATTTAAGCCTGGTTCTGAATCCTTGTGGAATAATTTATGTTCTGATGAAACCAAACGTAAATTTTTTATTCCAAAATGTAAAAAGCAACAACTTTCTCACATTTCAGCACAGAAGAATGGTGGAGGTAGCATTATGATCTGGGTTTTTTTTCTCTGGATGGAACTGAGGTTTTTTCAATGTGAAAGAAGTATTGAACGGGTCCAGTTGAACCAAAACCTTGAGGTGTTTGCTAGAAGGCTGAAGCTGAATTTAACACAGTGAGTCCAAGCATCATCCAAACCCACAAAGGAGGTGGGTTTCCTCCCAGTTCTGCTTCAAGAACTCTGCCATGGAGAAACACTGGGACACGTTCTCCACGATAACATTCTTCCAGCCGTTTCAGGAGCAGCTTGGTTGATCTGAAGATTTTCCATCATTATGGAGAACCGTGTCTCAAGTTAGAACAAAGTGGCTCAAAGGTCAGAACCTTGAAGGTTTGGACCTGTGATCAGGAATCTCCTCAGATCTTTCCTCTGTGTTCAGTTTTTATGCTTTATTTGCAGACTCAATTTTCTTTGTTTATTTTCCCCCTTTTCTTGTTTAAATGATGAAATGTTGAAGAATGTTGAACTCAGCTGATGGATCTTCTCCTCTTCTCCTCAGGCTGCTGGAACCTCCTCTAATCAGGTCAGTTAGATAATCTAAACCAGAGTAACACAGTCTGTGTAGCCTGTGAGCATCATGTTGTAGGTTTGAAGGCCTGGAAACATTGAAGGTAACCCTGGTCTGTCTCTCAGACCTCCCATCACTCCGACTTTGACGTGGTGGCGACGACCTGGGAGGACGCCCCCTATATGTTCATTCTCAAAGTTCAAAAGGCGGAGAATAATCCAGCCTTTAGTCTGCAGCGTGAGTACACACACACACACACACACACACACACACACACACACACACACACACTCTCTCTTGTTTTGCTATATGTAATGAGGACCATGTGTTGACTCCCATTGACTTCCATTGATTTTCAGTCATTTTCAACCCTTTCTATGCCCTAACCCTGACAATAACCTTAAACCTAACCATTACCAGTGCATTCCTAACCCTAACCTTAACCTAAACTCAATTCACACCTTAGTCCTAAACCTAACCGTTAGCAAAATAGGTCGTGAGGACCAGCAAAATGTCCTCACTTTGGTACAAATGGACCTCAATTTGATGGTGAAATCGGGAAACTGGTTCTCACTGTGATGCCAAGACAGGAACACACACACACACCACTGTGTTCATCATTAACCATTAGGAACATCTCCAGGTTTCAGTTTGTATGCTTCTGGATCTGGGTAGTCATTTTTCCTGTTTTATACTGGTAAAAATGGAGGAACTAATATGAATTAATCGGAGCTCCTTATGACAGAAACATGAAACCTGGAGCAGCAACATCAGATGAACCTTACATGTTCTCACCACTGTTATTTACCTGAAACATGAACCTTCCATGGCTGTTTCTGCTCGCTGGTGAACAGCCTTCCTGGTATTCTCTGCTGCCTGTGATCTCTGAACCAGAGTTCATCTGGATGAAAAATTTCTCTCTGTTTGTGTTTACAGTTCAGATCAGCATGAAGGGTCCTCATGGCTTCATCTCAGCCACTGAATGGCCTCTGATGGTGGTAAGAAGCCCACCCTCCAGAAAAGTTTGCAGTCCTGCAACATTTAACAGAAAAATACGACTTCATCTGTTTTGTTATTTTTAGCTCCCTCTTGTTTGTCCTCCTGGTAAAGAGTCAAAAAAATCTAATTAATTTAATGTTTTATTGCAGCAGTTTGACCTTTTAAACTGAAAATGTTTTACAAATCCAACATTAAATCAGTGGAAGAAAACAAAAACACAAATTAAGATGATTTTCTTTTCTTTTGGTTTTTCATTTAATTTAATTTTTAGAGTTTTTACAAAATTCCAGGTGCCGCAATTATTGGCAGCCACAATAAGTCTTAGCTCTATAGTCATTAGATATGGATCAGGACCGAAAGGACGAGATTCAGCATACAGGCGGCTGAAATGAGCTTCTTCCAGAGGGAGGCTGGATTCAGATAAGGGGAATCAGGGGGGAGCTGATAGTAGAGCTGATGCTTCTTCTCATTGAAGGAGTCAACTGAGGTGGTTCGGGTATCGAATCAGGATACCTCCTCCTGGAGGTTTTCCGGACACGTCCCACTGCGACCCGATCTCGGATAAATGGAACAGGTCAGACGGATGGATAGTTAGCGGAGTGTCTATGATGTTATAATTGTGAGCTAACTTCCTGTTTCCCTGGGGTATAAATTTGAACGTAGCCACAGCTGCTCTGGGGCAGAATGACATAAGCGAGGCTGGTGCCACAGAGCCCTCTGAGCACCATCAGCAGGCAACGACTCAGCCGGACAGAGCGGAGGTTCAAACCAACAACCCACCGGTTACAGGACAAACCTGTAACATGATGTAAAACATACATGTTCACATCATCACAGAAATTCTTTAGCAGACACAAATTCAACAGACATTTAGAGAGGAACCAGAGAAGCTGATCAAAGATCTCCAGCCTTGGAGAAATGACCTGGTTTGATTTAGAACTCATTCTCTCCTCCCTCAGCAGTGTCTCTGCTTCTGTCTCCAGTTTTACATGGTGATGTGCATCATGTATGTGCTGCTGGCCATGCTGTGGCTGGTTCTGTCTGCTTGCTACTGGAGGAACCTGCTCAGGATTCAGTTCTGGATCGGAGGCGTCATCTTCCTGGGGATGTTGGAGAAAGCTGTGTACTATGCCGAGTTCCAGAGCATCACATATGAGGGCTTGTCAGGTAGGCGAGGAAGATGAGTCTTTATTCCAGTAGCTGTTTTGGAGAATAAAAATACTGAGCTGTGATGTGTCCTCCTGCAGTCCAGGGGGCGGTAGTGTTTGCTGAGGTGCTATCAGCGGTGAAGAGGACATTGGCCAGGGTTCTGGTCATCATTGCCAGTCTGGGATACGGGATCGTCAAGTGAGTAAAAGAAAAAGAGCTGCTGTTTCCATTCTCATCAGGAACCCTTGAAGTAGGCAACCTTTGTGTGCATCTATAAATCTAGAAAATATGTATCATTTAGGTGGAAGATGAGATGTAAAAGTCAATTTATCATCACGATTTGCAGCCGTTCAGCTGTTTTTAAGGTTCTAAGGACATTTATGTGTGTTTCCATGTCTCAAAGTGAGAAACGAGTAAAGAAAGTGAAAAGATTGACACAAACCAGTCGAGAATGTGTTGAAAGTTGCCAAAGAGTGATGACGTTGTTTCAGCTGGGGCATCAGTGCATAATACAATGTCCACCCGAGACAATGGTAGTGATGGCCAATTTCCAGCTCAATTCAAGTCAGGAGAAATGTTGTCTAAGAACATTCGCTTGAAGACCTAACAAACCGGGACCCTATAGAGCAGCTCTTGGCAACTTCAGTCCTCGAGGGGTCAGTATCCTGCAACATTTAAATGTGTCCAACCCACCTGAATCAAATGGCTGACTTACCTCCTCAGTCAAGTTCTGGACCGGCCCAGTAATGACCCATGCTCAGGTGTGTTGAAGCAGAGACACCTCTAAAACTAGTGGGTTACTAACCCTTTCTAGGAATGAAGTTGCCCACCTGTGCTTTAGAAGATGTTCCCCATGGTTCAGCTCAGACTATGATGAAGATATGCCTTTTTAACCCCTTTGACAGACTTCAGGTGTTGAATAATTGATGCTAATCATTCAGCTGCAGCTTGGTCACTGTGTTTGTGTTTCAGGCCCAGACTCGGCGCATTGCTCCACAGAGTCGTCGGTGTCGGGCTGCTCTACCTGCTCTTCTCCATCATCGAGGGAATCCTGCGAGTCAACATAGTGAGTCCTAAAAACCCATAAGCTCGGTTTCCCTCGGCCTCTGGTGTCTAACCTGTCTGTCCCTGCAGGATCAAGGGAGCAACGACAGAAGTCTGATTGTGTGTGATGTTGTGCTGGCCTTGACTGACTCCTGTGTGGTCTGGTGGATATCCTTTAAAGTCTCTCCATGAAAAAGTGTTTTTCAAAAGAAATATCAGACCGGTCCAACAGTTTTCCAATCTAGGAATAAGTCAAGCAGCTTTGCTATGCGCCATCCATCTTTCAGCCCCTGTCAGTGAAAATATCTCCACCACCATGCTGCACTGTGAGGGGCTGTTGGCTTTGCACCAGATACGTTCCATGTTGGTCTGATCGAAGGAGAGCTGTGACCACCAGGGGGCATTGTGATTTGGTCTTGTTTCACACTTTGATGAATGCCAGTGTCGGTGTCTGCTGGGTTTCATTATGTCTGGCTGAATTTAACCACGTGTTCAGATTTTTTATTTGAAAACAGCAGAAGAAGAAACACACTGATATCGCATCCGAGCAATCACAGTAAATCTCTCAGAATTAATCACAGTCTGCTGATTTAACACACTGTGTTTATATTCTTCTCTTCCGTCTCGTTTCTTGTTGCTTCCTCTTCATATCTTCCACCTCCTTTCTTCTTATTTTATTCCCAAATTGACCTCTTCCTCTTCTTCTTCCTCCTCCCTTTCTTTTTTCAGGCTGAAGATGATGTTGTTCTTCTGGCTGCTATTCCTCTGGCTGTGCTCGACTCTACCCTCTGCTGGTGGATATCCGCTACTGCACCTGTCCTTTTTTTACTGTAGGAGCACTGAAACTGTTCCTGCCTCTTTCTAATTTTGTAGCTTTGTGTGTGTTTTGTAGGAGCTTTGGCATGTTAGTTTTCCATGTAAGGTTTATCTGATGGGTACTGGACCTTTTACTCTAGGTTAATAATCGTATGTACTTGCTGTCATATTCCTCCCTGAAGTAAACAGAAACAGAAGTTGGTGATTGGTCACTGCTCAATTTATATAGCACCAATTCACAATATGCCATCTCAACGCAGGTTCATACATTCCGATTAATCCTAACTATCAAACAGTTCAGTCAAACTTTGTTTATAATTCAAATTGGTTAAAAAGTTTTTCTATCTAAGGAAACCCAGCAGATTGCATCCAGTCAGTGACTTGCAGCATTCACTCCTCCTGGATGAGCATGTAGAGACAGTGGACAGTCACTGGCGTTGACTTTGCAGCAATCCCTCATACTGAGCATGCATGTAGCAACAGTGGAGAGGAAAAACTCCCTTTTAACAGGAAGAAACCTCCAGCAGAACCAGAACCAGGCTCAGTGGTGAGGGGCCCATCGGGCCACGGACCGACTGGGGGTTAGAGAGAACAGAGCAGAGACACAAAGAGAACAAAGAAGCACTGATCCAGGAGTACTTTCTATGGGAAAGAAAAGTAAAACATAAAAGGCAGTAGTAAAAATCCAGGATACATATCCAGGTTTATGTTAAAATATCTCTTCCAGAATTACATATCGTTCGGTAAAATCTCATCCATGCACCAATTCTGGGCATGCATGTAGCGACAGTGGAGAGGAAAGCTTTCTTTTAACAGGAAGAAACCTCCAGCAGAACCAGAACCAGGCTCAGTGTGAGCGGCCATCTGCCACGACCGACTGGGGGTTAGAGAGAACAGAGCAGAGACACAAAGAGAACAAAGAAGCACTGATCCAGGAGTACTTTCTGGTAGAATGGTAGTAGCTCTTCTAGTGGCCTTATCTATGAGAGAAAGACAGCTAAGCAGAACAACTCTGAGTCAGTTTTCAAGTCTAGAGGATGAAAGAGAGCACATAGAGTTAGTCACAGTAGAAGCTCAGCCAGTAGCCATGTCTAGGAGAGAGAAAGGGTTAAACACTGAAGGACAGGGCAATGTGGATCATCTGTAGAAGGTGAGCATTAAGTTGTTGGCAGCAGAAGCTCAGCCGATGTCCCCCTCTAGGAAGGTACCACAGCTAAACACAGAGCCAGACCAGGTGTAGCTTCTAGGAGGAGGAGCTACACCTGCTCTGAAGCTTAAATGCTCACTGATGTTCCTTGACCTTCTCTTTCCACGTCTTTGTGAGTTTGGCTCAGACGATGAAGCTGCTGAAGCTGAGGAGGAACGTGGTGAAGCTTTCTCTCTTCAGACACTTCAGCAACACGCTCATCTTCGCTGTTATCGGTGCGTGAACATCTCCTTCACCTCCGTTTTTACTCTGATCCTTTTTAAAGACTGTCCCTGTTGCTTTCAGCTTCTGTCATCTTCATCATTTGGACCGCAAAGAACTTCACTATGTCCAGATGTCGCTCTGTAAGTACCGTCACCTTCTCTACGTACTGTCCACCTAAGTTACTGACAACTTTATCTAGAGGTTTTTATTGTTATTCCTGTTTCAGGACTGGAGAGAAGTGTGGATACAGGATGCTTTCTGGCGCTTCCTGTTTTCCATCATTCTATTGGTCATCATGTTCCTATGGCGACCTTCAGCCAATAATCAGAGGTAGGAGGTGTTCTGGAGGGTTTTAGGGCCCTTTGTGGTGTTGTTTTTTTTATTAAGTCAGTTTCTGTGTGTCAGGTATGCCTTCAGTCCTCTGGTGGACGCAGAGAGTGAAGCAGACGAGGAGCAGGAGCCCATGATGAACGAGGCTTTTGGTTAGAAACCTTAATCTTTTTGAAATTCACTCCTTCCTTATAGCCCTTATTGCTCTTCAGTGAAGCTCCAGGATGTCTTCAGCTTTTGTCCATTAGGACTTGAAGCTGTTTAAAATAACTTCTCTGACATAAAGAACATCTGCTCCGACAGTTAAGGTTTTCGGCCCCATGAGCCGTCTGTCTTCTGTCGCCTGAAAATTTTATTTTAAAAAATTTGAGGGCGGGTTTTTTTTTCACTTTAGAATTTCACAGCACACCCCCCAAATTCAAAACAAAGCATTTTATAGTGAAACGAACAAGAAATAAGAGCAAAAGCTGTAAAATCTGAGGATGTCTCACAGAGCTCAGGAGTTTGTTTAGGAGACAGAAATCTGCCTCCAACTGAACCAACACCTTCCAGTTGGACAATGCATAAAACTTTAAATGATACCAGAGATTCTGAGTTGGATTGATGTGGACCTCAATCCAGAATCTTCTACTGGAACCCAATGGCACTCCCTTTCATTCAGACACACTCACACATGCAGCGTTCCTGCTTCCACACGAAAGCTAACTGCCAACATTTCTGTCCATGTTTGGGATGTTTTAACTGTTTACTGCAGTTGGTTTGATTCGGGATGCTGAATCTGCCTGTTGAGCTCACTGTGGGCAGCGAATTCTGCTTGTAATATTTGAAAAGAAATCAGTCCAATGCAGTGAACACTGAACCAAACACCACAGTTAAATATGATTGTAAAAGCAGCACATGATACAGTTAAAGTTTTTATTTTTAGTATGTGCAAACATGCCCCGCCCCCTGAGTTCACAGGCCCCACCCCCAGATGTATCCAGGGCCCCACCCCCTGAGCTGACCAGGGTTGTAGGAGCCCCGGGCATTATACTTTATGCCTGTAGCATACAGTAGAGATCTGTTGAACTTAACACAGAAAACTGTTTATCATGTAAATACTTAACCAAATCTGTATTTATTTTATGCTTCAATTGTTTAGTAATCAGAGGTAATGAATTACATTTAGTCTCGTTACTGTAAAGTTACTGCAGTTTTGTGTAGTTGTACTTAAGTGGTTTTAGAAGTTTTAGATCAAACTTTGGTTTTAATTCTGCTGGGTTTCCTTGGATAGAAAAACTTTTTATCCAATTTGAATAAATATTGAATCTGAATGAACTTTCTGATAATAAGGATCAATTAGCATGTATGTACCTGACTAGAAATCTGGATGACTGATTTAATTGACTTTGTGAAGTGCCTTGAGACGACTATTGTGAATTGGTGCTATATAAATAAAACTGAATTAAATTGAATTGAATCTAGCTGTAGCACAACTGAGTGAGAGTTGTGGGCGGAGTCAAATGTTGAGGCAGGGGTGTGTCCAAAACATCTGACTCCGCCCAGAGCTGTTTTAGTCCAGAACTAATCTTCCAATTAAACTCTGGAAGGCCGGAACCCAACATCATGCCCAGGGGAGGTGGGAATTATTCAGCCTGCTGGATCGCATCATGTCGTATCAACACTCTGAAGCTGCTTCAGGTGTTCATGCTCAGTTTGTTGTATTTTTCCTTCAGAGGGGATGAAGATGAGGGGGGCGAAGAACGAGACCAACGGGACGGCCAGACCCAACAAAGAGGTGAGTTTCATAAAAATATCCAACTCATTAATTTCGGCTATGTGAAGAACACTTTGTGCTCTCAGTTTGGGTCCAGAACAAACTGATTCCACTGTAAATCTGTTGGAACAGGACGAGGATCTTAAATGGGTCGAGGAGAACATCCCATCATCTATGGCAGACATGTGAGTCAGACTTCAGTTTGTTTTTAGCACAATAATCTAAATGAATGGATTTTAATGGAGCTGATGGCTGAAAGTCTCCGCCTGTTCCCTGCAGAGCCTTGCCCCCCTGCTGGACTCAGATGAGGTGAGTTTCTCCTTTTTGGAATTATTGGAGTATATCTATAAATAATTCAAACTTGTGCTTCCAGTACTCGGTTCAAAAAACATAAAAGTTGATGTTTTGCAGTCATTGAACTCTGAAGAAGGATTTATTGTAAATGTTCAGTTTGCTCTTCTGTCTACGTTTCACTTTTTCTCCTGTTTCCCAGCAACACTTATTAACAGAGCGACACGTTTTAGCCGACCACAGAGCGGCGCATCATTGCTCAGTGGGAGAGAAATCATACAGAGTTTACAAAAAAAGTGTGGCCTGCATTTATATATTTAGCCCTGAAATAAAATCAAAACCGTAATAAAATGTACATGTTCAGCCATATATTTGCTCATGTAGAATACAAAAGAAAGGATGTTGCTTTGCGTTTTTGTGACGGCTTCTGTTAGCAAAACCTTAGGAAAAATGCATTAATGAATTCATTGATTTTTATATTTATTGTCATTCAATTTAGGAACAAGAAAGGTACATTGAAATAAAACATACTCTGTGCCTCTATCCTTTCCATCGTTTGGGAGGAGTTCAGCTAAACTGCTTTAATCATGCAAGCAAGGCGTGTGTGGGAAGTCTGGTGGAGCTGCAAAGATCCACAGCTCAGGTTTATGTTTTGCGTTTAGCAGACGCTTTTATCCAGAGCGACTTAGAAATGAGAAAATAACAGCGCGGCTACTATCAAATCGAACAATAAGGTCCGTAGAAGGAAGACCACCGGTCAGGTTCTGTTGGAGATGACTGTGTAGACATGGAGGAAAGTGCAGTAGAGGAACATAGAGGGTGTGTGATGCTCTCTGAGAAGCTGGGTCTTAATGAGTTTCTTGAAGACAAACAGGGCCGCCCTGGTTCTGGTAGCGCTTGGGAGGTCATTCCACCATCATGAAATGACAAATGAAAAGTGTCTGGATTGCCTACAGCGTGGTGTGGGCCCTGTTAGCCTACTGGAGTGATCGAAGCGTGACATCAGCATTTGAAAGAGCATTCAACTAGATGGGAGCCGTTCCATGAAGCTTTTTGTAGGCTAACATCAGGGTAGCCAGTGGAGCTCAGCGAACAGAGTGGTGACGTGTGCTCTTCTAGGCTGATTAAAGACCAGATGTGGTCATCTTCCATCAGCCTCAGATGCAACCATCTGTGCACTGGACAACTATTGGTCATCTACTATCTGGCATTGAAAATGATACAGAAAACATGGAAGAAGGTGATCAGATCAGAGGAGACCAAAACCGAACGTTTGGCCAAATTTTGAAAAGCGTGGATCATTTTCCTTTAACTTCACAGTTTTGCTCTACTTTCAGACAAATGTTTAGTTGAGTGATTTAAATCCACAACCTCCCAAAGAATCTTAGTTACCCAAAACGAGTCCAACCAAAGTGCAGCTGAATTAGTTTGTTATTCATGGGGCTGAAACACAGAAAACACTCATTCATGTTTTTCGCAGTTCTGCTTCTGAGCAGCAGGGAGAGGCAAACTCCCTTAAGAGGTGAAATGTCGCCATGGTTACATCATGCTGTTGTTTATTCTCCTCCTTGTTGTCATGGCAAGCAGAGCAATGTGACGACAGCACACTTGTGTTGCTGCAGCCATTAATAATCGGACTGAGGCGAGAATCTGAACATTCAACGCAGTCATTGATTATTGTTTAGGTAAAACCTGCTGAGACCGGACTATTTCACTGTTTCATCATTGAGTTTGGTTCCTCTGCTCTCAGACTCAGACCAATTACCAAACGATTCAGTGTTGGGTCTTGATAACGGAGTCATGCTGTAATCTACCGAGAACCTCCGATGTGAAATCATCTGCTTACGTAAGCTGCTGTTTGACGCCGACGTTGAGGTTGGACTGAGAGAAGGAGGGAGGCAACTCGTCTTTAAACGGTCGGTCATCAACAACATAAAGAACAGACAGTCTTAATAAGTCTCATGTAGATGAAGTTAGAGGGAAAGAATTGCTAATATTCAGGTTTGTGGTAGATTACACATCGTTTTCTTGGTAATGAGGAGGTGAATGAAGGTGAAATCAGAATTTTAAACTGCGTAATGTCCCTTTAATCACAAATGATGTAATTGATCCTTATTAAAGGGGGAGGAGAATTGCTTTCCTCCATCAGCCTGCAGCTCGGTCTCGCTCTACTTTATGTTTTATGTTTTGTCTGAATAAATCCCTATAACCAGAATTTATTTTACAACTTGACTGACATCGTGCTCTTTTGCTCCTTTGTTTCATGTTCTTCATAAACCTTTTTTAAAATTGTAAAATCCCTTTAAAGGATCAGGATGATATAAAGATAAATCAGCCTCGTCCAAGGCGCATTGCGTAGCGGTAGAGCACGCAACTCAAATACAGAGGCCTCAGAGACCCGAATTTAACTGTCCTGGGTTCGGGACCTGACCCAGGAGGCCTGCGCTGCATGTCTATCCCCTCTCTCCACTCCATTTCCTGTCTACGTACTTCTAAAAAATAACCAAAATAAAGGCCACTAGCACCAGAATCTAAAAGAAGCTGTTATTTTTTAATTATATTTTACTATTTTAATTGATCAGAATGTCTGGGTACCTCATTAGTAATCCATTGGATCCTGTTTTCATGGGATATAAATGTCATGTCAGATCACTTTTAGAAAATTGCAAAAACAGAAGAACATACAGTTCAGGCAAAGCAGGTGCATGTTTATCTAAATAAGTCAGTAACTGGGATAATGATATGATGCTAAATACATGCCAACTGGTTGCCTGGTTTTCACCCCAGGAAAAACCCATTTTCTGTTCTACCATCACAAATGTAAACACGTGAACTTTGGTCTGATGACACTCAGAATAGTTTTTCAGCAATAACATTCAGGTGGGTCTGCTGTGAAACAACAAATGAAGATGTGGAACTGCCCACTGTTAAGTGTGGTGGAGGATCTATGATGCTGTGGGTCTGTTTTTCTTGCTTTTAAGCAATGGCTCTTTTAATCGGATAATAATCCCAACCATTGAGCCAAATCAACAAAGTGACTTAGAAAATACCTAATCAACTTTCTCCATGGCCATCCCAGTTCAAAAACCTGAATCCTATAGACAGTCAGTGGGCTGAGCTAAAGAGAAGAGCATCAGAGACTAACCAGGACTCAATACCCTCTAAAGAGAGTGTACAAAGAGGAATGGTCCAAGACTCCTTTTTATGTATGTTGCAACCTTGTGAAGTGTTGTAGGAGAAGATTATGTGCTCTACTGTTGGTAAGATCGGGTTGTACAAAGCAATGGCACCAACAACCGAATCTATAATGAAATTTTCTCTCTGGTGTAGAGTGCTGTTTAAATTAAATGTAAAGGTTATTAAAATGGTCACAGGGCAGGGTTTTGAGGAAAAACTGTTATTTCTTTAAACTTAAATGTCAGCACAAGGTCTAGAGTATGAAGACAGGATTGGGTAGGCTCGTGGATGTTTTATGCAAGGCCAACTGAGTCTAAGATAACATTAAAAGCCATATTTAGGCTATCACTTTTAGTGTGAGCATAATGTTAAAATCCCCCACTATAATGACCTTATCTGTATTTAACATTAAATCAGATAAGAAGTCTAAGAACTGATCTAAAAATTGAGAATAAGGGCCTGGTGGACGGTACAAAACAACAAAAGAAGTGGTTCTAGTGCTTTGCAGTTTGGATTGGAAAATCTAAGGGTTAGATATTTAAAAGAATTGTTGCTATTAATCGAACTCAATTATCAATGAATGATTAGGTGTTGACTCATTTATACAAACGTAATCTTTATGCTGCACCCAGGTTTCTCTGAGACAAAATTGTATGGCTTACTTCTCTCAGTCCGCCGCAGGGCAGATGTGACTGCAGTGTCGTCTACCACTGTCACTGTATGAATGGGTGGATGAATGTTTGTAGTGTAAAGCGCTTGGGGGTCCTGGACTTGATAAAGCGCTATAAAGGTTCAGGCCATCTACCATGTTCATTAGGCCACATCTGTTTCTTTGGTTTTGTTTAGTTAATGTAGTTTTTATTTTTATCAGTCTGTCATGATTTAAACACTGTGGAACAACACAAAGGAGACTTTGTGGCAAAGGATTCATCTGCACAGAAACGAACCATCTCGATGTTGCTTTTTTTTGTTTCAGGAAATGCAGACAACCAAGCTCGAGATGTCAAAGATGGAGTAAAGCAATAGGAAGACTGATGGTGGTGGATGTGGAGAAGATGGAGACGGTTTTGCCTGGTTAAATGAACATGAAGAAAAGATCAACTGAAGGACAAATGAGGGAAGGAGTGTTTTTTTTAGAGGCAGAAGTGTCCGCGTGCCATTCAGTCCCTGGATTTATGAGCTTCGTAAGCCTTCATTGTACAAACACTGGGAGCTGAATCTGCCACAGCAGTACACAAGATCCTTTTATTTTTTATTGCCTGTTTGTATTTATAATTATGTGTGGACCTCCTCCCTGAGCACACAGTGTATTTGGACTAATCTGATGCTTTCTGCAGCGCAGCAACTCGTTTACCCTTTTCATCGTTGTGTCGTGCAGCAGCGTCGCCCTGCTGGATGTTTGTTGGGTTTTTGTTTTATTTTTACATTTAACGGGCAGGTTGAGTGATTCTCTGTTTGTTTTGATATTTAATGACCTGTAAAAGCCAAAGGCATGAATCAGAGAGGCAAACTGAGGAGTGATAATTTAGTTTTGTTTAGTGAGGTTTGTCGTTGTTTTGCAGTTTCAACCAATAAAGCTTTTCATCTGATTTCTGCTAAAACTTCATACAGCTCATCAGTACATCACTAACCTCTAGTTTCTTAAAGCTAAAGGGGCCACCAGGTCCGTTCCTTTCATCACTTTTAGTAGCTTAACACAAAGTTTACACAACAGTACGTTTTATTTTACCTCCAAAACATTTTAATTCTTCGCTTCATCATCACCATGAAGCTGAGTGAGTTTTTTTGTTTTAACCAGTTTTTGATTAATTAAAAAACAGCTCTGTTGATGGATTTGTTTTTAAAAGATACGTTCTTCAGTTTCAGTAATCTGATTTGAGACTCGTATAGTTATTTCACACAATGATGTTGCTCAAGTGTTTATTCCTTGTAATGTTGATAATTCTGGTTTACAGCTTAAAGAAAACCAAAAGTTCAGTTTCTTGGAAAATTGCAATATTATGTCTGACCAATAAAATCCAGAAATGTGTTCTGATTGAATGCTAGGTCCATGTTCTGTACAGAATCTGCTCTCAGTGCTGGGAGCTAATTTTGCCTCAATGTTGCATGGCATGGAGATCAACCTGTGGTTCTGCTGAGGTGTTCAGGAAGCCCAGATTGCTTTGATAGTGGCCTTAAGCACATCTGCATGGTTGGCTCTGGTATCTCTCATCTTCTACTTGACAACAACCCACAGATTCTTTGTGGGGTTTGGGTCAGACCAGTTTGACAGTTAGTAATCAATGTCATTTACAGAGAATGGTCTGAAGAAGAGAAAATATCCAGTGAGCAGCAGCTTCGTGGAGGACAGATCTTTGGAGTGAGTCACTAGAACCAATACAGATCATGTTGAAAGGCATTTTTCCCTTAGACAGAATAAAACGGTACCCTCACTTTGGCTTTTAAGAATGTGTGACGTTAACCAAGCAACATTGGGCTCATCTTTACATCAGTGATTTTGAAATCCAGTTTAAGATTAAGCCAGATTAAGCCTTTTATTCGGTTTCTCAGGAGAAAAGATGGTTTAATTGTTACCACCAAGGAGGTTAGCTGGACACAGTTGTGCAGCAGAAAGCTGAAATGAGATGGTAAATCCAGCAATGCAGTACTGACCCAGTTTAGAGTTTAAGCTATTATGATGATGTTCTGTTTCTCAGTAAAGGTTAAAAAAACGTTGCCCTCTTTCCTGTCTACCTTCTGCCGAAAAATAAAGGCATCTAGTGCTGCAAAAAATATATAAAAAGGAACCTCCTGAGACATGCTAATTTGATTATTTTTCCTTATACAGTCTATGATTTTTTTTTGTTTGTAATAACACTCATAATCAACATAAACTCTGTGAGTCGACAGAATTGGACAATACGTTAAGAGAAATGAAAGTTTTGTTCAGACTTTTATGTGGATGGGAGCGAGCATTTTTCTGCACATGTGCAGCTCATTGCCAGTTGTGACTCCGTCCTGCGAGAATCGATCGGCAGCCTGTTGCTGCGTGGGTTGCTAGCATGGCAAAAGATTCAGCTTACCTAAAACGCTCTAAATCTTGTGACAAAAGTGTTCATTTGGCATCACTGCAAACTCCTGTATACAAACTGATTGACAATTCTGGTTGGGGTGGCCAATCAGATTCCAGGGGTAGCTGGTGCCACCCCTGTGGCTGCCCCCCGTAATCCCACATGCCTGTCAGTTGAGCCTCAGCAGAGTGTCCCCTTCCCTCCTTTCCGTTGGGGAAAGAGGCTGCTGAGGCTCTCCAGGCCGTAACGTCTTAAGGATCCGATAGTCGGTAACCATTATGAGCTTGTAGAAGCTGAGGCCTTGGGCTTGGCCCTGAACATAAGCGAGGTCTATAGGTCGCCTTCAGTCACAGAACAGTTCTCAAGCATTCACAGAGACTCACCAGACGATGCAGCCGTCCTGGGTTTCATTCCCAACCCTTGAGACTTTTGCTGCATGTCTTGCTCCTTCTCTCTCTGCCCATTTCCTGTCTGGTAACTGTCAATAAAGGCCATTTGTGCCATAAAAAATAAAATGGACAGAAAGATGGCGGAGGAGAGGGCGGATGACTTGGAACAATATTCAAGAAGGGATGAACTGGTTTTAACTGGTCCTTCAACATGACAGCGATCGTATGCTGGAGTTACAGCAACAAAGAATCCACAGAGGAGGAGCTGCTGACGGTGAACTTTCTTCACAGTAAGAACAGAAATATCCATCTGTCACATGTTAGATGGACAAATGGAGCAAAACCCGCAATTATAAGATTTAAATATAGAAATCATTTGTCAAATTACGAAATGTACGATTTACACAGACAAAATAAGAGGTGTCGGAGTTGCACCATATATTAGTACAGCTCTGAAAGATAAAATTACCAGGAAAATGACAACTACTGTTGATAATGTGATAGAAATTATAAATAAAAAACATAAAAATGTCTTATTCAGGTGTGTATATCCATCACCAGGCTGTAGACTAGAAGCATTAACGACAAAATGTTGGAATTATTTCAAAGAAACGGCAACAAAATGTTTCTCTGTGCAGACTTTAACTCTGATTTAGGAAACTTGAGTGAACTGAATATAATCAATAATTTGATTATTTCAATGAATAGTTTAACCGACAGGAGTTACATTACCAACTGCAGCTCTCACCAATGTAATGGATGGAAAAAGTGGGATCTTAACAGATTGAGCAGTTTAGCAGCGTATGGAAACCATGAAAGTAATAGAGGAAACTACCGCAGGTAAGATCATTCTAAACAGATCTGAGAACAGCTAGGAGGCACCGAAAAGTGACTTCAAATAACTACATTATGGTACATAGTGTGTACATGATGTGAATAAGGCATAAGATTATTTATGACGATACTGCAAAATGTATATGACGAAAACTACAGCCAATGATATTTTACTAAGAAAAATGCAACAGATAAACCATGGATGACAGAAGACTGTAGGAATAAAAACTATAAGGATGTTTTCTAAAAACAAAGAAATATAAGAAATATAAAAATAAGTAGGTGTGGATCTGTACTATAGTACCTCACTAAACAAAAAAATAGAGATAATATGAAAGCTTATTTAGGAATAACAAACTGTAATAAATAAAAGTAAAAGGAAAACATGTCTTCCAAATTATTTTGTAAAAGAAAACCTTAAAATTTCAGATGAAAAGAAAATAGTGGAAAAATTTAATTCCTTTTGTGGACATCCTGATAGTAAAGAATTACAATAGTCCAGCCTTAAAGTACCAAATGTATGGACTAGTTTTTCAGCGTCACCCCTGGATAGGATATTTCTAGTTTAGGCAATATTCCAGAGCTGAAAGGAAATCCTAGAAACCCTTTTAATGTGGGATTTAAATGACATGTTCTAGTCAAAGAGGTCAGTTAAATGCCGTCCACGGTAATTGATTGACTAAGCAGTTTCTTTTTAAAAGACTCCGGTCCAAAGATGACAACTTCTGTCTTGTCTGAATTTAGAAGCAGAAAATTTAAAGTCATCCAAGTTTTTATGTCTTCAAGACATGCTTGTAGTCTATCTAACTGGTTGGGCTCATCAGGATTTATGGATAAGTAAAGCTGAGTGTCATCAGCGTAACAGTGAAAATTTATTCTATGCTGCCTGATAATTTGACCTATTGGAAGCATATATATAGTAAAGAGAATTGGCCCAAGTACTGAACCCTGTGGTACTCCACAATTAACCCTGGAGTTTAAAGATGATTTATCATTTACATGAACAAACTGGAATCTGTCAGACAGATAAGATTTAAACCAGCCTAGCGCTGTTCCCCTGATCCCTACAGCATATTCCAGCCTTTCTAAGAGAATATTATGATCGACTGTATCAGATGGAGCACTGAGATCTAACAGAACCAGTGCAGACACAAGTCCATTATCTGAGGCAATAAGAATATCATTAGTGACTTTCAGCAGAGCTGTTTCAGTGCTATGATGAGCTCTGAAACCTGACTGAAACTCTTCAAACAGGTCATTGCTGTGTAAATGCTCACATATTTGATTAGCAACTATTTTCTCAAGAATTTTAGATAAGAATGGAAGATTGGATATAGGTCTGTAATTTATTAAGTCATCTCGATCAAGTGAAGGTTTCTTAAGCAAAGGTTTAATTACAGCTACCTTAAAAGCTTGTGGTACATACCCATTTACTAAAGATAGATGAATCATATCTAAAATGGGGCTGGTAATCAGAGGGAACTCTTCCTTAAATAATTTGGTTGGGATTGGGTCTAACATACAAGTTGAAGGTTTAGATGAAGCTAATATTTTGATAACTCTGGAAGCTCAATTGGATCGGAACATTATATTCCACCCATGCAGCTCATCTTCCACCTGAACCCTCATCTGACCCAAACCAACATGTCCTCTACCTGCTGCTCCACCCAGAAACCCTCAAACCACCAGAAGCAACACGATAATCACCCCACATCATCCATTAACACATCTTTACACAACAGAGCATCACTTTTCCAGTCGGAGTGTTCAGCAGCATTACGGCTGTAATAACATAATCCCAGAGATTTGGCCTGACAGGAAGACGGTATGCTGCAGATTTCAGCTGACAGTCAGGAATTATCATCACCACACACTTTACAGACTCTTAGACGTCTGCAATAATTGCTGTCTAGTTTTTTAATGTTCAGACCGGGAACTCTCTGAGCTTCATCTTTGTGTAAAAACACAACATGAGATTCAGACTGTTTGGTTAATTCTTTCTAATCATTATTTGTACAGAAAAATCTGAGCTGGAATGTCTGATGATTATAAAATGCAGAATGAAAAGCCAAAACAGGGTGGAAGCAGGTTTTATCCTCATCTCTGAGGACCATGCTGTCTCTGAGGTTTCCTGACACGTCTGGCCGTCTCTCTGCTTCGTTTTAAAGGTTTCAGCCTATTGAGTTCAGACTGAGCAGGTTCCTGCTTTGTCTCCAGGACTCAGGATGACGGGACGCTCCCCCTGCTGGGCTGAGAGCTGAGGATGCCTCACAAACACATTTATCGCCACAGTTTTTCATGGATGTAAGCTGCTGTTTGGGGGTTTTATTATCAGGATAAATGGTGCTGGGAAAACATCATTTGCCTTCTTACACATTTCCTCTTTCAGGCAACAATGACATGAATAAAGACAAAACAATGTATTCAAGTTATGATTTCATTCATTAGGGAAAATATTCCCCAAACCAATCGATCTCTATGTGAAAAAGGTACTACACCTCTAGTTAAATAATACATTAACTGTGATTAATCACATTTTTCCTACAACTGAGTTTCATTTTAATAACCACACCCAGTCCCAATTACTCACAGAACTGTATTATCAGGGAATCTCTAAAAGAGGACCTGTCTGACAACATGAAGTAGGCTGAAAGATCTCAAAAAGCAGCATATTACATCCTGACAAAAAACATCCTGCAAAGCAAACATAGACACCAGATAATATGTAGTCTATCCAACCTCTGGAGAAAATCTAATCAAATCTAATATTTCCATCACCGTCACACGGCTTTATTGAAAACGTTGTTGCTGACTGGCGTCTAATGTTTTTGGATTAAAACAATTTAGCTGTAGTTTCTTAATGAGTTTACCACCTCTTTACCCTCTTTAAACCTTTTATGCTGCATTAAGCAACACGTGTCACCAGACATAATGCATGCAATCATGCTACTGAAATGGGCCTCTGAGTCACATTATATTTATACTAAAAGTTCCCAAACCCTCTGATGACATTAGAAAGTAGAAAGTGAAGTATTCATTAAAAAAGGGCTTCAGTAACATTTATTTGGAAGTGAATATTAAAGGTGTCAATAATGGTGTCATTGGTGAAAAATAATGATTTCTTCATGTGGGATCTCTTTCCTCCCTGAAAGATAAATACATAAATAAACAAAGATTTGATTGTTCTACAGGTTTCAGCGTGACTGTATGCTGATGCAATAAAAGATGGGGTGCTAACACACAAGATGGCACCTTTAAAGACGAGGAGAACATCCAAACAAACCATTCTGTAACACTGAACAGAATGAAATTATAATCAGTTTTTTAAACCATGTAAAGCTGCTGTAATAAGTCCCTCAATTGCAAATATGAATTTGTGACATAATGTCATTGGTTTCATTTCATTCTTAATAGCTGTAGTTTCCGACAAGTGAGACCAGCCGACAGAAATCCATTAGTTTATGAGCTACAGTTTCAATAACACTTGAGTGGAAGATGTAGATGAATTTCTGAGCCGTCATAAATCCATCATAATCCATGGGGGCAGATTGTTGATCATAATATAATCAGGCATCATGTATTCGTGAACAGCGCCAGATTAAAAGATTGTTCCTCATGTTTGTCTAAAATAAATCTGCTGAACCTTTTCGGCCTAAAATCCTTTAGAGGACTGAAGGCTCATTTTTCATTTTTTCATTTGTATAAAAAAGGGCAAAACTAATCCATATCCAGTGTTTTTCACATAAAAAGCAAAATAAATAAATAAATAAATAAAACAGAAAAGCTGGAAAGAAATAAATAAAACCTCAATGTGCAGGGTGTGAAAAGGTCCATATATGAGGTCAGAGGCCTCGGTTTTTAATCATGTGTGTGAGGAGTGTAACACCGGGGGTATGAAGCCTCTTCAGCTGGCATATGGACGTCCGGTCCAACTACCTACAACCCATAATACACACAGATCTTCTTTAATACAAAGAAATCTCGTATTACTCCGCCCATTACGTAAACAGATAAGATTATCAATACACAGATTAATGGTCGACCAATCGGATTCCAGCCCCGCCCCCAGGAAAACACACCCACGCTGAATCATTCAGACGACAATAGAAAGAAAGCCGCAGTGACTTGCAGTTTAGTTGTTAGATTTTAGTCTTTATTGTTCTATCTTTTTCTTGACAATTTGCTAGCGGACATGTGAAAACTTGGACCAACAAAACATCATCATCATCATCTTCATTATTATTATTATTATTATTAAGATTAATTATTATTATTGTTGTTGTTTTTAATCTTTTATTAATTACAGCATATTGTCAGACTGCAGTAACTGTGAGAAGATGGTGTTTTAAAAACAAACAAAGAGAATCAGAAACCAAACAGAAAAACAACAAAAAAGAACATTTTGACTTTAGTAATCGATGCTGTTTTTCTTTTCTTTTTTATCCCATGTACACAATATAACAGTCTAAAAACATTAAACACACAGAGCTGAAGACGTTGCAGTGTTGGTGTGGGGGTGGCAGTCCTCAGGACAGTTTAGCAACATGGTCCTGCTGGCAAATATCTACTGGGACGGATGGCAAACTGGGGCTGAGGGAGGGGAACTACAAACCAAAATGGCCGTCAATATAAAACTAAGAGTCTTTTTTCTTCTTCTTTTGTGTTTTTTTCTTTATATTTAAACCCACCGATTAGAGGTCGACGGTGAGCAGAGGTTAAGTAACTCGACAGGAGATGGGTGTGGAGTGGGGGTGCTAAATGAGAGGAATGTCTCAATTTGCATTTTTTTTACATTTCTGGATTTTCTTTTCTCTCGTAGACAATATAAAATCTCACAGACAAGCAAAGAAAACTTAAAAAAAAAACACTGGATGCACATGTTTTGTCTGCATGAATCAGATGAAGGGATGACTGGATGAGGGGATGGGGGGTGAATTATTGCTTTCTGAGGAAGTTTTTTTTTACTTCTCATAAACATGAATTGCATCCCTCTCATTCGCTCCAACTGTCTTTTTCTCACCATGGTGATCTGTTTAAATTTGATTACTCCGATTATTCGGGAGAAAGGAGGGATGACAGGAGAGAGGAGTAGGAGGAGAAGGAGGACGGAGGAGGAGTTGGGGGTGGGGCTCAGAGCTCCTTGCTCAGCGAATCCGGGGCAGTTTTAATCCTCTTTGTTTGGCTTCACACGTTTCCCGCCTTTTTGTCTGGCAAATGATAACAAAAGAGATTGAAAAAATGTATTAAAATAGAATAATAATAAAAGCAGTCATACAAAAAAGGTTAGATGTGTGTTTAGTGGTTTAGTACAGATGCTGGTCACTAGTGTTGAGTTAGTTATTTTAGTGCTAAAGGATGCACACAAAGAAAACAACTGAAAGAAAAAAACAACATTGTTGTCACATTATGAAGGATCATCATCACATTATAACCAACATGAAGACCACAGTCAGTGTTTGTTCTGTATCTGTTGACCTTGTGCTCAGAAACTCGGTTAACCTGAAGAAATAGATGGTTTACCCTGAAATCTGATGATGAAGTGAGGCTCTGTCGCTGTTTAGCTCCTGACTGAAGAGATGACAGAGAAAAAGAAGGCTGGTTCATCTGATTTGTGGAAGAGCCTTAGTCACACACAATTTTGACCAATAATTTATTGATGGATTGACCATGTTGTAGTTTCCTCTTTATCTGAAAACACAGATATGCTGAGCTAATGCTATGTGGTGAAACTTTCATTTTATCAGCTATTTATTTATGGACTTATTAATACTGACGTCTCCTCGAAAAGCTGTCTTCCTTTCCGATAAAGGTAAACGGCCTGCTCTTTATCATGTCCAAGGACTCCAAAGTGCTTTACACTACAGTCAGTCATCCACCCATTCACACACTGACAGTGGTAAGCTACACTGTCCTGGGGCAGACTGGTGTAACTTTTATGAATCTGAAACTTTGCAAGAAACATAATGATGTCGATAAGAAGAATCTTTTCAATAGGGCATGCAGCCATTTGTGGTGTGTTACATCAAGCATTTCCTCTCTCTTTTTACTACATTTCCACTGGCTACGCAGCATACTGCCTCCTGTGTTTTCAGAGAAAACTGCACCAACGTCAGGTATAAACGCCTACATCGCTTCTTCAGGCTCGGGCGCCATTAGTGGCGTCCTGCGCGACACCCTGAAGCGCGACTATAACTGAGCCTTAAGGTAGCTAGCTTGTTAAAGCTAAAGGCTACATGTTGAATTTAACTACCAGACGATGTTAAGCAAGACCCTGAGACGCTTTGGTTTTAAGGACAATTCATTGATCTAATCGCATCAAATGATGTCTCCCTTCCCAAAACATTCTGAATTTCCCTCTGTAAAACAGAGCTAACTATTACAACAACAGGTAGTTAGCTAGTTAAACCTAACAGCTATCAGCTCCTTTTAACTGCTGGAAGATTTTAAAGAAAGTTTGTCAAAAAGGCTCTGTGACACCTAATGATGAATTCAGCTCCACTGATGTCTCCTGAAAGATCTTTTCTCCCTAATAGCTTAGAGCTAACTGTAAATTACAACTAGTTAGCTATTTACAGCTAATGGCTACCTGCACCTGGAAGATCTAGAAGGAAGATGAAATTGAGCAAAAGTCTGCAGTGGTGCTTTTATTTGTCTTAGATGTAAGTAAATTGAAACTCTGTTTTGAGGTCAGGTTTTTGAGGTCAAGTTTGTCATGGAAGAAAGGGATGGAAGAGAACTCAACTTAACTTATTAAATCAAAATATCTCCTGACCTAAATCCATCTAAACTACTTAGTTTACCTACTAAGAATACCCTGGAAGTCTTGCCAGTATTTAGACAGCAACATGGAAAAACTGGATGTAATCTTTATGTTTTTCTAACTTCATTCATTTTATTTCAGCTTTTTCAGGCTTTACGAACAGCAAACAAAGTCCGATTTTAACCAAAAGAACCCGGTACTGGAATCTCCAGTAGTTGTTTTTTTTTTAATGAACAATAAGCATTTATTCAGTGCATCGGTACCTGTTGTCTCTTTCCTGTCAAAGTCAGTATATCGAAAAGGAAGCTAACAAGAAAATTTTCTGTACTTAGAACTCCCACTTGGAGGATAAAATTGTACATTTGTCTTTTATGAGCCCTCATATGCTTTTTTCATGTAGATAAAATATTAACTTAAGTCTGAGTTCTGTCAAACCATTAGACCATTAGAAAAAAAATAATGAAACTCCGTAATGTCCAGATTGGAATAATGCAATGTAACAAAAACAGTGCTACACCACAAATCATCGCTCAGGCTATTTTTGCAACCAAACACATCACTTAGCACCAAAGGTTGCAACTTTTTTCAGTCTAAACCTGTTTTATCTCATTCAGTAAAATGCATATGGTTGTGATATCTGTGTGCTTTTCAGAGAACTGTTTCATTAAAAAGAACCGGAGCTTGAAAGAGGCCTCCGGTAAATTATGTCGCAGCGGCTGAAGTTGCTCGGCTCTCTGTGAGCATCTGCTGAACCATTTTGAGATCAAAGCAAGGTGGCTGCTGGACGCCGAGCCTCGTAGAGCAGTCTGAATGGAGAGGAGGCGGGAATGGTTAATAATGGAGGAGGTTCACAGGCACTTCACCTACTGTTGCTCAGCATCCAGCAGCTCCGAGCTTTTTTCTCAACCAGAGAAAAGCTTCAAATACTGAGTGAGGAGTAGGAGGGAAGGAGTGAGTACAATCCGCAGACCACACATACAAAGAACTGTTTAATTCTGGTTTGTGTTTTCAGACTGTTTACTGGCTGCTGTCAGCACACAGCAGCAGCTTGTCCGTTATTTCTGTGCTTCAAAACTTTCCAGAGCAATAAGCTTTGTCTGGTAACTGCTCTGAAATCTGCTCTCACCACCTGAGTCCTGTTTGGTGCAGAGTGATTTCATCATTAACATGATGCTACAAAAAAGGCCTTCAGAGGGATGCTTCTTTTCCTCTCCATCCCTGGGCTGTTTTAGAAATAACTGCATTATTTCAAAGTCCATCCTGTGTTTGCTGAACAGCCTAGCTTAGCGTAGACTGGAAGCAGAGGGAAACTGCTAGCATTGCCCAGGTTTAAAGACGTTTAGCCCTCTCTAATGATTCTGTCATCTGGTTACTCATTTGTGAAGTTTTATCAAGCTGTTATTAAAAAAAGAAACAGTTATACTGACATTTATTGTCATTAAAGACTCGTTTTGTTAGGTGCACTACCATATATGCAGTGATGATGTATTGCTTGGAATACGTTACAGCTTGCTGTTGAGAACAAAAATCTGGTTATTTTGGTTCTAACCACAAGTGTTAACTTAAAGGGACTTTTTAGGGCTAAACAAGATATTTTCGGAGTGGTGTGTGAGATGTCAGAATGATGTTTTAACAGCTACATTACTGCAGTGGAGTTGAACACACAAATAAAAAAGGAACTGATTATGTGTATCAAAATGACTTTTAGTTGGTTCCATTCACTGCTGCTCTGTTTTATCTTGCCAATATAAAGAAGAACATATCAGAATAAACTGGTCAGAATTTGTGCACAAATTACAACCAGGCTCTCAAAAGTTAAATTTATTCACTTCAATAAGAAGCCTTAACAGGTCTAAGATAAGCCCAGATGTACCAGGCTAGTCTATAACAATTTAGTCATGTCTTAAATTTGTATGTTCATTGCTTTACGATCTTCTTCTCTTAAACAATAAGTGTGTTTGAGCTTCTGAAACAGGTTTATTGGACATTTAGGCAATCGAAATCTAAATATTCTAGTTACATTATTAGCAACAAGCCTCTTCATCATGTGTAGCTGTAAATTCAACAAGACAGGGCTTGTAATTAGGGGTCTTCTGAGCTGGCTGTTATGAGGCTTACTGTATGCTGCCTGGAGGCATTGGAGTTAGGTAACTGGTGTAAAAGCACTGGAGATGATTACAGGGTTGAAAAGATAGATTTGCCTACTTCAAGGTACATATAATTTCTTAAGTTATTGTAGTAACTGACGTTACTTCGTATTATTCCTAGATATTAAATTAAAATTATAATAGTTTTCAAAAGACTTTAAGTCTTGAATTAAACATACTTAAAGCTGTAGAAGCTCTACTACGTCTACGTCCTGAATGATTCCAGGACCTTTTAAATCCTTGGATAGGGTGCCGGTTTGTTACATCTCCTAGCTACTGCCTCTCAGACAACATTTCTCCTCTGTTTCACCTCCTCACTGAACAAATTGGTTAAATTCTTTTCATATGGAAAATTAACTATCACCGCTTTCATGTTGGGTGGACATAGTGCGTTGACGCCTGAGTTCAGTGTTTCATATGGAACATGATACCTTTATCGCAGCTTTTGGCTTTAATATAACTATGGTGAGCTACAATAATGAACATAATTAACAAGAAAAATGTGTAATAATTATCAAATACGACTTTTAAATGTTCAAGTTTTGAAGCAGTAACATTTGATTTCAAGAGAATAAGTCTTATTTCCCTTGTTCAGGCTATTGGCTTGATTGTTCTATAAGAAAAAAGAACCCGTTTCTGTCTGTGTGCAGAATATTGAAATGTAATTGCATTTATTATTGATCAGGTTGATTTAAGATGTTTCCTCTGCTGTTTCCCTCTGCTTACAGGAAAACTGACCCAGCCAGTTCAGCATCTTTACCTTTTAGATCCTTTCTCTCTCTGTTAACATGCAACCCTAAAAGCCTGTTTCCTAAAGAATAAACTGTGTTTTCATGCTTGTGTAACTTAATGTTTGACAAGTGAAAGTGTTTTACTGTGTGCATAAATATGTGCAGAAAACTGTGTGTATATAACTATGTGTATAAAACGTGTATGTTTGTGTCGTCAGTATCTAACATCGGCTTCACAACGGCCGTTCAAGCCGTTGTCGACACTCAGCTCCCTCTCTAATTGGTTGGTAGCTGCTGACATCACATTTTGAACAATAGCAACTGCTGCTTCTCGGAGGTCCCTCTTCCTCATCTCCTCCTCCTCATCATCTTCCTCCTCCTCCCTCTCTCCCTCGTCACAGCCTCCGTTTTGGGGAGACCTTGCCTCTCCTCCCCCCTCCTCCTTCTGCTCCTCCCTGCTCTCGGTTAGCACTAGCTTCAATTCAACACAGCTGCCTTTGCTTTGCTTCCTGCTGCTGTTTGTTAGTTCTGCTTCTTGTTGTTGTTTGTTGTTAGTATCTCCTCCTTTGCAGCCATTTTGAGGCTCATCAGAGTCCCGGTGGGAGCACTCCAACTCACCGCTGTTTAAAGCCGCTGTGTCGTTGATGATCTTGGCGTTGGCTTCATCTTTCACTCCTCCCGCTTCCTTGCTCTTCTTCACAGGGCTGCTGTCTGTCGTCTTGTCCTCGTGGTGATTCTCTGTGGCATTCTCCTCTGCCACTCCATTTGAGCAACCGGTCTTGCCGTTGGTCTCCGGAGCTTCGATCTGTGTCTGCTCTAGCTCCTTCACAGCCTCGGCTCCGCTCTCCTCTGCCACCGTCTTCTCCTCGGCTGCTGCCTCCTTGTCATTGGTCTCCTCGGTCACAGTGGTAGCTTCACCGTCTGCAACACCCTCCTCTGCTGCATCACCTCCTTCTGCAGCCTCTTCTTCCTCCTTTGCGCCCTCGCCCTGGTCCACGCTGCTGGATTTGCCCTTTCGCATGATGAAGTTCTTCAGGGAAACAGCGCGGCCGAAGTGGGAACGCTTGGCCTTGGCTGATTTGGAGTCTTTGCCTTCCTCTGTGGCTGGTTCCTCACCTGCAGGAAGAAAATTAATCAATGATAACATTACTCCACAGATATTTAGCTTTTTAATATCCAACTTGATGGAATCTTAACCAGTCGGAACCACTGAAGAGTGTAATTCTTTAGTGTAATTAAACATGTATTATTGCTCCCATGTTGTCCACAGTTTGCTTCTGATTGGTTGATCAGTCCCTTGTGACAACGTCTCCCTGAGAGATTTTTACCTTGTGAGGAGTCTCAGGAGTTCGGAGAAACATTTATGATACTTTATAAAAAAGAGTTGCCTGATCTGGTCAGAGGGAAGACCGATTATCTTCTTGGGATTTGGTTGCGTTAAACATTTTTGTTCCTGAAAGATGTACAGTGATCCAAAGAACAGAACCATTCAATTGTCCCACCGCCAGCGCCATCAGCCTGCCTACGTGAAAGCACTGATTCAAACTGTGGTTGTGCCCAGATTTCCACATCAGCTCAAACTGAGAGACAAAGGGAGATCAGAACCGGCTGCTTGCTGAGATTCAGCTGGTTCTGATTGCGTTGGGACAGCTCGATTCGTACCAAAGTAAGGCACTCATTTCATCCTAATGTAGCTGTTGCCAGGTGCTGGAAGTTGGATGATTCTAGCGTAGTTTTAAGGACTAAAACCATCACCCATCTCCAAAATGTTCCTTTTTTGTTTAAAATCAGAAATTCCAATCATAAAAACTTTTGGCTTCAGAGAGATGGACAAACTCTTCATAAATTTTTGATTCTTTAGCAGCTTAAGTATATATATATTTCCCTTTAAATTTCTCTTTCAGTCATTAGTTTGAGATTAGCATTGTTCTGTTTTCTATGTCAATAACTGAATGTTTGTTTGACTCAGTAGTTAATAGTCTGATCTTCAGAAATCTCCAATTTCTTTTGAAAATATGACAGAGAACAAATCATCTTTCAGATGGATTTTTTTTTTTTAGATTTTTTTGTGGCACTAGTGGCCTTTTTTTTTCCAGTATTTTTTGACAGTAGATAGACAGGAAATGGGAATGAAGAGAGAGGAGAAGACATGCAGCAAATGTCGCCAGGTCAGGGACACGAACCTGGGACAGCCGCTTTGAGGACTAAGGCCTCTGTATATGGTTTGCACTCTTAACCCCCTAGACCACCAGCGCTGCGCCCCCCTTCAGATGGATTTTGACAGATTACGAGACTAATTGGTTCATGCACATTAATGTGATTTAATGTAGCCTAAAGTGCGGTTTACTCTTAAAGCTCAAAGGAACATACCTACAAACAGATCTGTGTCGTCTCCACTTCCTTTTATGCAGCCAAAAGCTAAATTCAGTGTTTAATTTTGACCAAAGCTTCTGTTGAATTTGAATTTCACACAATTTGACAAAATGTTCAATTACATCAGTTCTCTAAGAGTTAGCGAGTCCTTATCTCCCGTGGATATTCCCTTGATAGGTACAGACACAAAGTCAGCGTGAAAACTGTCGGCTTCAGACAATGGATCCAACTGGGATATTAACAAGATTCCTGCTGATTTATTAGGAATGTTGGTCATGCTGTCAACGCTCTGTTCAGATGTACTTCATCTTGCTAAAATGATTTTTTCCATTTTGCACATGACTTCAATGAAGATCCACCTTAAAAAGACAAATTGGAGTCTCTTTAAAATTTGAACTCGTATACATGAATGAATTTCCAGATTATCCAGATGTTGACTCACGGCAGCAAAGTATAGCCTCTGTTATTTAAGATTTTATGTACAAATACGTAATAAAAACCAGGTCTTTACCAGGATCTAAAATGATTTCAGTCTAGTAGAGGAATGTTGGACCGATAAGAACCACACCACTTTCTTCTAAAGTTGCGTCCGTTCATTGAGGGTTCTGCTCAGCTCTCTGAAGGTCTTGCCAAAGTATTTCAGTCAGGTAGAGAGGCCTTTTATTTTTTAGCCGTTCTGTTGTTGATCTGCTGCTGTGTTTGAGGGCTCTGACCACAACTACCCAGGATGAGCTTGGTATTGATCCAAAGGCAGTTAGGACTGCAGTCAACTAGAAGACCGCTGTAATCTAATGGACTGAGATCCTGCAGTGTTCTGCTGTAGAAGGCACAGAAACCAGCCAGTCTTAAGTTTCTTACAGAACATCTAAATAATTAGAAGATGGGTTGGAAGAAAGTGCTCTGGTCTGAGGAGTTAAAAATCAACTCCTTTAGCATCAACTTAACCCACCATATTTGGAGGAGAAGAAATGCCAATGCATGAAGGTGGAAACATTTGGCTCTGATTGTTTTTTTAACAGTCCAGGATGACTTCATCACACTGTGGGGCCAATGAACTATGCTGTGCCTGTCTCGAGCGGCTATTGGGAGAGATGCGGGGTAAAGACTGGACAGGTCACCAGTCCCTCACAGGACACCACAGAGTCACACAGGACAAACAACCATGTACCCAGTCACACCTAAGGACAGTTTAGAGAGACCAATCAACCTAGCAGTCATGTTTTTGGACTGTGTGAGGAGGCGAGAGTACCTGGAGAAAACCCTTGCATGCACAGGGAGTACATGCTACATCATGAATGAACATATTCTTATTGATCCACAAAAAAGAAATTCTTTGTTTGGCAACTTGTGCCACTGTGTATGCCTGTATGAAGCACAGTTGCCAACGCAGGATTAACAGAAACAATTTCAGGATGTTTGTCTCTTTCCTCACCTGAGGCTGCAGCTGCAGTGGCGTCCTCCTCTCCTGTGGGGGCGCACTCTGTGTTGGCCCGTTTGCTCTTGGGGATGACCCGCTTCTTGAAGGAGGTCCAGATCTCATTGGCATGTTGTGTCACTGTTCCGCCTCCCGTCGCAGGCGCTTTCTCGTCCTCTCCTCCCTCGGTCTTCTCCTCCCCTCCCTCCGTATTGGCTTCCTCAGCTCCTGCCTCCGCCTTGGCCTCCTCTTCTTCCTCTCCTCCTCCTCCTGTTCCCTCCTCTGTTTTGTCGGGAGACTCTTTGTCTGAGCTCTTGGCCTTGCCACTTATGCCAACCACGGACGAGTCCCTCTTCAGACCCTGGAAGGTCCAAGAGCGTTTCAGCTTCCACCTCTTGTGCCCGGACTCCTTGGAGTCCAGTGTGGAGGAGTCTCCACCACCTCCCTCTCCCTCTGCTATCTCATCCTTCCCATCCTCACCTCCGCCACTCTTTTTGTGCGCCTTCTGAGCCATGAGCTTCTTAAAGGAGTGCCAGCGCTTCATGTGCTTGGTAGTCGCCGAGGAGGATGAGGTTTTCTGTTCTCCCTCTGCTCCTCCTGCTGCTCCTCCCTCCTCTACGGTGGAGTCTGCAGTGGCGTTAAGTGCTTCAGGATCTTCCAGGCGGTCCAGGGACCTGGATCGGACCTTGACTTGTTTCTCGGGATCTGCAGCTGCACCGTCCTTCTTCTCGGTGCTGCGATGGGAGAAGATCCTCGCCACAGGCTTCCGGATCAAATCACGAACTGTAGATTTTGTCTCTGCAGTTTTGACCTTCTTCTCCTCCTCCTTCTCTCCATTCTCTGCCAACTTGTCTGTTGCAGCCTCTCCCTCTGCACCTCCCTCTGCTCCTCCTTCAGCTTCAGCTTCTGCTCCTTCCTCACCTCCCTTCTCTCCGTCCTTCTCGTCTCCTTCAGGGGTGGCCTCTTCTGCTCCTCCTGCAGTTGTGTTGTGCTCCTTCTTCTTTCTTCCCGCCATCACCTTCCCCAGGCCACTCTTGTTGAGGAAGGAGTCCAGGAATGAAGTCTTGGGCTCAGTGGAGGAGGTGTTTTCTGAACTCTGAGGAGGTGCTGCTTCCCCACCTGCTGCTGCTCCTTCCTCCTCACCGCATGTCTCCCCTGCCGCTGCTGCAGATGTGTCATTGTTCACAGTCTCTTTGTTTTCCACCACCTCGCTGTTGACGGTTGTGCCGTCTTTATCCACAACTTCGCTGTTGACAGTCTCTGAGTTTGCGATTTTTGCCGGTTGTTCCGCCTCGGCTGGCTTGTTTTCAGGGGTTTTTCCATCTTCCTGGACCACTGGCGCTGCACTGGCCTCAGTCGCCGCCATCTCAAAAAAAGAAAACAATAATAAAAGCTGAACTTCCTTCCTTGACCTTCTTCCTTTCTCTTCCTCTCTTTCTCTCTGGTGCTTGGTTCCTCCCGCTGTGGTGGCACTCTCAGGTCATGGAGAGCAGGGTGGAGAGCACTGATGAGGAGGAAAAGTACTCAGCATCCTAGTAGTCCTCCAAACTGCTGTGGAGAAAAGAAGGGTGAGGGGGGAGGAAGAGGCACTGGTTAATGGTTAATACTCTGAATCCACATCATAGACACTCAATTAGTCTCTACTATACCGTGCTTTGAATTATGAATGAAGGGAGGATCTCGGCGGGGAATGCAATGCAATTATGATGTTTCCAGAACAAGTGACAGTTTCAGAACTTACAGCTCATGTTTGATGTGATCTCCTGTAGAACACACAACCTCTTTTGTCCTTTTCTCCTTTTGGAAACAGGTAACAGCTTAAATTAGTCATTTCTGAAAATGCTATTTGTACCCACCGACACAAGGGTATGAATCTAGGCTGTAAGCAGACCTGCAGTCGGGTTTCATGTTTGAAGCAGGATCTACTTTGTCCCTGTTGGACTTTTATTAAACTCCAAAAAGTGCATCACGGTACATGCTGTTGGTTGATCTAAAATTGATGGCAATTGTTAACTTTGATCCAACTAATGAATAACAAAAAATAATTTTTCATTTGATGAAGGGAAATTTGACAGATGCATCAACAGTAAATTGGTTTATTAATAATAAATGCTTGCATTATATTTCTAAAAACAAATGTTCTCACTGGTCCATAGTGGGAAAAACAGTATTTAACCCAGTATAACCAGTATAAAGGTGAGGGGTCAGTTCACAGCCATGCAGGACGGCGCTGTTAATGACCTGAAGATAGTTAGGACCACAGTAAACAACAAATTGGAAATATGCTACTCTGTAATGGACCGATGTCCTGCAGCTCCATGCTTTGTATGTCACATCTACTGTACATCCGCAGTTTCCCAGGTAACATTAAAAAGAATCAGAGGAGGTTTGGGAGAAAGCGCTAAATTCAGATGAAGTCAGACAAAAGTCAAGTTCTTTGGTATTAGAGGAACTCGATGTGTTTGGAAGAAGAGAAATACTGAGTATGACCAGAAGAATACCGTCTACACAGTCAAGCACAGAGGTGGAAGCATTATGCTTTGGGACTACTTGTCTGCCAAGGGTTCAGGATGACTACACCACATTGTGGGATCAGTGAACATGGTCAGGGACTTGGCTCTTGTTTGGGAACCTTCTTCCCACAGCAGCAACACTAATGGATCATTAATGAATCTTTCAGTACGGCCAACAAGGCAATAACTGGTTCTGTAAGGAAGAGTGGGTCAAATCCTCCCTGAGATGTGTGCAAAACTGGTGACCAGCTAGAAGAAAACTCTTACCGCTGTGCTTCCCCACAGAGCTTTTCCTCGCAAGGTCTACCTAGTTTTGTTTCATATTCGGTGTCTGTAGATCAGGGGTCTCACACTTTGGTTCTTGAAGGCCCGTGTCCCTGGTCCATAACCCTTAAGTCAAATAGTTGAATTGTGTCTTCAACAGGCATTCAGCTTCTAGAGTCCTGCTACTGACCCGATTTTTTAATGGAGGTGTGCTGAAGCAAAGTTACATCTAAACCCTCCAGGACCCCGTACCTCGATGGTGTTTGAGACCCATGCTTTAGATTGAAATCAAACTGTCTGTTTCTTTCTAAAGGAAGTAAACTTAACGTTTAGCAGTGGATCTGCTAATTATTTCCTCCACTGCACAATTTCTGGCTGGAAGTGAATCTTTTATATTAACTGGCCTCTTGGTAAAATTAATTTTCTTTAAATCAAACAATAAACTATGTTTTGCTGTCCTGTCTCTTTAACCCCACCTTCAGATCACCCCTCTGGGCCTGGTATAAGGTTGAACTGATAGTGGCCATTTTCAGCAGTCACCCTGGCCGCTGTATCTGCTGGGTTTTATGCAGAAAACGATCAGCCTCCTCTCCTGTAAACACGCTGTGGTTGTAGCAGCTTTTTAAAAAAATGAATCAGAGACTGATGAGTCATGCGCTGATGTGGGGAGTCCAGACGTTCATGACCCTGAGAAAGGGAACCAGTCTCGAGGAGACAGCTGCACAGGGAGAGGATCACAGGTGAAGACGAGTGAGCCGGGTGGAAACACATCCATCACATGCTCCAGATAATCCCACAATGCACTGACCAGCTGCATCACTCAGTGGTTCATTGGCTGCTACTCTGCCCTGGTGGCTACGCCTTTCTGCTGATGGTTGACCAGTTCGGTGTTTCAGAGGCCAATTTACAGTCTGACTCAGACTGAAACATTGGGTACAAATAAGTGGAGCCACAATGAAACACCAATGATGCTGTTGTTTGTGTAGTAAATAGACCAGCTCCACAGGAACGCACTCTTTATAGAGAAAGATGAATCATGACTCAACAAAGAAAGTCCTTGCTGAGACCCAGATCTTTTTCTTTATGTGCATTAATTATACGGCTGCAAACATTATTTGACATCATGGATGATGTTAAGTATAACAATTCTTGATGGGTTATATAGAATCACATAAATGTGCAGTGCAGTCCATGGCCTTGTGGGGACAGTATCATCTCCACTGTCAGTGAGCTGATTACGGACTGTACACAGCAAAGATCTCACTCCGAGGTAGCTCTACTGCAACGGACAAACATCTGAAATCCAGCACTGTGGAGCCGTGTGCCAACTGTGGACTGGTTTCATTGGTTCATACACCTCAGGACCACCACATTTAAAATGTTAGAAGACCCAAATTTTTGGCATCAGCGAACATTTTGTACGGAGACTGAACAGATCAGCGGACTTTAGTAGTCTGGGTAGTTTTTCTTTCAGGAACTTTGTCATGTCACTGCCTCTTCTAGTGTGGGTTATTTTATTCAAGTTTGTATTGAATAAAACTATATTGATTTTATAATCAGTCCAATCATATAGTCACATTTAATTTAATTACATGCAGCTAAGTCCAAAAAAAAACTAAAGAAACATTTAATTAATACAAATTAATTAATAGTAAATTCAATCAAATCATAAAGACAGATTCAAAGTCAGGTACATACATTCCTATTAGTTATAAGTTCAGTTTCTCATTCAGACTGGTGAAAAAGGTAACCAAGCAGGTTCCATCTATTTAGGGACTTTTAATTTCACAGACATCTTTCTTCTGACAGGAAATAATATTAAAGTTCTGGAGCGACCCAGTCAGAGGCATGACTTGGTTCTGATAGAGAATCTGTGGAGGGAGCTAAAGATTAGGGTGATGAAAAAACATGAAAAAACTTGGAGCTCATCACCAAAGATAAATCATGAAGAAGAAGGGGTCTGATTTCTGTAATGTTAATAAAGATGTTTCCATTGCTTACTGAGAGGGGGATAAATAATTGTCAGCATGAAATATTTGATAAAATGTAAATAAAAACACAGATTATTTCCTTTAAAACGTTTTACATAGTTTTATTACCTTTTAAAAAGCCTGTCTCACCATCAGTAACAAACGTCCGGTTCAATGAAAATTATTTTAAATCCAAATCCGCCAGGGGTATGAATAATTTCAGTCTTATCCGTACATTCCAGTTCAATCCTGGTTATAATATAATGCAGACAAATTGGGTTCATATTAGCAAACTGGTAAAATGTTTTCTATGTAATGAAACAGTGGATTGCTCATGTTGTCCCTGTGTAAAAGCAGCATAGCAGAACTAGTTTAATGTATGAGACTCTGCCGCATTACGTTATGTTTCACTGGATCTCCAGTAAATCCGCAACACAGCTGAAAAACCATAGAACCGGTCCTGGACAGCAGAACACACAAGCAGTGATTTGAAATGATCCCCGGTTTAACAGACCTGTGGAGCGCGCTCAGACTGCAGGGTTAGCTTAACCCTAACCCAACTCTAAAAGTGGATAAATGTAAATATGCATAAATAACTCATCTTGGTTTATATCTGTTTAAGTATTTTAAACGAAGACCAAAGTTAATTCATCCAGAGGCAGAACAGGGCTGTTAGATATATTGGATAATATTTAATACTGTGTGTTTTTTATTTCTGCAGAATATACACAATACAGAAGGTTTTAAGTTTAAAATTTAAAATGTTAAAAATAAATAATTAACCGTTTTACAAGCAGTGACTGTAAAAGCCGTTGTTCATTTGACTCAAAGTGTACTTCGTTTCTTTTTATGAAGACAGATCATCCAATCAGGTTTGATCTCTGTGACTTCCCGTAAACTCCTGATATTCAGTAACCAGCAATGTTTAACCCGCTCACTGAAAACCTGGGAATAAAACAGGCTGGAAATGTTGGGTAAAATGACACCTTGTGTAAAGCTTTGGTGTCTCTACAGTGACGATCTGCAGCAAGGCTTAACTGCTGCTGCAGCGGCTTACGACCTAAAACAGCTGTCACCAGGCAGACTGACTTATTCTCTGAACATGTGCATGTTCTTCTGCTTGTTTACTACTGCCAGCTTTCAGTTAGCCAGTTAGCTCTGACGTACAAGGCTCACTTCCTGGCCTAAAGATAGAAACGGACTCCAACAGTTGTACAGCTCCCTGAAAGAATCACAGTAACTGCAAACAGAAACCCAGTGATGAGCCTCGGAGCCTCCAGTATGCAGGTTGGGAGCAACATGTTGCGCAGCTGCTGCTTCCTGCAGGAACTGAATCTTCTCCCTGCATCAGGAAGGAGCTTTAACTCCACCGGCCACAACTTTGCTCAGACTGTTTGGAAAAAGGCCCATTAACAGCTGAATATAGAAAGAGATTACCAAACCTTGATCTGATATTCTGCTTATTAATAATTCAAAAACAGAGGTCTGGATCATCAACAAACTACAAGAAGAGGACCAGTTATCTGTATTCCAGAACCATCTGGAAAATTTAGTTTTAGAAATATTATAAATTGTTGTGACATGATTTTCTCTCATTTTCTGCCCAGTTTTCATTCTCAAAACAGTATCCCTATTGGACAATAGGAGGTTCTGAGCTTGGTTTCCTGCTGTGGTTTGGTTGTATCCTCTAAGGTTCTGTGTGGATCATTAGTCCCTCTTTAGGCTTTGGGCTGCTAACATCTATCCACATTTTGAAAACTGCAAAAACTTTCATCAAACGTTTAACCGTTTAAAGTCCTTATGATGATATGACTGTATGGATCATATGGCAGCACAGTGCATCCCTTCCTCACCTGTTGCTGAGCACTGCCGGTCAGCTGGCTGGAAGAAGGCTACAACAAAAAACATGGTCATTCACACTGTGGAAACTAAAAGAGCACCAGCCATTACACACGTGGGTTCTCTCCGGGTACTCCAGCTTCCTCCCACAGTTCAGAAACATGACTGTTAGGTTATTTGGTCTCTCTAAATTGCCCATAGGTGTGAATGAGTGTGTGCATGGTTGTTTGTCCTGTGTGTTGCCCTGTGAAGGACTGGCAACCTGTCCAGGGTGGACCCTGCCTCCCGCCCATAGACTGCTGGAGATAGGCACCAGCTTCCCTGTGACACTCTGTGGAAGGAGCGGTAGAAAATGACTGACTGTATTATCTGGTGAGAAACACACATCAGTCCAGTTCAATCATCAGCTTGGGCTCAGGTTATGTCAGAAACAAAAAGCTCTGGTGTTTTACAGAGCTGCCAGGATATTGGAACCTCCCTGCTTCAGGCAGAGAGTGACTCCGGATCCAGAAGGATCTGTCAACCTTTGTCGAGTTAAAAACCATAGACTGAGACTGAGAGGAGCTAGACCTTCCTCCAGCTGTTTCACACTCAGCTGCAAACCAAACTAGTTCAAGCTAAAGGTCATGGCTTAAGGATGCTAAAAGAACAACATCTTCTGCAAAAAAGCAGAACAAAAACAAGAAAAAGCCCTGAGAGGTCGACCGTAGGAATGACTTCGACTTTGAGTCAAGATGTTAACCTGGTTGTTTCCATCTGTCCTTCCTCATATGCAACAAATACATATTTCTCCAACTGTAAAAGTAGATAAAATGTCAAACATATAAGATTTTTCCATGAACACGTTTAGATCTTTCGCCTTTCAGAGTCATGTTTTCAAACAGTTATTGTTCTGTAGCTCCTGGAAATTCAAAGGAGATAAACCTTTAACCTGCAGCATTTTATCACAGTGTATCCAGGTTTGTCCAGGTTATTGGGTTCAGTAGAACCTGGTTATCCCAATGAACAGGACTAACTTGGACCTGAGTGTGCTGTTGGGTTTCTGTCAGTGACAAAAGGATTCTGTTCATTTCAGTTTATTTATATAGAACCAGTTCAGAGGTTATCAAATAAATCTGATGTGTTCTGAGAAAAATACCCACTGCTGAAGTTCAGTGATTTATTCTGTCTTTGAACACTTCACCACTCATTGTTTAGTTTGTCTAAGAGGTGACTCAACACACCATGGCATCTCTGATGTAGTTTCTCCAAATGTTTCAACTCTGGCTGCACAATATTAGGAAGTCAAGATGAGAATATTGATAGTAGATATTGAGATGATGATATTAATTCTGATACTCATTTTCTTCTCCTTCTCCCCTGTTTACAGGATACCTTTAACTTCTGTGACCCAAACTGGACTCAGATGATTAAGGTATCTCCTGCAGTGCTGAATTATTTTATTTTATGTTTTGGATTATAAAACAGAACAAATTTTGTTACTAGTACTATGAAGAGAAACTTTTGGTTCGCCCCCAGGAAGTTTTGCAAAACTCTTCGGTGAGTCAGAAACGGGAAACAGGCACCATCTCAAGCTGTGTATGCTTTAGGAGGCAAACTGGAGTCCTCGACCAAGGACAGTGGAAGGAGCACTTTGAGGATCTCCTCAATCTGGTCACCATGTTCTCCGAAGAAGAGGCAGAGCCCCTTGTCACCGATCCTGTTTGTGGCATTCATGAACAGGATCTTAAGAGTCTCGTGATCTTAGGGTGTCTGGTTTTAGAACCTCTGGATCTTATCTTTGCTTTTCATGGATGATGTGATTCTATTAGCTCCTGAATGTCGTGACCGCCAGTGTGCACTGGGGTGGTTTGCTGCCGAGTGTGAAGCAGCCAGGATGAGAGTCAGCTCCTGAAAGTCTGAGGCCATGGTCCTCGACCGAAAAAAAGGTGGTGTGCCCCCTCTGGGTTGGGGGTCAGTCTCTGCCTCGAGAGGAAGCGTTTAAGTCCCTCCCTGCAAGCAGATCCTGGATGGACGGATGGACAAATGCTAAATCCAAACAGTGATGTTTTGATTGCTCAGACTATGATCACAGTATAATTTATATATTGCAGTCCAAGACCTTAAGAATCATCATTAACATATGGAGTGAAGAAAGACACCTGTTATGTTCTGCTCAGTCTGGATATGAGTGAAACAGGTGTGGTGATGACTCAGCCATGAATTCAATGGTTATTAAACGGGACTGAAGCATTATTAATACAGTAATAATGTGAAAGACAGATTTCCAACATGTCTCAGCCACCCTGGTGAAACGGAGCTGCTCTTTTTTTCGGGTTTTATTTTTTTCTGCGGTTCTTGGCGGCTGATTATGCTGCAGCAGCACAGTAACGTTAGAGAGCTGGATGTGAGGCTGAAGCCCCGAGGTGTTGGAACACCATCAGACAGAAGAGGAGGACAAAATGGAGGGAGGGAGGATGAAGAGGAGGAGGAGGAGTGGTGCAGACATCGGCTGATTGCGAAATGTCTCTTTTTTTCCTGTTGTTTGTCTGGTTTTATTCACCTTCGTCTGTGTTTCTACCTCTTTTTATTCACCTTATTCTTCCTTTTTTCTCTGCTACATCTGCTACAATCTATTAAGTTCCCTTCATAAACGTCTCATTTGATGTCTTTCTTCTTCTGTCCTTTCACCTCTCTATGATTCCGCTGTTTATTTCCCACCATCTCAGTCACCACCTTGTTTCCTGCTTACATCTCTTCTCATTCACCTTCATCCTTCTGTCTCTGCATCTTTGTCTCCATCTCTGCCCTCCAGACACTCTGTCAGTCTTTATCTCCTCTTCTGTCGGTTTATGACCTTTTGTCAGTCTGACTCTCAGCAGTTATAAAGTCATATTTTTTAACAATTAAACCAGAACAACATCACAAGGTCAAATTGACTGTTTTATTCTAACAGGTTAAAACCAGATTTGGTCAGCAGTCCTGCAAGTCTGTTCTAACAAGGTAAGAGGAGTAAAATAACTTGCGCCCCCTGCAAGCAACAACTGATGAACTATTCAGGGTGGATGATCAAACACCGACCTGTTCAGGTTGTATCCCGCCTCTTGCCTGATGATCCCTGGAGGTAGGTACCAGCTCCCCACCACACCCCAGAATTAAAAGCAGGCATGGACCATGTGCAGATTGATGAATGGATGATCAAACAGAATCAGAACCAGAACCATTTTTTTTCGACACGTTTGTGCACACAAACAAAGAATTTGACTGTGATTCCACTTTGCTGTAAGACATTTGACTGTTAAGTGTTCATCAGAGAGAAAGCCCGTTTAGGCAGCGAGGAAATCCAGAACAGACCCCTGAACAGAACAAGCAACAGAACAAATGCAGGATCATTGCTGGAACATCTAAGAAACTCAGAAAGATTTTCTCCAAACACAACATCCCGATGCATTTCAGACCAACAGAACTCTCAGTTCCCAAACACAACCGGTGTTTGCAATTCAGGCCACCGAGGAATGTCCAAGCATCTATATCCAACATACGAGAGATAGCTCCGCAGGGCAAGACTCCGCTGTGCACCTTCACCTCCAGGACACATTGTGAAGAACAAAATGTTAATATTTTGGAAAGAGAAGTTTGAGAAAGGAGTGAAGGAACCCATTTACATCAAACGAGAGAAACCAACTCTCAACAGAGGAGGCGTCAGATTTCAGCCGTCAGAAACATACAGTTCAGCTTCGAGTCTGAACTCACTAAATTTAAAACCAATTCACACCTTCCTGCATGTGACCAGAACATCTCTTAGGAATTCAGGCTAACAGCTGTTCAAGCAACGCCCTTTGGTCAGGTCAGTCTAATCTGCATGTGAGCTTGGATGTGCAGAATGTCACTTCCCAAACAGCTTGAGAGCTTCAAACTTCTCCCTCCACAGCTTTGAACTGAGGAAGCGCTTTGGATGAAGAGACAAACGGCTGCAACTACAAGAACTGAGGTCTGGTTGTTTGTTTTTTTAATATATTTTTTGGATTCCTAGGGAAGAAACTGTCTCTGTGGAGGCTGGTTTTAGCATACAGCACTCTGTAGCGCCACCTGAAGGTACCAGTCTAAACAGTTTGTGTCCAGGATGTGTGGGGTCTGCAGAGATGTTAGCTGCCCTTTTCCTGACCCTTGACCTGTATAAGTCCTGTATAGAGGGAAGGTCAGCCTTGATGATTCTCTCTGCAGACCTGATTGTTCGTTGCAGTCTGGACCTGCCCTGTTTGGTGGATGATCTAAACCACACTGAGATGGATGAAGACAGGACAGACTGAATGATGGCAGTGTAGAAGATGACCAGCAGCTCCTGTGGAAGGTTGGACTTATCAGGTTACAGCAGGAAGTACAGTCTCTGCTGGGCCTTCTTCTGAACAGTGTCAATGTGTGAGGACCACCTCAGGCCAAGAGAATGGGGGGTTACTAGGAACCAGAAGTGATCCAGTAGACAGCGTCTTGAGGGGGTTAATCTCTAGGTGGTTCTGACTGCACCAGTGGACCAGCCGATCCACCTCTTGTCTGTTTGCAGACTCATCACTGTCCTGGATCAGTCTATTAACAGTGGTGTCATCTGCAAACTTCAGGAGTCTCACAGACAGGTCCGCTAAGGTGCAGTCATTTGTGAAGAAGAAGAAGAGGAGTGGGGAGAGAATAGACCCCTGGAGGGCGCCGGTGCTGATGGTTCTTGAACTGAAGAAGATGTTCTCTAGCCACACCTGCTGCCGTCAGTCAGGAAGCTGGTGGTCCACTGACAGGTGGAGGCTGGTACTGTGAGCTGGGCGTGCTTCTAGTGGAGGATGTCTGAGTTGATGGAGCTGAAGACCAAAACAGAATCCTGGAGGACGTCCCTGGGTGGTTGAGGTGGTGCAGGATGAAGTGTCATAATCACATCACTAGCCTTTCTTGTTAACAGCTATTCATTATTTCTTCACCTGCTAAGAGCTATTAGACAAAAATGTTCAGGTTTCTGAACCATGTTTGGACATGCTGACATTACCATTAAAGTTCAATATTTTTTGCAGACTAGCTGTTGGCAAGTACTTCAATCTGGATACTGGTACTAGGTTGGAAAATACATTGCAGTTTTAGGGAGGTAAATTCTTAGTAAACACCAACTCTTCTCTCAAACTGGTTCCACCATAAACCAGTAAACTTCTCTTCTATAACAAACAGCCAGGTTAGCAGGACAGGTTTATACCTCTGATTAAAAATGTCTCCTTCTACAGGAAAACCCACAATGAGGGATGTTGTTTAGCTGCAGATTCCAGAGCTTCTGTCCAAGCTTCAGCTTCAGGCCAAATCAAACCACCAACATTAAGCAGCCAACCAAGCACTTCAGCTAACTGGCTGAGGATTGAAGGCATGCTCTAATAAAAGAGTGCAAAGCTTTGGAGATATCTGTGACATCAGTAGATCAAATATGAGAGGTTCTCATCAAACCATAAAGGAAAACTGCACAGAACCTGAGATGTGAGGAACCAGTGACAGCAGAAATGTTTACAGCGGTGAAGATACTGACTTCTAGTAAAACAAAGTGAACTCCTCCAAAATCAGATGAGAGTTCTTCTATCGTAAATACTTTCAGGTTTAAGACAATCAATGCTCCTTTTAATGCAGGCAAGCCTGAACTGATCTAAGCTGCTGTTTTCAGAAAAATTGGCCTCTCAGGACGCTAAAGAAACTGCATGTAACATTTTAAAAAGCTTTGAAGTAAAACTGTGAACTGACCCCTCAGCAGACAGAAGAGTTTCTGTGTTCTGCTGCAGACAGCTGCTGTTACTGAACGTGGAGGCCTGAGGAGCCGCTGGGGTGCATTTTCAGCAATGGCAATCTGATCCCTGAGGGTGCCTGTTAATGCAGCTATAACTGGGGTCAACAGGGAGGTTTCCCACTTCAAGCTGCGATAAAAGACCTCCTCTTCACACCTGCTCTCTATCGACAGCCAGAACTCCACGGCTGCATCCACACAGAGCTCAGATCAGCTCTCACTCACTCCAACTGTCTGTGGAGGGTTCAGGTTCAGGTAACGAGATCCAGTTTTACCGCAAACTGAATCTCAGACAGAAAGAGCTGCTTACTGACCTCAAACCCAATTAGTTAATTTTTCTGGTGAAGCACGACCCTTCAGTAAACATTCAAACTGGAAACCAAAATTCAAATCAGACCTGCAGGAGGAGCAGCTTCAGGCCCACTTTACAAAGTTACTCTCCAGGCAGGACATGACAACAGGAATCAAACCAGTGACCTCTCAGATGGAAGAGGTTCCACAATAAGGACTGTCATTTTTATAACATGTGCAGCTTCTGAAACAACTGGATCAGGACCTGGCAGCAGCTTTTAAAGCTTTACAAAGACAGAAGACCAGAAATTCTGATCGGTTTATTTCAAAGACACAATAATGAGACTGAAACTGGAAATTGGAAAGAAGGATTTAAAGAGTTTCTCCATCCGAACGAAGGTATTTCTGTCTCCTTACAGCCAGTGTGTCTCCCACTGCTGGATCCAAAGTGAGATTTCGGCCTTTAAAGAATATAAAAGGATTCCAGTGATGTTGGAAAAATCTCCTGAGCGAGCTCCGAAGAAAACAAAAAATGTGATCAATTGCTCTTCAGTTTTAGGCCAAGCGGTCTGTTAAAAATCGAAGAAGTCTGCTGGAAAGCTTCCAGAGGAATTCTCAGAGGTTCTCCACCTGCTGCAGGTCATCTGCAGGACTCCATATCACAAGCAGCAGCTTTCTGTGGAATCACAGCCTTTCAATCCGGTTCTGCATCTTCAAGCAGCAGCACCTCCAAACTTTCATTTTGGAGTTCTAACGAACTCTGATTTGTTAATAATTATATATTTACAGAGTTTCCTTTGCCTTCAGCATAGATGTTTCTGCATCTCATCCAAAAGGTTTGATTAAAGCTTTCTGACAGGATAACAACTGAAACCTTCTTTACTCTCATCCCGTTTATCCAGGAATTCCCTCAGGAATTTAAAGGGTTTTAAGGAGGAATCTTTGTGCTTTGATCTTCTCAGGTACTTCCTTATTTATCGCCTACATAAACCTGCTGCTCTTAAACAGCCCAGCCAATCAAATCTAATCTATCAAAAGACCCCGGATCAAACTGGCTTTAACTTGTCTGCACAAAGCAGCCGCCCTTCAGAGGAACCTACGTTTATTTCAAGATTTATTACCTGCGTCAGGTGTATCATTCATTTTACTAAACAAAGTTTTACATAAAAAGTTACAAAAACATCAGTGTTTTCCAGTTAAAGACACTGAAACAAATAACGATTTGATATTTCTGCCCAACAAAAAGCTTTTCTGTGACCAGAAAGGTCCAACAAACCTGCTGCCACTGCAGAAAATCCATTTCTTTATCCATTCCCTCAAAGATGGCTACCACCTCTAACCCGATCCTGAGGTATTTGGGGTTTGGTTATCTTTTACGTGTGCATGTTGATCATTTCTTTGCGTTTTATTATGTTTTTCAGATTATGCCTTCTTTACATCATTTTCCATTCAATGTTTTCCTTATTAGTTTATTGTTTTGTAGTTAGTTGTAATATTTCTACATTTAGAACTATTTCCTTTGGTTTCTTTGTTTCTCTGTTCAGATGCTCTCTAGTCATTCTCACCTGCTTGCCATGCCTTTCTCCCCACCTCCTCCTGTATAAGCTCTCTGTTTTTCATCTCTCACTGCTGGATTCTTCTGGTAGATGGCCTTATACTCACCCATGCTCCATATTCTGTTTCTCCTGTGTTTTCCATGTACGTTTCCATGCTGCTTCAGAGTTCCTGTATGCACTTTGGTCCTGCAACCTACCCAACATGACAACTTCTGTTTACACTAAAAGCACCTCTGCATATGTCTGGGCTGGGACTGGTCTGAAGGTTATGCGGATGTCTAATGAAACTGAACATTTAGCTGTCAATGGCAAAACTACATTAGTTGGATTTACACTGAAGATTCTGACCTTCTAACTGCTCCTACTGTTCTAATCAACCATACAAAGGTACTGGCACTAATGCAGTATTAGGGTATTGCTCTGATGCAATTGCTAGATCATGCTGGACATTTGTGATGCCCTAGACGCATCTTGTCGTCAACGCCTTGTGTTGTGAGACCACCTGATTTTATGTAGTTTTACAGCTGAAATGTGGCTACAAACAGTTTTTATATGTTTCAACTCAACCTTTTCAGTCAGCACTAGTTTGTACCCCTTTGGATTTAAATTTTAAGTTGTGCATAGTTTATATATGTTGGTTCTGGGTCACATAAGTTAAATTATAAAGATAAAACTGATTAAAGGTTGTTTTCCCACTAAAGAGGTCCAGTACTAAACTAGGACCGGCTCTAGAGCTGGTTCTTAACGTGTTCTATGCACAACATAACCAGTTGATTTTGCACAGCTAGACCCCATCACTAAAACTGTTTCTTTCTTCAAATGTTGGATCCCCATCCTGCTGAATTAAGAGTTTCTGTTCAGGAGACAGTTTGACTTCATTGCAAACCGATTTCTGAATATCACCAGTCTGACTGTTTGAAGAACAGTGGGTGGGAACAGCATTTATGAACAGTGCTGAAATGGTTAGTCAAACACCTGTGACACTGTTGTGTATCGGCCTTCTGTCTCATTGCTGCAGGAAGTTAAACATTACATTTTAATGCATTTAACAGTGTGGTATGCACACTTTGATCAGCACATAAACCAGGCCAACACAGGTTAACTGGAGATGCTAAAACATTCTGCCATATCTCCCACAAACCATGTGAACTGCACATGTGCACCACTGCAACATCACGTACACAACTAGGACTGAAGTATCACAACAATAACCCAAATATTACACTACTTAATCTCCCATAACGCTATGTAGATGCTTCACTCACCTCAGCATTCTGGATGCTGAAAACTGAACCCAATGACTGGTCCTACTTTCTGACTAATTTGGCTAATAATTTTCTGACCGCTAGAGGCCACTCACAGAGCAATGAATTTCATTCATAGACAGTCATTTGACCATTAAACGTTAAAATAAATAAATTAGACAAAGTTGTCACAGACAAGTAATGTACCCGGTCCAGATGCAGCAGAACTATGTGAATTCCACACCACGTACCCCAGTTTACACATATTAATCAGAATTTGAGAGCACCACACATTTTTAAAAAAACATGAGAGGACCTGATGTTCCATAAAATGTGCTTCATTTCCTCATGTTTAGGTCAAAATAACACTTGTTTTTCAATATGCCAGCATACAGTACGGCGGCAGCTTCTGGTGCGTCAGTTCTTAAGCAGGACTTCCTGGGATCAATTAGTGATCGAATACCAACAGAACTTATTAACGATGCCATAAGCAGTGTTAAGAGATTCAGCTGTTAACAGTGCTTTTGAACTGTGAGGTGCATGAACTCATGTCTGACAGATGAATGCACGAACGAAACCAAACAGCATGAAGGTTTTCAGAGCTAATATGATTTCTGTTAAACTTTTTATTGTTTTCCTGAGATTAAAAAAATATAACTATCCTACAAATTTTACACATGAAACTTCAAGGGCTTTGATTGGCTGGTAGTCTCCATGATCCCGCCTCCTGCTGCTGATGAGAGTGCTTCTTTCTCTCCCTGCTCTAGCAATGACTTGTTGCTAAGGAGACAGTTTGGCAGTGGATGTAAAATGGGCATGTTCTATGGAAGCAGTGGTTTAGCACAGGAACTGGTTGCTGGGTTAAAACCCTAAATGTTGCAGGTTAAATGAGACTAAACTCCACATAGGAACTGTGTTTCTCACTCTCTGTTTAAATCCCAACTCTGTCTACTTTGTTTCATTTCATTCTCTTACATCTGCACATAATCTCGGCCTGCTCTGTGATGAGCCTCATCAAGCTCCATCCAGATAAACAGTTTGTTGTTGTTGTTATGGATTAAAGCCTGATGCAGCAGATTGCCCTCTGAGAGAACGGACAGGCCTTTTAGTGTAAAGGTATTAAGAGCGCTTTTAATCTGGCGCCAGGAGAGCAGCCAATTTAAACTGGATTCAGTCCACAGGACGACACATCCCAACCACTCTGTTATCTCACATCTACACTTTATATCTCTGCCTCGTGTTTCTACTTCCTTAACATCCACACATTAACTACAAGAACAAGAGACGGACGGGAATTTACTGCTGCCAATAAAATCACACTAAGACACTGAATCAACTGGATAAAAGCACAAGAGTCTCAGGAAAAGCCTTTTCTAGGTTTAAAATGTCCAGACTAATGTTTTAATGAATGAAGCATTTTAATGTTGAATCTAGTTACAGTAAAAGCTGCAAGTACAGCTTAAAAACATTGAATATTGTAAAAAGATTTTCTGTCTGATTTCAGAAAGTGAAACTCATATATTTTATAGGCTCATAACACATATTGTAATTTTGATGATTATGGCTTCAGATAATGAAAACTGACGATTCAGCGTCACAGAAAAGTAGAATATTACATAAGATCAATAAAAAAATATTTTAAACAGAAGTGTCAGGGTTATGAGAAGTTTGTTCATTTCTATGTACTCAGTACTTGGTCTGGGCTCCTTTTACATAAAAAAATTCAGTTTCCTTCCTGTTCAGTTAATGCTGGTTGCACTCAGACCTATTCAACACCTTCTAGCTTATAAACTGAATCGAGAATGAATCAGTTGTTGCTACAGAGATGATTTTCTGTCTGATCTTATTTTACCTTCCTGTGTTTTTGTGGCTCCACTCCTGCAGAAACTCTGGCGTTGTGTGTTGATCTGTTTAATCCTCAGTAGTAATTTTTTCTTCTGCCTTGAAGCCGCTCGTTGTTTTTGCCGAGCTTCTCTGAAGGTCTGTTTTATTCAGCAACGTGGCCTCATTACCATGCAGACCTATATTTTCAGAATACAATTCCCTAATTATCTGTGCTGTCGTAGTTTAGCATCAGGAGCGCTCTGAAAAGGCTTTCATGTTAGGAGCAGCCAGCTTATAAACTAACCATAACTACAAACAAATATACGCCATGTTTATGTTTTTAGATTAAAAACTTGCCATTTTACTTTTCATGATCAAAAAGAAGAAGATACAGAGAATAAAAAGAGTTGTTGGTTTTATATCTGGTGTGTCTCCAGCAGCTTCACTGCAATCACCTCTTCCAGTAACAGTTGCTGTAGGAGATCACAGAGCTGGAGCACACATTAACCCAACACATCATTGCCTTTACCTCATCATTCCTGCAAGCAGAAGCTTGAATACGGCCAGTCGGATTGTTAAACACTGTTTTAAACATTCGCCTGTGTTTGGGAACACTCTTTAAGGTCCCCATGGTCAATCTGCATCTAGAGTGTTATAAACCAGTTGGACACAGTTTCAGACAGGATTCAAACAGCAGCTTTTAAAACGCCAAATAGAGTTGATAAAATCAGCTCCAAAATGTGACCACGTCTCGTAGAGTTAAATTGTCAACATGACAGCGAGAAGATGACAGCTCCTGATGTACCAGAACTATCCTGATGTTCCATTCAAGCTTAGATGTTCCACAGATGTGGTCTTCATCACATTTTAACTGATTTGTAATCAAAGCTGCTTTTTCCTCTGGTCCAGAAAAGAGTAACAAATAAGTGGTTGGCTGGTGCTTTGGCAGAGGGAACTAAAAGGAGTGGGAACTAGAAGAAGTGGGATTGAGCAAGCATTAACAATAGTTTGGTGGAAAATCCCTTGACCCAGTACCAGGACGGGCCAGTTACCGGTTAACAGGATATACCAAAAGTTACGGCTTCAAAAGCGGCAAAATTGTTCTGCTCCTGCGGGTTAACGTGTTTTCAGAAAGACGTCAGAGAAGGTGCTGGAGTGACCTGGGTGTTCTTCAGGTTTATTAAGTGACCCAGCACTCCCTCGGCCCCACCTTTTGCTGCGCACGGTCAGTCAGCTGGCTTAAAGAAAACAGCAACAACCAATTTTTCCTCACTTACAACGAATGCATGTTTTGCAGTATGTAAATTGTTAATTCCAAAACTGCTTTAATAATGCATACAGTTTAAGGAATACATTTGGAACAAGCTGTTCTATTCAACCCAATGTAACCGAATCTAACACCTTCAAACAAGTTCCTAACAATCAGGTGTCCTCCATAAAAGCTCAGATAGACAACTCCACTGCAGCGAGTAGCTTCATTCAAAGCTCAGACTGAGCAGCAGGTGTAAAAATGGTCCACCAGACACCTTCATTTTCCACCAAGAACCCGCTTTATTCAGAACCACGATCCTAACATCCTGAAACCTCTCCGATTATTAAATCTGTAATTACCAGAGTCCTACAGAGATAAACTGGATGTAAAGTAAAGACAGCAGAACCAAAATCAGTGATGGGTTAGAGAAAAGCTTTCATCAATCCACTTCCAGTCACAGTCAGCACTGGACCAGTACCCAGTTTTTTTACATCCAGCTGGAAAAAATCTGTCAGATTCCCCTAGAGAGCAGGTGGATAATGGAAGACATTTTATGTCATTCATAAAGATATGGAGGATCTATGACTTGCAAAGAAAGGGTATGAGTTAATAAATCATTTTAATTCTCTTATTCCGAAATAAAACGTTTCTGTTGCTCTGAAATTTGATGCAAAGCAGTAAATGAAGAACAGGAACAAATCTTCTCTGAACACATTTTACAATGTTCTGCAACCCAACATGGTTTGATTAGTGTGGAAAATTAAATATTAAAATTAAAATATCAATATTAAATAATATATTCATATTCATAATTACAACATTCTTGGTGTCCCTGGGTGGACATTATTATGAACAGCTTGCACTGTACATATATGAGAATGAATAAACCACATCTGCACATTATTGATGCACCGAGTGATAATATCAGCTGTCACTGGTCACAATAGGACTCAAAACATCAGAGTTCTAACATCAGATGTCACTGATTATATTTACGAGAACAGTATAACTCTCATTCCCGGAGTTCACAATTTTAGATATTTGGCAAAGTTAATGACTCCAATATCTCCGTGCTAGTAACAATCAACTCTGCTACGTAGGCAAAATTTTAGATGTTCTGTCTGGTTTCTTCTGTGTAAGCAATAACTTGAGTCTTGGTTTAACTTCAGTTAACCTCACTGTCCAGACAGTTGCTGCACATCTGTATCTAGAGGCTGTGTTTTGTGTACGACCACAATTTGAAGCTGAATTAACTTTGCAGTTAATTTTAGTATCTGACCTGATTTTTGATGCATGTATCAGGAACTTTAGTTTGTTTTATGGTTTGAAAGAACACGATTTATTGCCAGATTAAATCCCAAATTTAATCTAATCCACCCTGAATTCAGCAGACGTGGAGATGCAGAAGATTGTTGCTGATCTCATCTGTTTGTCTCCAGATGAGCGGAATGCTTAAAATCATTTTAACCTTGCTGCATGTGATAAAAAGATTCAAGAATTACTTGACCTAATTGAAAATCCAACTAGAGAGATTCAGATTTCAGATGTTGTTGGTAGGCTTACCTTGTTGTATCAGCAGAAATCACAACTGGAAGCTAAAAGATATTTTCAGTTACAGACTGCCCATCAGATGACCCTTGAAAGAGAGAATGCTGTGAAGTTTGAGCTCTCAAAAGCTGATGACAGGATGGCGAAAGCTGAAGCAAAGAGGACCTGAAGGCCGATGAGCTTAAGAAAGCTTCATCCCAAAAGGGGGGACAGACCCCCACCTCTCAGGTACCTGATTTGCATTTTCACGGCAGCACTATCAGCCAAATCAGCCATTTAAAACGAACGAATCCACATCAGTCATCAAGTCCATCCCTGTTGTTTTTTCTGATAGTCGGCGCCACACGTCTCAGGTTATTTTATGGGTCAGAAGCTGAAGAATCTGGGAACCACGGCTGCTTTCATTTTAATTTAAAACACAAACAGGCCTGCTATAGAAACCCTCACCCTGAAAATGACAGTCATGATTCTGACTCTTTTCTTTCTTTACTGTTAGCAGCGCCGGTTCTGACCGTTACACAGAGTTTACGACCACTCTCTGTGAGCATCCGGGCCATCAGGTGAGAGCATTATGGTCCATCCAACAGTCCTAACATATCACTGATATGCAGAAAATAAAGTCCTTTGTTATTGTGATACAAACTGATAGTTTAATGTATTGTAATGTAATCTCTGCTGACATTAATGTGAAGACACATGAGAAACAATCATCGTCTCATATTGTTCACAGATACAACGTACTGAGGTAGACGTACAAACTGTTGATGTTATCAGTAACCTTCCACAGTCTGATGTCAACCATGTTATCTGCTGCAGTGGGCTGTTTAATTCACCAACAGACACACATTTTAAAATGTTCACTTGCATCCAGAGTGTTTTATTTTAACTGCTTCTGCTCCTTAGAAATTCAGTCTTGAAAACAAACTAATTATCCACTTTTTGGTTAAGGTTAGGTTTACGGTTCTTTTCACTTCTGGGAGGTAAAACAACACTGAGTGGGGGTTACTTTGTGCTTCACATGACCTAAAAAATACTTCAGCTATCACTCACAGGGAAAAAGTTAAAATCCTTTTAAAATATTGGAAAAATAAGAATAAAAGGAGAATTTTGGTTGTTTTGAAGCAGTGACTGAAAGAAAAAAAACACGGTGCAGTTTAAAACCGAGTTACATTCGGCTTTTTTCCCAAGACAATGAACATTTTTCACACCTAAAGATCATTTACTTTATTCCGAATCAGTTGATGAGTTTGTCAATCAGGAACCTTTTCCAGTGGTTCGGTTTCCCACAAAGAACACTTAAAGCGAACCAGAACCTGTGAGTAAATACCACGTAAGAAAGTTTGGACTATTTATGGGTCAGATGAATTCTGGGGTGGGAGAACCAAATGTAGATACATGAAGCAGATGCTGTGTTCCAAAATCTCCACTTGTATTTTAATTTCCAGAAATGAAAGTACGAAAATGACCCTGAACTATTTTGTAATTAAATGTTCAAGTTGCATCTGGTTTGTGGCTGAAGCTGCACAGAAACAGAGAAGATGACAGTTATTGTAGGAACCTTGAAACTGGAAGAATGATGCCTCAAATACGATAAAGCCTCATTTATGTCCTTAAATCCAACAGTTTCATCATCCCAGGTTGAACTCTGTGCAGGCAGCCTTCTTCTTCCCTGACTAATAACTAATTTCTCCATCATGCTAAGAGCTCCGCCAGACATTTTTAATTATAATATTTTTCTTCTGTCAGTTAAGACGGTTGCAGAAATCGTACACTGCAGAGTTTCAGAAGCTTTGCTACGAGGTTAAGCCCAAAAACCAATCATTTTCAAAATTTACACAAACTTTTCTTGAACTTCTAAAATTCCCCGTTATTCGACTGAGAGCAGGACACAATGAAAAATACATCCACAGGAGCTCAAAATGGTTCAACACTTAGGAGGCATGACAGTAAAAATTACATTTTAATGCTATAACAAAATATTTTGAACATAGGTGTTGTACATTTTATATTAGTTGTCTTTCAGACACTAAAATGTCAGATAGCCACCATGTAGCCAACATAAAGCAATTTTTGATGATATTCTGTGAGTTGTACTGCTCTTCGTTTATTTTTATGTGCTTATATGTGATATGCAATCATATTCAATAAATCAGGATCTGGGTTCTGAGGAGGCCCATTTGTCAGATTAAAAGAACCTTTAGAAAATAACAGACTTTAAGCAAATATTAAAAATACATTTAATTAAGCAAATATTTCTGTTTTAAAATGTTTTTATTGGTCCGATGTAACATTCTAACCTGAAATGGTGCATTTTCATTGGCTGGAAGCAGAAAATCACTATAATTAACAGAAATAAAGGCTTGAAAACATCCGTTTGTGTGGAATTAATCTATAAAATTTGTTTCACTCAGAATTACTGGAATAAATGAACTATTAAATAATCTCATTTATTGAAAATTCCTGTAGATTTCTGTATGCAAAATGTTTAAACTTAAAGACTTTGTAAGTTTGAATTTTCTATGAACCAATAATCATTTAGTTACTTTCACTCGACAGTTTGCCAGGTAGACATATTAAAGCAGCTTTATTGGAGGTAAACTATAAGTTCATAGAATATCGTTTCAGAACCTAATTAAGAACTTTTGGTGCTTAAACATAAAAAAGGCTAGTAAAAAACAAAAAGTTCAAACTAAAAATTAAAAAGAAACACAAAACATTCAAAATACACTGGTCACAGACTGATTTTAACCAACACGGGTCACTTTGGGTTTTATTTTTGGATCTATTGACAACATGCAGTTATTAGAAATGCCAATTAAATAGAAATAATCCAATTCAATTCATAAGTGATGGACTGGTATTTTTGAGGAACCAACAACACAAGTTGTTGAACGTTTTGTCAAACAGAAATACTTTTTCTGAGTTTTGGACTAATTTAGCCACATGCTTTTTAGATGCTTTTTAGGTGAAACATATCTCTACGACATAAAACATTGAATAAGGATACATAAACGGAACAATTAAATAAAATTGATAAGTAAAATGTTTTTCATTAGATGATTTTTAACTGCTGATTTATACAAATGAATTTATTTCGAATAAATGTGGTGGAGCTGGATAATTGTTGGCTACAACAGACTATTTCATCTGGTTCTTCTGAATGATTCTGAAAAACATCTGAATTGAATTACTGAGAGCTGAACAGTTTCTCAGAATTTAACTCAAGGGTTTTATGTTAGGATGAAATAAATCCGTTTTTCAGACATTGATGCAATGCTTCTTGCTGTGAACCCTCACCTGCTTTTCCTTGTTCCTACGAATTACCAGACGCTTCACGCGTCTTATCACTCTTTACAAAAAGTCTCCAGTTTAAAGGGACATTTCCCTTTTTTTCCCTCCATCCTTTCCATAGTGGCATCATTATAAGAGCCTATTATGGCGTTCCAGAGGCCAACTCACAGACTAAATGCCTTGTTTCTGTCCGCCATGGGAGCCTTCTATAGAGCCTGAACTCCCCTCTTCAACAGAGGCCCCTTCATCACGCTGCCCTCCTCCTCCTCACTCTCTTCTCCCTCAGACACAGACAAGCCTTTATCTGCCCATCATGTGCTCCTGCTCGTTCTCTTTTTTCCTCCAGCCTGACCCTGTTTTTCTCCGTTAGCAGGCATGCTGGTCAGGATTTAAAGGGGAGCAGTGGGGAGGAAAGGCTGATTTGGAAAGCCAGCAAAATATTTTATCCAGGGCTATCTGAGTGTGTAGCTTAATGCTGATTTGATGTTATCTCTTAAGTCTTTCTGCAGAGGTTTTTTCTTCTTTTTTTTAGATCCTGGTCAGAAAAATCTGTCGAGCCTTAGAGCCCGTTTGTTGTACGTGAGCTTCGGGATAAGGATTCACAGTCACGGGGCTCCTTAATGAACAGAAATGTAATTGTAGAGGTAAAATTAGGAATAATCTACTTTTTATTGCCTTCTATTCCTCATGTAAAATGCCAGCTGACAACTTTGAATAACCTTTAATTGACGGAGCAAACTAAAAACAGTCGGGAACCTTCGGATAAATGTACATCTGGCTGGAACTACTAGACAGTAAGATGGAGTAAAATGTTTCATCCTGATGAAACATGTGACCAAGGAAACATGGAGACATTTCAGATTAATGTAATAACTTCTAGAAGCCACAGTTTGAACGTCACATTTCGAATTTCACCACCCAACTAAATTCTGGGCAATTCTTCTAGTTCCTCCTATTCAATAACATTTACGAACAATAGAAATAACTCCGTTTTTATCTGAAAGCAAAATGGGCTAAAGGTAAATGTTTGTACGTCTTTCCCTGCATGTTTTTATCATTTTATGTTAAGCGAAAATCCTGGCATGGATTCTAGGAGAGAAAGGGTGGAAGTTTTCAGTTTGATCATCCTGTTTTTTAAAGAGATTATATTATTGAAAATATTATTTTATTCAAATGGATTTATAACATTCTAGACAATAATAACTATTGGAGTAACGGGTTCCCAAAAAAGCTCTCTCTGTCTATCTGCCTTTTTGCCATTTCGTACGCTTGTGTTTTAAGATTATTTCTTGTGGTAGTAGGAATTGGTAATGTATTTTTAAGAAGATTAATCATAAAAATACAAAAGATTAATCTTACTGAATTATAGAATAATTTCATGAAGACTTTATATTGATATTATTGTTGGTATTCCCTGTTTGAGCCAGCTGACAGACTACGAACTCCCAAAGTTGGTTTTGGAGTCTCAAAACCACATTTCTGCACATTACACTATGAGTAGATAATAATAATTAAGTTTGAATCATCAGTTCTTAAAGCAGGAACTAAACTTCCCCAAGGTGAGTACAAATTAACACATGGTTGCTAAGTAAGGTCATGTTGCAAATGCTGGACATGAAACAGCCAAAATGGTAAATAAGAAAAGTCCAGTAACTCTTCACATGTCCAGAAATCAAAAGAGCAAAGTTTCTCTCAGAGCTGACACATTTTTAAAAATATTTTTAACAGGATGTTTTATTCTCGGATTTTATCCGGAACCTTTTAATAAAATCCAGGGAAAGCTGGACTCCCTTACCGCTCAATCCCTTTTCTCTTGTTCAGAGAGAGAAAGTCGGCCATTTGGAAAATCATGGCTTGGAAACTAAGCGACCATTGCTGTTTTTAAAGTACAGTTAGCATGTTCACAGACAGGCTTTCAGAGCCAAACTCTGCAGGCTAGCTTACTGGGCTAATAGCCAGCTAATTAACAAGCTAATACCAGCTCTGAGTGTGAACAAATGTTCAAAAATAAGCATGTTTACTTTAAAAATTAGAGTAAATTCAGGTTTATTCCACAGTTTGCTTTAAGCTTCCATTCCTGCTTTTACCTTGTAAGAATATCTTAAAATGACCAACAGTTTTTGCCGACTTTAAATTTATCTCACTACTTGTGACTGAAGTAGAAATGTGTCCTTGATATTTCTAAATATAGTCAACTTTAGGAGTGACTGTTAACTTGCACAGAGGCGGTAAAAAGCCATTTGCTAAGTTTGGAAATCTGTACCTACAGATTTTTAAAAACAGCAGAAAATGTACAAAAAGCAATAGATTATTGTTCAGGTTCAGCGAAGTATGAATGTTGGACCCACTTCCAGGATCACTACCATCTAAATAAGCACTAACAGCGGTTTCCCTCAACTGCACAGAGGAAGAGATGACGCTACGGCCTAATTTAATCAGAACAACTCAATGCTGAGGAACCAACAACCAACGAGGACAAAAGTTCTCCAAAGGTTTTTCTAAGGCTGATGCTGAGATAAAGATCAGGACTACCAGAGGCCAATATTGAAAGCCCAATATTTTTATTTTGCTTGGCCCATTTTTTAGGATCAGAACTTGTTTCTCATTTAGCTACAGTTTGTTATTAATCCATCAACACACAGAGAATGGACCATCCTACCTAGTGTTGACCCGGGAAGAAGTGATGCAGAGCAGCGAAGGAGGAGTTTCCTTTGTGTGTGGGACCTAAGTGTTGGTCAGCAGGAGTCCGGACTGAGGGTGAAAGAATTACCTGATGCTAAAGTCAATAACTGTTGCAGAAAATGTTACAAAATATTGTGGCCAGTGACCATCACAAGGTGTCTGCTGGATTTCAGAGCTACTCTACTGCTGGCTGTTAACGCATTAGTGCTGTTAACAAGCTGTGTTTACTCCACTGCACTAACTCTGATGTGATAAAAATATAAGCAGATTATGTAACCTCATTTGAATGGCAAAATGAGAAATAGAGGATTATTTTCAGAACTGAACACAAGCTGATCTGTATCTGATGGGGTCAAAAAACACAGCGTGACCTTTAAAAGTTCACATTCCTTCATTCACACTGATAAACCTGCAAATTTAAGGAGACCCTCATGATCCACATGTGATGGGAAAACAGAGCGAGCCTGGCAGAACAATTCGGCTCTTGTGCACCTTCAGCAGACGCCATGTTTTATCCGTCTGAACGACCATTTTCCCCAGATATTTCCCAATTTGAGGCCAGATTTTCTTCGAGTTTTCCATATTTTCCATTTATTTGTCTCTTCTTGCCCTCCTGCTCCTCCTGTCTTTATCCTCCTTACTTTTATTTCCATCTTCTTTGTATGTCATGACTTTCATTTCATGTCTTCTTTTCTGTCTTAACTTCAACTGAGTTTTCCTCATCTGTCTTTTATTCTTCTTGAATCTGCTCCCATTTGTACTCCCTTTTGCATCTTCATTGTAACAGTTTTTCTTATTTTTCCTTTCATCCTTCTACTCGTCTGTTTCAGTAATTTTTCCTGTCATCCTCCAGTCCTTTCAATCCTTGTTGCTCTTTTCCTCCTCATCACTCATCTCCCATCATGCCCCTCTTTGCATCCTCCTCCTCCTCCCTTTATTGTTTTCCTGTCAACATCTCCATCTTCTTCCACCTAGGTCCTTCCTGTCTTCCGAGTATTTCTTCCCATCATTTATTCATGTCCTGTTCTTGATTGCCCTCATTAACCCTAGCCAGTTAAAGTTGTAAACTAAACTAACTGTGACACTGACGTCCTGTTACTGGCCTGGGAAATGTAGTCTTCGGTTTTATAAGTCAACTCAGCCACAAATGTTCAGAGCAAATTATCCACAGCACGTTAACTGAGAGCATATCCATGTTTGGTTTCCCATCCATTCTACCTGCTAAGTTCTGTTCAGGATCTCTGGGGGCCGTTTCTAGCTGTCAGTGGTCTGGAGGTGGACAGGTCACTGATTCATACCATGAGGATTATAATTACCTACAATCCTGCTCACGGATGTTGGGTTTGTCTAACTGGTTATTTCCACTAATTGGCTAATTTTTAAGCAGGAATAAAATACCTCATTCACTCTGGAGAAAACCCATCTAAGCTCTTCAGGACCAGCACAACCTGGAAGTACATGGCTAAATAACACTCAATAACCCTTGTCCCTGACCTGAAAAGACTCTCAGTCTGTGTCAGGATATCAGCTACACTGGAGCAGACAGGTCCAACTCAAAGCCTGTGGCTACAGTCCACAAAACATTACAACTACAAATCCCAGAACGCACTGGAATGCTTCCAAACTCTCTGTTGTTATAATCAAGGCAAGTTTGTTTGTTAATAGCACCATCCATTTACAGGAAAATCAGGAAACAGGTAAATAAAACTTCTTTAAACTCAAAAAATGAATTCAAGTGCAATACAAAAATTTAAGCATCACATGAAAATGAAACAACTTTAAAATACAAATTTAAAACCAATAAAAACTGAAACATGGTAAAAGAAAATAAAAAGCAACACTTGACGTTCATTAGAAGTTGCAGTGAACAGTCATGCAGTGCAGTTTTCAGACCGAATTTAAAGGAACCAATCTTTGTTCCAGACCTGAGGAACATAGAAACTAAATGCTGCCTCCCCTTGCTTTGGTTCTGGTCCTGGAAACACTGAGTAAGGAGGTCTCTGAAGACCTGAGGGGTCTACATGGTTCCTACCTGTCCAGCAGCTCAGAAATGTATTTCAGCCTGAGACCATTTAGAGCTTTATGGACCAACAGCAGAACTGTAAAGTATTCTTTGAAAAACAGGGAGTCAGTGCAGTGATTTTAGAATGATATATTTCCCTGGTGTTGGTTTGGAAGCAGCATTTCATTTCGGATGTCCTGATTTATTTTTTGCAGACATGTATAGACACCATTACAATAATCTAACAACCAGAAAATAAAACCATGCACTATTTTTGTCGTGACTTGACAAGAAACCCTTCATTTTTGCAAAAATAATGACTTGTCACTGAAACATATACATATACATGTAATCATATAATAAATATGTATACATATGTATGTAATCAGCCTAGGTAAGGTAGGAAATTTTGATACACTTTGTTATCTGAGCTTTAGGGGAAGCATTTACTGTTGATGTTGAATAAAAGTGATCCAAAAATGCAACCTTGAGGAACCCCACATGTGATTTTTTTTTTGCTTAGATTTACTATTACAAAATGAAACAAAGTAGTCCTGCCTGATCTACTATATAAGATCTGAGCCAGTTGAGCACATTACCAGGCAATCCTACCCATTTTCCCAAACTATCAGTAAGGATTTTATGATCAACTGTTTCAAATGCAGCTTTGATCCACTAAAAAAAAGACATAGGTTTTGGATGAGCCATATTTCAGCAACACTGAAAAATAGACAAACCAGAGATAGATTCTGTAAAGCCTCTTTTAAAGATGAGCATACTTGTCACAGAGTTCACTCAGTGATCTGAACGCTGAAGCTGCAAAATGAAATTCAGACTTCTCAATGATCACTCTGATGTTGATGTGAAACAAGTCTTTTAGCTTCCTGTCTGACGAGGTGCTCCAGCTGTGCATACAGGATTCTCAAGTGATCATCTGTGGCCTGCAGCACATTCATGTGTGATAAAAACATTAATCAGGAGTCATCTTAGTAATGTACACCTCCATTCTGTCCTGAGTGTTTCCACCAATCACAGCCTGTTTGCCAGCATTGTTTTTTCCTTTATGTTTGCACTGAAGGATTTTTTTTGGGACAGTTTTAATGTCTCTGGTAAAACACTGTCATTAAAAATATGTCAACATTTTTCATTTTATTCCTGCATGAATCTGAGTTTGCGATCCGTGCAACACAAGATCTTACCTAGATGGTGTACCATCATGATGAGGTCACAGCCTTACTGGCCCTCCATCAACTTTTCTAATAACCAAGAAAATCCCTGTATGCAGGGGCCCCACATCATGCCACCTCTTCCACCATGCTCCGACCAGACCCGTTATGTTGCAGCCATGATCACAAGCCACCATGAAACCACAGATTTCTGCAGGTGTGATGCAGAGCCCACCAAGTTACTAATACAGCCTTAAAAGACCTCGGTACAACCCTTCAAAGACCATCTACTGACATCATAGCTCAGATATCTTCAGAATTTCGAAATAACAAACTGGACAAGTTGAAAAACTTTCCAAACAGCACCTTGTTGAAGCTAAAATCCTGTTTCCTGTTAAACTTTGTTTTATCTGGAGTTTTTGTAGATTATAGCAAAAAGCCCAATGATTCAGTTTTCAAGAGTTTTTTGCTGTGTTTTCATTATTAGAAACCACACTGGTTCATTTATTGAGTTCAGGAGCCTTTTTGAGCCTGAAAGATTCATGGGTCAGAGAAGAACTGACAAAACACTTGGAGAACTATTGACGAAGAGCTCTTCAAACAATTACTGGATGTTGAATATTAAAAATACATAAACACAGAATTTAATATTGTTTTATTCCAACATAGAATGTTTCCTCAGTTTTCCCTTGCTTTCTTCCTTTTCCTGTTTGTCCTTCATGTCTGTCCCCTGACTCTTTGTCCTCTCTGATATGTCCTCTCTTGAGATTGTTGTCATTTATTTATGTATTTGGTTGTTTATTTATTTACTTACGTCACAGCTCCACAGTAGTGAGCCAGCCGTGAAAATGGAGCAGAGGTCTAGTCAGGAAAAAAAAGATGGGGTGGGGAAGGGGGTTGTGGGGGGAGGGTGTGTGGGGGGGTTCTGTTGAAGGACTGAGGAAGGCACGCTCCCGATGCCAGGGGTAGCAGGGGGGGGGGGGGGGGGGGGGGTCATCCAGAGCGCGCATGCTCCACACAGCAGGTGCCCCAGCTCCCGTTGAAGAAGAAGAGGAGAAAAACGTAATCTGCATTGCTAATGAGCTGCTGAGCCTCCTCCCGCTCCGTTTTGGGGGTTAGAAACCCCCTAATATGGCGACGTGTTTTCATCCGGATACAAACACAAAAGATATGAAAAGAGGATAAAACAACAAGAAGAAGGATGATCAAATTCAGAAGAAGTCCCTTTAGCTTGATCCTTCCGCTAACTCACTTCAGCTCTCTCTGGGAATATCAGCAGGACATTCCCTCTGTCCAATGTGTCCAAACATTTACGCACATGGCCATCCACAACACAGAGGCTGCACAGAGACAGAGGGTGCGCGCTGATAGAGGATCAGAGTCCCAACAACAACAGCAGAGACGCTCACTGAACCAAACAGGAGAAGCGCCAAAATATTCCCAACAAGCAGCCAAATGTAGGAGGCAGGAATTCTGCTCTATTTAAACCACCAGAGCGTGTTTTTGTCGGCGCTGACCTCATTTTATATCAGAGCAGGATGTAATTCTCTCTGCTGGCCGCCATGTGCGTGCGGTTTGACGCGCTTCATAATAAAAAGATGGCACCCCCCACCCACCCAACACACACACACACACAGACAGATCACCCCCCTTCCACTGCTTTTCTCCGGTTTTACGCGCGCACCGTGGAATATTCCCAGTTTTCTGTTTTTTATTGTTGTTTGGCTCCTCAGACGCATAAACAACTTCACGCGCCTTGGGATTGTGCTCTTATTCTCCAGACTGCACACGCGCGTGCATGCACGTCTGATGAGGCACATTTAAGGCTTACAGCGTTTCTGGAATAATGGGAATCTGAACAGCTCTAGAGAAATATTCCCAAAAATTTCCCGATGAGAGCATGCACGTGACTCTGTTGCTCCACATCATGGATAAGCGGAGCACAGACCCGCGCGCGGAACCTCATCCAGTCAGCGCACCGGTCTGGAACCTGAAGGACCGGACCCTCTAGAACCTGTGGGATCAGACTCGATAAAAAACACGAACCTCCGCCTCCTCTGCAAGCATTCAGCCCCGCAACCCTCACCCTGTTCCCGCAGAGGGTCAGTTGGACCGTTAGCGACTAAATAACCGCCCGCACGTCACAATTAAACGCTTCAACCTGCAGCCTGCTTCAGATTAAAAGCAGAGCGAACAAAAGGAGCGCTGCAGACAGTCATACAGGATGGATGAATGGATGAACGAGTGGATGGATGTACAGCAGCAAAGTATTGATGAGAGCATTGAGAAGGTGAAGAAAAGAGAAAAAAACCAACCTCCTTCTGCTCGGTGCGTAAATCCTTTTCCAGGCGCGCAGAGAACGGTAATGAGCTTGTGTTGGACGCAAAAAGACGCTGCTGGCGCTAAATCCTCCCACCTCCCCCCCTCTCCCCTCTCTCTCTCTCTGATCTGCTCTCTCTCTCTTGCTCGCTCCCGTGCGCGTGCGTCTTTCTCTCTCCCTCAACCAATGGTGTGACTCGGAATTGGCGCGAGGCTCACACGGCTGGACGATGCCAGGTCTCCGAACACCTGCGCACGCGCACCAGACGCCCTTCACTTCGCTCCGCTGGCATATGGTTGCCCCTAGCAACCATTAAGGCCACCACCCTGACCACCCCACCCCCCACGTATCATCCCGGGTTTTGAGGAAGGCGTGGAGAGGGTGGGGGGTGTTAGGGGGCAGGGGTGAGGGGGTTAATTTCCAGAAGAAATGGAGGGATGCTGCCTGAACTTCTCCACAGAGGAGCATAGTGGGGGAGTGATGCTGGTGGGGGGAGATGGGTGAGAGACAAAGGCAAACAGAAGCAGTGAGGGAGTCTGAGCGCCAGCAGCTTACAAGTGTCCCTGTTGTGTCTGTGCTCCATGCAGGCTTTGTTCTTTCCTAATGTGTGAGTGCAGGCTGGAGAACAATGGGGCCAAAGCATGGGGCAGGGGCAGAAAGAGTGGGGGTAAAACAAGGACTTCCATCTTTCTTCAGCTGGAGTTGGAAGAATCCAAAGAGCTGATTTTCGTTTCTGTTCTGGTCCTCTAAAACCTTCAATGTTCACTGGAAACAAACCTACAGGAGAGCTGCAGTTTTCCATATATATTCAGCGGCCACATTTCAGTTGATACAAGATGGAGCGAGAAAGAAATCCCTTAGAACCCTGGTTCTCTTTTGGGATAAAATGATCACTGGAGATACTCGGGTTGCCTTTACTAGCAGTACTCAGAGGTCCTGAAATTTCTTTTAAATGTCAGGGTTTCATCACTGTCAGCGGAACTGTGCGGAGCTAACCTCCACAAACGGACCTACAGGGTGAGTTGTCAGAATAGCTAAAGAACCTCCGGCAGAAACTGAAGGACCAGGAACGGGCCACGTTTCATTTAGATTTGAAGCCTGAACCTGGCTATGGGAATGACATCACATCCTACAAACCACACGTTTCAGCTGGACAGAGAGATCGGATAAATACAACATTCATCCGTCCGTCCGTCCGTACATCCGTACATCCATACATCCATCCAGTTCCCATTGAGTTCTTCTTCCAGTGGAACATGGAAAACCTCTAAAAGGATGCCTCCTACTCTGCACCCGAGTCGTCTTAGCTATAGTTTGGACATTGGGAGCTTATTGATGAAGCAAAAGAGGACAGGAAAAGCTTTACGCTTGAAGAACGTTCCCTCCAGGGCTGCATCTTAAGGTGGAGCTAAAGTTTCAAGCTAAAATACTGAGATCATTAGCTGCACAGCAGAACATATGAACATTAGACTTCCTCAGTGTGTCGTAGAATCTGTCCTCTCGTTGTGATGATGATCTGACATGACAGACAGCAGCCTCCCATTTCTCCTGCTTCCTCATCTCTCCTCCACTCCTCTGCAGAGAGGAGAAAAATGCCAGAGGAAAACGAGAGATGACAATCAAATTAAGACATCAGGATGATTCTCTATAAAATGTGTAGTGAGGATAAATGCAGGTTATGTGTATCTGTTGCTGTCTAGGAGACCACCCCCCATGAGGTTCTTCACAGGTGCTTCTAGTTACAGGTGGTTCCCACGCTGAGGAACCTGCCTGTCTCAAAGGGAGAGGAAAACAAATAAGAGCTGGTCAGTGTCTACATGAACGACAGAATAAAGTCCTCGGTTGGCTAATAAAACAAATCGGAACAAGGTGAGGGAGGATCAGGGGAATTTGAACGCTCTGTGACTCCAGTTCAGAAAGGAGCGAGCTGCAGCTGTAATTCAGCCCCAGTAGTGCTGAGTCAGACTCATTTTTGCTCCCCATCACCAGTCGACTGTCTGAAAATCTCTCCATATGCTCGCCTAATGAGGCTCAGAGACCCTCCTGCACACAATAAACTGCATTTCCTTCAGAGGACAATCAATTAACTCCCAGAGAACCCGGTGGGTTCCACACTGGAGAGCACCTGCTAAGGTCCGGTTCATTTTCAGGAAGGCTGCTTTGGATGCCACTGTGCTAGGTCACGTGTTGAAAAATTTCACCTCCCCACCACCACATCCAGAAACAGCATTCATTCTCAAGGTGGAGGGAACCTGTTGCTGCAGGGCTCAGAACATGATGCTGTGACCCGGCAAATACAGGTGGCTAATGCCTGTTTTACGTCCTCACATTCTCACCCCTGCAACAGTTTTTAAAGGAATACAGTTATATTGGATTTTTTTTACTTTTCATAGTAATGTTTGTCATTTCTCAACAGCCTAAGGAATATATTCCCAGCTGTATGAATCAACAGCACCTAAAGCTGCAATAATGAAATGAAAAACAACATTCTGAAAAAGTTTTAACGTGTTATTTGTGACTTTTTAATCATTCTCGCTGAACTCTTTAGGTTACAGATCACTTCACATGAAACTGCTCCTGATTTTAAAACAGGTCTTCACAGAAAATGTTTCAGAAATGGACCTCTGGCCACGTCTATTTTGTCCCAAAGAGGAGAGGTTTTTATTTAAACAGATTTTAAGGGTTTTACACACATACAGTTTGTTGACTTTGTTCACTTTGATAGTGGAGTCCTATAAGTACCTGGATGTTCACCTGAACCCAAACTGGACTGTAGTCACAACACTGATGCTCTTTACAGGAGGAGTCAGAGCAGACTCTACCTGCTGAGGAGGCAGAGATCTTTTGGAGTGCAGGGGGCGCTCCTGAAGACCTTTCTTGACTCTGTGGTGGCATCAGCCAATTGCTATGGTGTAATGTGTTAGAGCAGCAGCTTATCTACAGCTGAGAAGAAGTAGTTAGATAAGCTTATTAAGAGGTGCAGGTGGTGGGAGACAGAAAGACTGTAGCAAAAATAACATCACTGTTGGACAATCTCTCCCACCCCATGTATGAAGCTGCTGCAGAACTGGAGAACTCCTTCAGTGACAGACTGCTGCATCCTAGGTGCACAAAGGATCACAAAGGAGGTTATCACAGATCCTTCCTCCCAGCAGCTGTTAACCAGCACTGCTCCCAACAAGCCTAAGTGTTTACATCCCTGCTGTTATTTGCAGTTTTTCAATTTTTTGTAAACAGTCTGTTGCTGTTTCCTCATTTTCGTTTAATGTGAGTGTGTCATTTTCAATAACTGTACAGTATTTATTTTTCTTATGTAAATCTATGTAAAGTTTTTTCCTTTACTGTACCGTCTACTCTTACTTTTATATTTTTATATTTTTACATTTGTACCTGTATGCTTCCATTAGCCAGAATGGGATTACCACATGTAGGTGTTTAGGAGTTTCAAAGACAAACACTAAAAATTTCTGGTTAATGTAGACGTTTAGGGAAACCCGATGCACCTCGTCCTCATAGCTCTTCTTCACCTGCATCATACAGATAAGGAAATGTGAAACACTTACATGCTGTTTTATTAAGGTAGTAGCATACTTTGTGTTGAGTCTACGTCATTGTTGTCTTAGTTACATTGGACAAAAGTGTCAGAATCTGTCTGTTAGGCTTGTGTTTGTTTACCTTCTCGGCTCAGCCACGTGGGTTTCCGTTTATTTTGGTTTATTTAGATTCCTTCTGTTTAGTTTTGTTGCTTCCTGGGTTCTGGTGTTAGATGTGTTCAGTTATAGCCAGTGTCTGTGTCAAAGGAACAGAACTGCTTCCTATTTAAACAAAGTTTTAGTTAATGAAACAGCAAACATAAAAATGCAGAGAATATTTTTAATATTTTTCTCAGAATATGAGACCAAGCAACACTTTTTTGTTTTTTCCCTGAGAGCCTTCATGTTCTGTTTAGTGATTCCAACACGCTGAGAGAATCAATACAGAGCTTAGGTAGAGGAGTAAATAAGGCTGGGCTCAAATTGAAACTTACTGAAGAGATACATTGTGTCTGAGAAAATGACCTGAGGGCAAAGAAAACCTCTGAGGTGTGCACGTATTTGTTATGAACTGAGTCTCTGGAAGTCGGATTTTTAAGCCCGTCTGGCCTCTTGTACTGTGTATCGGAATTTAAAACTGGAAAACCTGGAAGTTTTCTGCTAAAAACAATAGGACTTTAGCTGCAGTAGACCCACCATAGAGTCAGAGATGTGTTAGTATTGAATAAACACTGCAGAGCAACATAATGAAGAGCAGCAGACAGCTTTTCTGGCTTCCATCCTCATCAGAAAAGTAACAAGAATTATTTTTCATGTCAAAATTCCAGCCTTCTCCAGTCCCAGCTTTCCAACATTCAATATCTGTTAGGTAACACTTGGATGGATGGATTGATGGATGGATGGATGGATGGTCAGTTCTTCCAAACAGTTCTTACAAACAGTTCTTCCAAATTTTAGCATTCTAGTCAGAAGTTTTGAGAACTTCTTTCCATTCTCCTCTGGTTTGTGACTATAATCAAAGGTTTTCCCGGTATCTTCTGTGTTTCCAGTTAAAACCCACAGCTGTATTGGTCCACAGCAAACATTCACAGTTTGGTTCGAAACGAACTCTGGCGCTGTTGAGACAGGGAATTTACTTCAAACCAGGACATGAAACTTGCTGAAAGAAAGATATTAACTTTAAATTGGACTGAACATGTGAATGAAACAGAACCAGTGGGTTTGAATATGAGCTGCTGGTCCTCAGCTGACAAGATGGTGGTTGCACCTGTTCCTTACAAGTTAAATCCAGGAGGTGAAACTATAGGTTTCTGTGAAGCAAAGTTCAAATAAACTTTTTATTTCCAGCCTTTATGTTTAATCTGGAGTCACCGAACTGGAGAATGGTTCACATGAACCTGTTCTAGAGACCCGTTGGATCTGGGAAGGTGGGACTCTGGGCTGGTGAGTATGACCAGACTGAGTAACCTGCTGCGAGGAAAGCAAACTCAAGGATTATAAACTGGATGTTCTGACTTTCTGGAAGCTGCTCTTCCTTTTACACCTCATTTGATCTGTTTGAGAGTGACAGTGGTGACATCTGTAATGTTCCTTTAAATAAGTCCATGAACCAGTAACCTGGTTCTAACCTCAGCCACACCAGTGTGTTGCTGTGGTTTTAAACGGAGCCATGCAGTCCCATTAGGCTGGCGTGAAAGCAGAGCAGTTCTCTGAAATCAGAGTCCAATCATTTTCCAGTTGTCAATGTGGCTCTGTTTATACATTCATGTTTATGGAGAATGGATTACCCCACTTTGATTTGCTACTGGTACACTACCAAACCCAGTTTGACCTTCCAGTCCAAGCAGGGCCCTCCCATATGGGTCCTGAGGAGGAAAGCAGAATCTCTCTGGTTCTTCTGGCAGGAATCAGACTAATGAGTGTGTGCTGAGGGCTAATTAGACTCCACAGCTGTAATTGGCTGCAACACTACGCCTACACACACACAAACACGCACACACATACAGGCCTTCAGGGAAAATCTGACAAACAAGTGAACATCTTTAATAGTCTCAGCGTTGTCCAACAGCTCCTTTAGTCCTTAAACTTCTCTCCTGCTTCAGCTGGTTCATTTAGTCTCTGTCTAAGGTTGAAGTTACTATCTACTCACCAGGATGGTGGATGTAAGATTAATTTCAGGCTTTTAAGGATCAATTTGAACCGTTCTTTTTTCAAGTTTGGAGGGGTTATACAACGATCCTCAGCAATGACTTTCAAAAACAAGAACTGGTGGCACCAGACTGAGTTTACTGTGGATGATGCAAGCAGACCCAGGCATTTACATCCACCTTCCATAATGTTTGTCTCTTAGCCAGCTGCACTTAAGCCACCATTAAGGTTCTGGTATCATTCTCGCTGCATGTTTGGCCACTGTTTGTGGCAAACTGTGTCCAAATTTCAACCTGAAGACAGGTTTCAAGCCACTGATTTGAGGGGAAGTTCAAGGATTTGGATGTAGTCCTCCTCTTCATTGTTACATCCGCTTTGCACCACGTCATAAAGCTAACACCACTGTGCTTGGCAGTTGCTACAGCCTTCTTCATTGCAGAGAAATGAAGAACAACTTTTCTCCAGAAGACCTTTGAGTTGTCCATATGGGTGGCTGCAGATTCTGGTGTCGGTTTGGACCAGGTGGTCCCTCTCAGTCCACTGTGGATAGTGATGCCGATGTTCCTGTCTGTCTGTCTGTCTGTCTGTCTGTCTGTCTGTCTGTCTGTCTGTTTGTCTATCTATATGCCAAAGCAGATGAAGCAGAATGAGTGTTCCTCTGCCAGACTACGGCACACAGTCCAATGTCGTTTGGATGTCACCAGACAGAGAGGTGTCTACAATGAGCTCTATGCCTCTGGTGACAGCAGTTTGTGTGTGTGCATGTGTGCATGTGTGTGTGTGTGTGTGTGTGGTGTGTGTGTGTGTGTGTGTGTGTGAGTGTGTGTGTGTGAGTGAGTGCGACAGGCAAAATTACAACAGACAGAAGGGACGACAGAGAGACAGATGAAACAGAGAGTGTGTTGTGTGTGGTGTAAACACGATGGGGTGAGGAGGACGTTGGGGTAATAAATGAGACGTTTAGAGATGGACAGAGTGGCTAGGAAACAGAAATGGCCACACTAGACAGACAGAAAGCAAATACCTCTGTTCATACAGGAAGTAGAAAGAATCTAACATACTAAACAGTTTGTCTAATTGGACCTAACCCAGTCAGTTTGTTCCAATGGATCATCTGACAGAAACCAATCTCCACTGCAGCCCACCAACTACCTGATAACTACTCGACAACAACAAGGTTTCCCACAATGAATGCACCAGTATCATCACACTTAAACACTTATTCAGCCACTCCATGTTCCCTGTTTGGGTTAAGATGTGTTCGGATAATAGAGGTCACGAACCAGCCGAGGCCTCAGGAGACGTTCATAACTGTGTCATTCTCATGTTGTTCCGAATGTGAAGGAAAATAGTTTTGCTGTTGGTTGAATAAGCAGTTTGTCATCAGGTCAGTAAATGATGTTTGGCTGAACAATCTGTATTAAGGATTGTCTGGACAACAGAAACACAATGATGGCACTGACACTCAACACAATACAGGAGCTTCATGGAGACACAATGTTCGGATGTGTTGGAGGAACATCTGCTGGAACTGAAAAAGTGTAAATGATGGACTCACATTGTCAGGGAATATTGGAAGATAAATGGTAATGGTCTCCTCCTGGATGAGCAAGTAGCGACAGGGGGGAATAACCCCCGCTTTAACAGGAAGAAACCTCCAGTAGAACCAGAACAAGACTCAGTGTGAGCGGCCATCTGCCACGACCAACTGGAGGTTTGAGAGAACAGAGCAGAGACACACCAAGAACAGTGTGTCTCTGCTCCGGCTCGTTAAATTATCGGCTTCTAAACTGTCAGCCCGGTAACATGTATAACACGGTAAGGAGGGTGAGCCCGGTAATCTGTATAAGGGAGAATTCGTCATGCACTGCAGAGGGCGGCAGCAGGTTCTGATCCAGCTGGTGAGTTGAAGTAATTTGTTTAGCCTTTTCTATTTGAAAGTCCGATGGTGTCTGTCAGTTATATAGCTGGGTCTAACATGTTCGCTTTGAAACAGATCCAAACCGTCTCAATGTATCTTTACACCTTGCATCCACGCTGTATTTTAGCTCTCATGCTGATTCCAGCTAGTTTCTTCCACCTGAGACCCACAGTTGTTTGCAGATATTTAGCACCCAAGCAAACGGAGGTATGTCATGTTTTAGATTTATATTGTTCTTAAGTTTACTTGTGTGGAACGATGTATTTTATTCTATATAAAAGTGTTTGGTTTTATGACTTGGAATCTGGTTTATTTGCAATTATTTAGCATTGTATGACAATGTAAAGCTTGTGGCTGTAATTGTTTTATGTAAACTACTCATATGTGAAGTTGTGATTACAATGAATTATACACAACTGTTTTATTTGTGAATTCTGTTTTATAGAACCCGTACCTGGTGCCTGAATCTGCTTATTAAAGAAAATGTAAAACATCATCTGGCCTGATCATTGATTTGGGGGTCTTACAGGCATTTAGCCAGTGTACACTCTACGATCACCATCATAGTAAACTGGTCATTAATCTTAGAAATCACCTTCACAGTTAATGCATTCAGTTATATTCAGAATCTTGTTTATCAAACACTGAATGAACATCCATTTATGTTTATTTTCTAGTTTTCACTGTGCTGGAAAGTGTTCTGAAGATGCAAAGATTACCCTGGATGCTCTGAAAAGGAGAAATAAATATCAGCATTTGTCAGAGATTCTCTTCTAGGATTTTTTGATGTGAAGGGCTTTTACTGTACATGTAGGCTGTGGTAACTTTAAATGCTGCAAAGTGTTCTGGCGAACTTTTAATGTAAATTAAATTAGTAAAAATAAAAGACAAATGGTCTGTGATAAGGTTTTTTTGCAGTTCCTATTAATATTACAGCATCACAGTCCTTGGTTTTGATTTTGGTGCATGGACTAGTTTTTTAGGAGGAACTCTTGGATGAACGTGAGAAGGTTTAAATTGACAAAGGCTTTTTTTTAACAGATATTTTCTAGTCACAAAGAGCTTTTTTAACATCTGCTTTGGTGTTATTCTATGATACTTCTTAATGAGTATTAAAATAATTCCCTATTTTTGATCTTCTTAGTGCAGCTTTACGCAGCATTTTGTAACTATGGCACACCATATTTGCATGTTTGAGAAAGAGTTACTGGCAGGAACTGATGAAATGCAAGATTCTTGAAGAATTGAGCTATTTCATTGTGGAATATCTCACCAGTACGCCAGGAGCCTTCCTGTTGAACCAGGATGATCTTACACTTGACACCAGATTGTCAGTCTTTGGCTGGGCTAACATAGCCTATCATTTTCCAGATGTTCTTAATGTCTCTGAGGAATTACCCCCTGGATCTTGCTAAGAGAACCACTGCTGACTGGTCCCATTCCACTTTGAGCTCCTTAAGTACAGGAGGCGCTACAGAGCCACTTTGGTATTTTTAGTTCATTGAACAGTCCACAGTAACAAAACAACCTGATTGATTTCACCTTCCTAATTAATACTAACCTATATTTTCTTTAGTTTTGTTTGAACTTTTTTATGTATGGTCCTTTTGTTTTGTTTTTTCATTTATTTGTCTTGTTGTAATAATAACCCTGACCTGACAAAAGGGATATGATGCCATAATTGACTAAGATCTCAAATATTACTAAGCCTAAAAGAACTGCATCAATACAGAATAAAGTAATAATGGAGTTTAACATGTATTATGAAGTCAGCTGCGCTTGTGTCAGCGGTCCAGTGCTGGCGGTGCTGTGGGGGGGTGTTGGGGACTGGGCGCTCTGTTGGTTCTGCACTGTGGGTCCAGGGATGTTTGGGCGTGTTGGTCACGTGTGCAGTGTATTCTTGTTGCGGGTTTTGGACTGCGCTGGGTGGTTGGCTCTTTTGTTGGATAGGGGTCGCTCTACTGGACACCACGGTGTGCTTTCGGCTGGTTCCTCTTTGTTGGGGCCTGGCAGCTTGTTCATTCGGCAGGCTAGGTGTCGGGACTTGTTCAAGGATCTGGGCTGTTCCGGGAGGGTTGGGGCGTTGGTCCCGGTTCCGAGACCTAGCCCCGAGAACCGGTCCCCGGTTCTCGGGGCTAGGTGCCTGTCTCTAGCCTTGGGCTCCATGGGGCTCCAAGGTGCTGCTGCCATTAGCCCTGGGGTGAATGTGCCTTCCTCCCTTGGTGGATCTTGGTGAACGGGGGTGGCTATTGGGGTCAGCCGGGTAACTGGCTCCCTGAGAGAGAATTTTACCCTCCAGTCCTTCTCTCCCCATCACCGTACACCCCCCTCCACCCGCTCCATCAGACTACCACTCATGGCAGCCATGGCCCCAATTTTATTGTACAACTTAGACAGTCTCACCTTTTTCATGACATGCGCATGTAGGCGAAGGTCGTGGGCACACTTTTTTGCATCCAGAGAGGGAACTATTTAATCAGCCTCACCTCTTGTGCCTGCGCCCCCCTCTAAATGTTAAGTTGGGTGTGGATATTGGGGGTTCTGGGTGGGGGGGCATCCTGGTGCCAACTGCTGTCCAGCGATGGGTGGCTGTGCCTCCCTCATGTTTTAAATGCACTCTACATCATTACGCATCAACAACACATTTGAGTGGGTGGTGGTAGGCTTAAGGTCTTTAAACCCCTGTTCACTGTTAGCCATCTGGGGGGGAGCGGCCCTCTGGTTGGGGTCTGGGCTGAGGTTGTGCATGGGGCAAAGTTTCCGTTTTGGTTCTCTTGGGATCATTCTAATTTGTTTTAATTTTGGACTATAGGTTCTTTGTTTTGGTGCCCGGTCTGCCGTCTAGGTTGGTGACCCAGGCCGTCTCACTCCTGACAGCTGCCTGGCTGGACCTAGGCCCGCTGGCTCTGTTGGGTCTCAGCTAGGGGGTGGTGTGCCCTTGGGTCTCCGGTCCCTGGGGCCCATGGCTGAATCTGGTGATTGGTGTTGCTGCTGGTTCCGTATGAGATGCTGCTTTAGATCCAAAACAGTGACGAGAACCATGAGCTCTCATTGTAGTTCTGCAACTAAGCAGTAAACTTCCATTATTCCTGCGGTGATCAAGCAAGAAGTGATAAGGCTGGACAGAGTCAGCATGTCCAGTCACCCTGTGAACACACGAACAGATGGATTAACCCTTTTTTTTGCTTTTTTAAAGCAGTACTGATACAATTATTAGATACCTCCAGGATGTGGTATTACCGTAAAATGACACAACACTACTGTGATGTAAAAAAAATATCGGTTTCAGTCAGAAGAAGAGTTCTGCTAATATTTGTTGGGTAATATTAGCATTAAACTGCTTGGTTTTATCTAAAGGGAAAAGCAATGTGTGTGAAAAACATCCCTTCAGTCTCTTTTGTCTCAGCAGGGAAGCTGAGCACGCTGTGAATTAAACAGTTCTTCCTTCATTTGATCCAATAATGTTTGACAATGAAACACTTGTTCCTAATATCAGTGTAGCCTAATAAAAAGCCTGCTTGGTCTGGTACTCCTGCTTGGTTGACCTGCTGTGGGCCTCCTTGCTTGTTAACAAGATAGAACTCAAAATCAAATTTAATGAGACTTGTTCAAAAAATGGAGCAAACAGAAAGAAGGAATCTTGCTTAGGATTTAAATTATGTCATTTTAATAAAGTCAAAGAAAAACATGGATTTAATTCTGTTTGTCTCCATGTTGTCCTGCGACCTTTTATTCAATGACTGCTGGAGCACCCCTTGGATAGAGATTACATTATATTATAGTATATAATATTATATTATATTACATTACATTACATTACATTACATTATACTATATTATATTATATTACATATATTTTTATTTATAATTTTTTAATTTATTATTTATACTATATTATATTATATTAAAATTATTTATTTAATTTATTATATTTTTATTATATTATTTTATTTAATTATATTATATTTCATTACATTACATTACAGTATACATTTATATTAAAATTAAATTTCATTATAAATTTTTTTATATTATATTTTATTACATTTCATTTTCATTAATTATTTATAATTTTATTTATTAATATTTATATTATATTATATTATATTAATTATATTATATTTATTATATTATATTATTATAGAAACCCTGCGTTACAAGAGAAAAATGCTGAGAGAATTGATGTAATTTTCCCCTAAGGAATCTGTTGAAAATTACGAAAATGATCAACAGAAGTATGATGGATCTCTTCACTGCTCTGTACAGGAAAACTGAAGCTTGTTTTATTTTAAAATTTTTTTATTCCTAAATGCCACAACTGTCATGTCCCGGTTTCAGAAAAATGCCCGGCTGAAAAAAGGCCCGGTAACCCCGAAAGACCTTCAGGATCCACCATATAGCCTGTGCCTGTTCATGTCTGCATGGGTGAGTAAGTATGTGTGCCTGAACTCGGGAGTAAGCTCCTGCATATGTCAGGGGTCGGGGAAGGTGTGTGTGGACCACATCAAGCTCTCAGCGCTTCATGTCACACTCATTTCCCGCTCGTCCATCCAAGCTTTTGGGTGAATTTTCCCCCCCCTGACGTGTGGGATTTTCAAACAACATGCAGGGGGGGACTGCCAATGAAAGGAAAAGGCGGCAAATTTGGCCCGGGGCCCGGGGAGCGTCCCCGGTCCCGTGATTGGCTGACGCTGGGGGAAGTGAGGGGGGCTATAGGTGGAGTAGTTTAGCTGGGATTAACTTCGATATCTAATCAATGTTGACTCGGCCCTAATTTAACCCGAAAGGGGTTAAAGACCCGGAGATGAAGGGAAAAGTGAAAATGGGGAGGAGGGGGAAAAAAAGGAAATCCTGGGAGGAGTGATGGTGGGAGAAACACAAGGAGGGAAAGCGTCTGTACAATGAAAATTGGTTGATGTGTAAGAGAGAATAAATCAGGCTTGAAGGGAAATAGAAGAGAATAAAAATGGAAGGGGGGATGATGAAAGGGGAAGGGGTTTTAAAAGAGATAAGAGAAGCCAAAAAGGGGAAATTTGTGCTGTTTTTGGAGGAAGATGAAAAGATGGGTTTAAAAGATGAAAGGAGTTTTCCACTAAAGGGGGATTTAGAAAGAAAAAAGGGATCAGGGGGGAAGGGGGGAGAAGGAAAGGGGGCTGCCCTTTGGGGAAAAAAAGGGAAAGGGCAAAGTGATGAAGGAGGGAGCCTGGTGGAGATAGAGAAGCCTGATGTTGTTTCAGCAGCATCACAGAGCTTAGCAACATGACTTCCTGCCAACGTGCATCTTCATGGCAGCTGATGGATGAAGCTTCATATTTTGTGTCAGGACATGATGGATGACCTGGATATCAGCTGGAAGACATTCCACCACCAGGATGTCTAGCATGCAAAGATTGGAAGTTTGTTTCCGACATCTGCATTCTTCTAGAAGCTGAGCAGCAGCATTTTTTATTTACTTCTCTGTCTTGCAGCTTGTAGAAGCGATCACACGAGTTGGATGAAGACTGAGATAATCCATGCAAGCACGATTCTGGGGGTCAAAAAATTTGAGGGGAAAAACATTCCTAGCACCAAAGGGGGGAAACCGGGTCTTTTGTTCATTTTTTTGAAAATAGAAATCCAACCCCTTTAAGAGGGTCGGGAGAGGCCCCCAAAAGTTTTTGGGGCTGTCCCAAAGGGTTTTGAATGGGACTCCAAACCCGGAAAATGCAGGAAATTTTAAACCCGTGGGGGAACAAAGATGAGATGACTGTAGGTTGTAAGACCACAAAGTCAACAGAAAGTCAGGGAAACCGGAGGTGAACAGCAGTGAAAAGTAAAACAAAATCATTTTTCTACATGAAGTTGAATAATTGAAATTCTTATCATGTTTTTTGAAGTTTTTGTTGTGTAAAAATCTAAATGTAAATTTGATCATTTTACATTCTGCTTTGATTCATCATCATCATTTCCATCTAATATGGCTTAGAAATCATGTGTGGGGCAGTGAAGAGGAGGCGGTAAAAAGGACAGGAAGTATGAAAAGAATGGAGGAAGAGAAAGAGGGGTAAAAAAAGAGGAAGGACTGTAGTAGGAGGGGCTTATCTTTCAGTGGCTGTGCAGTGAGGCATGTCAGCGTCCTGCATCACCCCCCCCAAAAAAAACATCCACAAACCCCCCCCCCCCCCCCCCCCGCATCCCAAGGATTAAAAAATGTGTGTGTGTTAGCCCTTCCCCCATTTTTCATAGCCATATTGGGAGGGCCCCCCTGCCTCCTTTTGGGCGGAAAAGTGGAGAAGTGCTGTTACTGGCTTAGGGGTGAGGTCTTGGACTAAGATGTGAACTGAGTTTAGGTTAGGGTCAGGGTTAGGGTCAGGGTTAGGCCATGAATGAGTATTGTTTTGCCAAACCCATGTTGAACTAAAAAAACCCCCAAAACCCCAAAAAATTTGACTCAAGTAGTCCCCAGAGGAAAGGGTTAAACAGCAGCGTCCTCCTGGGCCAAAAAAAGGGGAAAAGAGAATTAAAAAATTTTCAGTTTCCAGCCCAATCAGGACAAAATCTGTTTGAACCCAGTTCCCCCTCTTAATTAAAATTTTTTTTGAACATTTTTAAAAATATTATGAACCTGTCGATCCCCCAAAGGGGTCAAAAATTTAGGAAACCTCAAAACCATAGTGGTGAGATAAGGCCCGCCTTAAAGGGTAAGTCTTTTCCAAAACCCCAGGCTGAAAAAAACGGTCAATTTCAGCTGTACTTCAAGAAGAAGACACCAACATACTTAAAGGGCTCATCTCACCGCTGTCAGCCTCTTTCAACATTTTGTGTATTTTTGTCTAAAGAAAAAGATGTTGACGCTAGCTAAACAGTCGTTACAATGAACAAATGTATGACAGGGAAATGGAAGTAGCTGAAAACTTACATGAGGAACTATGGCTTTCTGCTAAAAAGTACCCAGTGCAGGATTGTTTTATAAGAAACAGATCAGGATCAGGATTTTTATGCTGCTATTTGAACATATTAGGGGGTTTATGAGCTCAAACCCAGGAAGTTTGGGGGGCGGGGCCAGCTGGGCACCTGGGGTTTTAGAACCTAGCCAAAAGGGCCACAAAAAGGATCAAAAGAATAGGAAAAAGAAAAGGGAAAGAATTTGAATAAAACTCTTCTTGCCATTATAATGGCCCAAATGAAGAGAAAACTGGAAAAAAAATATTTTTTTTAAATCAGTTCTAAGTAGTTATTCTTGTGTTTGATAAATTCAATATGGCAGTAAAAATGTTTCAAGAGAAAACTCATCAACCTCTGAAATCAGACATATTACTTTTTCATTTTATGTTACCTGATTTTTGTTTGTGTAGATTTCGTATTATACCTCTTTTTCCTCTATATAAATAAAGTCATTATTTAAATTCTGCTTGTTACAGTTTCTCGGGTTCTCTTTGTCTGATAATTTGTCTGATAAATTGGTTTCATGATCTGACAAAATTTAAAACTGGGGGCATAAAAAAAATTCTGGACGAAAAAGGCAGCATAGACACAAAACCCCAAAAACTCCTCCCGGGGCTCCCCCCGGGTGTTTATTTAAAGGCTCAACTACTCTGAAGTTTCTATCAATAACGCCACTGAGTTGGACTGAATCAGGAAGGGATAAACGAGGAGAAGTTTTAAAGAGAGCGCAGAGACGGAGGACAAGGTGTCTTCCTTTCTAACAGGAATGAGGCTGAATGATGGCAGAAGAAGAAGAAAAAGAAGAAGAGAGTTTGGGAAATCATAAAATCATGAAGTCTAAAAATCCTTTCCTCCAAACCCTTTTAGTAACTCCCCCCCCTCTCACGGTAACATTTAAATTGGGGAAAATTTGGTTTATTCCTTTTTCCCCTTTTTTCCCCCATACCCTTTTTTCTTGCCTCTAAAATTCCCCGGGATTTTTTCCACAACCTTTCCCCCATCTCCCTAAACTCCCCTCGGGTTTAGCACGTTCCCTTGCCCTTTTTTTTCCTTTCTCCCAAACTAGAGTTTCCTTGGCCCTTAAAAATTTCACCGACTTGGGGCTGTGGGGAAAAAATAAAACCAAAGAAATTATTTTGGGCCCCTTGGGACAGAACCCACAAGGAATTAAAATGATCTTTTTCAAATGCTGACAAATTAAAAATGGTATTTTAGCCTTAGTAGGCCACCATCCCTGTTTCCCCCGCGATTCCCCTCCATCCTGAAAACTAAACTGTAAAAATTGAAGGGTTTTTGCCCCCAACTGTATTTTTTGCACTATAATTACATGTTTTTTTTTTTGGGATTTTTCAGTTTAAAGGCAAAAACCATTTTGAAAAAATTTAGGGTTTTCTCAGAGCCTTTTAAAGGGTTTTCTGATATTTTTTATACCGAGAAGACAAGAAAAAGAAAATCCTGTCCTCTTTACTTTAATGCTTCTTTTATCTTGTAGTCTGTGCCCTTATGTTTACCAAAACCGTTTTCTGGTATTTTGTAAGGACCTGATTGTACTGAAAAGCTTTGGGCTTAGGAAATGATCTGATTCTGTCATGATTGAAAGACTGTGAATATTTTGTGTTTTGTTTCAGTTTTTCCTCTGTTAAAGGGGTAGTTTGGGATTTTGTAAGGTTTGTAAGTGAGGTTCTGTGAAGTTAATATCAGTAATACTTCCAATTCCAGTTACTGCATCCCTCTGTATACGTTAGTTCCTGCATTATTTTGGTGGTCGGTCTTCTTTCGTGTTCTTTTTACTTCCTTTTTCCTCCTGCTGCTGTTTCCGAGTTTTGGATTTTGGATCATGCACGTGTTGGGTTACATTCTGCTTCCCTTTAGTTTCCTTCCAGTGATCTCTCTCTCCAGCTTGGAAGCCTCTCAGTCCACTCCCTCCTGTGTCAGATCCTCCTGGTCTTTCTCGTCTTCCTGTTCGCTCCTGTTACTTGTACTCTTTGTGTTGTCCAGAGTGTTTGTAGATTTTCTTTTTGTTCTGATTCCTTGGAAGTTTGGACTTGTTTATGAAGAGTCTTGTCCCTCATATTGCCTGGGTGCCAATAGTTTCCTGCGGCTGGTGCAAAGCTATTTTCTTTCTGATTGTTTGGAAGATATGCAGAAGAAAACCTGAGAGCTACCATGAGTTCTGTGTGGTGCCATGAGTGAAGAATCCTGATCCCATCCATGTGAAATATTTGAACTGTTCCTGAAACCACAGAAACAACCATGTAAACAACTAACTGATGTAAAACCTGAAGAAAATCAGACCTGTTTGGGAAACCTTCACGGTGAAACTTTAATGGTGAAACTTTCATGGTGAACATCAGAGTTTGGAAATGACTGATCTTTCATCTTTAGTTTGTGTGTTTGCCCTTTAAGGTCCATCCATCACATCACTACCTCAGAAGCTCAGTAATGTCACTCGGTGGGGTTTGTTTGAAGATACCAACTTTACAGTTTTTACTCCCCATCAGAGGAACGTCTGATTTATCTTCTTTTTTGGGCAGAAAATGATCTCTGGACAGCTGACACGGTGTCACTAACTGTCTGAGTTTGCCTTTTCCAGTGCTCATCTGTCCTTCTCAGGCTCCTGCCTTCTTCTGGATCTCTTCATCGCCTTCCCATGATGCTGATTCATAGCAGCACTGCAGGCGCTGACAGGAAAGCCCGGCAGCGCTCAGACACGGGTCCTGCTGTTCACTCAGTCTCTGTTAGTGTTTGTGGGGTTTATCTGTGCTGACTGGTCCTGTCTGCCTTCTTTCACCTCTCTGGGTCACATCCCAGTCTGTAAAGCTCAGCAGGAGGTCAAACGACAGAAACACACAGAGAACCAGAATAGACTGCTGGGTCATCCCCCACAAATACAAGAATATGTAGCAAAGATACGCTTCTAAGCTAATGGAAACTACAGAAACATACAGTAAGATTACAGTATGTAAATAACGAGTAAACTACAGCAGGAGAAACAGAGTTAAGAAAGGCTATGACAAAAAAATCTAAGCTAATCTAATATAAGGCAATGCAAACGAAATTAAGCAAAATTGAAGTACAAGAAGATAAACTACAATAATTTTAGCTAATATAAAAGCTCAGATAATGTAAAGGTGAAATAAATGTTGCAAAGCGAAGGTAAATTAAGATAAATTAATGTTAACTTAGGTATGGTAAATTACATTATCATAAATTTAAAAATATCAGACAAACAAGGCCAACAAAACAAAGGTCAGATAAAATGTGAAAAAATGCAACATACACTAATCTAAGAAAGAAAGCTAAATTAAGCTAAATTACAATCCTTACATAAGCACTGCTAAGATAAATACATCTAAACTGAGCTAATCAAGGCCGAGATCAACTAAGCTAAGCTAGAGTGAACCACAGGAAGGTAAACTAGGAGAAGCTGTTGGTCCTTTCTCCAAAAATGTTTCATTGCCAGGTACTTTGCAACAAACAGATCTAATAATATGTGCAGTCTGACATAAATTAGCGTTTACTTTTCTGCCAGATGATAAACGCTCTTTCAGAGACACGTTGGTAACCTCTACAACTATCCTCCAACACCAGAATGATGATCCATGCATCATACTCCACAGCTTACATGGTCCTTCCAACAGTTCTCATCATTATTTAAAAATACTGTTACTGACATCAGGCCACAAGTAAGAGGTGGTTCATTCTGAAACCAAGGAGCTTTCTGGACCATCATAGATGTTCTAGAATTGGATGATGTGTGGTTTAACACGCAGCACAATCCTCTTTATCAGGGCTGTGAATGCAGCAAACATGCTGCAAACAGTGGACAACAATGAACTCAACACAGACAGACACAGGAGCTATTCAGGTTCTCTCTGCACTCAGTGGAAGCTCTCCGCCTGCTGCTCTGCTCCCTGCCCCTGCATAATCCCATTATGTGTAGCAATGACCTGTCAGCATCAATTTGTGTTGTCTTGCCATCCCCCCCCCTCTATGGGCCAGCCAGAGCACTCTTCGCCAATGAGAAGCGTCCCTGCTGATTAGCGGGCGGTGATCTCGTTACGACACCCTGCCCGCTTTGAGAAAATATGCTGAAAGGATGGAGAGATGATGGATGGGAGGGTGGATACACAGAAAACAAGATGATTTTCAGGTGAAGGAACACCTGCTGGAGGCCCGGTTGGAGGAGTCTAGTTCTTATATCAGGTCTTGCAGTGCACTGAACCCAATCTAGAACGAGACGTGCAACCTTATATGCAATGACTTGACTTTTCAGTCACTGCTGGTGCTTAAAGTTGAGAAAAAAAGTCTTTAGTTTGTTCTCTGCAGTGAAAGGTAGCTAAAGTGGAGTGGGCTAAAACTACCCATCCAATTAGCACATAGAACCTACTCAGTCCAGTTCATCTTTAGGATGAAGGACTCTGGTGCTTGAAGCCCGGATTTGGACAGCTCAGTTCTGCAATACAAGGAAAGTTTAGAATCCCATTTAATCTAACCTGCATGTTGTTGGACCCTGGAATAAAACTATAGTACCCGGAGAAAAAACCAACACAGACTGACCCCTAGCTTTTACTCATGTTTGGATCCTTCCTGCTGTTGGTGGTTTTTTGCTAACATACACCTAAAGATTACCTGGATTATATTTACAATATTATAATTGATATGTAGGCTGCACGGTGGCGCAGTCGGTAGCATTGTTGCCTTGCAGCAAGAAGGTCCTGGGTTTGACTCCTGCCCGCCTGCCCGGGGGTCTTTCTGCATGGAGTTTGCATGTTCTCCCCGTGCATGCGTGGGTTCTCTGATGATTTAGTTTAACTGTCTGGTGATTCCAGATTCTGGGAATTTTATGAAAGAGGAACCAGAGAGTTAGGAATCAGGTTCAGTTCAGTCCAGAGCAGAGCTGCACTATAAAGGGACCCACAAAGGTCATCTTATTATCAGCATGTGTAATATCGCAAGCTGAACTGATAGGACGCTATGATTGCTAGACTGTTATATCTCAGGTTCTCTGCATCAAAATTATCTTGGCAGAGCTGGCCCAAGGCATCTGCAAACTAAGCTCCTCAGGGCCCCTAAACCATAAGGGGCCTCCCATAGATGCTTGAATTTTAAGACAGAGCTAAAATGTTTACATTTATTTACTGAAAATGAGAATATTATTACCTTTGATTTGAGATAAATTAAAAGACTTTAAATTGTTTAAAACTCAGATTTAAAGGAAATTGGAAAGTTATTTTTAAAAGTGCAAAGAATAATCTTCATACTTTTGTTGATGCATTATGGAAGTAAAATAGTCTCATTAGAATCAGACATTTTTTAGACATTGAATTTATTAATTCAATGTCTAAATTTTTATCCTTTGCAATAATGTATATGACATTTTTTTGTACTTAACATTTGCCAGCAAAAAGTCACCTGCAAGAATTCGCCTGAAAAAATTCACCTGCAGAAATTTGCTTGCAGAATTTGACCTGCAGAAATTCGCTTGCAAAAATTCACCTGCAGAATTTCACCTGCAAAAATTCACCTGCAGAAATTCACCTGCAGAAATTCGCTTGCAAAAATTCACCTGCAGAAATTAACCTGCAAAAATTCGCCTGCAGAAATTCACCTGCAGAAATTTACCTGCAGAAATTCGCTTGCAAAAATTCACCTGCAGAAATTCACCTGCAAATGTGTTGCCGCTTCTTCCTGTCACTTCAAAACAAGAGTATCTGCGGACAGGGTTGGGGCACTAGCTGTCATCAGGTCAGTCAAACATTTAATTCAGTTCCATTAGATGAAAAAAAAAACCGAATCTTAAACGGGTGTTAATTACCTGCCGTTTTGTAATAATATATTTTTGGCAGAAAAATCTCATCGCTGATCTTCATTAAGCCACTATCTAGCAAACTGTTAAAAGACTCGCCTCTTCCCAAGGCAATGGTGTGTCACGTGATCAAATAAGCGTAATCTGATTGGCTAAAAGACGCTCGACTCGATCGAGTGCTGATTGCTTTGGCCTGAGTCACCAGAAGGTCAACACATTTGCAGGCGAATTTTTTCAGGCGAATTTTTTCGGGCGAATTTCTACAGGTGAATTTCTGCAGGTGAATTTTTGCTGGCAAATTTTAAGTACAAAAAAAAAATTCACATACATAATTGCACAGGATAAAAATTCAGTGTTATAAATTCAATGTCTAAAAAATTTCTGATTCTAATGAGACTATTTTACTTCCATAATGCATTACCATAATTACCATCTGATGTTTAAAATTTTAAACATTTAAACATTTTAAAATTTAAAATCGCAAATAATAACCAAATATCCCTGACTGATTTTAAGCTCACCTAATTGAACTCTGCCTCCTCTCCCAGACTCCACTAGACCTGTGTTAAAACGCCGTTAGTGGTGCTGATGCTCCGAACAGAATGCAGGGTCCCAAATCAAATTCTGCTTAATATTTTACTGCTGATTTAGAAAAATGTTACAGAGATTTAGGACATGGCTGTTCTAGATCTGAATCCTCAGGTTGTTTTCAAAATTAATTCAATTCAGTTTTATTTATATAGCGCCAATTAACAACACATGTTGTCTCAAGGCTCTTCACAAAGGGTTTGGAATGGTGTAGGGTTGTTGAGGAGGTTAGATTAAACTACTGAGTGTTAGAATTTGGCCATTTTAGACTGGGCTATGTGTAGGGGTACTAAGTAAAATAATACACTGATAAAGCTTGTCCGTCTAGAGCCCACTGGTGGTCATCGTTATACCAAAAACCACAACGATTGGGGGTTCCTCTCTCTGTCAGACTGATTATAACCATTGGAAAATAGAAGGGGTCGCACAGGTAGCAGAAATTAAAGCTGTTCCACTGATAAACCAGTGCTGGTTCTGCAACTGGTTTATTTATATAGCAACAATTCACAACACGTCTTCTCAAGATAGTTTACAAAGTCAAATCAATCAAATCGGATTCAAGTCAAGTACATACATTCCAGTTAATCCTAACTATCAAACAGTCAGATTCAGTTTATTATTAAGATTGGTTAAAACGTTTTTCTGTCTAAGGAAACCCAGCAGATTGCATCCAGTCAGTGACTTGCAGCATTCACTCCTCCTGGATGAGCATGTAGAGACATTGGACATTAAAAACATTCCGACACTAAAGGTTTCTTCCAGTAAATGTTTGGTCCTCCTAACTCTTGGTTCAGAGACTGTGTGGACATCACATCACAAAGCAGGAATCAGGAAGCAGCAGGATACTCGCTGACTGGTGATACTGGGCTAACTGGGACGTTCCACTCAGGCGTTTATCTGTGTCAGCCAGTGGAGTGTGTGTACAGGTGGAGTGTGCACACTCCACCTGTATGCTGAAAAGATGAAGTATTGAAGAAAAAGGTAATTTCTCCTGATGTCCAGACAGGAACTGGAGACTAAACCAGCTCCAGTTCGTTACGGAGTCAATCAGCCATCAGTGAATGAACGTGTTTGGCTTCTGATGACAATACAATTTGTTAGATGACCTGGAATCAGCTGCACACCTCAGGTTAAAGGTGACTCTAATCTGAAGGTGGTAAACATGCTCTGGTTCGCTGTTGCTGCTTGGACAGCGGGATGGATTTATAAGTCACACCAGGACGATCCAGTAATCCTGCAGCTGGAAGCAGGAGCTGTGAAGAAAACCGTTAAAGTTAATGAGAGCAGAGACGACAGCGCTTTACTGAGGCAACATAAACAGTCAAAGATCAGATGAACTCAGCAGAGACTGCACACTTAACAAGGAATTAACACACGGTGGTGTTTATACGTGTCTCCTTACAATCATCATGAACATGGATCTGATTCATCTGTTCATCTTTAATGATTTCTTAGATCTGGTCGTTCTCTGGGGAGACATTATTACACATCTTTTAAAACCAAAAATGTGAATTTACTGTCGTTTTTCTTTGGTTAAATCAAAGTTTAACATAAATACTTAAATATATACAGACATCATCATTAATATTTGGTCAACCAGCTACTGCAATCATTCTGGCTGGATGGGATTTATGCTTGGTTTATCCCTCCTTAAATCATGACCCAGCTGTAATTCACCACATATTCAGGAAAGATGAGTTCAGTTTGACTTGACAGTGCTGATGGACTCGGTCCTGGGCGTCCATCTGCCTGAGCTCAAGTCTTCCACAGGTCTGCTCTGGCTTCTCTACCTTTCCCCTCTCCTCTGGGTTCCAGTCCAACATTTGTTATACTGTCGGCTGGTTTATTTAGGGTTCTACTCAGCTCAACCTTTGCTTCTTCACATAGAGGTTTGTTGTAGTTATTGTTTAACCCTCAAACAGAATGAAAACCTGTGCTCATGAAGAGGCAACAAAAGGCTTCAGCAGTTTTCAGAGCTCTGAGTGTCTTTTCTTGAAATTTCCAAGAAGCTTTTTAACATGTCTCACCAGTTGGAGCTTCTGGTACCAAGGTCAGAGTGTCAGTAGTTTTAAAAACCCCACAACACAGTCCAACCGTCAACTACAATCTTGTTTGAATAGATAATGACGGTACCACTGATCAGGTGTAGGGGGGTTTCACCTGAACTCTTTATTTAAATTCTACAACCCATTCGACAACCCAGTGGGACCACACAGTGGGCCTGTTGGTGCTCTCAGGTACACCTTGGTGGCATCATGGGACTGCTCTGACATCAATACACCTGCATGCTGGCCAATAGCACAATACAACCACCCAGCCACACCCAAACCCACAGTGTGACTCCTCTCAGTCTCTATCAGGTGCTGGGAATGGTACATCCATGAGGTATCATCTGTTCCTGCTGACCTCCACTCACTATTCTGACTGTCAGATGATCAGGTAACTTTCTGATGATACCGTCACTCTGCTCCTGATGCCAGTTCTGATGCCCTCTGGTGTCCTGTCCAAGACAACCATCTCCTTGTCAACAAAATCATTTCCATTTCTGTTGCTGGTCTGTAGACTGAATTACATCTACATTGGAGTGTTTAAGTTCTGGATCAGAACTCTGGAAAAACACCTGAACATGCTGCATATAAGCTGCAAATCATAAAGCTGCAGATTTGTAAATAAATAGTTATTTTCTATCAGCGGATCAACCAATGCTTTATAGTGTTTAGGGACAGATTAGTTTACCTGTCCAATAAGTGATGTTTAGTTACAACTAGTGGCTAAGTTGCTTATGACAAACAACAGAACATAGTATCTCAGAAGTGGTTAAAAAATAACTATGTGTGAAAACTGTTGGACCAACATGCAGAAAAATGGGAGCAGCATGGTCAGTTGTCGAGCTTTATTGTATAATAATCAGAATAATAGCAACAAGAAAAAAAACGTACGGACTGGGAATGTGTAGAAGCCAGGGTAGATTACAGAAGGAACCAGTAGCAAAAAGTGAAAACCAGAGAGTATAAGTACTGAGGGAAGTGGAGAATGGGCCAATAAACTAGGGGAGCTAATCGGGAGAGAATCAGGAGCAGCTGGTGGAGAAGGTAACTGAGGGAGAGTGACTAATTAACACGGATGAGATGGGAGTGTAGGGACGTAACAGAAAACATCTAAGTTCAATTCAATTCAGTTTATTTATATAGCGCCAATTCACAACACATGTCGTCTCAAGGCACTTCACAAAAGTCAGGTTCATACATTACAATTAATCTTTATCATTGAACAGTGCAGCCAGATTCTGTTATTTATTCAAATTGGATAAAAGGTTTTTCTATCTAAGGAAACCCAGCAGATTGCATCGAGTCAGTGACTTGCAGCATTCACTCCTCCTGGATGAGTATGTAGAGACAGTGGACAGTCACTGGCGTTGACTTTGCAGCAATCCCTCATACTCAGCATGCGTGTAGCGACAGAGGAGAGGAAAAACTCCCTTTTAACAGGAAGAAACCTCCAGCAGAACCAGAACCAGGCTCAGTGTGAGCGGAGATCTGCCACGACCGACTGGGGGTTAGAGAGAACAGAGCAGAGACACAAAGAGATAAAGAAGCACTGATCCAGGAGTACTATCTATGGGAAGGAAAAGTAAATGTTAAAGGATGTAGCTCCTTTAGTCGTTTCACCTAGAAAGAAGGAACAGATAAACTCTGAGCCAGTTTTCAAGGTTAGAGTCTGAAAGAGAGCACATAGAGTTAGTTACAGTAAAAGCTCAGTCAGTAGCTATGTCTAGGAGAGAGAAAGGGTTAAACACTAAAAGACAGGGCCATGTGGATCATCGGTAGAGGGTGAGCATTAAGTTGTTGCCAGCAGAAGCTTGGAGGATTCCCCTCTCCAGAAAGGTGTCCCAGGTAGACACAGAGTCAGGCCAGGTGTAGCTTCTAGGAAGAGAAAAGAGAGAGAACAAAGTTAAAAGCTGAAATAACAGCAAATAATGCAAAATTGAAGAGTAGTGTGAGAAAGTAGCAGAGAGGGTGAAAGTGGTCATTATGTCCTCCAGCAGCCTAAGCCTATAGCAGCATAACTACAGAGATAGCTCAGGATAACCTAAGCCACTCTAACTATAAGCTTTATCAAAAAGGAAAGTTTTAAGCCTAGCCTTAAAAGTAGACAGCTTGTCCATCTAGAGCCCACTGATGGCCATTGTTATACTAAAAACCACAACGATTGGGATACCTCTCTCTGTCAGATTGATTATAACCATTGGAAAAGAGAGGGGGTCATACAGGTAGCAGAAATGGAGGGTGTGTTTGCACCTCAACCGTAACTGAGCCGGTTTAGGCTAAACCTGACTCCCCCTTACTCCATCCAGCAAGGGGAGAAGAAGACGGAGCTAAAATAAGGAAGATAGCTCAGGATAACCTAAGCCACTCTAACTATAAGCTTTATCAAAAAGGAAAGTTTTAAGCCTAGCCTTAAAAGTAGACAGGGTGTCTGCCTCACGGCCTAAAACTGGGAGCTGGTTCCACAGGAGAGGAGCCTGATAACTAAAGGATCTGCCTCCCATTCTACTTCTAGAGACTCTAGGAACCACCAGTAAACCTGCAGTCTGAGAACGAAGTGCTCTGTTAGGAACGTATGGAACAATCAGATCTCTGATGTATGATGGAGCTAGATCGTTCAGGGATTTATATGTGAGGAGGAGAATTTTAAATTCTATTCTGGATTTAACAGGGAGCCAATGAAGGGAAGCTAAAATATGAGAAATATGATCTCTCTTTTTAGTGAACAAAATAAGTGAACAATGACACTACCAAAAAATATAAACAGGAACAAAACAGATCTATAGGAAAATAGAAACTCAAATATTTAACACAGGAATCCAGGAAAGAAATAGACACCTAAACACCAGAATCTAATAAACATGAATGAACTGAAATAAAGCATGTGAAGAATCATGGCAGTTCAGTGAAAGAAAGCCCCAAAACCCGACAGATTATGATAAAAACAGCCACAACCCAGCTTCATCTCTGTAGAAAACATGCTTCAAACTTTCTGTGATCATATTTGTCTTCCTACAATATTACTGTGTATAAAAACACTCAATGCCTCAGTTAATATTTCATTTTTTCCAAATAGGGAAATTCTACATTATTTAAAGACACATTGAGAATAATGTTATATAATCAGATTTTCTGCTGTTTTAATTGTAGTTATGGTTTAATGTCACTAACTTAAAGTCGAGTAATAAATAATGTGTGGCAGCTGGTTGCTGGTGTGTGTCTGTATGACCCAGTCTGTGTGTGCGTGTGTGTGATAGGTCTCTGGAGATAGCCAATGAGTCAATAGAGACCATAATATTGTGAGTTTACCCATAATGCCCAGAGGAAGCATTGGTTAAATGAGCTCATTGCAGGTTGATTGGTGCACTGAGTGGACACTGGGGACAGTAACCATGGAGACACGCAGAGACATGTTGTCACGTTCTGTGTTCGGATTGGACCAAAGCGCAGACAAGAGCTTGGGAGCAGCATGTTTGTAAGAGTGTTCAGAACTTATTTCCAGAGGTATTTACAAACACGTAGCGAGTCACTGCAGGTACTACAATAATCCAGACAAAAACTTACATGAGAGTTCTCAGCAGGAAAATGTAGAGAAACAGAACCAGGGATAGTGACGGAGGAACAAGCGGGGAACAAAACACTGACCAACTAATATACTGAGAGACACGAAAGGGAAACAAAGGGCAGACAATCAAAGAAACAGGGAACAGGTGTGACATGGAAGAAGGGAGACAGAGGGAGCAGGTGAACCTAATAAGACTGAATACAAAAACCAAAATAAAAACATCTAGACAAAATAAACCACAAGAGACCATAAAACAAAAACCAAAATGTCACACCGTGACACATGTTGCTACAGTTCAAATAAACATAATCATGTAATTAAAAATGCTTTTTTATAAAAGATAAAAATCAAAATTTATGTTCTCACTGAACTGCGCAACTATGACCAGACGATCAAGAATCTTCAGTTATTTTGTTGTAAACTAAAGAAAACAAAGACATCCTCTCCTGCAGCCATGAGGGTGGAGCTTAGGCCCCCAAACACCTTTGATATCCCACGAAGGCAAGAAATCAGCAACAGCAACTGCAACAGCAGCTGCAACAGCAACAAGTGGAGGAGGCGTGGTAAGGCGTATTCGTCACTTCCTGTTTTGCACTTGGTGGATGGTTTAGTGTGTGAAGGCTCTCTCGTTTGATCTAATTTCTCTCTACTGTAATATCTCTTACTTGTTATAATACATAAGCACGTTAAAACACATACTTTCTGTTGCTGTATTTAACGTTTGGGGACTCTCCGTGTTTTACACGGTTTTTTCTAGTAGTGGTAAGGGGTCGCTAGCTTAGCGTTAGCTTTAGCTCCACCATGGCTACCCGTTCTGCTGTTTCTCTCACCGAGTCTCCTCCTCTCTCTGTCAGATGTTCAGTTACTCCTCTGCCGCCTTTAGTGATAATGGTACGTGTAATAAATGTAGCATTTTTGTAGCTTTGGAGGCGAGGGTGTCGGATTTGGAGGCCCAGCTCCGCGCTGTTGAAAAACCAGCAGATAGCCGAGGCCCCTTAGCCAGCGCGGAGCCACCGAGGGTAGCTCCCGGTAGCAGTCCTCCGGCAGAGCCCTCGCAGCCGCGGCCTCAGGCCGGCTGGGTGACGGAACGTAGGAAGCATAGTCCTAAATCTCAGCCCACAGGTCACCACCAACCCGTCTGCGTTTCTAATAGATTTTCCCCGCTCAGCGACACACCCACTGAGAAGCCAACTCTGGTAATTGGCAGCTCCATAGTCAGAAACGTGGCACTAGAGACACCAGCGACCATAGTCAAATGTCTGCCAGGGGCCAGAACGGGCGACATAAAATCCTACCTGAAACTGCTGGCTAAGGATAAGCGTAAATACAGTAAGATTGTAATTCATGCTGGCGGTAATGACACCCGGTTACGTCAATCGGAGGTCACTAAAGTTAGTGTTGCTTCGGTGTGTAAGTTTGCCAAAACAATGTCGGACTCCGTAATTTTCTCTGGTCCCCTCCCCGATCTGACCAGTGACGACATGTTTAGTCGCATGCTGTCATTCAACCGCTGGCTGTCTAGGTGGTGTCCAGAAAACAATGTGGGCTACATTGATAATTGGCGAACATTTTGGGGAAAACCTGGTCTGATCTGGAGAGATGGCATCCATCCCACTTTGGATCCCACTTTCTATGAATCTGGCCGAATTTATTAGTTCTCCAAAACTCTGACAACCCAGGGTTCAGACCAGGAAGCAGGGTCGTAGTTTAATACTCCTCTCTGCAGCTTCTGTACTGCTACCCACCCATGACCCTATTAAGACAGTGTCTCGCCCACGGCCAAAATTGAATAGATTAAAAAATTATCTAAAAAGAGGAAATCAGGAAAATCTAATAAAAATAAACACAACTCAGACTAAAAATGAAACAATTAAATGTGGCTTACTGAACATAAGATCTCTCTCTTAGAAGACTTTGCTAGTTAGTGACCTGATTTCTGACAATCAGATTGATTTATTTTGCCTCACAGAAACCTGGCTGCAGCAAGAGGATTATGCTACTATAAATGAGTCAACTCCTACTAGTTATTTAAATTTTCACATTCCTCGAAATACTGGGCGAGGAGGAGGAGTAGCAACCATCTTTCAGTCCGATTTATTGACTAGTCCCAGACCAATCAATAGCTACAACTCTTTTGAATATTTAATCCTTAGTTTTCCTCATCCAAATTGCAAAGCACTAAAACCACTTCTGTTTGTTGTTTTGTACCGTCCACCAGGCCCGTACTCTCAATTTTTAGATCAGTTTTCAGACCTTTTATCTGATTTAGTGTTAAATACAGATAAAGTTATTATAGTGGGGGATTTTAACATTCATGTTGACACTGAAAGTGATAGCTTAAATACAGCCTTTAATGGTATCTTAGACTCAATTGGCTTTACTCAAAACATTAACAAACCTACCCACCTTTGTCTTCATTCTCTGGACCTTGTGCTGACATATGGCATTGAGTGTCTGACCATTTTTTAATACCCTTTGAGTTTAATTTAACAGAGTACTCCACACCTGAAAGAAAATTTCATTATAGTAGATCAATGCTGTATAAACCTTTAAAGAATCTGTTCCACTTTTAATTTCCTCATTATCACAGAAAAACACAGTGGAGGGCAATAATTTTGTTTCTTCCCCTTCACAAATTGATTCTCTTGTTCATAGTGTTACTTCATCATTGCGTGATGCATTAGACAATGCAGCCCCCTTGAAAAAGAAGGTAATTATTCATAGGAGGCAGGCTCCCTGGTTTAATTCAGAGCCGCGTACTTTAAAACAGAATTTTAGAAAATTGGAGCGAAAATGGCGCTCTACACACCTAGAGGATTTCTACTTAATCTGGAAACATAGCCTACTGTTGTATAAAAAGACACTTCACCAAGCCAGAACAGCTTATTTCTCATCCGTAATAGAAGAGAACAAGAATAATCCTAGGTTTCTCTTTAGTACAGTTGCTAAACTTACACAGAGTCATAGCTCTGTTGAGCCATCCATTCCCTTAGCTCTCAGCAGTCATGACTTAAAATAAAATTGATTCTATTAAGAAGAAAATCTTTGACATACTCCCGAAGATGATTACTTCATCCTCAACAAGTGAGACAACATTGGAAATAACTGTAGAACCTGATCTGTGTTTGGACTGTTTTGATCCTGTGGAGCTTCCAGAGTTATCAGAAATATTAGCTTCATCTAAACCTTCAACTAGTATGTTAGACCCAATCCCAACCAAATTATTTAAGGAAGTGTTCCCTCTGATTAGATATGATTTTAGATATGATTCATCTATCCTTAGTAAATGGGTATGTACCACAAGCTTTTAAGGTAGCTGTAATTAAACCTTTGCTTAAGAAACCTTCGCTTGATCGAGATGTATTAATAAATTACAGACGGATATCCAATCTTCCATTCTTATGTAAAATTCTTGAGAAAATAGTTGCTAATCAAATGTGTGAGCATTTACACAGCAATGACCTGTTTGAAGAGTTTCAGTCAGGTTTCAGAGCTCATCATAGTACTGAAACAGCTCTGCTGAAAGTCACTAATGATATTCTTATTGCCTCAGATAATGGACTTGTGTCTGTACTGGTTTTGTTAGATCTCAGTGCTGCATTTGATACAGTCGATCACAATATTCTCTTAGAAAGGCTGGAATATGCTGTAGGGATCAGGGGAACAGCGCTAGGCTGGTTTAAATCTTATTTGTCTGACAGATTCCAGTTTGTTCATGTAAATGATAAATCATCTTTAAACTCCAGGGTTAATTGTTGAGTACCACAGGGTTCAGTACTTGGGCCAATTCTCTTTACTATATATATGCTTCCAATAGGTAAAATTATCAGGCAGCATAGAATAAATTTTCAGTGTTACGCTGATGATACTCAGCTTTACCTATCCATAAATCCTGATGAGCCCAACCAGTTAGATAGACTACAAGCATGTCTTGAAGACATAAAAACTTGGATGACTTTAAATTTTCTGCTTCTAAATTCAGACAAGACAGAAGTTGTCGTCTTTGGACCGGAGTCTTTAAAAAGAAACTGCTTAGTCAATCACTTAACCTGGATGGCATTAAATTGACCTCCGATAATAAAGTAAAAAACCGTGGTGTTATTTTTGACCAGGACATGTCATTTAAATCCCATATTAAACAGGTTTCTAGGATTTCCTTTTTTCATCTCCAGAACATTGCCAAAATTAGAAATATCCTATCCAGGAGTGACGCTGAAAAACTAGTCCATGCATTTGTTTCTTCAAGGCTGGACTATTGTAATTCTTTACTATCAGGATGTCCACAAAATGCAGTTAAAAGCCTTCAGCTGATTCAAAATGCTTCAGCAAGAGTTCTGATGAAAATTAAAAAGAGAGATCATATTTCCCCTACTTTAGCTTCCCTTCATTGGCTCCCTGTTAAATCCAGAATAGAATTTAAAATTCTCCTCCTCACATATAAAGCCCTTAATGATCTAGCTCCATCATACATCAGAGATCTGATTGTTCCATATGTTCCTAACAGAGCACTTCGTTCTCAGACTGCAGGTTTACTGGTGGTTCCTAGAGTCTCTAGAAGTAGAATGGGAGGCAGATCCTTTAGTTATCAAGCTCCTCTCCTGTGGAACCAGCTCCCAGTTTTAGGCCGTGAGGCGGACACCCTGTCTACTTTTAAGGCTAGGCTTAAAACTTTCCTTTTGATAAAGCTTATAGTTAGAGTGGCTTAGGTTATCCTGAGCTATCTTCCTTATTTTACCTCCGTCTTCTTCTCCCCTTGTTGGATGGAGTAAGGGGGAGTCAGGTTTAGCCCAAACCGGCTCAGTTATGGTTGAGGTGCAAACACACCCTCCATTTCTGCTACCTGTATGACCCCCTCTCTTTTCCAATGGTTATGGTCAATCTGACAGAGAGAGGTATCCCAATCGTTGTGGTTTTTAGTATAACAATGGCCATCAGTGGGCTCTAGATGGACAAACTGTCTACTTTTAAGGCTAGGCTTAAAACTTTCCTTTTTGATAAAGCTTATAGTTAGAGTGGCTTAGGTTATCCTGAGCTATCTCTGTAGCCTAAGCCTATATGCTGCTATAGGCTTAGGCTGCTGGAGGACATAATGACCACTTTCATCCTCTTCGCTACATTCTCACACTACTCTTCAATTTTGCATTATTTGCTGTTATTTCAGCTTTTAACTTTGTTCTCTTTTCTCTTCCTAGAAGCTACACCTGGCCTGACTCTGTGTCTACCTGTGACACCTTTCTGGAGAGGGGAATCGTCTGAGCTTCTGCTGGCAACAACTTAATGCTCACCCTCTACCGATGATCCACATGGTCCTGTCTTTCAGTGTTTAACCCTTTCTCTCCCCTAGACATGGCTACTGGCTGAGCTTTTACTGTAACTAACTCTATGTGCTCTCTTCAGACTCTAACCTTGAAAACTGGCTCAGAGTTTATATGTTCTTTCTTTCTAGGTGAAACGACTAAAGGAGCTACATCCATTAACATTTAACTTTTCCTTCCCATAGAAAGTACTCCTGGATCAGTGCTTATTTGTTCTCTTTGTGTCTCTGCTTTGTTCTCTCTAACCCCCAGTGGGTCATGGCAGATGGCCGCTCACACTGAGCCTGGTTCTGGTTCTGCTGGAGGTTTCTTCCTGTTAAAAGGGAGTTTTTCCTCTCCACTGTCGCTACACGCATGCTCTGTATGAGGGATTGCTGCATAGTCAACGCCAGTGACTGTCCACTGTCTCTACGTGCTCATCCAGGAGAAGGGAATGCTGCAAGTCACTGACTGGGTGTAATCTGCTGGGTTTCCTTAGATAGAAAAACTTTTTATCCAATTTGAATAAATAACTGAATCTGACTGCACTGTTCAATGATTAGGATTAATTGGAATGTATGTACCAGACTTTTGTGAAGTGCCTTGAGACAACATGTGTTGTGAATTGGGGCTATATAAATAAACTGAATTGAATTGAATTGAACTTCAACAGCAAAAGTAACAGCAGCAACAGAAGCAGCAGCAGCAACAATTTTAGCAATAGCAGCTGCAACCCACCAGCAACAGCAGCTGTAACAACAGCAGCAGCAGAAGCAGCAAAAGCAGCAAAACCAACAGCAGAAACAGGAGCTGCAACAGAAACAGCACCAACAGCAGCAGCAGCAACAACAACGGCAGAAGCAGCAACAGCAGCTGCAACAACAGCAGCAGCAACAAAAGCTGCAGCAGCAAAAACAGCAACAGCAACAGCAACAGATCTCAAACATGAGGTCACATCAACACAGAAATGGTTCACCAGACACAAATATCCCTTTTCCACTGGCTCCTTAGCCGGGCTCCACTCCACTCTGCCTTCTTTGCAAGCATTTGCATTACTGTTTTTTCCATACCGATACCTACTTTTTTGGTCCCTAAACAGATAAGACCAGGGCTGAGTAGGGACTACATGTGACGTGAACAGACTGTTGTTCACTGATTGGCCGTGGGACCAGGAGAAATGAGGTTTTCCAAGAGGTAGTGCTGGGAAAGTTAATAAAACTAAAGAGTGACTATAATAATATTATAAGGACCACAAGGGCTGGTGCGTGTCAAACCCCAATATAATATTAATATCTACTGTTGGGGCAATTAGGATGCTTACATTATTTAATATTTTTTTAATGAATTGTAATTAGGTCTGTCAAGTGTTGTCTAGTGAATACCAGCCCAACATGGCCGTGGTATTAGAACAATAGAGGGAAGGGTAAATCGAGCCCTGACATTATTGAACAGCTACGCTCTGCACACACATGGAATAAATTCACACAATACAAGAATTTATTAACAAAAATAATTAAACTCAAAATTAAACATATTTAAGTTAAACTCTACTGTCCTAGAACAATCCAACTAAAACTTCCAGGCAAAATGAAACTAAAGAACTACGTACAAATGAAGGAACAAGGGAATCAATAAAAATGGTTAAAAACAATGACCAATAAAATTGTGCAATATTACCATTCAGTGTTATCTATGTTTGAGAACTAAGGATTATCTTGGGGAACCTTGAAATGAGGTTTGACTAGTCTCAGAACTAACTCGGAACAATAATTGGTTTGCCTTCAAACCACCAATCCACAATGCAAGATCAGAAGAGCAGATAAAACATTGTTTTAATAACAATAATTTAAAGAATGATTTGCTAAAATAAAAAAACAACCTTTTGGATAATTAATTCTCAGTAATGGGGGCGCTGTGCCGGTCCGTTGTGGTGAAGAGAGAGCTGAGCCGAAAAGCGAAGCTCTCAATTTACCGGTCGGTCTACGTTCCTACCCTCACCTATGGCCATGAACTTTGGGTCATGACCGAAAGAACGAGATCCCGGATACAAGCGGCTGAAATGAGCTTCCTCCGTAGGGTGGCCGGGCACTCCCTTAAAGATAGGGTGAGGAGCTCGGCCATCCGGGAGGGGCTCGGAGTAGAGCCGCTGCTCCTCCACATTGAGAGGAGCCAGTTGAGGTGGCTCGGGCATCTATACCGGATGCCTCCTGGACGCCTTCCTTGGGAGGTGTTCCAGGCACGTCCCACCGGGAGGAGGCCCAGGGGACGGCCCAGGACATGCTGGAGGGACTATGTCTCTTGGCTGGCCTGGGAACGCCTTGGGCTCCCCCCGGAGGAGCTGGAGGAGGTGTCTGGGGAGAGGGACGTCTGGGTGTCTCTGCTGAGTCTGCTGCCCCCGCGACCCGGTTCCGGATAAGCGGAAGACGACGAGTACGAATTCTCAATGCTGTTTAAATAGCTCACATTTAATACAATTTCAGTGTCCTGAAAATAAGAAAAATAGTGGTTGGGTCCAGATGAGCAGCGAGCAGCACCAGCTGGGACCTTCCCAGGACGACTGTGATGGGATCCCTTCTGATCCCATCTCCTCTTCGGATCAGGTTTGCTGCTGGCCGACATGATCGGACCTGGGGGAGTACTGATCTGGTTCAGGCCTGATCCATGAGGCTGTGCGGCAGGTCAGACGGTTTTACCCCAAAAAGCTGTTGGAGACCACCGCCTCTGATGTTAACATCGTCACGTCTTCATCTGCTGTTAGTCAAGCAGTCCATCAGAGGAGTTTCACAGAAGTCCTGACGCTCTCAGGGATGGGTTCACTAATGTAGATGATTACAGAACCTTTTTACACTGATGTGCAGTAAAACTGACACCTCATCAGCTGTTTGTGCTGATTAAAACACTTTCATCTGTTTTACATTTCAGCAGATAAATGAAATTAACATATATTTGTTCTTTTTATAGCTGAGCACATGATCAGATTCTTCTTCTGCAGCGTTGGGTCAACCTTGACGTTTGTCCCTTAGGTTTTATCACCTGATCCAGTTCCAAAGGTGGTTTTGTTACATTCCAAACTGTGATTTTAATTTTTGTAATCTTTTTTATGTGATGGATGTGCACAAAATAGTCTAAGTTGGTGAAATGAAATAAAAAAATATATACAAAAAAGAAAAAGTGAAAAATGTACATGTGCATATGTATCCGCGTCCCTAAAAAGGTCAGCTAAGATTGCACTCAAAGTGTGTGCAGTCTTAAATATAACATCATCTGTCTGTTCAAACACACCTTCTCTGAAAGGCCTCAGAGGCTGCAGCACCACCAAGCAGGAGGCATCCCTCCATGAAGACCAAGGAGCTCTCCAAACAAGTCACGGACAATGTACAGAAGTACAAGTCAGGGTGGGGTTATACAAATATCCAGATCTTTAAAGTTCCCTTAGAGCTCCATGAGATCCATCATCTTCACATGGAAAGCTCATGGTACCACAACAACCCTGCCAAGAAAGAACCGCCCACCAGAACAAACAGACCAGGCAAGGAGGGCATTAATCAGAGACGCAGCCCAGAGACCAAAGGTCACCCTGGAGGAGCTGCAGAGTTCCACAGCAGAGACTAGAGTATCTGTCCACAGAACCATGACAAGCCTCTATAGGGCTGGGCTTTATGGAAGAGTGGCCAGAAAAAGCCATTAATTAGTGTTGAAAGCAAGAAGGTGTGCTTCAAGTTTGCCAGAAGGCACTTGGGCAACTTCCCAAATTTATGGAAGTAAGTGCTCTGATCAAATGAGACTAGCATTTAACTTTTCAGCCGCCAATGAAAACACTGTCTGGCTCAAACCCAACACATCCCATCACCCCAAGAAAACCATCACCACAGTGAAACATGGTGGTGGCAGCATCAGGCTGTGGGGATGTTTGTCAGCAGCAGGGACTGGGAAACGGGTCCGAGTCGAGGGAAAGATAGATGGAGCTAAATACAGGGATATTCTGGAGCAAAACCTGGGTCAGTCTGCCTGTGATCTGAGACTGGGACAGAGGTTCACTTTCCAGAAGGAAGCAGGAACACTCAAGGGAAACATTTAAACATGTTGGAATGGCCTAGTCAAAGTCCAGACCTCAATTGGATTGAGGTCTGGACCATCCAAACAAACTGCAGCAAAGAAAACAGATAAAATAAGAGGATTTTAACCAAGTCCGTTTTACTTTGCAGCTCTGTAGGAGAACATGACAATAAGAGCTGATTTTCCTGCAAATTCATCCATCTGACTTTTCTCTCATGTTTGGCTTTTAATATTAAATCCTGTAATCAGGTAATGCTGTTCGTTCTGAACGGGTTCTGTTCTGATCATCTGAAAGAAGTCCATAAACTCTGATTTACTGGATGAAAACGTCCTTTCTTAAACCATCCAACATGAAGGAGCTGGAGCAGTTCCGCCTTGAGGAATGGCCCAATATCCCAGTGGTAGGAAGTGGTGAGCTGTCAAACAATCCATTTTAAGTTCAGGTTGGGAGACAACAAAACATGAAAAATCCCAAGGGCGGTGAATACTTTGCAAGGCACTGTACTTGCTGCAAGGCAACAGTGCTACCAGCTGCACCACAGTGCAGCCCTAACTGGATACAACCAAACATTTCTTTCTGCTGTTATCAACCTTCAGGTGTTTTATGTCAGTGAAGTCTTCTAAGCTGTGGTTGATCTGAAGGAAATGCAGAAGAACAGGAGCAGCAGGATCTAAGTGTTAGCAAGCTGCTGTGGGATGTTGTAGTAAACCCCCAAGGAGACCTTGTCCTGCTGCCTGCAGGACTTAAAGGATCTGCTGCTGGAGGCTCGGATGACTCATGACATCTTAGAGAATCCTCTCCCTTATAGGTCAGAGGTCAGCAGAGATCTTCACAGCATCAGGTTGGAGAAGACTGATGTCTGAGTTAGTTTGGGATTTTTTGGATGCATCAGGTCACACATAACGGATCAACCAACGAACATGAGATGAAAGATCAGGAGATTAAAGAAATTATCTGACAGCTGAATATTCTTTACTTTTTAGATTTTCACACAAAACAACATGTTTAAATGATCTGGATAGTATTAAATCTAATCATTATGAACTAAACAATGACAGCAAAATTGTCATTAATCTGCAGTTTAGCTGCAACATGACTGACGTTTTGCTCAGTGAGAATCAGGCTCAGTTTTGGTCCCTTTTAGGGCCAATAATTCAGGGACAGAAATACCTGAACTACCTTAAAAACCTAAAAAATAAATAGTCTCTGACTGCACTATATTATTGCTGGAAATAAAACTGTTCTTTGTCCTGTTATATGAATCAATCTTCTGTAGCGATGGGGGTTGTACATATTTGAAATCCATCTTTTCATACCTGCTTATCCTTGTAGACTGGGTGGGGTGGGGGGTGGCGATGCTTCCCATCTCCAGAGGTCACCAGACCATCACAGAGACAAACAACCCTGCATTGACACACTCACTCCTAAGGACAGAGAACATGCAAACTCCTGGAAGAAAGACTACTGCACCTTCTTGCTGCAAGGCAACAGGGTACCACTGTGCATTCCACTGTGCAACCATAAAATTATAAATTTGTTTTAGAAACTTGATTCATAACAAATTTTAGTTTTAGCAACAATTTCTACTTTGGTTGATGTAGAATGTAGAAGTGAATTATTTCACTTTGTTAAACTGCCGCACAGAAAACAGATAAAATGTTTTTATTATAAATAAAATAAAGGATTTTTAATCAAGTTGGTTCTACTTGCAGCTTTTCAGGAGAACATAAGAGCGGATTTTCATGTAAATTCATCCATCTGACTTTTTTTTCTCATGTTTGGCTTTTAATATTAAATCCTGTCATCAGGTAAAGCTGCTCGTTCTGAGCGGGTTCTATTCTGACCATCTGAAAGCGTCCATAAACTCTGACTTACTGGGTGAAAATCTTCCCTAAATAGAAAAACATTAAAGAGATGCCTGAGAACCATCCAATCACAGCGTCTCTTCAGATAAACAGGAAGTCTGTGGAGGAAAAGCTTTTAAATGATGTGGTTCTGTACTTAATAAAATGAAACTGGGCCCGGTTTTATCTGGGAGATGAAATGGAGAGAATGGGTATGGAACAGAATGGACGTCTCATCAGGTTTATAGAGACTCTGTGAGTCCCTCCATGCAGTTTGGTTAAAACCACGCAAACGGCTGAAATATTTTCAATTTCATTTAAAATCCTGCAGGAGAAGAAATCCAACCGATCCGTCAGGGACAAAGCAGCTTTATCTGGGTTTTCTCATCTGCTCAATCCTCCCACTGTTTGGTTCTGATATTTATTCTCCTTCAACCCCAAGTCTGAAATCAGATTAACTAAACTCTGCTGCTGCTCTCTTTCCCTATCAGGTAAAACTGCAGAGAAAACCTCCAGTTTGGGTTTTCAGTCAGAACCAGTCTGAGTCGAAGCGCCGCCATCTGAGGAACTAGCAGCGAGTAGATGGTATCGGGTCGAACATGCGACCCAGCTGAAACAGAGGGCCGCATACAGCCGCAGGTCCCACCATACACAACGCCACCAGTGTTCCTTCTGACAACATGGGAGGAAATATTTTACATTCCTGAAGACAGCAGCCCTGGAGCTGGAATGTTTCCTGGAATCTGCGGCATTCTTTACTCTCTCTCTGGGTTTTGGTTTGGATCTTCAGTTCTCTGGGACATGATGAAGGTTCTGTATGTAGTTCTGCAAAGACTTTCTAATTGGACCGACTAGTTCCCAGGAACCACCCTTTCTTTGGACCTGAGGTGTTCCTCACACATAAACGCTGTTCAGAAGAAGGTCCAGCAGAGGCTGAACTTCCTGCTGCAACAAAGAAATACAACCTTCCACAAGAGCTGCTGGCCATCATTCAGTCTGTCTGGTCTTCGTCCATCTCTGTGTGGATGTTTATGTCCTCATCGAGACCAAAGTGGGACTGAATCAAATTGCTTGTGTCACAAACTTGGTGAATAAAGCTGGTTCTGATTCAGATCTCTCTACTTACTTCCTCTGGTTCTGGGATCGTCTCAGTTCACTCAGACTTGTTGCACCCAGTTCTGATCTGTTCTCATGACAGATTAGGTTTTCTGACTGTGATGGTCACTCCATTCTGCTTCCTTCACTCAACCTGCCGGCTCCTTGTTCATCAAATCTTTTACAGAGCTGTGAAAACCTATTTACACCTCTAACAGATGTCTGTGTCCCACTGAAATGTTTCAGATCATCAAACAAATGTTACTGAAAAATAACTAATAAAACAAAAAGCAGTTTTTAGCACATGATTTCACTTCGAGAGAATATGGATCCAAACCAACCGGGCCTTCATGTAGAACCTTATGTTCAAACTGAAACCTTTTTGTCAGGTTTAATTTAAAACATTTTTTATTCTTCATGCTGCATAAAAAAACTATTGTTACAATATTTAAAGATATTTTCTGTTGTCTGTTAAATACTATAAAAACACGCTGACCTGCACTACCTTATGCTTTACGTGTATTTAGTACTTTGCAAAGGTATCACTATTTAACTGTGTATATTTCTTTTTGTGCTCTTCGTTGCATATGTTTTTATTGATTGCTATTTGTTGTCAGATTTAGCTTTGTATGTTATACTTAATTTTCTTTTTACTTAAGTATTAGGCTACTTAACCGGGTCCAAATTTTGTACCTTAACATCTAAATGTGAGCTGGTATGACAATAAAAAAAAATCCTTGAACCCTTGAAATTAGTGAAACTAAATAAAACCGTGATTAGTGAAGCTCAGTTTATTTCTGAAGAAGAAACACAAAGATGATTGTTTTCTTTCTGTCCAGGTCGGACTTTATAGACAATATGTGCAAAAAACACTAACAGGAGGAATGGACAATTGGATATAACATTAATTAAATGCTTCAATTAAATTCTGTCTTCCAAACTTTTCCAGGCTGCACAGAAACCATTTAAACATTTGCAAAAAACAAACAATATCCACAGTTAAGTGCTATTTAAAATCTGGCAGTTTTGTCTCTTGGCGTCGGGGTTAAAAGTCCACTGGAGACATTCCTCTAACATGAAATTATTTTCCCTCTAACCGAATCTGATGGGTTACAATCGGATCCATTCATCCATGGAGCTGAGACACGTTCCTCCTCCCCTGGCCTCCATCCTGGGTCCAACGCCTAAAAACACGTCCCGTCCGTCCAAGCACGGCTCATCTTTACCCAACAATGCTGAGCTGTAGGACATGGAGGGAGAATGTGGAGCTTCCAGGCACCAGAAGAGATTTCTGATAATTTTAGTTATGCTCCTTCCAAGAACTTTTGTCTCTGAAGGAGAGGAAATGATGATCCTTTTGGTGCCAACACCTCAAGGTAGAATTCAGAAACAATCAAACACTTGTTCACAGTCTGACTTCAGTAAACTTTTACATTTTTCCTGTTATCGAGCAGATTTTAAACAGTGTTGCTTCAGCTTCAGGCAGAGCTGCTGACATCTTGTTTTTAACCCGTAAATTTAGTTCAAGCTACAAACCCCGAGGAAAACAATTTCAGAGCCTCTTACACCTTTAAGGGAAATTATTTCATTATTTAGTTCTGGATAGATTCTAAAACTCTAATAAAAAGATTAGATTTAATGTCCAATATTCTGCATTTAGTTTAAATCTGTTAAACAACTGTCTGATTTTTGTCGCCGTTTCAATCAATCTGGAACCAATTTTATTTAGGTCAGGAAAGGTCACCACTGATGTGGAGAAGTTTCAGACAGTTTCAGCTCTCATTTCTGGATTTAGGAGCTGACTGCGCTGGTGACTCTGGTTCTCTGAGGTTCTCTCAAGTCCATGTGGACCTACTGATCAGAGGGAAGTGATTTCTAACCTTGACACACTTCTTCATCTCTTTGGATCTTTACACCATACCTCACTCATCAGTGCGAGTAAAACGACCGCAGCTCTGCATTAGAGATCTTTAAATTGATCAATGATTCTGTGATAGATTGGTTGGTCTTGATAGATCCACCTTCCCCGCTCACCAAGTAACTATAACACAGCAGAACCTGAATTAGACTTTGTTCTAACTGATGCAGTCAGGTCCAAACAGAACCGTTTCTGGTGTTCATCATTTAACTGAAAAGAAATCAAACATTTTAGTTATTTTATTTGTTTACAAAAACATTTTTTTACAGAAACAAATTATAAAAAGTGAAAATGTTTAATATGGCAGAGAACTGGTCAACATTATGTTTTAATTACGGTTCAAAATGATTCAATGGTTTAAAAAAAAAAATAAAATCACAATTTTTATTCATCTTTAGTAAATATTTGAATCTTCCTGAAATTGACTTTTTGGGAATCTGGACCGAGATCTTTCCCTGAGACAAATTCAATTCTTGGAATATTTAAAATTCAAACATTCAGATCTGAGAAAAAGAGGAAAGAAAAACAAATGAAAACACTGAAACAGAAAACTCCAACAATTAGATCCATTTCAGAGACACCTTCAGTCCTTTCAGCTGCAACAACTCGGAGGGGTTAAAAGGCACAGTTGGAAAACTCGCAGGAAGAAAAACAATCAGGAATTCATGTTTCCGATTCACATCCCATCAGATTCAGAGCCCAAAGATCCAAACGAACACGTCTGGTTTAAAAGCTTTCAGCGGCTCAAGTCTCCGGTCTCTGTGGACCGATCTGCTGCTCAACTACCTGCTTTAACGTCCATCATCAAACCATCATGACGCAACAATTGGCGATTCAATACAAAATACTTCAATTTGCTGCATTTTTACATTATCGTTACCTCAGAAGGTAAATATCTTCATGAAGATGGACCAGAAAGGATGGTTATATATTCAAACTGGGTCACTCAGAACCTGAAAGACTTCTGTGTTCAGTCGAAAGACCAAAGCAGTGACTGTTTTAGGGATGTCTCTAAAACTCAACTTTTAACCGCTTCCTTCCTAAATATCAGGTAGCTGCATCAGCTGCATTACAGGAGAACAATATTAAAGAATATTAAATTATTCTGAACCTACAGACCAACGCCTGAAAGTTTTCTCTCTCTGGATGATGAAGAAAAACATGAATTGAGATTGTTTTTCCCTGAAGACCAAAATGGACTCAGATCCTGCAGGACATCGGGTTCCTTCCATACACACTGACTCACAGCTATCTTCCCTCTGCGATTTGTTCCATGAAGCTTTGAGGCAGATTTTCCCTACAGGACCTCTGTAAAATCCAGCTCACTGTTTTTAAATGCGGCTCAGTTAAAGAGTACAGAAACGTGGTCATGATGGAGATCTTATTCAGGAACCTGCAGACGTGAAGAACCAAATGATCCGAGATGAAATTGTCTTGCAGGTGCAGCTATTTTGTAAAAATGTGATGAAACATGTTTCAGCTGCCAAGTTTGGATATTTGGGTTCAAACTGCAACAGGAAAGCAGCAGAAAAGTTGCATCTAAATCAGAAATTAACGAGTCGCACCGACGCCGCTTAGTGAAACTCAAACACAAACTGCTGGAAACTAAAAGGAATGAATTTAGTTTTGTACGGATCAGAATGGATCATCAGGAGGAGAACTTGTTGAGATGTTGAATCTGACTGATGAAGAGGAAACCAGCTCAGTGGTTTTCAGTTTAAGACCTCCTGTCTGATCCGGAGAGATGACCTTAGACCTGGAGAACACCTGACTGGGCTTCAGGTCGGCGGTGGTCCGTTGACATAGTTAAGTGTCAGGTGGAGGGACCGTGGCATCTTGTTGCTACGGTGACACGGAGGCTCCATGGCGACCCAGATCAGGCTGGCCAGAAGAGCAAGTGCCACAGCCAGCAGCAGGTAGAGGAGCGCTGATGAAGAGGAGGAGGAGGGTCCGCCGCCAGAGGTGTGACTGTGAGCACAGAAGGAACAGGTCCTGGTTTCAGTGTATTTGCATTAAGATAAAGTTCTGGTTCAGTAAATAATCTAATATGAGTTTGCAAAGATTCAATCTGTTCCTTTACCAGATAAATTAAAAAGGATAGCAGCTCCACTCACTGGTCCTGAATATAAACTGTTTGTTCTGTAGTTCCAGTAACATCTGAGTGTCTGTGTGTTTTCTTACCTCTGCTCAGAGAGAAGCAGCTCCGTTTCTTCACAGCAGGACAGCTCATCTTCATCCTGAAGAACACAAAGCTTCTGGTAATAACCCCGGATTTTATTTTCTGAGGAAAACCCGTCAGGATGCTGACTATCTGATGAACATGATGCACGAGTTCTCCTCTGCCTTCTGGGGAGGAGTGATGCTTCCTGCTGATAACGAACATCTTTAAATGAAAGCTGCAGGACTTACCTGCACAACTGACTGCTGAAGCCGCGTCACGTAATCAGCAAAAGCTTTTCCTTCCAGGTCCCAAGATAATTCAGACGGGACAGGAAGAGGATGCTGTGCGTTGTCATGACAACGCCGACTGTTGGGATGAAGATATGACTGGTTCACTACATCAGTGTGGAGTCCGTCCTCATGGTTCTAAACACACAGATCAAAGCAGAAACATGAGAGGAAGGGTCAGAGGGAGCTTCCTGATTGGACAGATCCTAACGGTCAGAGGGAGGTTCCTGATCAGAGGGAGGTTCCTGATTGGTCAGATCCTAATGGTCAGAGGGAGGTTCCTGATTGGTCAGATCCAAACGGTCAGAGGGAGGTTCCTGATCAGAGGGAGGTTCCTGATTGGTCAGATCCTAACGGTCAGAGGGAGGTTCCTGATTGGTCAGATCCTAACGGTCAGAGGGAGGTTCCTGATTGGTCAGATTCTAATGGTCAGATGGAGGTTCCTGATTGGACAGAGTCTAACAGACTGAGGGTCCTGATTGGATCGATCTTAATAGTCAGATGGAGGTTCCTGATTGGACAGATTTTAGACTAATGCAGCTGAGGAACAATTATTTAATCTCCTGCTGATTCCATTTGCTCAGTTGCTAAACAAATCCATTCTAAATTAGCTGATGTTCGATTCATCTTACTGTTGACATAATATAAACCAATAGCCCAGAATAAATATGACACAACCTGCTACCAGTCACTGATTGTTGTTGATGATATTTTCTGTAACTGGGCTCCAGATTTTCTCTCTAGGACTGACGTCTGCAGACCGGCTTGGCTACTTCATGACCTTAATCAAATTCTTCCACAGACTATGATGCTGGAAGATCCATGTATGAGCCATCTTTAGGCTTCTGGCTTCGACAGTTACGTTGGATTTTATAATCTATTGGGTCCATCCATTGGCACCATCAGAGCAGTAATGTCATCCCACACCCTCAGCAGAAAGACAGTCTCACTGTATAATGCTTCCACCTCTGTGCATTGAGATGTTCTCTGGGAACCCAAAACAGGGCTGTAAATGTGCTTTCCACAGCAAGGAGAGAGGAGATATAGGTCCATCATGCTGTAGTGAGCTACCACTGGTGTTCCTGGTCACTTTGGTCCAAATGTCTTTGGATCCTTCCCCAGCTCCACCTGCGCAGTTATGGGCAGATCCCTCACCTCCGTTATGATCGCTCTCACCCCATGAGCCAAGACCTGGCATGAAACACCAGCCTGAGGACTGATGCTCATTATCTGATTAACGTTTGGTACAATCACTAAGCCAGTGCTACAGTGCTGGTAGACCCGACTACAAAGAGTCAAAACAATCTGATAAATCAGGAATTTCTCTGTCTTTCCTTTCAAACACTCAAACAGAGAGCACCGAAGGTCTTACTGAATGATTGGACCTACAGGAGCCCGAGTGTCCAAGAAAGGTGTCACCGGGAAAAAAAAGTATGTTTAGATGTAATGTTGCTGGAAAATGGGAATCATCACTTGTTGGCGCCACAGAGCACTGATGGATTTTTCTGGACTGATGAAGGCAACAGCCCTGCTTTTTATTTCCTCCTCTTAAGATCCAGCAGAAACAAAACCTGACCCTAAACCAGGTGGAAGAAGATGCTCTGCACATTTTCTGTAGTTATCCAACTAAAATCAGTTATCTGAAGTTATCTAAACTAAATCAACACAACAAACCCATCACGGATCATGTGTTGACATACAATGATGTGTTCAAGGAAGAGTAAAGCCTAAACCAGTGTAAAGATCCTTCAGCACCATGACCTATTCACCATCACAGTGATCATTTATTGGCTGGTTTTAGAAATTATGGAGTTTATTTCCTCCCTGGTTTGTTTTATATATGGTTTAACTGGTAATTAACTGATCAGATGATGTGCAATAAGCAAAAAAATCATAAAAATTATGAAAAAAAACATGGAGGAAGCAGCGAGAGAGGAAGGAAGCAGCAAGGGAGGAAGGAAGCAGCGATGGAGGAAAAATGCCACCAGGGAGGAAGGAAGCAGAGAGGCAGGAATGAAGCAGAGAAGGAGGAAGGAAGCAGCAAGGGAGGAAAGAAGCAGAGAAGGAGGAAGGGAGCAGCGATAGAGAGGGAGGAAGCAGCAAGGGAGGAAGGAAGTAGAGAGGGAAGATGGAAGCAGCGAGAGAGGAAGGAAGCAGCAAGGGAGGAAGGAAGTAGAGAGGGAAGATGGAAGCACCGAGAGAGGAAGGAAGCAAAGAGGGAGGAAGGAAGCAGAGAGGGAGGTAGTAAAGAGAGGGAGGGAGGAAGGGAGGCTGGAGACTTTGTCTGACTTTACAGCGACTGTTAAAGTGCAGACAGACTTGATGCATAAATCAGGACTTTATGGATTCATCGGGCGGGCTGAGAGGCACGGCGCTGCACACAGGAAGAGGAGAATAAATAGATGCTTTCAGCAGTAATAAGAGAGCAGGGCACAAAATCAAGGCTAATGGAGAGAGAAACAGGAGAGGCTTAACAGAGGAGGACAGACATTCAGAGCTCCATATTTGCAGAGAAATCCTTGAAACTTTCACCAATTACAGAGAAAAATGCAGATATTGACCCGAAAACTGATTTATTCAGTCTGTGAGATGGAACTTTTTTACTGCTTTATAATCTCAGGCTCTGGATCCTGTACCAAACTGCAATCAGAACTTCTTAGGCCTTTTCTTCTTGTCACTCTTCCCAGAGTATCTGACTAATAGTTGTCCTGTTGACAGATTCTCCCACCTAAGCTGTGGATCTCTGCAGCTCTTCCAAAGGTACCATGGATCTCTTGGCTGCTTCTCTGATCAATCCTCTCCTTGCCCAGCCCTTCAGTTTAGGTGGACGTCCATGTCTTGGTAGGTCTGCAGGTGGTCCGTCCTCTCTCCATGTTCAGACGATGGATTGAAGTGAACTCTAGGAGATCTTCAAAGCTTGGGATATTGTTGTAGAACCTAACCGTGCTTACTGTCAGGTGAGGATCAAGTTCCAGACGACTCAGGAACCCACCCCAACAGGGTCTGAACCAAAGTCCAAACAGAATCCTACGAAACGGAAGCAGTCTGGAGGCTTCAAACCCAAATTATCCAAACCAAGGTAAAAGTCCAGTCTATTTCAGGTTACCAACTCAGATCAAACACATGGCGTCAAACCATCACACTGACTGGTATCAGAACCAACAATGGATACTTAGCACAAACCCTGTCTGGTTAAACAGGTTTCACATTGAAGCCCAAAATTATGTTCAAAGTCCTGAATGACGACTTTAAACAACCCAAACTAACTCCACCACTTAGACTAGAGTTAAATTAGAACCTGCTTCAGAACCAGCATTCCGTTGGATCACTGAGCTAACTGAAAACAGGGAACCCACCTTCACGTCTCCGTCGGTCTGCACTGCTCTGGAACAGGAAGCCGTGTTCTGCGAAAGGGCAGAGCTTTGGACCCTCAGCCACGCCTTGACACGCCCTCCGTCAAACCTCATTGGCTCGTTCGTGTCTTCTTCAGGAGTCGAGGTGTTCCATTGGTCCTCTTCCTGACTGGTGATGACACGTGAGAACAAACCAGGTTCTGTTTGGTCCTTCCAGTCCTGTGGACCCTGCAGAGACAGAGAAAGAACTCTAGCATGAAGTCCATCCTTTCAAATGTTTTTCCACAACAGTCACTGTAGTTGATATATCTTCTAACCAATGGACCAGAACCATCCAGAACCACCACCATGTACTGTAAAGCTTCTAATCTGAGGCTCTCATATTATTCTGAATTTCTGTGTGTAAAATATGAGGCGATGGATTAGAGACGACCACCCTAACTATCACAGCACTGCCTTAACAACAAACTCCACATCCTTTCATGTAATTTCAACCAAAAAATGCTAAACATGACAGTTTCAGTTTCATCTGAGCATGTTTACAGCCCCGATTAAAGCCTGAGAGAACAAAGCCTTTAAAAAGTCTGACAAACTGTCAAATGTGTTAATATGAGTCATTCTAAGAAGATCTGATCTTTGTTCCTCAGATGATGTGTTTCTGCAGCAGAATAATCTCACACTAAAAAACCTGAAGAAAATCCAACCTTTGGAAAAGAACATTTATTCAGTAGGAGAAAAATTCAACATTAGAAATAATTTGAAGGAAGCATCTCTCTGATGTTCTCCTCTCGTCAGATTTTCCACAGGATTCACGTCCTTTGACTGAGATGGTCATGGAAGTAGATTGGCCCACCAGATGTTTGGAAGGTTAGTTCAGTGTCTGCTGATGACCCGTCTGCAGGTTTCTGCTAGAAGCCACCACGTTTTTATTTCCAGTCTTCCGGTATTTCAAAGAGTTTATGTCTCCATGCGCTCCAACAAGCAGATCCGCAGAATCAGAATCAACTTTATTGCCCAGGTTTGTGAGCACAATAAAAGGAATAGGACTTTGGTGTTCATCACTTACATCTTATATCAACATCAGTTCAAACAACCACATGTGTGTAAGGGAAGATCCCTTGTCCTGGTCCAGCTGTATTTGTCCCACTTCCAGTTGGTTCAGATGTTTTACTTATTGCTCTGACTGTAGAGAAGAGAAAGTTTCCTGCTGTATGAAGATCGGCACACACCTGCCTTAGTTGAATGGTAAATGGCCGGCACTTGTATAGCGCTTTATCAAGTCCCCAGAGACCCCAAAGCCTTTTACACTACAGTCATTAACCAGTCACACACTGACAGCGGTGAGCTTCATTGTAGCCACAGCTGCCCTGGGGCACACAGACAGAAATGATGCTGACATTCACAGGTGCCACCAAGCCCTTGAATGGCATGTTCTCCTATGTTTCCAAAAAATGGAAATTCATGCATTATTAATTAAAATTCCCATTGATTAATTAAAAAAAACAAAAACACTAAAATGTATTTTATAGATTTGGGACACAGATTCATGGGTATTTTCCTGCTTTCGGATTAAATGTAGCAAATTATTCAGAGTGAGATTCTGCTGCTGCAGTAAAAGAATTCATTTCATTTAAACCAGGAGTTTCAGCTGGAGTGAAGCATGTTGTAAATGTTGTAAACACAATTTAAAGCAGTTTGAGGAGGACTTTAACAGTCAGACCAGCTTCTTGTCTCAGATAAACACTGAAGCTGAGAAGCTGGGAATGATGGACACCAGTTTGATGTTCCTGTTGAGATCTGGAGTCAAACAAACAAGATTCACATGGCATGCGTCACACTTGGTTGGAATAATACGACTTCAGTCTTTTTATCCTTTAAGCTCAAAGCATTCGGGGTCGTCTAAGCTTCGATTTCATTCAAACTTCAGACAATCATCAGCAAAACGAAACAAAGAAATTCAAATGTCCTCAAGATGGAGCACAAGGGCAGGAGACACAGAGAGGAAGATAGGGTCCTAATATAGACCCCTGAGGCATCCCAAAGCCAACAGACACTGTAGATAATACAAACTAATTTATGCTGACAAACACTTCTGTCATTCAGGTAAGACCAGAACCACTTCAAGGCTGGACCTCTAATAGCAACACAAGAAATTAAAAAGGTAATGATCCACTGTGTCAAAGGCAGCCATCAGGTCTAAAAGCACCATAATAAGTAGGAGCATCAGTAGCTAAAATTATAAATATAAAAACCCTGCAGGGTAAATAAAACTGAATTGAAAAACTGAAACCCTTAAAAGAGCAGATTCAGTTCTGTGAAGCTAAACCAGACTGAAATACCACATGGATATCATATCTCTCTAAAAATAAACTGAATAATGTAAAAGTAACATTCTCCGGTATTTATGAAAGAAGTTTGGAGGAATTTGGAGATTGGTCTAAAATAAAATAAAAACATTGATTGATAAGGGGAACATCATGTTCTCCCTCATTCCGATAACAAATGTCTCATAAAACTGTAAGGCAACCAGACCCACTCAGCTGCATCAGCTGCCAGAACAGGCTCTGGTTGGCTGAGACGGATGCATGTCTTACTGAGATAAACAAATAAACTGATGAAATTAAAAGGATTTCTGCTTGCTAAGCTGAATCTGAATGAATCCCAGCTCTTTATTAATGTGGTCACAGTTTCAAACTTTCAGGCTAAATCCTAAAAATGAAACAAACTTTAGCTTCTTTTTACTTTAACTATAAAATTCAAAGTCATGTAACTCACCAGAGCTGCTTCCTGGTTTGTGATGTCAGTGCTGATGTCAGAGCGAGAGTCAAAGGAGCTGAGGTAGCTCCACCTCTTGGCTTCCTCTCTTTGACACAGACCTGCAGAGCAGAACAATCCTGAAGGTGTCTGCAGACCCATTTGGACACCAACACAGCAAAAGAAAACTAAACATAAAATGCAATGATATGAAACAGAACCATGTCGGGATAAAGTAACTGGGTCTTTAGAGGTTTGTGGCTCTGCAACGGAACCAGAACATGGTTTAAGCCAGAACTGTTAAGGTAATATAGATCCCATTGTCCGTGAAACACCTATGGACCATCGGGGAGGAGCTTGAGCGCGTCACGGGACAGAGGAACATCTGGGTTCCCCTGCTGGACCTGGGATCTCCATGACTTGACTTTGGATGGATGGATGTCCCAGATAAGGAGAGGTTAAATAAATTATTGTAAAATAGATTTTATTGTATTTGGAGAAACGTTCCTCCAATGGGATACAAGAATGTAAAAACTGTGAAGAACTGAAGACAGAAATTAAACTGATCAACAGGTCGACTGTCACATGATCATGAAACCATTCTAGATTTTTAGCTGTGATAGAAACGCTGTGAGGCTTCCTACCTGTGCATGCGCTGAAGTACGAGGAGTCTGCATCATCATGAGAGACCGAGCGGCCGATGTCCACCGAGGGGTCCCACTCCAGTCCCATGTTCTCATGGGAAGGAGAGGGCGGAGGTGGTGAGGGTCGACGGGAGAGGAGGGTTGGTGCTGGGTTCACCCACTGTCTGAAATCTGAAGGAAACAGCTTTAGGAACATCTTTAGTTTCTTTTTGTCAACAATCTAGAAGCTACAGTCACTGGAAATAAGGTTCACCTCTGAGATGGGTTGAAACTGAAGAGAGGTCCTGATCGTATTTCTCCAAAACTCTGTCTTCGTGCACAGATTCTGAGGGACACCCAGAATCTGTAGCCTTGGACAGAATCCAGTCATCTTCAAAGACCTGGAGGAGGAGGACAAATCATCGTCAACTCCTGAAATTAATTCAGATGTTTTAAGAACATTAAGAAAAAATCAACTCAGTTAAGTTACAATTTAATGAGTCCATTAATTGGTGCCACAGTGATAGAACCTTTCAGTTTGGACTATATGAACCATATGAACAGCAAGCATTACATGATTGAATAAAGCTGAGTCTAAGCTACCAGTTGGTTTATTTTTACATCTCTTTCCAGCTGCAGATCCTGAGAATCCAGTGAGGAAACATGAGAACGCCATCAGAGACCTTCTACTTGTCTCATTTAATCAGTTTACCAAACACAGATGAACCAGATACCTCATTGGTTCCCCAGTCAACAAGCTCAGCTCAGATGTGAAGCCATTCCCAGTTTCAAGACAACAGGACCACTGGGAAAGATCTGAGTGACTGCATGAAATGTTCAATAAAGAGCCTGATGGTTACCAGTCTCATGCTGAGGAGCCGAGTGTGTGTCCGTGCGATGTTGTTGTAGACGTGGCTGCAGCGACGCAGCAGCTCCAGCAGGCGGCTCTCCACATGCTGAGCATCAGTGGACTCGCTGCGCTGGATGAGCTCCTCGCCACGCTGCAGCAGGTCGTTCACACGACCCGAGTTCTCGCACACAGACTGCTGGAAGGACTGAGAATACAAAGAGAAGTCACTCGAACTGAATCCACATTCAGTAGAAAATTAAACTAAGATCAGAAAATAACAAGTAAACTGAAGAAAATTTACCCCAGTTCATGATACTGCTGGGTAGGATGGTTCTTTTGGTTCTTTAACCAAATAAACATTCTCCAGATCACACCAGATTCTTGTATAATTTGTTGGAAGTTCTAGCGCGGCCAGGATGTTTTCTTAGAGGAAAAGGGTAACAGCGAGGCAACAGTACACTTATAGAGATGACCATAGATGAGAACCTCAGTAACCTGAGGTCAGACAGACCTTGATGTCGTGTACTTCAGATATTGTACAAAGACCATAGACTGTTCTTGTTCACCAGTTAGAAGAGATCTGTTGTCAGGTCAACTCCCAGGACATATTGTCAGGATTTCAGTCATTAGCTGAGATAAGGGTAATGTTCTGATGCTTTGTGAAGTCAACCAAACTATTTACCTGAAAGCTGCTCTAAAAATCTTATCTTCTGTGTTTTTCTCCAAACAAAACAAGTGCACACCTGAAGCTGTCTCAGCTTCTCGCAGTTGTTCCCAGTCATGTGATCTATCTGTGTTAGACGAGCATCCAAGTCAGCCAACCAGAGCGCAAGCTCTTCCCTCTCTGCTTCAAACTCCTCCCACTCTGAGACAAAGAGCTGAGGGAGGGAAAAGGAAAAAGTATGCACTTTAAAATACAATATAACACATTTAATACAAAACCAACTGGTCACAAAAAGCTTTTGAATATAAATAATTCTAAGAAATACATAAATACATAGAGGAATGTTTATTAATTTGTTAATTAGGCCTAGATAAGAAACATATTCCCATCAGGAATCATATGAATATGAATGAATCAAAATTATCTTGAAACCTCAGAAAAACGTAACATATGTGGTTTGGTTCCAACTGTAACATTTTTAAGTTGTTCTAATTTAAAAATCAAGAGGAAGATTTGGAGTCCAAGATATTTAGATCCAACTCGTAGATTCTAAGTTCTGACCTGCAGTTGTCCTGCAATCGTGTCCAGTTTGGAGGTTACATCGTCCCATCGTTGGCCACATTCTCGAGCCAACCCCAGCAGCCGAGCCTGCATGGTGCCCTGAAAGAGCCGGGTCAGGGTCCGGTTCCTTCGGGTCAGGCTGTCCATCTGGATGAGCTGAGATCCCCCCTCACACCGCAACCTCTGAACTCGGCCACAAAATGCACACAATCGTCAGCATACAGTAATATTCTCGGATCTTCTCACAAAGGCTTGAATGCAACATTAAATGTGGGCTTTTAATTATTAATCTCAACTGTTCTTTTCCCAGAATATAATAATTTCACATCATATGAAATTTTTAAATCAAGAATTTGGGGCATACATTTTTCTTTATTGCAGATTTTCCCTGATCCAATTTCTTTAATAGTGGTGAAGGTTCTAAAATGTGTTTCTAATTTGATGAAGACAATCTGGGTGGCAAAAAAATCAACTCAGAACAATTAACATCCTGCTTGTTCTCCCCACCTCAAACTTCCTCAGCTCCTCCTTGGAGGTACTGTAGGTTATATTGGCAAGGTTCAAAGTGACGATGGCCTGCTCAGCCAATCGCAGCCAAGCATCTAGGTGGGCGTGTTCCTTCATAAACTCGTGCCAGAGCACCCATTTCCTTTCCAGCCTGCAGAGCAGAGAAGCAAAGAAAACCCAAGACCTGTAATATGTTCTGAAATAAAACAGAGAAGCTGCATACATCAGGTTTTCCAAGTAAAAATTCCAGATCGATGTACAAACCGGAAGATTAGATCAGTCACACATTGAAGTGAAACAATATTCATATTTAAAGCAACAATGGATTATGTACAGAAACAATTTACGTGTTTTTGTTGTTTTTTACTTCTAACAACTGTGCTTCTACAGATATCCCGAAATGTTTGTTTCTTGGTGAATCTCCCTCTACTCAGGGTGTCCTGACATTTCTTAGTGGTACATCTTTAACATTCCTCTGGACTCCAATAGTAGGACCATTACACTCAGACACTGCAGTTGAGTCAAAGCTGTAAACTGGATGCTGTACAGTATGCCTTTTTAAGATTAAAACAAGCAAGGAATGTAGTTGGAATGTTCTGCAGAAACGTCAATAAAAATCCACTTACGGGCCACATCCATCTTGATTCCAGCTGCTGTCCATTCGATACGTCTTGTCCTCCAATGGAGAAGAACTGGAAATAAAAGGGTGCTGGATCAGATCTAGAAGCAGCTCTGGGTCCATGGCTTCCTCTCCAGGTTCAACTTTGCCATTATCAAGGCTGCAGTGAGCGTCTCCGTGGCGTTCCGAGGAAGGAGGGTTTAGTCCAGGCATCATCACATCCCCCTTTAATTTACCTGATGGAACAAAAGCAGAAAAAGGTGATTTTATTGACTAATTTATAGACAGAACCGGAATGGACTGTAACGGTCCATGTATTCATACAAAAACCATCCAGTACAGTCCTGTCTGTTCGGTACCGAACAAATACAGCGTGGTTTTCTACCTGAACACACGCAGGTTTATGTGAGGAACTATGTGCTCATTGCAACGTTCTGTAGAGCAATTTTAAAAGGTGACATCAAAACAAAACAGAGAGGACTCCAAGCTATCATTCAACTCAGCTTTCTCCTGCAGCTACACTGGACCGAACCATAACTCTATGTCAGTGTACACATTTTGTTTAAACAGCAATAAGGTTCATGGCTCATTCTGTGCTTAACTGAATGACTCCCCTGAAACAATGTCAAGCAGAATGTTAAGATCACTGGTTCTGGAGAAAATCAGCTAAAGTCCAAATCCAGCAGCCTGGAGCGTTCAACCAGTCCAAAACACCACACAGCAAGAGACACGCAACAACACACTGGTACCGTTCAGAAGTCTCTCTGGCCAAAGGGATTCTCAACAGCTGATCTTTTATGGTGCCTTCAAGTACATCTGGTACACTGGATTGTCTAAATATCAAAATAAAGTCAATTTAAAGCTGTTTTATTCTCAAATGTCTGAACAGTCTTTAAAGCGGCTAAACAACATTAATTACCCTTATGTGGTTTTACTGATGTGTTATCCATGCATGCATCAATCCATCTAACCATCCATCCATCGTCTCTACCCGGTTAGGCTTGAGCAATTAAAGAAAACAAAAAGCTTTTTTTTCCTTCTTACGATTGAAGCAAACCAAAACTAGCAAACCAGACCGTTACACCCATAGCTGATAACTGTCTGTATACGTCTGATGACTCAAACCACAACATTTAAAGTCAACAGCAGTTCAAGAGGTTGGTGGGGAAAAATTATATGGGCTGCTTACAGTGTTATAAATTAGTTACTCTGTGTGGGGATTTCTTTTTAAACAGGGTGAGCTTGGGAGATGGATGAACTGAAGAGGTGAGCTATGAACAGCTGTTGGTAGCTGATGCATTTCATGGAACTCTGAAGGTGGAACTTGGATCTGGAAATGGTAATTTGCTAAACGTACCAATTTTTAAGCTGCTAGTTGGAAAAACTGTTGGGTTTACTAACAGATGTGCATGGAAAACTCAGCGTTTGTATTTTTCAACACAGCAGCAACATGTTCCCTAAATGACTGATTATTAATTATTTTTATAAGTATTGCTGTTCTTTCAGCCGTTTTTACAACATGTGTTATTATCAGTAAGCTTTAAATGGAGTGCAGGAGTCATTTTGGATTTTGAGGTCAGGGTTAATGAAAACATTTAACTTTCAGCAAGTTTTCCCAGTTTGGAGCACGGCATCTTTCAACTACAGCCTTTAAATACTCGAGCTGTCAACATAGATAAAAATGTTGCTTTTTTGGTTTGTTTACATTTTTGGTACCTAGAAACCATTTTATTTATTGAGGTGGTGTTTGTCATAAAATCTTTGGAAACCACTGCTCCCAAACAGAAACACTGTTTTTGGCGCCCCCTAGAGGCTCAAGCCCATCAGTTTATCCAAAGATGTTAGGAATGAGCCAGGTCTGCTGAAGGTTTATTTAAACTGATCACCTTCAATTAAAATGCTGTTAGTTTTTCTATTAATATTGTGTTTGTGATCTGGAGAGTCTGCGGTGGAGAAGACTGATCCATATTGGAAAACCTAATCGAACATTTAAAAGGAGAAATTCTGCTGAGTGCAGCAGCAAAATTAATCTATTAAAAACCTGAAGAAACATTTGACAACGGGAGATTTTACAGCTTAGGACAGATTTCGAGATTTTCTTTGCAACAAACGGGCTCTGCTTGCTGCTGCAGACACTTCCTCCAGATTAGTGCTGCCTGCAGAAAACAGGATTCTTTGAGCATCAGAATCAGAAGAAAAAAAAAACTTTACCATGAATATTAAAGAAACCTGTTGCCAAAAATAGATCCAGTCCACCCAGAATGTGCATTTGACCTGAGATTTCAAGCCTAGGGGTCAGCATTTCTACAGGTGACTTTAGCAGGTCTGTTTTGTTCTCGATTAGTTAAAAAGCAAACATGAAGTCAGCATGTTTAATGGCACCTCAGTTTGTTTTTAACACACAGAAAGGAAGCAGGGATTTACAATCATCACCTCCACACACACTGAGTCAGAGAGTTTATTGCTTATTCATGAGTTTCTGTGGATCTTTGAGTCGCAGCCAGAACTGTTCTCAATGAAAGGAGGAGGATATATTTACGTTCAGTTTCTGTTCACAGTCTGGGTGTAATTATCTCCTGATTTACAGACGCAGCAGCTGATTACACACTCAGCTTCACAGGCTGACTCTGCAGCTCTAACACTGTCCACACACAGATCTGGGTCAGCTGACATCTCACTAAACTCATTTCATTAACATCTACAGCAGGGGTGTAAGGTGAAAGAGGCCACTAAAACTGAAACTGTTGCCGAGTGTTAAGCAGATAACAGTAAGTACAGCAACGTTGCTCCAGTTTCTCTTTTAGAGCTTCTACTCTCTGTCATGTCAACAGGCTGGATTTAGAAATGTTGGGACAGGAGTCCGCAAACACAGGCTGTTATTTATGGTTAGTAATGCTAACTAATTGCAATAACCTCTAATCGAGGAGGCAAAGATTAATAGAACAGTCAAAGTGTCAGATGTAGAGGAGTAAAACATAATGTCTCTGGACTCAGCATCATGCTTTAAATTTTCTCTGGAGAGATGAAACACCTCTATGTCTGGTAATCTATAGATGAATCAATGAGTCAGGGTCTGGCAGCTGTCAGGAGAACAGCACTTCTACAGTCTGACTGCATTACATCAAGTGTAAAGTTTGGTGGAGGAAGGATGATGGCGTGGGGTAGTATTTCAGGAGCTGACTTCAACCCAGTAGAACTCCTTTGGGATTAATTGGAGTGGAGACCGACTCTCTCATCCAACATCAGTGTCTGACCTTGCGAATGCACTTCTGAAAGAAAGGTCAAAAATACCTACAAATATAGAAGATCTGGAAACGTACTTTAGATTGATGGGATGAGGGAATGTCAGTCTGACTGTGGTTCTTCACACACTCTGCTAACGTTCCAGCATCATCTCTAGGATTTTTCCCTGAATCCCAGTTTCATCTGATCATCCACAGTCCATCACTGCTTCTCCTCAGCCAGTTTATTTAAGTCTTCTTGATGGTTCTAGTTTGGCTTGCCTACACTTAGTCAATGCAAAGATTATGTTTGTTTTCAGCAAACACTCTTGTCTTCTTCGTCCTCAACCTCCAAACTTTTTTCTGTGCCTCAAAGTTTTTTGTTAGATTTCCTTTGTTACCTTTCAGCCCATCCCTCCATCCCCATGTTTTCCTTGTCTCCTCCCATCCTTGGACAATAAAAGATGAGCGCCATTACGCCTGTGTGTGGGCGTGAGAAATCGTTTTGCGTGTCCACCTGCGAATGCTGATGGGGCCAAGGCCTTATCCTCCAGACTCATGGACTGAGAGTCTGTGTGAGATAGTGGAAGTAGAAGTAGAGGAGTGTGGAGGGAAAACGGCAGTTATGAGACCCTGGCTTAGGCCCTGAACCGATGACAGACCACAAAGATCCAAGGTTCACTTCAGGAGATGTCATTTTCATCACAAAATATGATGAGGCCAGGAGGAATCTACTCATTTCCAATGGATAAATGAGGCATCATAGGGAAAACAATCTTATTTTTTTCCATTATTGATATTAGTCAAAATATACTGTTCGTAGTTCTTTGAACTACTAACAGTATATTTCCTGTTAGTATTTTCTTTTTGTGTGGTGCTGCAAAGTGCAGCGTTTTACATCTGATTAGCAGACTGAAAGAAAAACAGGCCAGCTGTTGGCGGTAGGCTAAGACATGTCTGGAGATATTAAAGGAATTTAAATTTAAAATTACTAAAGATGTCATTAATTAAAGATTAAAGCAGTTATTTGTGTTACTGTATTAGTAATCTAACCCACATCGGTGGACTGCTGTTGAGAAGGCATGAAACTTTTCATCACAGAATAAAGTTCAGAAGATGCATATTGTTATGCACATGCTGGGGAGGCTTATGCTTAGGCCACATCTGTTACAGTACTGGAAATATTACAATATGGTCAGAAATTACTGGTTCATGGATTTGAGATGTTTTTAAAATATGAGCATGAAGGTGGAAAAAAAGTCAGGTACCTGAATAAAAGCTCAGTTCTCTCTAGAGGAACTCAGTTTTTACCCATCGTTTGTAATTAACAGAATAAAACTTCCCCTTGGATAAAATTCTGTTCTGATCTGGGAGTTTTTTATGTTTTTATGTTGGGAAGTCTGCTACAGTTTTATGACCAACGGGGGGGGGGGAATCAGCAATTTTCCTTCTCAGTACAGCAATAAATCTTTAAGGGATCATTTCCATCCTCCTTTCTGCCCAGCAACAGATTAAATGGAGCTCCTGGCTACTGAGAGACTTTATTCCTGCTCAGATGATGGCGTTTATCCCCCTCCCAGCATCTGTTGAACATGTGGACACCCTCACCCAGACACACCGTTTCCCTCTGTGTGAATGAAGCTTCATTTTGCACATCTAGCAGCAGACAGTGAGCGAGCATGTTGATGAGTCACCATCAGCCTGCAGCTCAGCACCACACTGCACGCTCACACTGCTGATTCAGACCTCCGTTTTCATTCATCACCGTTCTCCAAACCTTCTGCTTCCAAAAACACACTTCAGTCCCGAGCTTCGTCTCAGTTCATGCCCTCCTGGTCTCTCTGAAGGATTCCTCTCTCTCTGTACTCCACAATATTTCACACATTTTCACACTCTGTGAATTTTATTTTTCTTTCAGGCCACTGAGTCTAAAGATCTATTATTTCCTCCGTAGTGAGTTTTACCAGGGAAAATCAGGCACCTTCAGAAGAATAAATATTACGTTTAGATAAAATGAAGCAGAACGTTAAATACATCTTTTAGGATAAATTATTAAGACTTAATGATGCTGTGTTGTGGAGTGATAAGACCATGCACACAAAAACCTTTTTCAGCAAACTGTTCCTAAAAAGAAAAGAGGAAGAAGTGTTATATCTGGAGTTCACACCATCATCTGACTGTTTACAGCTTCGAATTAAAGCTTAGTGCGAGCTGATAACTTCTGAGTGACCATAATGCTCAGCACCATGTCTGGAGAAAACCAAACACAGCATATCAGAACAAACACCTCACACTGACAAAGCACGGTAGTGGACGAATGATGTTATGGACTTGTTCTGCAGCCACAGGAACTGGGAACCTTACGGTCATTGAGTGGATCATGATCTCCTCTGCAGATCAGAGTATTTTACTGTCAAATGTGAATCCGTCTGTCCAACAGCTGAAGCTTGGTCCAAAATGGGTCATCAACAGAACCATGAACCCAAACACAGCAGCAGATCTACAACAGAATGGATAAAAAGGACGAAAGTGCTGCAATGTTACCTTGAGGTGAAACCAGGTTCTGAGGATGAGGAGAATTTGTTATTTTGGACCTGATGTTGACATGGAGAAGAGGAAGAGATCAGGTTGACATGAAAACTTAGACTCTAGCTTTTACAGCCAAACAGTTGAGAGCAAACTAACGTCCAGCAGTTTACATCTGATTAGCAGACTGAAAGAAAAACATGGCTAAGAAATGTGATTGATTCTTTGTTACAACCCGTACCAACAATCACTTAACCAGCTTTAAAATGTAAAGCACAAGCAACTCGTCAGTGAACCCCCCTGCAGCAGGTACACAGTAAAACTCGGCTCGGCCAAGACTCGCGTCGCTCTAATAGATTCAGATCTATTGTGTGTCCTCCAACATGGCTGACAGGAACTTGGCTGATGTCATTTAAAAACACTACTGCAATATTATTTCTGCAGATTATTGTATTTTGCCCTCTTTGAGGACACCTTTTCTCTGAATCACATGCGAGTCCACCTGATTGGCAACTATTTGCATGCAGAACGCGAGTGTACAGAGCTTGGAATAAAACGTGTTAAAATATTTAGTCTTGTCAAATCTAAACAAAATCAAAGGGAACTTTACTGTGATGTTTTCTAATTACCTTTTTTAAAAGGCAGCGATTCAAAAAGAGGTTTATATCTAAAAAATGATGCATGAAATATAATTTCCTCTGGTAATTGTGAGGCAATGAAAAATTAAAACACTTCCTTTTGACATTCATTTAGTTACAGGCTGCAGCAGACAAAGACAACCCAAGCTTTTCACATTTACTGAAATCTGAACTTTTTAGCTGTTGGCTAAAAAGATGTTTTTTGGTCATATCTGTAGGGAGCCAAAAGTTAACCTTTCCTGATTTTTCTGCCCCTCTCCCCACTATCTTCCTCTTCCTCCTCTTCTTCTTCTTCATCCTCCTTTGCCCCCCAGAGTCGGCCTATTGTCTTCTCTAAACAAAAGCAGCCAGACGGAGCACAAAAGTCGTTCTGTCTTCCTGAGGGACCCCAGATGATGTCAGCGCTAAGGAGGGTGGGGGTGAAGGGTGGGGGTTGGTTGGTTGGGTGTGTGTGTGAAAATGAGATGGGCCCAATCTTAGGAAGGTATAGAGTTTAAATATTTGACAGAAAGAAACTCGGACTATAGCCACAAGGGGAAATAGAGATATCCTGTATTGTACTTTCTGCCATTTCAGTTGGCTCCAGCTGCAGATCTGCCTGCATGTTTTGTTTGATATCTAAGGAAAAAGGAGAGTGAATTAAACCATTCATTAGCAACAGCTGCAGGCTAATTTATCCACCTTAGTTACTTCAGTGTTTCCTGTGTTGATCTGAGGGATCCGGGTCAATTTCATTAGGAAAAATACATTATTTTAAAGAGAGAAGGCCAATTTATAACTTATATTAATGTCTCCAGTTTGGTCGTTAATGAAATAGATATAGAGCCACTAAAAAGTCTAGAAAAATGTTTTACAAACAAGAGAAAACTGAATTCCTCTAACATGAGCATTTCCCCCCCCGTTTCCATCCAGAAACAGACACGTCAGACCAGATGGAAGCAAACTGCCTGAACACTGAAAAGGAAATCTATTCAAGCCTTTCAGCTCCACAACACAATGACAGCCATTAATGTGACCTGCAATAACATGTGAGAGCTGTTCATAATACACAACAGAAAATCAGCAAGGGTTCATAATGGAAACTGTTTCACTCACTGTAAGGTGAGCCACGTATCTCTGCAGAGCAGCTTTCACAGGGAGGATTAGCACTACGCTGCTCTGGTGAAATATGAGCTGGCCTTAAATTAAAACTAAACTATGAAAATCTCAAGCCTTGAAAAGCTTCAAGTAAAGCAGCCCAACATTATTTCTGTCCTAACTTCTAGAATAATATCAGATGTAAGTTCTGAAGCTTAGTGGATCATGTTAAATTGAGCTTCAGGTTAAAGAAGACTTTGAACTTCCTATAGGAGTCAGAAAAGCTTTAACACTGAGCAGATCCTAATCTGATGACCCAAATACATTTAAAGTTTCTTTTGGTTTTAAACTAATTAAGCTGGAAGTGGCAACAGTGTCTCAGAGAAAGGTGTTGGAATTCAGCACCAGAACAGAGAAAAATCAGAAACTAAAAAGGTAATCAACTTTAAAACCAGAGGAGAATGTGACGAAATAACGGATTTACTGCTGCCTCAAGGAATCAAGGATAAACTGTTATTTTAAAAAACGTAGCATAGTTTTATAAAGTCACGACTTTCCTGATCAAAAGTATTAAAAGAAGAACTCAGACTGTTAATCATACTGTTAACCAACAGCTTTTAACTAATCATTTAACTAATAGTTCAAATTAATGGCATTAAATCATGGCAGGCTACCCTATTAATATATAGTATATTTTGGCTGAATAATAATGCTCAAGAACTTCATTTTCCACCAACACCCAACAAAGGGCCCTCTTTTGTAGATTTTCTTCATCAGGACATATTAAAATAATCTAGTTTTCCATAGTAGTCGTACTGGTAATCGTTTAAAGTTGTATTCTTTTATGTAGATTTTTAAAAAAACTTTTGGTATAAACCTTTTATGATGTTATCAAAAGACATTAGCTCCTAAATCTTACCCACCCATTTTCAAACCACAGTTTACAGGCAATATTTTTCCATTTCCTCCATCAATGACAAAGCTTAAAAAACCGAAATACTTTTAATCCAGTTTTATTTTTCCATTTAGAAGCTAAATATTTACACCGTACTCCATTTTAACCAGAAATAATTTCTTTGTTAAATTAACACAATTAGCTGAATTTCCTACAAAACGGGGAAATACGAACTGCACCATCAACCTGGAAAGAATATTCCCAACTGGGACAACCAAACTTTTGCCTTTTTTCCCCTCTTGATTCAGGTCAATTCAACAGAGTGCTCAACTTTTTTTAGGAAACCATTAAAGTTTAATAGTGTAAAAAAGTGCAGAAAAAAAAAATGTCTCCAATGTAGTTTTTAGCACAAACCTCAACATCTCAGTTGTCTAAATCTTTTAAAAAAAAAAAAAAAAAAAAAAAAAAAAAACTAGAGATGGTTTTAAAAATCTCCTTTTAGAAAGCATGTTAAAATTTTCATTTTAAGTAAAGTTATTTTTGTAACATATAGGTTTAATGTGCAAAGGGACCAAACGGGAATGCCGTTTGGACCTGGCACCAAGCAGATGCTGCTGGGTGCCATTTTTAAAGCTCTTCATACACCACCGATGCTTGATGCCTTGAGGAAAACAAAAATTACGCTGAATCCCTGCACACAGCATCAGGTGCTCTTCATACCAACTAACCTGCTTAAAGAGGATAGTTAGGCTGGGAATGAATAAATTATATGTATTTGAGCTACAGTAGTGGCACCTTCTCTGGAAATACGTCGTTGTAGATTCTCCAGCTGCCTTCTATTAAAGCCATGAAGTCCGTTTTCAGTATTTTTCCCCTTTTTCCTCAGTTTCTTCCATAATTACAGCTAAACCATCTGGATAAACACTGTACAGGAAACAAATGTTGAGCATCTGACCCTGATGTCTAATCAGGTGAAAGGAGGACAGAGAACGTGCTGATGGCTGCAGGTAACAGGAGCCATTAAACAGAGATTGCTTAATGATGTAATAACATTATTGTTATAATGGCCATCAGAGGGGACATCATCCTCCTGATAGCAGCGAGAGGAGAGGCAGATTGTCCTACCACCCCCTGTGAGGAGGATGGTGATGTTTACAACATGAGAAAGGTGATCTGAGTCATAATAAGCCCTGACAGACTCAGGAACAACTGTAAAACCCATAATTCAAAGATACTTTATTAAACCCAAAGTGAAATTAAATGTTGTAGCTCATATTCTGCAAGTTTCTTCAAAGAGCTGTTGTAGATGCTGATGGCTGTGGGTAGGAAGGATCTCCTGTAGGTCTGTCGTACGGCAAATCTGAAGAAGCCTCTGACTGAAGACAATCTGTTGGTGTACAACAGTCTCATGAAGAGGATGCTCAGGGTTCTCCATAATGTTCTTCATTTTATGAAGAATCCTTCTTTGCACAATGATCTCCAGAGGTTCCAGATGAGTCCCCAGAACAGAACCAGCCTTCTTTATCAGCTTGTTGAGCTTTTTAAGTCCCTGGTTCTGATGCTGCTACCCCAGCAGATGATGGAGAAGAGATCACACTCTCCACAACAGACTTATAGAAGATATGCAGCATCTTGCTGCGAACACTGAAGGTCATAAGCTTCCTCAAGAAGTACAGTCTGGTCTGTCCCTTCTTGTAGATGGCCTCACAGTTACATCTCCACTCCAGTCTGTTGTCCAGGTGAACATTGAGGCATTTACTCCTCCACCACCTCCACCTCTTCTCCCATGATGGGAATAGTTTTTGACTTATTCCTGTTTCTCTTCAAATCTACAATCATCTCCTTTGTTTTAGTCATGTTCAAGATGAGATGATTGTTTCCACACCATGCCACTAAGCGGTCCACCAGCTCCCTGTACTCATCTTCTTGTCCATCTCTGATCCACCAACAACTGCAGAATCATCTGAGTATTTCTGCAGATAACAGGAGTCTGTCTGGTCCTGGAGGTCTGAGGTGTACAGAGTGAAAAAATTGTTTCATCCCAGAACCAGCTCTGTTCTGCTGTTTATCTCCCTTCTGTAGCTTTTATTTTTCCAGTCTGTAAGAACACTCAGCTGTTTATTCTCTGGACTTTAAGGTTCCAGTAACTGTAGCACAACCAAAGATTAGTGTTGGATCGTATACTAAAATAAAATTCTTCTGGCAGTTCTGCTAAGACCAAAACAAATCCAGCCATTTTGAAGTCATAAAAAACAAGGATTTTATTAAAAAAAGAGTTTCTAACAAATTAAAAAAAATGACATTTGGGATGCTTGTTGCAAAATGTATTTGAATTTTGGAGTCTAAAGCAGCACCAGCAATGATAACTCCTCCCATGTCAGCAGGAGGAAAGGCTTCCACCGCTGGGATTTTCTGCAATGAAACTGATGATTCTGTCGCAGTGATTATACTTTCTAGCTTATACAGAATCACTAAAATGTCCAGGAAAAGCAGTGACTGTACCATGTTCCACCACTTCTGCGGAAAGAAGAGCAGGACTCAGGATAAAATCCTGTTGTTATAGACTGGAGACCATTTCAGAGCGTTCACACTGAGCACTAAACATCTAGGAAATCTGATAGAAAATCTTCCAACTGGACCTTGGATCAGCTTGAACTTTCATGTCAGCAGTAGAAAGAACCTGATGTTGGTCCCGTGATGATAGTTTCGGGCTTTTGGAGACTTCTTTTAGCATTTTGCGGTCTCCTTTCAGATTGAACATATATTACCGGTCAAAAGTTTTAGATACACTTTCTCACTAAATGGGTCTCTTTATTTTCATGACTATTTACATTGTAGAATTTTATCAAAGGCAACACAACTATGACTGAACACACATGGAATTCTGTAGGAATCAAAAAGTGTGAAATAACTTTAAACATTTTTATATTTTAGACTCTTCCAAATAGTCACCCTTTGCCTTGATTGCTGCTTGGTGTTCTCTCCAGGAGGTTCATGAGGTGATCACCTGAAATTGTTTTCCAAAGAGTCTTGAAAGAACTTCCCAAAAGTTCATTGAGAGACGGACAAAGGTTAATATTACAATCACAGCAAAGGACGGCTACTTTAAGGAATCTGAAATATAAAAACACATTTAAAGTTCTTTCACAATCTTTCGTTTGCTACATAATTCGATGTGTTCATTCACAGTTTTAATGCTTTCAGTAAGAATCTACAATGTAAATAGTCATAAACAAAAAGAAAACTATTAAATTAGAAAGTGTGTCTAAATGTTGCCAGATGTTCAGAGTGTCCTCCATTTCTAGACTTCTTTTCAAACAGTGGAACGGATAATTTCAGATAATTCTGAGAACTCCTTAAATCCATGACCAGAGTCATGAGCTGCTCCAATCTTCTTCCTGAGGAGATCTTTGGATCTCACCATGGTCTTCACAGTCAGGAGCACCAAACTAAAAGTCTGAGGTTTAAATGGAGCAAACCTCCTTCATCATGCTGAGTAATGATGTTCTCACCATGTGGGCCTGATGTGATAACCTATGTGGGATTTTAGTCATTTTATGTGAAAAATATTTTTTTAACATCTTAATATATCTTGTCTTCAGTATTTATTGATTATTTGTATGACCTAAATTCCACAGTGTTAGAAAAGCACCCAGGCTGCCTCGGGTGTCAGGTTTTCCTTGGCTGTAAACAGGAATGAAAGCTTTATGCTCAGACGACTTTAGCTCCCAGTGTCATAATTAAAGTGACCATTGTTGCATTCCCATCGTGGGAATTGTGTCAGAGACATTTCCTAATGAAACATAACTCCATCAGTAACTGAAACCATCCACAGCAGGTCACGTCACTGTTAAACACCTCAGATACTGAGCTGGTATCTTACAGGAACACAACTGGAGGTCTTCTAACCCGAGCTAACACGGATCACTTCGTCTGATCCAACAGGAACCATCCCAGGGCTCTGGATGTTTCTTCATTTAAGGCGTGGCAGACGATCAGTCAGCAGCAGGACACTGAAAAACAAACAGTGACGCTGTGCTGTGGTTGGGTGGACAAACATTCCTTCACTAAACCACAGCAGCACAGAACCCAAAAGAGTCAGCAGACCGTCCTGCTTTCACACCGTCCGACCCGCAGAGTCCACGGACGGCTCTGCTCTCACACCGTCTGACCCGCAGAGTCCACGAACTTAATTTTTTTTTACACATATAAACATTAGATTGCTGTTTTACCAATCTGAGAAGAAAGAACCAACTTCTATTAATAAATGTTGGTTCGCTGTTCATTATTCTGGTGCGGGTCACTGTTTTGTCCTGTTGTAGTTTTGATGCTTTCATACTGGACCTTGAGTATACAAGGAAGCTGTCTCCTATGGGACAGTACCAACCAAGTATTAACTGGTACTGCTGGGGGGACGTTTGTACCCGTTTCATATCAGATGGTTTCAAGTCATTTTTGATCATCTGGTCAAAATCTTCTGTAAGTTAAGGTGGTTTGAGGTCTCCAGAAACAGCTATCTGCAGAAGCCCCTGGGGCTTATTTTGATTTGATCAGCAATCAGAATCTGTCATATTTCATTAGCCCACTAGTCCAAAAGGACCAGAACAGATAGGAACACAGTGATTGAGTCTTTACAAAATACTATGTTAAATTAATTAAGTGTAATTTCAGGATTCCATTGTCTTTAAGGCCGTCTGCTGAGGAACAGTGTTGATGTTTTTAAAGTAGACTTGAAATACTTCCTTTCAATTTGGCTTTTAGTTGAAGTTCATTTTTATTTGACCTTTGTTTTATTACAGTTTGTTAATCATTTGACCTATGTTTGCTCTTATTTTAGATTTTATTACAAATATTTTGGCCTTTGAGTTTCTTTTGTTTGATTTTTTTTTTTTTACATTTATATCTGGTGTTTCCTCATCTTGTAAAAAGTTTCTATTTTTTATTACAAAGTTTGATTATTTCCTGTATTTTCTCAGTCTCTACAGAATACTTTCTATAGCACTGATCTGTATGAAAAGTCCTGTGGAAATAAAATGTAACGGCGTGAGGAACAGACTGCTTATGGAGGTAGCCCACAGGTGCTGAAGCTTGTTAATTACACTCAAATGCTCTACAGTTTTATTCAGTTCAAAAATTCAAATATAATAAGGATGATATTTTTTGCCCCAGAAATCTTCACTCCCTGACCAAAGGATGAGCAGCAGCGAGGTTTCCTGCAGGAAGCAGAGGCAATAAACCCAGAGCTGATGTCTCTAAACACACTGGACCCACTGCCCAGCAATGAATGCATGCACGCGCGCACACATGACTCACACCTGGTGCACGCACGCGCAGACAGAAACCAGTTCCTGAGCTGCGCGGATTAAACGCGCAGCTTCATGGAAACAATGCGTTTAAAACCGCAGCAGGACGAAACAGCAACAACAGGATTGGCGTCACAGATACGTTTAAAAGCCCTAATTGTAAGCAGAACAGGTGACAAGGAGGCGGAAGTGACCTCATTAAAGCTGACAAACTTACCTGCTGCTTGATGAGCTCACTTTGGAAAAACTGTCCGTTTCAGGACATCTGAGGAGGTCTCAGCAGAAGTCCGGATCAGCAGCAGAGAACCATCCTCACTGAACAGCAGGGAGAACCGAGCTGCAGGAAACCCGAAACCACCTGCTGCAGGTAGCCCACATGCCCCGCCTTATCAGTCCTGTCTGCACGCACACACCTGCTGCTGCTCACCTGCATTACGTTGTCCTGCTGCTGCGGCTGCGTCCCGTTTCTGAGCTCAGTCCTGCTCTGTTGCGGCCTGACTCCTCTCCTCACACAGGAAAAAGGTCATGTGAAGTTTACCTTATTTTTCGTAATGGTTTATCAGTTTCTGCCTTGTTAATGACAGGTTTTATCAGCAGGTTGGAGAGTATGAGGTCTGGAAAGGCTGCTGGGTTCAGAAACGGAACGCAGCCTGATGACTGTTAAGCTTTAAACCATAAAAACATTGAAGTCCATCAGTCTAAGAAGAACAAACAGAAGATTAATATTTGATCACAAGATAAAGCAGCTCTGTTTGCTCACACGTCATAATGCATCATTTATAATCCCAAAGGTAATTATGAATGTTCACCAAACACCGGCATCTTCAAATACATGCCAAATAAATTCCGGAAATGATCCACCTGGAAACAGAGTCAAGTAAACAAACCAGATCCAGGATGTTTTTAATGCTCAAGATTTGTTGTTTTTACCAAATTATTTAAGATTGTGAACAGGACAGATTCAGAACTGTTCTCCAAACTGGTTGTTTGTCCGGTGGTAGACAGGAGACCTGTCTTAGATGTACCCTGCCCAGGGACTGCTAATCGGCTCAACGAGATAAAAATGTAAGAAGAACCAAGAAAACGTTTCTTGATAAACAATAAAAACAAAAAGTGGCAACTACTGAAGATAAGTCAAACCTGTTTTTTAGCCTTTCATGTAACTGACTTAAATATAACCTTTAAAATACAATCAACATGTATGATTGTATATATTGTCAATTTCCTGGGTTCACACTTTCCCGGTTAAAAGGTCCTGGCCTTGGGGTAGGACTTTCAGACTACCCCAGGATGGTTGAGGGTGACTAACGGTGATTGGTGAACCCTTTCTTGCAATGTTCTGACTCACCTGTCATAATAAAATGTTTTTAACTTTGTTTTAAAGCAGCTCAGGGTCGGAGCAGTCCTGCAGTGTACAGAGAGCTTATTCCAGATTTCTGGAGCAGAAAAACTAAAGGCTGCTTCAGGATGCGTTGTTCTGACGTTGGAATGGAGAGTGGGTTGGATTCAGATTAAAGGTCTTAATGGTTTATGGCACTGAAGAAGATCGGAGGTATAATTTGGGCTCTGACTAGTTAGTGCTTTAGTGAGATCCAATGGGACCTCAGAATGCTGAGCTCTTTTTTTGTTGTAGGGACTCTAGCAGCAGCATTTTGAACAAGTTGTAGCAACATTACAATAATCAAGTCTGCAGAAAACACATTTTTTATAGTCCTGTTGGGTCATGTGTCTAATTCTGGCAATATTTTTAAGGTGATAATATGCTGTCTTTATGATAAGTTTGATGTGGTTGTCCAGATTCAGATCAGGGTCCATATCCACCCCAAGATTTCTGGCTTTCTACAACCAACGGACTAAACCAACGGACAGAAGGTGGGCACTGACCAAAAACTAAAACTTCAGTTTTATCTTTATTTAGCTGAAGTTTTGACACATCCAACTGTTATCTGTTCAATACAATCAATAAGTGATTGTATTGGACTGTAGTCCCCTGGTGTGTCATCAGCATAATTGTGGTATTGTATCTTATTGTCATGCAGAATCTGAATTAGTGGAAGAATGTAAATATTGAAGAGGAGAGGACCAAGGATGAAACCTTGGGGAACACCGTAAATTATTTTATTTAACTTAGATCTGTAGTTTCCTGTGGACACAAAAAAGGTTCTGACAGGATTCGTGAAGACAGGATTTAGGTCAGCTGAGCACTGTGCCAGAAATTTCGACCCTGTTTTTAGTCGGAATAAAAACATGTCATGATCAACTGTGTCGAATGCTGCCCTGAGAGCAAGCAAAACTTCGCGATGAAACAGTTACGTGATGTTCTGAAAACCTGATTGATCAACATCAAAACTGTTGTTCAAAGTTAAAAATCTGTTTATGTCTTGATAAACATTTTTTTCTAATATTTCAGCCAAGAATGGCAAATTTGATATTGTTTGGTAATTACTAAAATTTTATGAATTCAAATTTTTCTTCTAAAGCAGTCTTCAGGGCCTGTGGGAACACTCCGTAGGAGGGCATCTCAATCATTATTTGTAGAAGGTCAGGAGCCAAAACATCTGAGACCTTTAAGAAATGAACTGGTTGGTAGGAGATCAAGGCAACAGGAGGACTTTAAGAGATATATGGTTTGATCCAGATCGGTTTGAGTAACTGGATAGTTAAAGTAGGTTAAACTTTGATTAGATGGAAACAGGATTAACTGACCTGCAGCAGCTAAGAGGGAGGAGCTGAATGTCTGCTTTATTTTCTCCATTCTTTCAATGAAAAGGTGGCAAATTTATCACATGCCTCAGAAGATAAGAATTCACAGTTTACTGACGAGAGGATTTTTTTAACCTGTCAACAAGAGCAAACAGAGCATGAGTTATTACCGGACATGGAGATGATAATGGAGAAAAAGCTCTGTCAAATTCATAGTTAAAGATTTAAAGATTGTCTTCATAGATGTTAAGGTGAGCTTGTAAATTACTTTTACACCACCGGCGTTCAGCTTTTTCACACTCACACTGACACAAAGTTTCTCCAAGAAGATTTTGATTTTCCAGAGATTATTTTTGTTGTGGGAGAAATGGTATCAATAACATTTTTAATTTTAGAAATAAAAGTATCCACTAAATTACTGAGAGAAGTCCAGGGACGTGTAAGAGATGAGGAGAAGGTCTGGATAAATTAGTCAGGCGGTGATGTACCTTTTTTACATCTGTGTGATTATCTCAATGAACAAGGGCAGACAGCTTTCAAAAAAAAACATACAAGAATGATCTGATAATGCAACATCCAACTCTCCAATTGTAGAGATAATCAGTCCCTAGAAATGTTAAAGTCCAAAGTGTGTCCACATTTATGAGTTGGTTCTGTTCCATGTTGGATCAGTCCATAATTAATATATATCTTACATTGTTCCTTCACTTAGAGGTTAGGGCCACTCCACTGACCTGACGCGTCTTCCAGGAGCTGTGATTGCTTTTTAAAAGACAAAAAAAATTAAAAACAAAAACAAAGTGCTTTTGGAATTAAAGGGGGAAAAAAATTTGACTGATGATAGAATTTAAACTGGGATTCAGAAAGTTTTTAATAATATGGGTAAAAAATAAAATGCCAAAAAGCAAATTTAATTTTAAATTTTTCACACAAGATTAAAAGTTTGAAACCTTTTTTGAAATGCTCATCATTATTCTGATTTGCTTTTTACGTTTAATGCTCCATGCCCGGGCCCTTTTCATACGGATGCTTTTTCATATTTAAAGGTTTAAAATTTGATTTTTTCCCGATTTTCCTTTTGTTTTTATAGGGTTTTAAATTTGGGTTTAAAACAACAAAAAAAAAACCCGAGAACAAAAAAGGGGGAGAAAAAGCGAAGTGAACAGAGGAGCCAGAGCCTGGGTGGTGGAGGGGAAGAAGGAGTGTTAAAGGGACTTTGGGCCTGGGGTCACGGTGGGAAACCCAAAAACCTTCCAAACAGAAAACAATGCGTTGTTCCCTTGCTTTCAGCACCAACCCGGAAAGTGAGCACTCTGGGTTCCTGCTGCATTCAGAAGCTGGAGAGGAAGATAGCAGCACCAGGGGAAATTCTCCACAGACGGGGAGCGTTGGAGATGACCTTTTAGCTAGGCTGCAGACCTCATCATGAACAATACAAGCGATACTGATTCCCTCATTTACATCTTCCTGCTCTGGATATAGAGCTCAGATTATTGGGCTGTTTGGTGAGACAGTGTTTGTTTATGTGTATATTTATTTAAGAGTTTCGCCATTTTTTCCAAATGTATTTTTTGAAGCATTTTACAGTCTGTCAAATATTTAAATCTTCTGTACTATATTGTTTGGTAATTGTGTTTCACTTTTTTTATTCGTGTTTATTTATTATTGTTTTTCTATATTTTATTTCCATTCTCCTAATATCACCTTAGCTAGAGGTTGACTTTAAACCTGTCGTGCTACTGAAACTATTTAATTTCCCCCTAGGGGGATAATAAAGGTTAATCTTATCTCTATATTAATTAATTGTGATGATTGTTCTAGACTTTTATGTCTCATTGGACTCGACTGTTTGGGGGTGGATCCCTGCACCATGGAGCCGGTAGCGTTTTATTCATTCCACTGTTGTTCACTGGAGGAGAAGAATCTCTCCTTTCTCTCTGTCTTTCCCCATCTCCTCTCTTCAGACACTCTTAGCTCACTAAAAGTCCTCCTCACTGCTCTGAACATCTCTTCACGTTAGGAGCTCTCTGAAGGCCTCAGATGATCTGTGAATAACTTTTATCTTACCGAGGGAAAATTCTAAGAAAAACCTGAGAATTCGAGAAATTTTCTGTTAGTATCTGGGGAGGGAGGGTGTTGGATGATGAGGTAAAACCAATGTGCAGGATTCAGGTGGCTGTCTTAGTTGTCCAGATGAGTGCGTATTTTATGCATTAGGGTGGCTGCTTTAGATCTAAAGATGCAGGCACGCTGGCGTTTTTCCACCTAGAGCTCCGGGTTGCTCTTACTTTGCTCTCATGAAATGAATGTTGACATTATCACCACCTACTGCTACTTGTAGGAAGTCATTTAGAAAATAGTTAGATAGTCCAAATCCTTAAATTTGATTCATAACCTGTAATTAAACCTTTAATTCACACAGAGCTAATGTTCACCAAGAAAATCCTTGTCTTCTGATATTGTTAGATGTTATAAAACTCAGCATCTCCATTCAAATCCATTTTTTGTTCTGTTTTAGCAAGTATGATTTAACTGTTTTTGGTTTTGTTTTGGTTTTTTTGTTTCAGTAAAGCTGCCAAAATGGTTGCAACAAGGCTCTCCCAAACTGGTTCAGTTGTTGATAAGATTCTATGCAACCAGGACAGAACCTAAAGATGGCTTCAAGTTTTACATGAAGGACATCTGATCACATGATTAAACAAGTCACAAAAACGGTCTTGTTTTTGATATGATTTGATTTATTTCTTGTTTTTAATGAAACGAATCGATAAAAGTCGGAATGGAGAATCACCCTCCATAAGCATATTAAACAGGTTTCTAGGATTTCCTTCTTTCACCTCTGGAACATTGCCAAAATTAGAAATATCCTGTCCAGGAGTGACGCTGAAAAACTAGTCCATACATTTGTTCCTTCAAGGCTGGACTATTGTAATTTTTTACTATCAGGATGTCCACAAAATGCATTTAAAAGCCTTCAGCTGATTCAAAATGCTGCAGCAAGAGTTCTGATGAAAATTAAAGAGAGAGATCATATTTCCCCTACTTTAGCCTCCCTTCATTGGCTCCCTGTTAAAATCCAGAATAGAGTTTAAAATTCTCCTCCTCACATATAAAGCCCCTATGATCTAGCTCCATCATACATCAGAGATCTGATTGTTTCCATATTTGTCCTAACAGAGCACTTCGTTCTCAAGACTGCCAGGTTTACTGGTGTGTTCCTAGAGTCTCTAGAAGTAGAATGGGAGGCAGATCCTTTAGTTATCAGGCTCCTCTCCTGTGAAACCAGCTCCCAGTTTTAGTCCGTGAGGCGGACACCCTGTCTACTTTTAAGGCTAGGCTTAAAACTTTGATTTTTGATAAAGCTCATAGTTGGATGGAGTAGGGGGGAGTCAGGTTTAGCCTAAACCGGCTCAGTTATGGTTGAGGTGCAAACACACCCTCCATTTCTGCTACCTCTATGACCCCTTCTCTTTTCCAATGGTTATAATCAGTCTGACAGAGAGAGGTATCCCAATCTTTGTGGTTTTTAGTATAACAATGGCCATCAGTGGGACCCTTTGTGGAGTGCCTTGAGACGACATTGTTGTAAATAACCGCCGTTTAACTAAATAATCTGAACTGAAACTTTTCTGTGTAGTTATGCTGCTATAGGCTTAGCTGCTGGAGGACATAATGACCACTTCACACTCCTCTTCGCTACATTCCTCACACTACTCTCCAATTTTAAATCATTTGCTGTTATTTCAACTTTTAAACTTGTTCTCTCTCTTTTCTCTTCTAGAAGCTACACCTGGCCTGACTCGTGGGTCTACCTGTGACACCTTTCTGGAGAAAGGGGCATCGTCCAAGCTTCTGCTGGCAACAATTAATGCTCACCCTCACCGATGATCCACATGGCCCTGTCTTTCAGTTTTTAAACCCTTTCCTCTCCTAACATGGCGATTGACTGAGCTTTACTGTAACTAACTCTATGTGCTCTTTTAAAACTCTAACCTTAAAAAACTGGCTCGGGTTTTATCTGTTCTTTTTCTCCTAGAGGGGCCACTAAAGGAGCTACATCCATTAACATTTACTTTTTCTTTCCTATAGAAAGTACCCCTGGATCAGTGCTTCTTTTTCTCTTTGTGTCTCTGCTTTGTTCTCTCTAACCCCCCAGTCGGTCGTGGCAGATGGCCGCTCACACTGAGCCTGGTTCGGTTTCGTGGAGGTTTTTTCCTTTTAAAAAAGGGATTTTTCCTCTCCACTGTCGCTACATGCATGCTCAGTATGAGGGATTTTTTCAAAGTCAACGCCAGTGACTGTCCACTGTCTCTACATGCTCATCCAGGAGGAGGGAATGCTGAAAGTCACTGACTGGGGCAATCTGTGGGTTTCCTTAAACAGGAAACTTTTTATCCAATTTGAAAAATAATTATCTCTGACTGCACTGTTCAATGATTAGGATTAATTGGAAAAGTGTACCTGACTTTTTTGAAGGCCCTTGAGACGACATGGTTTTTGAATTGGGGCCTATTAAAAATGAATTGTTGAAAATTGAATTAAGGTCCCCCAACCCTCAGTCAGACCCTCCATCAGAACTTTTAGTCACTTCTGGGTTCATGCGGAAATAACAGGTTATCTGAGACCTGAACAGGTTAACCGAGAGAGCCTTAGAAACACTGGATTAGTGATGTCAGACTTACTGCATGTCTCAGTTATGGAACAGCTCCAACTCTTTCAGCAAACAGCCAAACAATAAAAGCTGAGAGTGATGTCATTCAGACGACTGATCCCTCACTTTAGCTGCATCTGTTGTTTGTCTGAGAGTCTTTTCATGTTTGCATTAATTGTCATTGTCACTAAAAGAAACACAGAGTTTATTCACATCCTTTAAGACTCAGTGATAGTTTATTGTGGCTGATCAGTCCAGAGGAACAGGTTAGTGATCCTCCATGCTCCTCTTAGCAACTATCACCAAGCACCAAGATATTCATGAAGCATGTTTAAATATTTACATTTTAATTCTTACAAACTTCCTGTTGCTGTAAACAAAGAACAGCAGCCTGAGAGATACCAGTTAGCCTCTGAGCTAACTCAGAAGCTAACTCTGTGTCACTGTTTGGACTCAGTTTCTGCTACTGTTTTACTTCCCATCCTTTTGGGGCATAAACTGAGGAAAAAGATAAGCATCTCAACTTTCTAGAATGTTGAGACGCAGAGCCTGAGCAATACTTCTGGATTAATGATGCGATTGATTGTTACTGGACTCCTTGTCAGCGCCAGTGAAAGCAACAGGAATGGAAAGCTTCTTTCTAACTGCAGGTCACAGCTTCTCTCAAGTCCAAGGAGATTCTTCTGGATTGAGAAAAATGGGGGCCCGTCATATTCTCCAAGAAGAAATACCAATGAGAAACCTGCTATCATCCTGCGGTTTCAAACCACGATCACATGAATGTGCTGCTGAAGCAAAGATGAAGAGGAAGGGATCCAATGTCTTCCTAAATGAACACCTCATCGGGCAGAACACAGAGATGGAAGGCAAGAAGGTTAAGACGGCAGAGGAAAACACAAACACTTGGACAATAAATAGCAACGTTTTCATCAAGATACCTGAAACACTAGAAGAAGAAACAGTGGCGATGATCAGAAAGGTGCAGGAGCTGAACAAGAACACCGGGGACCTAAGGCTGCATATGGAACAGCTGGAAACATCAATACAACAAATCTGGACAGACCTGACAACTTCTAGACACGACGGCGTTACAGAGAGAGAGTTCAACCTACTGGATCAGATGAAATGATCACCATCGGATCACACCGACTTTCCCACATTCATTTCTTCTCCACCACAGACACCAACTTCTGCTGTGACACCAAACGACCATTTTATTCGACGTTCACATCCAAGGATCATCTGTAAGTGATCCACTTTAACAGCAGAAGTTTGACCACATTAGAGAAGATTTACTCACATTTTCAAAACCATTCAATATCATTAGAGCATCTTAAACCTGGCTGAATACAGACAAGGGGACAGATCTCACCTCCATGGTCATGAATTTAGATTCATCAACAGAAGCAACAACATGGAGGAGTAGGAAATATGTTAATAAGTCCTTGGAATCCAGACTGTAGGAAAACATGACATTGATAATGTTGTGGAATGTATTAAAATAGAAATATGTATGGGAAATATGGCCTTTGAATGTTTGGACCTGGCTTTTGGGGTTCCTCAAAGGTCAGTGTTGGGGCCTAAGTTATTCTTTATGTATAGAAATGACATATGCAATGTATGTGAGAATATGAGAATTGGATTATTTGCAGACGACACTGATGTCTTTTTGTTGGAGATGATCTGGAGCGATTGTTCAGTGATGTAACCAAAAACATGAACAAAATGAAATTGTTTTTTGTGTACAAAGATATGGGCAGAAATTACAGAACTGTATTACAGTCATTAATAACATTGTAAAAACAAGCAATAAGAATCATCAATAAGGTCCATTATTTGGATCACACTAACACACTGTTCAGAAAACCTAAATTATTAATATTTATTGACATAGTGGAACTGCAAGCATCTAGGATCTTGTTTAAAGCCCAAAAATAAATTCTGACCAGAAAACATTCAAAGTTTTCTTAAAAAGGAAGAATTTTATAACTTAAGGGACAAGTGTTTGGTTTTTTCTTTAGTTAAATGTTCAATAAAAATTTAATTCAAATTCAAAAACCCACACTAGCTGGATCAGAGGGCTGCACAGCAAGGTGAAACAAATCAAGACACAAATATCACTAAAAGCAATAAAGACATGTACGTTAAACACAAAAAGATGACACCAGGAGGTCCAAAGCTTCAGAAGAACCAAAAACCCAAAAGAAAAGATGGGTTTTCAGGAGGTTCTTCTAAGCTGTTTGGACATCTGGAAATTGATCCAGAGGGACGTTTCTGCCACTGGAAACTGGCAAGGTAACACCGTGTTCTGGTTTTTGGTTCCTTCAAACCTTCACATAAAGACCCCACTGGGAGAAATCAGCAAGAACATGGATGAGATCTTCTGAAGGGTTTTAAGAACTCTTTGTTACAGAATGGTAAGTTGTGAGATCATGAGATCTTAATGGTTTTATTATCAGGGTTGCAATGCTCCTGATAGATCCCTCCACTGCTCCCATCACAACCAGTAGAATTGTTCCATGCAGGAGCAATGACCAGTCCATGCTCTCCACATGATTACCCACACTGCTCCACTCTCAGCCGTCCACTGGGAGGATTCTGAGGAGATCATGGAAAGAAGCTCTGCAGATACAGAGCTGTGAAAAAGAAATTACCCCCTGGTTAGGGTTTCTGATAACTGCCAATGTCTTTAATATCATTGGAGAAGAATTTGGACCCACTCTGCTTTGCACAATTGATTAAATTCCTTGAAAAGAATATTTAAAACTCATTTAAAGTTCCTGATAAATGGAAACATTCAGTAATTTTGCTGCTGCATTGTGTTTATGCCTCAACTGCCAAATAATTTTCATCCCATTTAGCTGAACATGTTCAAACCTGCAGATTAATTTAAGTCCAACATTATAATCAACTGTGTTAGGAGCCAAATGTGTCCCTTAATAACAAAACTATAGAACAACTTTAATCTTCATTGAGTCACTGAAACCTTTTCTGCTCCTATGTTCTTCAAACAAACAGAAGCCTCACGGTCCTTCCAGCAGGTTCTTCTTATTTTCTGCCGGTTCAGAGATAGTATTTCCTGGTTGTTTTTCAGCTTTTGTCTTCTGTTAGGATCTTAAACCCACCATTAATTCACCAGGTTTAGAGGCTGGACACAGCTACATGTTTTTGGAAGTTTCTACTGAACAAACGACGTTCAGTTTGACCCACAGATGAAGATAAAAACCAGCATGCTGCAGCTGTGATGGTTGAAAGTTCTCAGCTTCAGGTGATGCAGAGATAAGAAACAAAGATGTTTGGATAAATCGGAGGATTTACTCTCAATACTGGATGAAGCTTGGTTGCTTCTTTGCAGCAGAACCGCCATCAAAATGTTTCTATTTGCACATGTGAACCTCATTTGAATGAACCTTTATTAGCGCAGTGACTCCTCCCTTCCTCACTGCTTACATGCTTCCAGGAGGCTTGGCAGGAAATGACATAAAAAGCTGCTTCTGTTGCTATTTACAGGAGTGATGAACGGAGCGCTGCCGAGACAACACAACAACTCAAACGCTGTCCTGGTTCTCCTGGTTCATTACCACAGTTTTTACTCCTCAGATCAACCAGCAACTGTTTTTGAATAATCTGATTTTCTACCAAACCTCAAATTCAGCAGAAATTATTTTATAAGTGTCCGATTAAAGTTTATTCTGGTTCTGAGGATGTAAAACCTCTAGACTGTTACAGTATGTTATTTTCTCATTTATTTTTCATCCCAACAGTTTGAATTGCCAAGGTTTATTTGTATTTGTTTGCTTAAAAACTGAAATCTGCAGCTGATGAAAGCTGGTTCCTCCTCGTGGTTCTGATGATCTTAAGGATTTTTAAGCTGATACCAGAGAAGGAAAACTTGAACAGTCAAAGATTTGCACCAATATTTTCCTAAAGACTTCATTAAAGATCTCTTGGTAAATCACCAAAAACCTCCTGAAGGCTCTGATGATAAAGGTGCACATGGGTTTTCACTGGGTGATCACCGGCAGCCATATTTAGCTGTGCCCTTTTAAAGGGGGACACGTCGTGCAAAATCCACTTAGCCCTTAAATATACTTTGTTGTATACTTGGAGCCTGTAGGGGCAGAAAAGTTGAATTTAGTCCCTCCAGGTGCTGCGTAGATATCATTATATTTATTATATTTCGCATATCCACCATTTTTATTTCTTGCTGCAGTTGAGTAGTCCAAGCTCCAGTGTGCCAATCCTGAAAGAGGATAAGTTCAGTTTGGTTGCTGGGTGTATTAACCCACACAATTCATGACACCGTCCCCAAGCATCAGAACCTCTTCAAAGTGTCTGGTTAAATGTTATTTTTCATGGAAATGTTCCCACATCAGTGGAGAAATTCCTGCTTCTCTCACTTCAAGGACTTCATCTGATTAGGGGTCAGTTCCTTCTGTCTGTGGAAATGACGCTAACATGACAACAAACTTTATTTTAAACATGAAGTTATTGTGTTGATATGACGTCCTTTGTTCTGATAGCAGTAGCTTCGTGTCTTCTGCTGATGTTAGTGCTGTGGGCTGCTTTTAGCTCCTGGAGGACAGAACCGTATTGTATGATTTAATATTACTATTACATACACAGTTTAACATTGTTTTTGCCATTTTTGTCTTGTTTCTGCGCTGCTTGATAATTATCAAATTACAAAAATGGTCAAACAGGTTAACATGGAGTTGCTCTCAGACGCGCCTCAGAACAGGTAAAAGAGGAGCCTGTGGAGCTACAAGAACAAGGAGTTCAGACCAAGGCATTGAGGTTCAACTATGAATAGACCATAACTGGATGTTTAGGGGCGAAAAGGAAGGATTTAAAAGCAACGTATAGGCAGCAGATTGGGTCAGTTATTGACCTAGGATGCTGCTGAGTCATCAAGGAGCCCATGGTGGTCTAATATGAGCTGTTGGGTTTAGATGTTCTGTTCGGTTCATTGAACGAAGACCAGTGAAACTTCATCATCTCTGGATGGAGCTAAAGCAGTCTGCTAGATGTTCTTCAGTAAGAACGTGTTTAATAAGGAGAACTCTGTGATAGAACAGGGATCTTCTTGTGTCTAATTAAAACTCTGTCAGTTAGTAGTTTTATTTTGGTTAGGTTGGTTTGAAACATGAACACACACACCTCTGATGCAGCACACACTCCTACCGGCACACTGACCCTGTCACCCTCCTGCCTCCATGCCCAAACGGCATTCTGTTGTCTAACAGGCCCAAGATACAGCCACTGCCAGCCTGTCTACCAATCAGTCCTCCTGTTGTGACACAAACCAGCCAATCAGAGCACCACATGCTCCCCATACTACCAATCATCTGGTTGCACTATTTGTGTCTTTGTTCTTTTGTTTGTGTGGACTCTTGGACATGAGCTGTGCAGGGTGTGTGTTTGTGTTCATATCTGTTAGCGTTTCCTGACCTTTTCTCATACATCAGCTCCAACCTTTTAAACGGCGGCGGGTGGGAGCATTCGCCACTTTTATCTGACACACTAACAGCAGAGAGACGACACAAAGGGTCAGATGTCCTGTTGCTGTTGTCCCTGTGGATTAGAGCTGACATTTTCAGGAACGCTGCACCAAGCGCAGGATTTACTTGGTGAACTGAGACAGAGCAGGAGGGCTATCTGCTAGCCCATTAGAACCTGAGACGCCACAGTACACCTGAGCTTTAAATGAATGAACGAGCGAACCCTTGCTTTTTATTGCTGTTTAAATACAGGTATTTAATTATGCTGTTTAAATACAGGTGCATCTCAATATCATCAAAAAGTTTATTTCAAAGATTTAAATTCAAAACGTTAAACATGAGGTACTCGTCCTGCAATCCAAAAGTCGTGGGTTTGATTCTAGCTTCCTCCTGCAACATGTGCCTTGCCCCTGGGCATCCTACTGATCTGTGTATGAATGTGTGTGTTTGGGTGAATGTGGTTCTTGTGTACAGTGTTTTGAGTGGTCGGTATGACTGGAAAGGTTCAGTCCATTTACCACAACATATAGCTGGCTTCATCACACACAGAGAACATCACATTTCAAACCTTTACTTCTGTGTATTTTGATGATACAACGTACTGCTAAAAAAAGCCCAAAATTCTGTACCTACTAGTAAAGTATCTGCACATAGTATTGGGTCTGATTTGCAGCATCAGTGCCGCGTGGCATGGAGGAGAAACGCCTGTGGTTCTGCTGAGGTGTACAGGAAGCCTAGGTTGCTTTGATAGCGGCCTTCAGGTCATCTGCATTGTTGATTCTGGTGTCTCTCATCATCCTCTTGAAAACACTCCATAGATGCTCTGTAGTGTTTGTGTCAGACCAGTTTCCTTGCAGTACCATGCTAATTCAAGCAGGTATTGGTACTGGATTTTAATAACTGGAAACGTTTATTACCGTGAAACGAGGTTGTCGTTTTTGCAAAATGGATGTGATGTGGAGTAAAAAATTAAGTTGCTTAGAAAGGATAAGATTGAGCTGTTTAAAATGGCATAACATTATGTCATCTCCAGGAAAACATGCCATTAAAGGAAGGTAATTGCAGATCTTTAAGTGTTGATCTTCATCAGTGAGGAAACAGCTCCAGGAAATGGGCTGCAGACCTGAACTTGTCCACTTCTACGTTCAGATCAAACCGTTTAAACCAGCTGGAAATGAGTCCAGTTCATCTTCCACTACGTACAGCGGGCAGCTTGGAGTGGGACATGGAAACATCTCCAGCAGCTCAGTGTTAGAGAAACACATCCATGAAGCCATCCATGAGGTGTTCTCAGGGCCTTTGGAGGAGAACCTTTATAGAAGGCACAGCATCATGAAGCTACCATCCATGCCTGACATCTGTGGATATGGAGCTCACAGAGGTCCATGCCTAAAATGTCTGTTAGTGTGTTGGAGAAGGTAAAGGAGGTTATTCGGAATCTCTCTGAAGACATTCAAGATTCCTCTGAAGGATTTCTGTCTGATGGTCTTTAGCAGAGTTTAAAGAAGTTCTTTAAACCTGTTTAGCCTGTCTCTGTCTCTTTGTATCTCTTCCTTTGTCCTGATTCACATCTGCTTTCATCACTCAGCTGTGAGCAGACCTAAGGGTGCAGTTGATTCATCAAAAGAATTTTTCTGGGATCTTTGCAGCAAGAAAAATTTGAGTTAAATCAGTCGCGCCTGAAGAGGGATCAGATTATTAAGAGGAGGACTTGTGTACCACCTCAGGGGTGGGCTGCTGAGCGTGGTGCTGTGAAGGTCAGACTGCAGACACACGGTGTGTGGTTGTGCGTGTGTGTGTGTGTGTGGGGGGGGGGGGGGGGGGGGGTTGTCCGAGACAAAGAGCCAGGACCTGAATGTTTTTTCTGCTCTTTTAAAATCTGCCCTGACTCTAAAGAAGGAAACAGAAGGTTAATAAAAGGACAGAAAAAACAAGACAAGCCTCATTAAGAAAGAATGGAGTAATGGTGAGAGAGAGAACACACAGAATGACAGAGAAGTGGATGAGAACAGAGAAACAGGGAGGAGAAAGAGACGTTACATAATGGTTTTACCAGCTGTCTGTCTGCTCTCCCCCTGCAGCCCACAAAGGTGCACTGCAGCTCGGAAAATACTGTATGCAGACTCACGGATCATAAAATCGTCCATCCATCCATCGATTTCATCCTCTAAAACAGAGAAAGGAAATTTTGATTCAAAGCAATTCTTGCATTTCCAGTCATGGAATTCCTGCAGTTACATGTTTCTCTTCATAAATACAATTAAAAATACTTAAAAATAAAGAATCCATCCTAAATTAAAGGAAAATGGTAAAGATTACATGCAGAAAAAGATGAAAAATGACCAAAAAAAAGTTACTTTAGTGATTTCTTAATGTTTATTTGGAGAATCCATTAAATTCCTTGTAGTTCCTTGCTGGAAACTTTCTTCACTTCTCAGTTTTTATCATTTTTTCCAGCTGTGATTCAGAGAAGATCCAGGGTTCTGGAACAATGTCGTTTGGACAGATGAGACCAAAACAGGGAAGATTTGCCATGAGGCACAGAACCCTGTTCAGAGGAAACCAAACTGCTGACTGATAAGCATGGCGGTGGAAGGCTGATGGTTTGGGCTTGATTTGCAGCCAGAGAGCTGTGCACAAACACATGCTGGAAAACTATGGGTGACCTGAGGCAAAGGTTCTCTACAACCTGCTGAAGGAAGTTCTAGAAGCTGCTGAAGGAGGTTCTAGAGCTATTGAAGGAGGTTCTACAGGCTTCTAAATGAAGGAGGTTCTACTGGCTGCTGAAGGAGGTTGTGTCGTTCTTTGGTTCTGTTTTTGTTCAATAAATAGATAAATAATGACTAAAATGTCACATGTGTTGGATTAGCCTTCAGGTGCAAATTTATTTTGGCTAAAAATGTTTTTTAAGCTGTTGAAAATCTAGAAAATATTGGAACTTTGTTTACAGATAGTTTGATTTTTCATAAATATTCGCAAATTAAAAACAAACATCTAAGGCTGCAGCTAACAGTTATTTTAGTAATTATTATTCTATCGATTATTCTGACTATTAATCGAATAAAGATGGAAACATTCTGCAGATTTATTTACTCAAGCTTATTTTATGAGAAATAGAAATACATGAAAGTGAAAATGCAAGTAAACAAATAATGCCTTTGATTCTTTAAAAAAGAAATCAGCATTTTATTGCTAAAAAGCTACAATGCAGCATGTCTTTAATATCCACATGAACATTTGTAGCAAAGGACAAAGACTGCTTAATATTCTAATTAAAAATTTTATACTTTTTTGGGGTTTAAAGTGTAAAACCTAAAGGATTCCTGGTAAAGAAATAAACAAACTGTTAGCACACAGTTATGTTCATAAAATGATTATTATGGTATAAAACTGCTCCTTACTGGAGCCGTCCGACTGACAGAAGGGACAGAATGGAGACTGATCAGAGTTCAACACCATGAAGTTTAAAAATGAAAGTTTGATTTAACTGAATGAATTCACCTTTATTTCAGACAATAAATCTATGTCATCAAAAAAAGAAAACTCATAGAAAGACATGTAAACATCAACCTTCAAGCAGAACTATAGCAGAACATCCACCTTGTGTGACCATGTGTTCCAGCAGTTAATTTTTCAATTTCTTGACTCATTCAGACGACACATAAACTTCTAAACATCTAGCTGCAGACAGGACCAGCTGGGACATTACTCGAGACGTCCATCTTGGAAGCCTGAGGAAGAGTGTGAATGCTTCCTGAAAGCCACCTGCAGACCACCTGAGTTAGAATAATGGTTTAAAAAATGACCAGCTATGTTTTTAAAAGTCTGTGGAAAACCTGAATGATATCTCTGACATCTTATTTTTGGACCTGGAACTGAGATGGGTCCACAGATGAAAAATACAGAAAATATATAAGTAAAAGTGACGTTTTTGAGATGCAGTGAAGATCTTATGCACTGTTTTTTAGTGTAGGATCAGATCTGATTATCTGGATCATCGTGGTTTTCAAATGATTCCTATTTAAGGTGCTCTAAGTGTGTTTTTATGTTTTCATAAATATAATAAAGGTTTAACAAAAAACATAAAGAATTTGAAAGTGTTCGGACTAACTGAGCAGACTTGATTGTTGTGGTTTTTAACATGGATTTAGGAGACGTGGTTGATTCTCACTGCCTGTAAAAGTGGTTAAAGTTTTAAAAACAATAATGCATGTTTTATTTTATAAATTAGAAACATCTTTCAGAACCACCTTTAATTTTCTGCTCTTTAAATTTGAGTTAATTTAAGGTTGTTCAGAATAAATACTGCAGTTCTAAATCCTGTTAGGTCTAGATTACTTTCCAAAAAACAATCAACTGGTAACTTTATCATATTTTTCTAATTCAAAAAAAAATCCAAACTGAAATAAAGCTCCACCACTTTAAATATTCTGCTGTTTGAACTGGAACTGGTTTAAGGTGGTCTACTAACGTTCACTATAATGTATGTCTTTGTTTTCACAAACAGAATAAAGTACTGTTCAGAGAAGAACTGGCCCAATTGAGTATTGTAGTTTTTGATCCTGGTCTGATTCAAACTGTGAAATGTCTCTTTTCTCTGACTCCACTCTGTTCAGCAGGTAAAGATTCAGCAGGTGTGAATGGTTGCAATGTTGCTGCTGCTCGTTGATCTGCTGCAGGTTGTCTTTATTGATGCAAAGATGGATCAGATCAGAGAGAGTTCAAACAGCCGCTGCGGATTGATCGCTGATTAGGGGCTGATTGATCGCTGATTGGTGGCTGATTGATCGCTGATTGGTGGCTGATTGATCGCTGATTGGTCAGTGGTCAGACTAAGCTCACTTCACAGCAGGATTATTCAAAGATCCAGGAAGACTTACATCTAAATCAACTTCTTACAGATTAATAATGAATCAGAAAGAAAGAGACTCTGTTTTCATTGTCTTGATGTGATTCTGACTGAACGTGCGCAGTAGGACCCAAAACGTGACAAATGTTCGTCTTTGATAAATTCATAGAAAAGCGAATCTGCTGCAAACAAAAATCAGTTTTTACTGTTTAAAGTTTCAGGAGAGATCACGTGTTCTCACGTGTTGAGCCTTTTATCTACCGCGGAACAGACTGAAGCTGAATCTGTCTTCTGGAATTACCTGGAGTGTGTCGCCCCCTTTAGGCCGCGAAGAATCACTGCAGATAAACCAGGACATAAAACGTAAAGAACTTGTTCAAGTTTAATGATAACATCTAAAAACAGACATGAGTATGACCCCCGTCCACCTGAAAACAGCGTCCGTCTCTCTGTCAGTCTTCAAGGAATATCTGCACAGAACTAATATTTTAATATAAATCCAGAACATTTTTCTGTGGATCTCTCTGGCTCAAACACGGACCTGTTTCTGTTGTTTTAATTAAAGTAAAACTGAAGGTTCTTTTCCTTTTTGATCAACCTTTAAAACTTTGCAACAACTTTTTGTTTCTGTTTTGGCTCTGAAGACAAAACAACATAGAAATAGATTTTTTTAAGTCACTTTCAGCTTTCTTTATTTATTATATTATTGTCTTTACACTATTACTCTTATTCCACTATGGAATAAGCCGTAGAAAATGACAGACTGACTGACTGACATTTTTTTCGGTCTTTTATCATTAAAATAAAATGGCGTTATTAGAAAAACAGTACAAGCACGTTTGACATGAAAAATGTTTTGGTCCACCTCTGAGTTTCTGTTATAAATCTCAGAATAAAGATCAGAGTGGCTTATAATAAACTTTATAAAGGATAAAAGGAGCTGTTAGAAGCTGAATAAGAGTACATATAACAGGATCAGTTTTTAGTCCCATCAGAACATCTGAACCCATCAGATTCTGATGGTTTCAGATGTTCTGAAGTCAAATCAAAGTCCAGACCTCCTCTGATGTCTGACTGAACTCTGGGCATCAAACAGCCTCATTAACACCTTCAGAGGTCTTCGTGGATCTGGTGGAGGTTCCTCTGCATAAAACCGGACCTTCAGAACCCACAGGTCACCTGGAGCAGCCAAAACATGGACGGAAGCAGAGTGTCCGACTTCAGCATCGAGCGCATCCTTTCCCCGCAGCTGGGCCGGAAACAGATGGAGCCGGTACCGGACAGATATCTGCGGGGGGTCCTGGAGTCAGCCAGCTCCTGGGCTCCTGGGCCGGTTCCCGTCATGTTTCCTGTGCCGGTTCCGGTGCCGGGCTGCCTGCAGTACCGGGGGATGTGCTTCGGAGACGGGTTCTGTCCGTGCTCACCCGCGTTTCACCATCACCACGCAGAGATCAGCTTCTGCTCACATTTCAGTCCAAACACTGCAGGTGGGTCAGGACCTCCGCACGTCAGTTCTGAATCAGTTCTTTCAGAAAACAGACTTTTAGAAACTAAATATTGCTCGTTTCTCTTTGTTTTGATCCCAGAAGTTTCTGATGCGACCCACAGCGGGTACCAGCAGCCCGGTGGCCCGCTCCAGTGCCGACAGAAGGCCCGGATGAGGACGGTGTTCACCGACAGTCAGACCAAGCAGCTGGAGGCGCTGTTCGAGCTCACCGACTATCCGGCGATGGAAGCCCGGACCGAGCTGGCCCGAACCTCTGGGCTGAGCGAGGAGACCGTCCGGGTAAGTCTCCACATGATTCGGAGTTTATAAAAATTAAAGCAATAATATCAGAACCAGAAGCAGGTCGAGTTTTTTTTCAGTTCTTCCAAGTCAGATTTTCTGTTGCAAAAAATTCTTCAGATATTCAGAAAACTTGAAGATCCAAAGGGTGGTGGATACCTGAAGTTCCTGGGTTGGTTCTTCTGTCCTCTGCTTGTTTAGTATTTCCATTTATTATGTAAAGGTCACACTCAGATCTGCTCAGGTTCTTCTGGAGTCGAACTGAAAAGAAGTGGAAGATCTGCCAAAGTTCCAAAAGCAACTGGAAAGACCTTCAGAAAGGCTGAAGGACCATACCAGCATTTAGGTCTAAATATGGTTCTTAAGGTTGACTAAGCAGGACAACCAGGCCTGGTGTTTAGGCTAAGTTTGGATGGAACATGTTGGTTGAAAAGTCCAGAAGAACTGGCCAGTATCAACACAGTTTGATTAAAATCTTTTAAAAGGATATAGGAACGTCTTTCTGCAGGAACCTAGAATCGAGAACCTCAGGTACCAAAGTTTCACAGTCAACCAAAGTTTTTCCTGCCATATTTATGTTTGAAACTTGGATCAGAGCTTTTTTCTGTTTATATGATGCCGAGCTTCCACCTCTTCATCCAGAACAACAGGGATGTGTTCATATGGTCTTTATGTTCCACCAAATCTGACGACCTCAAAGTTCTCTGACACAAACTTTGGAACATGGCAGACATTCGCTTCTCAGATCACTGATTCTGTTTTGTTTCCAGGTTTGGTTTAAAAATCGCCGTGCCCGGAGGAAGAGGCAGCGCAGCGGGTCAAAGGTCAGATCACCGTGTCCTTCACCAAGCGACATTGCAGCATCATCAGAGAGGAAGACCTGCAGCTCCTTCCTCTGAGGCGGAGAGTCGACCCCCTGCTTCTGCTCAACGGCACTTCAGCAGGACAGATTTGCGGTCTGGATATCTTCAGCCTGAAGCTACTGTTGGTGATCCAGTGACTCCGGATCGGCTTACCATGAGATGTTTAAGGACAGTTTTCTACTTGTTGACGGGATAATTTATTATAGACACAGAGGAACTTTAAGCATGAACACAAACTTTGGGCTTTTCTGGTTTTCCTGAGAATAAATTTACTATTCAGAAGACAATATGATCCATGGTTCTGGTTTTATTAATCCCTGAAAAAAACGATTCCTTTATCTCACAAATCTAGAGTCACTACAGAGTCCATCCATCCATCCATTTCACCCTAATGAACTCAGAGGAAGAATATATACAGGGTTCGACAATGAAACTGAAACACCTGGTTTTAGACCACAATAATTCATTAGTATGGTGTAGGGCCTCCTTTTGCAGCCAATACAGCGTCAATTCGTCTTTGGGAAAGGACATATAAAAGTCCTGCACCCCGTGGTCCGAGGGATTTTTAAGCCATTCTTTGCAGGGGTAGGGGGCCAGGTCACTACGTGATACTGGTGGGGGAAAAAATTTTTTTCTCGCCCTGCAAAACACCCCAAAAAGTGGCCTCAATAAAAATTTAAGGGTCTGGTGACTGGGCAGGCCATGGGTGATTTTTCCTTCATTCTTTCATGTTCTAAAACCAATCTTTCCCCAGTCTTGCTGTGTGTTTTGGGGCATTGTCATCCTGATACCGGCACCGCCTTCAGGAAAAAAATGTTTGAACCTTGGGGTGCACAGGGTCCTAAAAGAATGGTTTTTAGCCCTTGGGGCATTGACGGGGCCCATCTAGCCCCAAGTATTGGACAAGGGAATGCCCAATGATTTTGGGCAGCCCAAACCTATCACTGGTCCACCCCATCCCTTCACTGGGGGGGCATCCCAACAGTCTGGGTTTGGTACGCTTTTTTTGGGGCTTCTCCACACCGAAACTCTCCCCGGGATGGGGGGAAAACAGTAAAGGGGGACTCATCAGAGAACAATAATTGTTTCACATTGTCCACAGCCCAAGGGTTTTTCCCTCCTTGCACCATTGAAACCGACTTTGGGCCATTAGCATGAGGACCAAAGGTTTTTGGCTATAGCAGCGGGTCGTGTATTTTTGGCCCTGTGGAGCTCCCGACGGACAGTTCCTGGTGGAAAAACGGAAAAGGGAAGGGGTCCCACTTTTAAATTTCTGCCGTGATTTGGGCCCAGGGTGGTTTTTATTTTTTTTTGGAAAAAAAATGGGGGTTGAGCACCCGGGAAACCCCAACCTTTTAGACAGCTTCCTCTTGGTCCCACAGTTAATCCTGTTGGGTGTGGTTTTCGCCCTTTTTTGGGTGGTATGCTGACTTCCCCCTGGATCCCGTGGCTCTTGATACATCAAAAGGGGACTTGCTGTCTTGGTCACAGATGCGCCAGCAAGACGGTGCACCAACAATTTGCCCCTTTTTTAAACTCTGGTATGTCACCCATAATGTTGTTTTCCTTTTTCCAATATTTTGAGAAAAAACTGTGCTTTTTCCCCGGCAAATTAAACCCTTCACACTTGCTCTTACGGGTGCAATGGCAATAAATAAAGGAAAGGGGCTACCGGCGGGTTTCCAAAATTTTGGGGGCCATAAAACCTCCCACCCCTAAAATACAGGTGTTTCAGTTCTTTGGGCCAACCCCTGGTAAAAAGGCCATGGTATAAGAAAGGACACCCTTCTAAAATAATTAAATAATAAATATCTAACTTCAGTTCAACAAAAACAGCAGATTCCACAGATTCATCTTCCAGAACCTCCTTTAGCAGCGTGTAGAACCTCCTAAAACAGCGTGTAGAACCTCCTCCAGTAACTCCCAGCAGTTTCCTGTCTGACTTTATCAGTCTCTCACATCTGTGGACGAGTTCTGGTCCCCTCTTCTTTCTAAGGTTGCTTTAGCTTATGAAGGTTTATTTACAGCTCTCTGCCACCATCGGATTTTTAATCATGTTTGGGAAATCTGGGGCTTTTTACTATGCCCTGCCCCAAAATCTTTTTTTTTTAAAATTTTTTCTTTCAGACCCTTCTGATGTTTGGGTTTGTCTTTCTGTATTTGGGTCATGGGTTTTTTTTGGTCTGGTTTAGACCAAGCTTCTGCTATTAGATCATGGTCCACTCATTGAGTGTAAGGTTGCTTTGGTCTCATCTGCCAGAACAGTAATCTGATTCCAAACCGCTTCCAAGTGCTTAAATGTTAAAGTAAAAAAGCAGACATAAAAATTAGAAAAAAACATCTAATTCTTTATTATGTTGATACTTAATATTTGAAGCATTTTCATGCTGATGAGAAGAAGATACAGACTGAAAATGCAACAATAAGAAAATACTGAGGGAGGTTACAGGCAGAGAGCATGCAGTGACTTTATCCATTAGGAGTCATCTTCTTTCTCCTGTTTTAGCATCAGGAACCAGCACCAAACAGGGCTGACCCACTCACTGTAACCGAGCACACAATTAATAAAATACGAAAACAAAGGTACACTTAGTGAAGTTATCAAAATATAGGCTATATACTGTGGATCATTAAGACTTGTTCATGATGAAACAACCAGTGCCGAGTTAGTTCCTGTAAGAGGGACAGAAGTTACCAGGACAGAACCAGAGGTTCTGATGGTTCTAGCCCAGCAGCCACAGAACATTAATACTTTACTTTCCTGCTGGCTCGGTTTTCAATATTTACAGAGATTTTTCAAGTATGTAGCGTGTGTCCAACTGCCTTTACTTAAAGACTCGAAATTTTTCAAGATCTTCATATTTTCTTATATCTGGATAGAAATGAACCTGTTTGCTGTTAAAATGAATTGAGTGTTAACTGTTCAATCCCAGCTGTAATTAGACACAGATTCAGATTCAAATAAGGGAATTCTGCTTGAAAATACTCAAATGGACATGGAAATATTTTAAAACCAGACAGCAGGAAGGTAAAGTTTACAGTTTGGAGTTACAGAACTGAACAAGTTTGAACCAGTGGCAGAGCTGGTAAAAGCAGCAAATAAATGAACAGTTATGCAAAGATCTTAGGTTAAATCGAGATTATAGTGACACCTGGTGGCCAAACCAGGGAAAACTCCACATTTACAAAGTTGATAGTGAAGTGGATTCACTGGGACACATTGACCGTACTGTAACTTCACGTTTACTGTACAAAGACAAACTTCCACCATCACTGTGGCCCACAAACGCTAATGCTTAGCTTAGATGAAAGAGTTAGTAGATCTGTGTAGCATTAGGTTTATACACAGCGAGCAACAAAAGCTGGACTGTGGCGAAACATCATAGTGGGTGAAATAAAACAGGGAACATATGTACTGTGTGGATTAATTTCAGGTTCTTATGCTCTGGGGTGGATTGAGAGAAGCAAAAAGAGTAGGAACGTAAAGCAGGGAGTCATCTGCATATTGTCTGAGACAGTCTGATCCAAAACTCAACAGACACGCGTCAACAGTTATTTTTTAGGCAGAAAAGTGTCACAACCTTAAGCTTTAATCATGCAGCAAAAATGTTTAAGGCCAAATCTTCAAAAGAATCTGGTGGAATGAATCCTTTCACATTTTGTTTATGTGAAAATACTGAATAGCAGCTATTCTGCTGGAACGACAAACTGTTTGTATCCATCAATTCAAGGTTAATAGATCAACCTTATTGGATCACATAACATCCAGTCTGCCCCGTTTCACCGCCCGTTATCTCATTTTGGTGCAGAGCTCCAACATTAAATTCTGCAGTTGGTTGGGCTCACAGGTTCCCCGTGATGAATGTAAGCAGAAGCACCGCAGATTATAATCAGCAAACTGTTGAAGCTTATTGCACAAACAGAAAGGTTATCTAGAGCAGTGTACAACAGCAACCACAATGTCTCCCTCAGGCGAGGCTGAGAAGCATGGAGGGAAAAACAGGCCCACATCGGTGGAACGTTACTGAGAACATTTTAAAAACGATTATATTATTATATTACCATCGTGAGTCATTCAAGGATATTAAGAAAAAGGGAGTTTTAAGCTTTTCCTGTTTGTATTAGCTTTAAAGTAACAGTTTTTTCTTGACAAGACACTGATCATGAAATTATTTTCTACCGTTCAGCTGCTATAACAGTGAAATAAAATAAACTAACTGAAACTTGGTCTTTGTAGGTTTGCTGAAGAAAATTTAGCTGAATTTTCTGCAGAAATTATTTGTCTCACCTCTGAACAGCATAACCTAAAAGCTGTGACCCAAATATGAAGATAAGTAAGGAGTTTTGGAGATGATTAACCCTGTTTCCTGATCAGATATTAAAGCCTGGAGGACTCAGTAAGAAATGATGCACTCATGGTGTTTAAATGTTACCAAAAGTAACAAATCAGCAGCCATCTGTGGGTCCAACATCATCACTAAACAATAGAAACATTTTCCAGAAAAAACACCCTTCAGCTCAATATTCTGGTGTTAAACTGTCAGATCAAGGTGATCTAATGCCGAACATGCTTGTGGACTTTCCAAACCACACAGACCCGAAGCCGGCTGCAGCGAAACAAAACCACGAGGCGGAGGTGAAACAGACACACTGACAGTCTGAGACCAGTAGGGGACGCCAGAGCGAGAGGACGGATTTCAGAGGGTTTGCTCCATCGCCGCTGGACTCTCAGTTAATTGAAGGAATGCAGGACGTTTCAATCAGATTCAAGGCACTATAGATTTTGCTATAGAATGACTAAATTAGGAGGAATCGGGCTGAGAGAATTTCACCACGAGGAGTTCAGGGACAGAGCAATGGAGAGAAAGTAGAGCCGAGAGATCCATCCGGTGGAGGAGAACGATAGGAAGGCCGCGGCGTGGTTAGGACTGCATCTCAGCACGAAGCATCCATGGAAACCAGCAGCAGAACAACAACCTGCAGCAGGTGGAGCGAGGAGATGTTTTAGTTCACATTCACAGCATCTGGGTCTCTAGAGTTACATTTCTGACAGACCTCATATAAATAAATCTATCATCTCAGAACCTTTTCCATCTGTAGCGTGCTTGCAGACCAACTGAAATTTTATTTTATTTCAGCTCCGTGTCTGTCAGCACAGAACGTCTTGATCAGATCAAACCATAATGGTTCTGAGTCAGTAAGCATTATTCCTGGACTTACATACCAACATGGGAAATGAGCAGCACCCTAACAAACAGTGGACCTAAACATGATGGTGGCCACATGTTGGAGGTGATCAGACTGAAGCTAGAAGGAACAGTTCTCACCTGGATATGGAGCTCTCAGAGGTCAGGTCTTTAGGAGATCGCATCGTGTGGAAGTTTCGCTTCGGCTGGGACACTGCAGGGAGACAAACACACCAAAGCTCAATGATCCACCATCTCCTTATTATCAAAGGTTCTGTTTGTTTGATTTGGCAGAGTTAAAAAAGAACTTTTATCTTTGTAATGATCTGAAGGGCTCTCCTGTGGATTAAAGCTGTGATAAAAACTTACTGGAGACCTGATGAACCTTCTTCACCATGGAGCTGTCATTCTCTGAGCCTTCTTTAGGTCCTCCGATCCTAAAGAACCAACAACAACCCAAACTGTCAGTTTCCTGTTGACTTATCAACAAATACATCATTTAGATCAGGTCCTGCTTTTATATTCTAATAATCCTAAAATGAGGTACTGTTACCTCTGGACACGGGAGGGCGGAGCAAACACTCCATATTTGGGCAGGCAGCTGAAGTATCGGACCCCGAACACCGAGCCGTCATGTTTCCCAGTAGGCTGATCCAGCTCGACACCAAACCAGTGACCTGCAGGGACCAGTTCACACCATTACAACTGGGTCAGGTCTTCTTCAGCTGATCTGCATGTGTCTATGATCTAATCTGGACCTCAGCATTGACAGGAACACATTTCATCGTGTTGGTTTGATGTGCAGATTACAGAACAAATTGCATGGACCGGGTCAGATGATCTTTAAGCAGAAACCTGACGGCAGCGTCATTAGACATCACCTCAGATCAGAGAGAGAAATACCTTCAGCTCCTTCATGAAGCTACCAGAGGTGAAAGAACCAGGAGAACACACACCTGGAGCAAAGTCCGTCTTCCCGTAGAAGCGAACAATGCCCAGTTTCTGACCCGCCACCAGAACCTGGTCTCCCACCTCCACGTTTGTTCCCTCTGGATCCAGACTGGCCACAGATGTCTTCTTCCTTTGGGCTGAGAAAACCAAACAAACTCAGCCACATCTCCATAAGACCTGAACCAGCAGAAACCCAGTCAGAATTACAGTTCACTTACCTTTCTCCTTCTTCTCTTTCTCCTTCTTGGTCCTTCCGGCCAGACGGGAGGCCAGATCTATGCGGGGAGTTCTGGGGGTGGACGTGACAGATGATGGCGTCTGATCCACAGCTTTGGAAATCTTTGAAACAGGAGCAAAAATACCTGCAGGTCCAAACATATGAAAACACGCTGATGAAGACAACTGATACACATTGATTAAAAACAGAACCAGGTCCAGGAACATTACTGGGTTACCGAGTTTAGGAGGACACATGAAGTAGCGGACGCCGCCAACACTGCCGTCATTCTTCCCCTCCGGCTCGTCCAGCTCCACACCGACCCATTGACCGCTGGCAAACTCAGTGGTTCCACAGAACCTCAGGGTTCCAGTCTGACACAGAGATAGGACAAGGTTCTGAAATCAGTCTGAAGTCATCAAACATCAACGTGTTTTTGTTGTTTTTTCTTTATGAAGCTGAGGAACCACAGTTACAGAAGACCGCAGCAGGCCAGACCTTTATCCAGAGCATGGATTTAGAAAGAATTTCTTCTTGACCCGGTCCAAATTGATCTCTGTATCTTCATGTGCCAGAAAACTGAAGTTAAACATCGTAGACAGAATAACATGCAGGACGAGGTCAGCATGTCTTTGCAAGGAATCAGTGGTGGCGCTAACTGGTGCTGAACCCAATCTGGACCGAATCCAGTTTGCCGAAAAGGCAGATGATACCATCATCAAACACCTGAACTCCACACACAAGGATTGTATTTATGGACTTTTCTTCTGCTTTTAACACTGCAATATCAGCATTTTACTGCAGGCCCTTTTAGACTTTCAGGTTCACCCATCACCCCTGAGCAGAACAGGCCTGTTTCTATGGTTTCAAATCAAGTAAGCTGGTTTTAAACAGAAGGCTTCCTCGCTTTGGCCCTGGTAGCTCCTATGACGCTCTGCCTCAGTACCAATAGGCAGTTAAAAGCTGAATGTCAAAGACCAAAGAGTTCTGCTCCAGGAGCAGAGATAAGGATGCCAGGTCAACTTTCCTTCAGCCAATCAGCAACCAGGGCCAGCAGGTGGACCAGGACGAGTCCTATAGATACAATGGGACAGAAATTGACACCCAGCTGTCTTTTAAAGAGCACACTGAATCCATTTTTAAAAACGCACAACAACCTCTCCACCTGCTAAGAAAACTGCAACCTTTTAAACATCCATCCATCCATTAATCCATCCATCCATCCGGTTTAACTTTTTTTTAAAATTCCTATTCAGCGTGAAACCCAAATCTAACCGTGCGGTTCTAGGACAGAGTCCAAAGGACGATAAATAATCTCAGTCAGCCAACATGTTTGCAGATGGATGCTTGAAATGTCTCAGCAGATAAGGGGAAATCTACAGTGAATAAACACAAAAATTAGGAGGCGCTGTTTCTGGAAACATCAGAACATGTATAGTGATCAAGTTATTGGATGATGATGCTCATAATGACAGGAGCCACAAACGACCCAATCATGAACTGCTTCAGTACCAGAACCAAATAGTTGTCACAGTGAAGTCGTACCTTCATGTCATCGAGCACCACGCGGCCTCCCAGCTTCAGGCCCAGCGCTGCCAGCATCAGGTTTCCAGGAATGTTGTCATAGTTGGGCAGGGTGGCCCTCGGAAGGTTACAGCTGAGTGGGACGGCGTCCTGCAGCAGCTGCTTCAGGTCTTTGGCCACCATGGCCGCCTCAGCTTTGTCCAGACTCATGTCCATTGGGTCAGGAACCACCTCAGCTGGAACCTGGCCCTTATCATTCTGCAGAAACAACCCAAAGGTGCACCAACAGGTTCAACTTCAGCTTCACCTCTGCATAAAATCCATTTTTACACCTGAGGATGGCCTGTTTGAATAAACAGAAGGTGTTGTTACCCTGACGGCGGGGTTGGCGCCGTGCTCCAGCAGACATTTGACAGCACTCAGGCACAGATTGGAGGCAGCGATGTGCAGAGCTGTACCATAGTGGAAGTCGCTGCAGGTGGAGTTCAGCACTGAGAAGAAAGAAGAAGAAGCAGCTAAGCTCATCTCCTGGAGTCTAGCGTAGATCTAAAATGAAATCAGGATCACGTTGGAGAGCTCACACACCTCTGGGTTTGGAGGCTTTGAGCAGGACTCGGATCAGTTCAGGGACGTCAAAGTAGGCGGCGTAGTGCAGCGCGTTCATGTTGGTCCACCGACTCCGCAGACTCACGTCGGCACCGAGCAAGATCAGTTGACTGGTGAGTCGCAACGCTGCTGCCGGGTCACCTGCACACACAAGGTTGAAACCAAAAGCTGCTCTGGGTGTGTACCACCACCACCAAATAAGGAGAAGATGATCATGATCATGTCAATCTGGGGAATTCTTTCATTATAATAGAAAGAAAGAAAAAGGATAAGGTGGACCATCTAAAACAGAAAAGTTGCTCACCGACTCCATGAGCTCCAGCCTTACAGCTGTAGTGAAGCAGCGTCATGTCGGTCAAACCGTCGCGGTCGTTGACGTGGCAACCACGCTTCAGGATCTGAGAGACACACAAAGTGAGTTAGTCACGTCCTGCTGTGAGATCATAGTAGTATAGTAATAACTGAATGATACTGAAGTCCATTAAGATGTTTATCTGTGCAACGACTCTGGTGAAAACTAAAACTAAAAACTGAGGTTAGTTTCATCAGGTCCAAGGTTATTATCGTTAAGGAAAACTAACGAAATAACGAAAAACTAGAAGTAAAAAAACATTTTCGTTAACTTGAAAAACAACTGCTGTTAAGGTAGCTGGTTGTGCTGCTGTTAATGTTACAGACAGAGTTAGAAGAAGAAGAGCTGAGTGCGCTGCCTTGGACTGGGCTGATCCTGGCTGTGACGAAGGTTTGTTTGGCGGTAGGAAACGTTACTAGTGTTGTCAACATTCGAAAAAATGGTAAAAACAGCAAACAAACAAATGGCTTGGATGTGTTTTGTTTTACTAAAGGTGAAGACACAAATGCTAATAAACAAAGTATTTGAGAACGAACAGAACAGCAAATAGGAAGACAAGAGCACAACTCCCTGATTTGGGAATATGGAGCTACAGTGTCAACAAGGATTCGTCCAAAGTGAGATGTTTTAGAATTGATTGGTGACCTTTAGTTTATCTTTCCTGAGTTAGTTATTAGTTGTTTTGCTAACTTATTACAGTGATTTGTGAACTCAGGCTGAGGGGTGTTTTCCACTCAGTTTGGACATATGAAAGTTACTGAAAGGAGTCAGAAACAGGGAACGTGAATAAAGCAAGAACTGCATGAACTGAGAATGATGAGAAGGGAGAGAGAATCACCTGGTTAAATGTGCATTTCTTTTGTTGTATGAGCCTCTAGCTCCAAGTAAAAATAGTTGTTTTTTTCTTTTTGCTAAATATGGCAATTTTGGTATTTCATCAACTGAGGTAAATAGGTAAATAATTAAAGAAAAGTTAATATTCAAAGGATTATCCTAGTTTCTAAAAATATCCAACTACTAAAAGGTATCTGAAACAAAAATCCTATTTTATTTGTTAAATTGTTATTTTTTAGTATATTTTTGGAGAGGATTGTGATCAGATTATGTCTATTTTAGAATAGTGACTGTCTGATAGAAGAGGACAGAGGAGGAACATAGAAAGACTGATAGAAAGAAGAGTAAAGCTAAGAGCAGAAGAGTGTTAGAAAAAGGAGGAGAGCAAAGAAGACAGACATTACTACTGCTATTTATTTGTTTTATTACTCTCCTAACAACAGTGTGGATACGCTTTCCTGCTATTAAACTTGATTTTTATTTTTTAATTATGAATACATATTTTAAAATAAATGAAACTCTACCGATGTTTTCATTATATCTTGATAACATTAATTTATTTTAATCTCTGAGCTGGAAATGTCCCTGGATTTGATTTCAGAAAAAAGACTAAAACTATAACTGAAACTAATAAAAACTAAACTGAAACTAAGCATTTTCAAAAAATAAAAAACTAAACTAAACTAGCAAACAAATGCTAAAAACTAATTAAAACTAAAATAGAATTGAAACTGTGAAGTCAAAACTAAATTAAAATAAAAACTAATGAAAATTGCATAACTATTAAAACCTTGATCAGGTCCTGTCCTTGGAATAAGGCAGGAAAGGTCAGCTGATCTCTACAACATCTCTGTGTTCATGCACACACTTAGAATGGGAACACATTAGTTTAAAGGGTGTGAATACTTTAGTCTGCACTTGCCGCAACTGCAGGACAGAGAGCTGAAGATATTCACCAGAGCAGCAGAATCAAACCATTGTGTTTCTGATGTAACACTGTTTAAAATGACTTCGTTCTGATCGTTCCTGATTCTGAGTCACGTGACCGACCGCTCCAGGATTTCTTCTCCCCTCCAGCCTGAATCAGCTTCATGCTGAGTCATTATAGGGTCTGAATTACGCTCAGCTGCTTTGAATTTCCCTCGTGTCTCTCTCTGCCTGCAGCCATTTTATCTGGGCTGCTCTCTGTTGCTCTCTGACTTCATTAATTCTGTATCCTGCCAGAAAGAATGCGCCAGACACAGAAACAAGCTGCAGAAGTCTGCTCTGTCTCTAAGATTTAACACATTCATGCCATTTCAGGATCTTTCTTCTGATTTTTTGATGCATAATTTCCCAAAACATGTTCAGAGAAAATATCTTGCACTCTGAACCTCTGGTTAACAAATTACAATCTGTAGGGAAGTTGATATTCTGCTTTAAAGGCAGATTCCAACAAAATGTCCCAAAAACTAAACCACCCAGAGAGAAAATTGAGGATTTCAATTCTGAATTTAAAAGGTTTAAAAAGTGTTGTTTCATTAATCTGGTTTCTGCTCTGAATCCAGGATGGTTTCCTTGAGAAATTAACTGGTTTTTGTGGACGGACTGAGGGTCTTGTGGCCATGAAGTGAAGAAATACATTTTAGAAAATGTTTTGTAAGTATTTGGTGATAAAACTCCTGATTGACCCTTTCTACTTCAGACTTTTATGCAATATCTGATTCAGACTGAGTAAAAAAGAAGCCAAAGTCTGAAGAAGACCTCTGCAACACCTTCTGAAGGCCTGAGGAGCTGATGATCAGAACCCAGTTAACAGATTACAGGAGAGTTTCACTGCTTGGAAGGAAAATTGGAAGAAACGAAGTCCCAATGTGTTGCTGTGCACTGGGACTGCAATGTTCATAGTATATGTGTGTGTTGGTGTGTGTGCGTGTGTGTGTGGTGTGTGTGTGTGTGTGTGTGCGCGCGGGGTGTGTGGTGTGTGTGTGTGTGTGCGCGCGCGTGCGTGCGTGCGCGCGCGCGCGTGTGTGTGTGGTGTGTGTGTGTGTGTGCGCGCGCGTGTGTGTGTGTGGTGTGGTTGTGCGCGTGTGTGTGTTGTGTGGGGTGGTGTGTGGTGTGTGTGTTGTTGTGTGTGTGTGGGGTGTGTTGTGTGTGTGTGTGTTGTGTGTGTGTGTGTGCTTAGAGGACTTCATGTGGGTCAGTGTAACAGTTCGTGACCCGGTGAGTCCAGCATCATGCAGTCAGACACACAGATTCCTTGCTGCTTTGGTTCGGTCCTCCTCATGTCAGTTCAGTAGAAACATCTCAACCAGTTTAACTTCTACTGTTCTGACCCAAAACATCAAAGAACCCTGAACAGAAGGAGACTTTTTTTCTCACCTCGTTTCCGATGACGTCGATCTTGTGCTGCACCTGGGGGACCCACTGACGGATGATGGCAAACAGCTCAGGGATGGTGGTCCGAGGATGTGTGAGGATCTCCTGACATGCCGGGTCATTGGGGTCAAAGAAGGTGAACGCTGAAGACAGAAGCAACAGGGAAGAGTTGACAGCAAAAAGGGCAAGGACAGATGCAGCAGTGGTAGAGGGAAGGAAACAGGATTAGGAGAAAACAGAAAGGATGAGAAAATCGATCGCTCCAGTTTTCTCTCTCAGGCATCAAAGCAGGGAGCCTGAACTTCTGTTTTCAGCAGATCTGAGATGAATCTTCTTACACTTCTAACTTCTAACACTTCTAACACAACCGTAACAAAATACAGGAGTCCTTGGTGACCGGAAACTTGATCATAGCAGCTAAAAGCCACATAATGAGTTGTCAGTGAATTTAAAGTGTTGTTCTTTGCTTTCAACATAGTCCTTCTTGCTTCTTCTCTATAATTACTGTCTAAGCGGGCTTTTCCACATCATACCTGCCTGTGGATCAAGAACTTCCTGACAGACAGACAGACAGACAGACAGCAGTTGGAGAGAATGAGTAAATAAACATCAAGCTGAAGATCAATCAGCACAGGTGCTCCACAGGGGTGTGTGCTCTCCCCACTTCTCTTCCTTTACATCAATGACCACACCTCCTCACACACCATTGTTAAGCTGGTCATGCCTGCAGATGGCATGTTAGTCATCAGCTTGACCAGGATGAAGATGAGTCTACATACAGGGAGAAGGTTACACAGCTGGCCACATGGTGCACCAATAACAGCCTGAAGCTCAACACTTAGAAAACTGTGGAGATGATCAGAGCTGCAATGATTAGTCCATGTAATCGATCATAAAATATTCTGAGCAAAATGTTGACTTGTCGGATAGAAAAACATCAATCAGTTGTTTTTATAACTGCGGTACCCTGCAGGACATTGTGGGGCAGCATCGTCTCCATCATCAGCCAGCACATTTGTCTGAAGTGACTGAGAACGTGAAACCAAAGCAACAACTTTCCACGGGAACGCTTCTTTGAGGTAAAACTCGTTGAACCTTAGAGACAAAGCGAACAACGGTAATTTAAAGGGCTATTTGACTGTTTTTACAGAGGCTGGAGTACCTGCAGTCGGCTCTAGTTTAAATTCTGAATGATTCGAACTGGTCAAAACTGGACTGAACTGTTCTACACCAAACCAATATTTTTAAAAACAGTTTTTTATCATTTGCTAAACATTTTTACTCTGTGGCTTCCATGTTTGATGTTCAACAGGGTCTACCTGCCAAATAATGCACCTAATTCACCTTTTCTCATGAAGAGAATAAATGTTGAGACGACACACTGCCTTTCAAAGAATCTGTAATCACAACTTTGTTACTGAATCATAATCTATTAAGTTACCCAATGAAAAAGACAAACTCATAAATAATTAGCTAAAACATTTATTTAAGGTGGTATGACACACTGTAGTCTTTGACGGCATATTTAAGGTGGGATGGCGTACCGTAGTCTTTAGGCAGCGGCGCCTGGGCCGAGGGGTGCACCATGGCTCGGCGGGGTGGGTCGTGAACCGGACTCTTATATTCAGATGCAGTGATCGGTTCAGTCACTGGTTCAGCAGGAGGATTCTCCTCTTCCTCCTGCTCCTCTCGCTCCTCCAGTTCTTCCTCTTGCTCATCTCTTTCCTCGTTCTCCACCTCTGCCTTCTCCTCCTCTAGCTCATATTCCTCCTCTTCCTCCTCCTCGGTCAACTCCTCCTCTTCCTCCCTCTGAACCCTCGTCTCCTCCTGCTCCTCGTGGTCATGCCTCTCCTTCTCTTGTTCCTGCACGTTTTCTTCTTTTGTCATGATGAAGGACGTTGCAGCTGGGCCTGTCAGAGGGAGACACATTAAACTGAGATCAGGCCAAAAAAGAGCATGCTTTGTATTCAGCACCTTGCACCCTGTAGATTACCTTGCAAAATGCAAGCAACTGCTTTTATATGTTCAAAAGTAATGTCCAAATATGTCTAATTTAATAATATGTTCTTATTTTAAATCGAGCAGTTCTGTATTTGGCCCCAGAGAATTGTTGGAGAACATTAAAGAACAAACAGCATCATGAAAGCCAAGGAACAGAGCAGACAGGTTAGGGAGGAAGGTGGGGAGACGTTTGAACCAGGGTTAGGTGGAGTTTTCACTAGAATCTGGTTTTCATGGAGGAGTGGTGAGAACAACAGCAGCAACTGTTGAAAAAAAACCAGAAGAAGTCCTGTTTGCAGTTTGCCTGTAGTCATGTAGAAGACACAGCAATGATAAGGATGAAGGTGCTCTGCTCAGGGGAGACCAAAACTGAACCTTACAGCCTGAGATACATTAGATGGTGTGGGTCAAAGCATTTATATGTGTTAGAATGACCTAGTCAAAGTCCAGAGAGAGAATCAGTGGCAAGATTTGAAAACTGACTATAAAAGGTGCTGATGTGAGAACCATGCAGACATGATTACTGTGAACACCTCAATGAAAGCTGGAGTTTTTGACTCTACAGAACTCAGCTGGCAGGTTAAAAGTTAAAGGTCATGACAGGGCACTTAGGAAAAACACCAAACCACTCTGGCTGCTAGGAAGAGTTGAAGAAGAAAGCTTCTTATCTCTAAAAACAAGACGGCAGCAAAACATCGGTTGTAAAGCTGCATCTGGATGAAGGACAAGACTTCTGGGACAATGTCCTCTGGACAGATGAGACCAAAGTAGAGATGTTTGACCATGATGGACAGAACCATGATGGAGGAAACCAAACACAGCAGAAAAACACCTCATCCCAACTCTGAAGCACGGTGATAGGGGAATTATGGTCTGGGTTTGTTTTACAGCCACATGACCTGAACACTGTGCAGTCACTGAGTGGACCATGGACTCTTCTGTAAACCAAAGTGTTCTAAAGTCAAAATGAGGCCATCTGTCTACCAGCTGAAGCTTGGTTCAAACTGAAAAACAATCCAAAAGAATCAGTGAGATGCAAACAGTCAAAGTCCAGATCTCAACCAGATTTACATGCTTGTTAAGATCTTTCTGGACAAAAATGGGAATCTTTGTCTTCCAGAAGAACAGAAGTGGGTTGTTTAGTTTTTATTATCAGTCTGTCTGATTCTGAAGTAGTTCCAATAAGCTGCCCCGTCTCAGTGACACTGCAGTTCTAAAGCAGCTGGTTCCGGTTCTTCTGCACCTGTTCTTGTTGTCTCTCATCATGATCAGTCATGTTTAGCTCAGGACTGTGATGGTGTTTGTGTTTGCAGAGACAGACGAGAAACGTCTGGTTTGACCCTCAGCGTGTGACAGATCGCGGCAGCAGCCGACGCTGTCCATCATTATGTCGACAGACCGGACTGGATTTGTTCTGCTCTCCACTTTACCAAGCGGACAAGATGCTGGAATCCATTCAGCAGCCGCTACCTCCATCACCGAGCCGTCCATCTTCTCCTCAGTCCAGCCAAAGAGGAATGAGGAGGAAATTTACAGCATAGCTGAATTACACAGATAAGTACTGAAGATGAAAAATTTCTACCCCAATAAATATTTTTTAATTGTCTCGTTGTCACCAGCTTATTGCTGCAGAATATGCTGACAGCACAACAGACGTATTTCTAAACTTTTGAATGTTCCAGCGTGTAACCCTAACCCTAACCCTCCAGTTAGTGGAAAGAACATTGTTTCATCATCAACCAACGACAGCCAGGAGCTCCTCGCAATATTTCTGACAGATACTCAGAGTTGTCCAAGAGCTAAAATAGCTTCTCCATAAAAATCCGCAGGTAACGCTTTTATCATGAAAACATGAAGTAATGCAGTCACTGTGTAAGACTCCACTGCTGAAGGAAAGGCTTGTTAAAGCTCCATTAAAGTTTTTGCAGAACACTTGGACCAGCAATGACATCCTGGGAGAATATAGTCTGGTGAGAAAGGACTAACATTAAACTCTTTTGGATGTCATTTCACACAGCATGTTTGGAGGATGAATGGTTCTGTAAATCAGGGGTTCCCAAACTTTTCCATATCATGCCCCCCCAAACAGCATTTGCTTCTGGGTGGGGACCCCCTTTTGCAAACCCACAGATGATGCTAAAAATTTTGTATAGAAACATCAACTTTTTAAAATGTCTTTTATTAACTTCTATTAACTATTATATTATATTAACTATTATAATCAAGACATTTATTTAATGTAAGAATATTATTAAAATATGTTAACACAAATATAATCCAACTGAATAACATTCAACAAACAGTTGAGAATAAGTGTTTTTTTAATCATCCCCCAAACCTTTCTGAGAACCAACTAGCGCCCCCTGGCGGCCACTGCAGGACTTCACCACAGTCAGGAACATCATGGTGTGGGCCTGTTTTCTATATACGATACAACCAGACTTCATATAACTGAAGGAAGGATGAGTGCTGAAATGAACCGGGACATTCTGAAGATAAAACAAAGTGGATTCAAAGGAGACAATCGTCCAAAACACACAGCTAGAGCTGCAACCAACTATTATTTTAATAATCGACTAATCTATTGATTATTTTTTAATGATCTCTATCATCACTTTGGAATTGAAACTGAAACTTCAGTGGCTTGTTAAAATGTTTTAACTCACTTTAACTCACTCACCCCATGAAATGTACATTTTAAATCTAACTGACTATTTATTTTTAACATAATTATTTAAGTAAAAATATTTATTTTCAACTGCTAAAAAGTCAAATAAAGATCCAAACGTGTTTAAATCAATATTTTCAACCTTAAGCTTTTATGGGATTTTAAATGACAGAGTGAAAAGGTGAGAACATCAACATGTGCTACAGTCAGGCTTGCTCTCTTTTTGAGGCAATGTTCCCAGCAAAATCATCCAGGAATAAATATTGAGTCAATGAATCATGGGATTGGCTAGGTCACGATGCAGGCAATTGGAGCTTTATTGCCCTCTGCTGTCCCCTTAGTGAACTGCAAGCGATTAATAGCGCTTGCCACTGAAACTGAAATATTCATCAGGGGTAATGTTGGTTAATATTTTTTAAACGACGCAGGAAATCGTCTTTTGACGAATCATTGCAGCACTACACACCCTTCACATGCCAGAAAGACTCTCAGCTGGTTTCAGACAAGAAAACTAAAACTATTAGAACAGTCAGTCACCTGACTGGAATCCAAGAGAAAATCTTTGGAAAAACTGAAGATCAGAGAGCATGGAAGAGGCCTCTGGAACATTCAAGATCTTCCAGCAGTTTGTGTGGAAGAATGTGTCTGCATGAGACATGTTCTCCATGTAGGAGGCATCTTAAAGCTACCATCACCAACAAAATCTTTTTTATGAAGGAACTGACCACATCTCAGTTCACGTGTCCAACACATTTCCACTTTATTACACATGACTTCATTTATTGACAAATTGTGTAAATTTCTGTATCCATGTGGATGACCGAGCTTATGGTCAACACCAGGGGGGAATTTCACGGTAAAATCCTCAATAAAAATATATTTACTGTGAAAACATTGATGTGTCTGCTGTACCTTCTAAACATCTAACCCGACCTCTAAAACATTCAGTAAAACTGATCTGAACTGAAGACTAACATGTTTTACCACTTGACACCAGCCAACATGTCCTTAAATGTGTCCTTAAACTGATTTATTCCAGAGGTTTGGACCTTGTGTGTTAAAATCAGGACCTAAACTCAGTCAACACCTCAGTAATGAGCTAAAGGACAGAGTTTATTTTATGAGTGCAATCCAGTCCCCTCCTTCATAAGGTTAAAGCAGACATTCACACTAATAGCTGCAGCTGAATCTAAGCTGCTGTTTGTTGCGTCAGACACTCAGGAAGAAAGGATACTGCTGCCGGAGGCCAACAACTACACGTATGTTGTTGGCAGGTGCAGAGACGTGCATGTTGCACCTGAAGATCAGAGCTGTTGGTTCATGTTCCCAAAATAAAACCAAAAAAGACTGAAAATAAACCTTATCTCCATCCTTCCTGCAGCCTGCCTGGTTAGTATCGCTTCTGATCAGTCTCTGTGTCTGAACAACCTTTGTTTGATCACTGAAACAGCACGGAAACAGACTGCTGAGGTTGTGACAGAAGTTATGCAACACCACAGCATGACAGCCTAGATGAGTGGACTGGTATGAAATGTGAACAAAACAAGATCCATTCCTCACAGCTGGTTTTTAGGCTGTTATTTGGTCTTAATGTGTCTGCAACGGTAGCTCAGGTGGTAGGGGTTCATCCTGAAACTGGTGGGTTGCTGGTTTGAACCCTCACTCTTTCCTTCTCAGTTGTTGTGTCCTCAGGCAAGACACTTTGCCTGCTGATGGTGGTCAGAGGGCTCGGTGGAGCCGATTAGTGATGTGACGTTCAGGAACGAATCGGTTCTTTTTAAAGGGCTCCTTACCTTGAACGACAGGACTCGAGTCTTACTTAGTGAGATCCGTTCTTTGTTTTTTACCAGTTTGTTTACTTATAATGCTACGTTTTCATTTTAATTTAATTTGAAATTATGTTATATTACTTAGGCGATGAACTACAAGACTGTAAGGGGGGTAATATGACCTTACAGAGCACATGCTCATTGCTCACTGTTTGACTTTATCTCGTGTCATGGTGGCAGGATGTGACGCAGTGGGAGAGAGAGGAGGACGGCCACAGTGTGCTCATTGCTTGAGGACAAAACAATGAGTGGCGCCACAAAAAGTTTATGCATTTTATTTGGGCAATGTTTTCAGTTCAGTGTTGTTCACCATTAGCGTTTTGCCTTAGTAATTATATTTATTAGTGCAGGAGTTGATTTTTATTTCTGCCAAAGCAACTCAAGTTCACTTTTTTCTCTTCTGTTATGTTACATTTTGCTTTCTTTGTTTTGATTCTATATTACATATAGCATTAAAATCTTATTAATGCACACAAATCACAGTGAAGAACTACATGGGTATTTGATATTTATGTTTTGATATTTTATAATTAGTTTTATTGAAAATATATACATATAGAAAGATTTTTTGCACGAACATACTGTTGTTCTGTTTTGAACCTTTTAAATGAAAATATTAATCTTACTTGTTTCAGATTATTCAGCTTTGTTTTAAATTTCACCCATCCATGCTAGGTTTCCTACAAATTAATATATTTAACACTATATTAAGAGTAAAATTGCTTGTTCTTAAAAAAAATTTACATTTTTAAAGTTGGATTATTTCAACATCTCTTTTGAACGGCTCTTCGAAGTGAACAGATTCAAAGAGCCTTAATTTCCATCACTAGACCCGATTGTATGGCAGCATCACTTCTGTCAGTCTGCCCCAGGATAGCTGTGGCTACAATGTAGCTAACCACTGTCAGTGGGTGGATGGGTGGATGAATGGGTGGATGACTGATTGTAAGGGAAAGTGCTTTGGAGTCTCTGGGGCCTTGATAAAGCGCTATACAAGTGCAGGCCATTTACCCTTTATTTCGTGTTTTCACTCATCAAATCTGAGTTTAAGCTAAACCTTGCTCTGATCTGAACATCTTATCAGTTTTCTCATCTTAAAGCAGATTATTTTAGTAATATATATATATATATATATATATATTATAATATATATATATATATTATATTATATATATTATTATATATAAAATAAAAGTTTAAATTATTATTTTACATTTAATTTTTTACCAACCTTCATCTAGCCAGAGTTGATGATTTAGAACTGCATGATTTACTTACAATAACTGTTAAACGCTGATGAACACATATATTTTTCTTTTATTACCATCAGGTAAACTCATGTCAGATAACTACAGAACATGTTTATCATCAGCACTGCATTAAAATATTTGTCTTACAGGACTATGGCGAAATAGTTATAACTTAATTTATAATATGGCACTTTGAGTCGCCATAAACAGATAACAGCTAGCAGGAAATCCCAGAAGGCCAGGCCAAGATCAGGCAGCGATTAGTGGGGAAGTCTCAGCCAAGTCGCCCGGTTAGTTTAGCTTAGCTTAGTTTAGCTTAGCAGCCAGACCAGCCTGTAAGCGGAGCTCCACTGCTCCGAAAACCCCGAAAAAAACATTTAATGTTTTTTTAACCTGCTTTTTTTTTCCCCAAAATTTAATTTTTGGACAATTTTTGAAAACCAAAAAAATTTTTACATTTTTTTTTGGGAAATTTTTTCCCTTTTTGAAGGTTTTCAAGGAAACGGTTAAAAGGTTAATTTTTAACCCTTGGGTAGGCAGCACCTTCCCGTTTTTCCCCGGGGCTTGGTCTTAGTTTCATGGGTTTTTTAAAATCTGTTTAAAAGGGGGAAAGGGGGCCCGGAGTTTGGGTTGGAAAGGGTTAAAATTTGGGTTTTCCCCCATTTGGGTTTTCCTAAAAGGAGAAACCCCAAACAAAACTTTAATAGTTTTTTTATTTGGGTTTTTTTGGGGGATTTTTTTTAATTATTTACTTTTTTTTTTTTTTTGTTATTTTATTTTTGTTTTTTTTTTTAATTTTTTTTTTATTTCTTGGGTTGAATTTGGTGAATTTTTCTTTAAATACTTTTAGGGAAAAATATTTTTTTTTTTACCCCCAAAAATTTGTAGATTCCTTTTTTTTTTTTGAACCTTTATTTTTTTGGGGAAATTGGGGAAATAATCTTTTTTATTTGGGCATTTTTTGAAAGATGCTTTTTTAGGGCCCAGGGAAAAAGGGGTTTTGGGATTGAATTTTCCCTTTTTTTCTTTTTTAAAATTGGGGAAATTGGGGTTGGGAAAAGTTTTTTCTTTTTTTTTTGGGGCTGCTAAACAAAAATTTTGGGTTATTTTAAAACCCCCTTTTTTAAAAAATAAGGGAAAATTTTTTGAATTCCTTTCCTTTTGAACTTTCCCATCCCCCCCCCTTTAAAAACCCCCAAAGCAAAAGAATAGAAAAATTTTCCCTTAAAGTAAACCCCAAAAATTTGTTCCCGGGGGAAAATTTTTTTTAAAAAAATTTCCTAAAAAATTTTTCAAAAGGCCCCCCAAGTTTATTTGCCCCCCCATCTTTGGGTGCCCTTTGACTTTTAAACTTTTTTTCCTTAAAAACGAATATTTTTTTTGGTTTTTGGGGTTGGTTTTTATCTTTCCCTTTGTTTGGGGAATTTTTCCCCTTTTTGGGTTAAAGTTTAAGGGGTTCCCCGGGGTTTTTTTAAAACTTCTTTTTTTTTGGAAAGGGTTTTTTGAGGGGGAATTTGGAAATTTTTGGGGGGTTTGGGAAAAACCCCCAAAATTTTTGTTTTTAGAAAAAGCAGGCTACCATCAAGAGCTTTTGTTTAAAAATGTGTTTTTACCAGGAAACCAATAAGTTTAAAATTAAATTAAAACCAACTCTCCCAAAAAAGGGGTTGACCCAAACATCCACCAAAATAATGCCAGAAGCCTTTTTTGTTTGGCTACAAAAGTCTTTTTGTGGGGGTGCAATTTTTCAAAGACTTTATAAAACTTAGACTTTTTAACCCCCTTTTTTAATCAGAAAAAATTTTTTAAAAATTTAAATTTTTAAAAAGCCCCATTCCCTTTTTTTAAATTAATCATTCACCATCTCAGATTACCAAGAGTTAAAAAATTAGTTTTTTCGAAACAGAAATTCCCTATTTGCGAAGCTTTTCCCCTAGCATAAATTTGGCCCCCTTTGAGTGAGCCCCCAGAACACCTCTTCTTCTATGAGGGCTGTTTCCCACAAATAAACATTCAGTAACCTTATGACCTGCTCATGCCTTCATACCAGAAACAGATACAGTTTAAACTGATTCTCCTCTTCTAGTGTTTATTATGTTTTGGGAGATGTCCGTCTATTTTTTATAAAAAACCACTTTTTTGGGTTGAAAAAAAAAAATACTTTTTAAATCTAATTTCCCCAAATTAGGGGGATCGCATGCAGCCCCAGACTCCCAAAAAAAAAAAGAAATACATTTTAAAATTATTTCCCAAAACCCCCCCTTTTATGTTCCTTTTCCCATGAGTACCCTACTCTACCCTAACCGGTTTTGATGGGTCAGTTTTTCATTTAAAGTTTGGTTTTTTTTTCCCTTTTACAATTGGGAAACACTCATACGGGGGGGGATCATAAAATAGCAAGGCCCCCTCCGAAAAAGAAAACATGATTTTTTAGCCCAAAACAACAACAACAATGGGGGACCTGCTGCTCTATGGCTGCTGTCAGGCTCAGAGTGAAAAGACAGAACCCTGCAGACAGTAAGATGAAGCATCTGGATCAGTACCAGAGAAAGAAGGAATCCATGGAGCGGTACCAAACTGAAGGGTTCAAGGTAACTGTTACTAATGGAAAACCTAAAAACCGAGTAGAGGGGGCTCTAGTGTCACTAGCCACCCGTGGTGCACAGTGATACTTTCTAACAGTTCTGATACTGATTACACTGTGGACACCACAGGGGGGCATTCACTCCCTCATTTACTGGAAATGCAAAAAAGCAACAGAAAAGTAGTTTGGGGCAAAAACTGGGTAAAAATAAAATTTTAAATTTTTATTTTTGGGCGGGGGTTTTTTTACGGCCCCCTCGGCTATGGCACCCCCCCGGGGAGGGGTCTCCTCCAGTGGGCGTTAAAAAACCTAAGAAATTATCCTAAACTTTCTAGGATATAAATCCACCAGAACCTTTTCTGGGACTCTAATCAAACCAAATTGCCACAATCAGGACAGACAGGAAATCTGTCCAGAGCTCTTTTTGAAACCCCTTTCCAAACCCCGGCACTGATCCCCTGATCCATTGAACTTTTCACCACAGTTTAATTTTTAGATTTTCAAATCTGAAACTTCTGTAGAATTAAATACATTTATTGAACTTATTGGTGTCTACTGGGTTTTATCCCCTCTGTACTGCCCATGTTGACCTTGTATTGAATCGGTGCTGGGAATACTGGTCCACCTGGAAACCAAAAAAACAGATAAAATCTGATCTCCCCCCCCCCGGGTCACATTGCTTTTATAAAGAATAATTATAGAGGTCTGATGCGAGGGAGCGGTTGTAAAGGCCCGAGGGGGGCCATCATCCTCGTTTCCCCTTCTTCCCCCTCCAGCCTTTCCCTTTTTTCAAACCCAAACCCCAAACATGCGCAGATACAGACAGAAAGAGCGTCTAAACCCGCTTGATCTTTTACCTGAATGTGGGGTTTAACGACCCGGGGCCCCTAAAAACCCAAAAGTCCCGGCCAAGAGGCCTCTGTTTGCGGGTTTTTTTTTACCCCGGGGCGCAAATTTAAAGGAAAAAAAAGCGCGCAAAGGAACAACGATAACATGGGCACACGCTCGAAAACACGCAGAAGCGAAACAAGAGGCTTAATCTGCGCCTCAGGTCTAGTGGATATGACCAGAAAAGAGGTGAAACCTGCTGTGTGTGGATGTTGCAGAAAAACAAGAGGCGTATTCCAGCCCCTGCTTCCTCACCCCTCCTCCTCATCCCCTATCTCCCCCCCTGCAACTGATAACACCAAAGTCCGGAAACATGAAACCGCTGAGCCCTTTTAACGTTCAGATCCCCAGGTTCCCCCCCCCATTTTTACCTGAAAACAAGCCGCTGGATGACGCTGAAGATGCCGATGAAGTCCCCTCTGAAAGCTGGGAAAACAAACCCCGGGCGCTCCCCTGGGTTTCCCCTCACGCTGCGTACTCCCCCCCGCCTCAGCTGAACGTATCTGGCTCTTCCCCCGCTTTTAGTTATCCCCTCCCCCACCACGGTTCTCTAATTTTTGCCCAAATTTTGAGATCCCGCAGGGCCCCCAACCTTCACGACGAACATGAACAGATTTTCCGAAGAAAAACTATAGTTCGAGGGGCCGAGCCCCAACCCCAAAAAAAACTATTTTATTCTTCCCGGGGCCCGTTTCCCCGTTTCCCAAATTTAAAAAAGGGGCGGCCGGGGAAAAGAGGGCGCTGAGGCGCCGCCCCATCACTCACTACATTACATAGAAAAAAAAAAAAAACCATTAATAAAAAAATTTTATTAAATAAATTGTTTCAAAATAACAAGTAAAACTTTTGTACATGTGCAAGATAAATATTTTAGAGTTAATGATGAGTTTTGTTCATTCATGGATATTGTCTGTTGACATATTTCTGCTGGGGGTCAGAAATGTTTTATTTTTTTACTTATTTATTTTTATTCTTTATTGAAACTGAACGATTACAGATTAGTTACAGAAATGATGTAAACAAACATAAGCAATCATATTCAGTATTCTTGTTGGGAAACTAACGTTGAAAGTTTCAGACCATTGTCTGCTCAAAAGGACTGTAAGAGATGAGGGCATCGCATTATTTACACTACATTAAAATAAAATACAACCAAAAAATAAAAGGGAGCAATTGACATACAAGAAGGCACATGAAGAGACAACATGACCGATTATTGGAGCTCTAAATTAAATCAGCATAAAGGAAGATATATCATCATAAAGCCTTCTAGCCATTTTACTGGACCTGATTTTTTAAGGGTTAAATAGAGTAGAAGTTTAAAGTTATTCATAACATACCCAAAGGAAGGTTTGCTATATATAACAGTGTTAATTTTGGGATTTTTCCAAAGAGAAAAAACAGAAGTTTTTCAGTGGTCGAAGAGGGCAGATTAAACCATGTAAAAAAGAAACCCATTTAAAAACAAGGGGTGAAATATATTTTATATTTATATATAAAGCTGGTAGACACCGGGGACAAGAAAACATGTTGTAGAGTTTCCTCTTCATGAAAAAAAGTACAAAGATCCACATCGAATTTGAATCTTCTCTTTAGAAACTCAGCAACACAGCAAAACTTCTGGATTATTTTACGATGAGTTTCTTTAACTTTTGTTTTGCGAATGAAACAATCTGGATTTAAAGGTGTTGTATAAAAATTCGTATCCAGAGACTGATGATTGTCACTCAGAATCAGCTTTATTATAATCTTGCAAGAGAGAAGGATTTTTTACAGCATTGGAGATGCGCTCAGTAGTGCTGCCAAACGTTTTTGTTGCCCAGACAAAACAAGGGGTTTTTCCCCCATGAGCTACAACAGTTTTTTAAAGGGAACCCCTCATGAGACCCAAGAGACAGGTTCCCCCAAAATAATCTTAACAGTGTGGCATACCAAAATTATTCACACAGGTGCCCAAATAAAGGCTGAGACACCATTTTCTCTAAAACTATATAAAAAAGAAGAATGGAACAACACTGAGGGGTTTTTAATACTGTTTTCAGTTCCTGTAGGGGTCAAGGGCAAAATCAAAAAGGCACTAAAATTTCCAAACACCAAAAAAACTTCCATAATAATGAAAATTTGTTTAAAATTTATCGAAAAACTAAAAAAATTTTTTTTCTGAATGAAAGAATGAAAGGGCCCAAAAAAATTAATTTAAAAAAAGTGAATTGGTTAGTAAAAAAATTAATAATAAAAACAAACAAAAAATTTATTAAAATGAAATAAGTAGTAATAAAAATTGACTAAATAAATGTGAAAAAGAAAAATTTAAAAATACAAAGTAAACAATACAACAAATCTACTATAACTGTCATCCTCTTTGTTGGGGAAAAAATTTGTCCCTTTTGATGGGAAAAAAAAACAAACTCTTCAATAAAAAACCCTTTTTTTTAAAGGGAAAGATCAGGGTAAAATGAAAAAGACAAATAATACAAAAATTTAAACACTCAAAAAATTAAAAGAAGAAAAATTTTAGTAGAAAATAAATTTCACCGTATACTAGCAAAATGAAATCATGAGTTTTTAATCTACCCTGTGTGTGTTTATTCACACCTACATCATTAAATTAGGAAAAGGGTTTTTTGAAGGGTAAATTTAATTTTCGGTAAAATTTAAAAAAAGGTCATCATCATGAGAGTCCCCTGTCAATATCAGAGCAATCCATGGGTTTTCCCCTACACCTGGAGGAGAAGCAATTTATAGACCTAGAGGAGTCCTCCTTTGACAAACTGTGGTGATCAACCGTTCATTAGAGTGCGCAGACAGGGGAAAGGGAACAACATCCACACAAATGAGAATAACCCGTAAAAAGGGGAAAGGAAGTCATCCCCGTAATAAAAAAATCCCCTTTCCCTTTACCAAAAATGTCAGAAACCAATCAGGTAAAGAATCTAAAAACCCGAGTCTTCTGTCAAAGTGATGAGCCCGGGTGAGCAATTCATCTAGGGCTCTGGCTACTAACCTCAGGAACGTTTATTTGGAATAAAAAGGGACAGCATAAAGACCAAAAATGGGCCCCAAATACCCCCCTTTAAAGCCACCCGACATGTCTAAAACCCTTCTGTTTTGCCCAAAAATAAGAAAACGGGGGATAATTTTTGGGCGTTTCGTCAACCAATTCATCTCTGGTGATGTTTTTTCTAAGGCTGTAATAAAATTTAGTGAAATAAATTTAAGCGATCAAAATTTTTTGTTAAGAGTAATCCCAAAAAAATATTGATTTTAAAAAACCCTTGACTATTTGGATTGGCTCTTTATACTCATCTGGAACACCAAGGGAACCCCCTATAGCCATCGAAATAAGTGGGATTTGCGATGTCCTGAAAGAAAAGTCCAATACACGTTTATGACGAAGGTCAAGGATGGAGAAGTTGGCAGATGTCCAACAAAAACCCTGGTAGAGCAAACTAACTAAAAATACTGTTCCGAACAAGAAGAAGGCAAATAATTAAAACAGTTTCTTTCCATCACAAAACCAGAAGAGGTCAGCACGTGCATGAAGGAGTGAACTAGCGTTATCCCAGGTTGTAACATTTATGGTATCTGAACACCAAGACTTAGACATGTGACCCACAAAGCTGTAATTCTTCCTGGTAAGGCATGTGTAATGTCCTGCTCTAGGAGTGAAAACCGGAGGGATGGTGTGGTTGTTAGCAGGTGGGAAAAGGTCACTCAAAGTGGAACAATGTTTAGGTGAAGGAGTCATGTGTAGAGCTAACATACAGTCAAACCCAGGGCGGTCTGTGTTATATAACAAAGGAGCAGGAGAAGTTAAAAGTTGTGGTCTGGCTGAAGAACAGGCAATACACTCTGTCATGTTATTGGTCTTATCAGTAAATGTAATCCATTCTAACCAGATGTTTTTGTCAAATTTTAGCACAGATATATATATTATAACTGTAAATAACCATAAGCTTATTTTGTGACAGCAAATTAGAAAGTGTTCCATTTGTGTTTGAAGTCTCTGGAATGAGGTCATTGACTTCCTGTTTTTGAGCTACATGCTTTTATTTTGAACTTACACTTCCTGTCTAACGCAGTTGTACAGAAGGTAGCATGTTGCCTGTGGAGGACTGATCCTGACAAAATTAAAAATAAAAGCAGAAATGTATATATTTTCTTTTTCCTTTTCCTTACACATGCGTTTGTTCTTTTTACATTTCCTCGTCTCGTCTTTTTCCTTTACCGTATGCATTTCTCCTTCATTATGCAAATGAGGAGGGGTGCCTTCTTCTCCCCAGCTCCTCTACTATTGGTCAATAAACAGTAAGGAGGCGGATCCATGTGCAGGCTGAGGGTGTGTCCCAATTCAGGGGCTGGATCCTTCCAAGTCCGTACTTGTGGGTCTGTCAAATGCTGCCGACAAATGTGTCCTTCTTTTGCCCGATTTGAAGGATGGGTTGTGAGTATCCTTCGCAGTCCATCTTTTCCCATGATTCATTGCGGGTCGAATCGGTTTGGTCAAGCAGGGGCAGCCATTGCGGACCACAGTGGCAAAAGCTGTGAGTAAACTGTGAAAAATTACACTTTCTGTGACACAAATGAACTTTTACATGTTTTTAATGCGGGAATATAACTGTGTAGACGTGAAAAATCTGCTTGATTTATCAAGACATCGGTTAATTTCAAACGTGCTCCGACGTGTTCGGTTTTTCTGGTTCTCTCTGTAGCCTCATGTCCTCCCTGATCAACTCCATCATCTCCTCATAGTTGTCCCTCTTTCTTTTCTGACCCCTTCCTGCTGGCTCACTGTCTTCCTTCTCCATCTGGTTAACCCACCGCTCCGCTTGGCCCTGGAGTGTCCTCAGGGATGGAGGCAATTAGGACAGGAGGTGTTGTGGAAGGCCTCTGTCCCAACACCTCATCCATAAGGACAAACCAGGGCCAAGTAGCAGCAGTGGGCTTGTCACCTACTCCCTACTGACCCTGGATACTTGCAATCCTAAAGTTAGAAGGAAGAAAAAAAGAGTTGACTAAACAGAGAAACCAATGAGACTTTTAGAAATATTTTTTTTTATTTTTGTGTGACATGAGAACTTCTGAACATTCTTTATATTTCTTTTTCATATTGTCCCACTTTTTTTTGGCCTGCAAGGGGGTGACCTTCCCCTGTTGGCCCGTCTTCTCCAGAATTGTCCTAAACAAGCAAAAGGAAAGAGGGAAAACCAAAAGAAGTATGTTAATCACTGGATGGATATTTATGAAAGTTAGAAAGATAGCAGTTTTTGAAACTGGACAGAAACTGACTGCAAAGAATGTTGTTATTGTACCTCCAAGCCACGGTGGCTGAGTTTTTAGCTCCAGTTAAAAGGTGGTCATTCTCACCCCTGAGCTTAATAAACTGGCCCGTTTGCTCCTTTGTCCCTAAACAACAAAAAACCCATCTTGCTTAATATCTTTGTAAAAAAATCCTTTTTTAATTTTACATGTGTCTTAATATGCAGAACATATTGAAATATTTCTATGCAAATGCCTAAAACAAGCTCTTTCAAACTTTTAACTTCTTTACTGAGATTTGCTTGCATTTGAAAGTGTATTTCTCTTCAGCTGTACCTGGAATCACAAATTATAATCCTAGCTGAATTATAAATACACTTTTAAAACACATATAGCACATTTCTTCATCAAAAATGAATATTTAAAAGCTTATTTATTCTCAATCACACTCTCCAGCGATACAGTTAGATTACATAAAATTGTCCATTTATTCAGGTTAACTTTAATATCACCTCTAATGTCAAATCGACTTACGTGAACAAATGACACAATACATTAAAATAATACTAACACAAACTGTTAGAAATCACTTGTGTTTAACATTTAACTGTGATGACTGGCAGCAGGAGCTCAGTGCCGAGAGTCCGGTCAGATCTCTCGGGGCTAGCTTGCTGGTGAGGCAAGCCGGCAGTTACTACGGCGGGAGCGGAAAACTCCGAAGACGTTTTAAATTAAGCGATGTCCTGATAAATCAAGTAGATTTTTCACGTCTACACAGTCACACATATTCCTTTTTCCTAAATTTGCGTTGCGTCAACCAATCAGGGACTGGATGTGGCTGTGACGTAGGGTGAAAGACCACAGCGGAGGAGAAGCGGTTGTCAGTGAAGATGGAGGACCAGATCATAGTGGCGGTGTGCGGCAAGCCAGAGTTGTATGACTCAACTAATTACTTTTACAGAGACAAGTACAGAAATGACCTGGCCTGGAGAAGAGTCAGTGAGGAGACTGGAGTAGCAGGTAAAACTTTAAAATAGCGCCATTGTACTACTGTCTTTTGGCTAATTTATATCAGCACGTCACTTGCTATATACAGGGGTTGGACAGTGAAACTGAAACACCTGGTTTTACACCACAATAATTTATTAGTATGGTGTAGGGCCTCCTTTTGCGGCCAATACAGCGTCAATTCGTCTTGGGAATGACATATACAAGTCCTGCACAGTGGTCAGAGGGATTTTAAGCCATTCTTCTTGCAGGATAGTGGCCAGGTCACTACGTGATACTGGTGGAGAAAACGTTTCCTGACTCGCTCCTCCAAAACACCCCAAAGTGGCTCAATAATATTTAGATCTGGTGACTGTGCAGGCCATGGGAGATGTTCAACTTCACTTTCATGTTCATCAAACCAATCTTTCACCAGTCTTGCTGTGTGTATTGGTGCATTGTCATCCTGATACACGGCACCGCCTTCAGGATACAATGTTTTAACCATTGGATGCACATGGTCCTCAAGAATGGTTCGGTAGTCCTTGGCAGTGACGCGCCCATCTAGCACAAGTATTGGCCAAGGGAATGCCATGATATGGCAGCCCAAACCATCACTGATCCACCCCCATGCTTCACTCTGGGCATGCAACAGTCTGGGTGGTACGCTTCTTTGGGGCTTCTCCACACCGTAACTCTCCTGGATGTGGGGAAAACAGTAAAGGTGGACTCATCAGAGAACAATACATGTTTCACATTGTCCACAGCCCAAGATTTGCGCTCCTTGCACCATCGAAACCGACGTTTGGCATTGGCATGAGTGACCAAAGGTTTGGCTATAGCAGCCCGGCCGTGTATATTGACCCTGTGGAGCTCCCGACGGACAGTTCTGGTGGAAACAGGAGAGTTGAGGTGCACATTTAATTCTGCCGTGATTTGGGCAGCCGTGGTTTTATGTTTATTGGATACAATCCGGGTTAGCACCCGAACATCCCTTTCAGACAGCTTCCTCTTGCGTCCACAGTTAATCCTGTTGGATGTGGTTCGTCCTTCTTGGTGGTATGCTGACATTACCCTGGATACTGTGGCTCTTGATACATCACAAAGACTTGCTGTCTTGGTCACAGATGCGCCAGCAAGACGTGCACCAACAATTTGTCCTCTTTTGAACTCTGGTATGTCACCCATAATGTTGTGTGCATTTCAATATTTTGAGCAAAACTGTGCTCTTACCCTGCTGATTGAACCTTCACACTCACCTCTTACTGGTGCAATGTGCAATCAATGAAGACTGGCTACCAGGCTGGTCCAATTTAGCCATGAAACCTCCCAGACTAAAATGACAGGTGTTTCAGTTTCATTGTCCAACCCCTGTATATCTTATATTTAGGAGATGTGGATATTAAAAATCGGCTGTTTTTTTATTGAGCTGAGATTTATTTACTCACCGAAGACAGATGGACAGGGATTCAGCAGGGGGGATACAGCGCCGGTAGTTGGTGTCCCGGAGGCCGATTCGTCTCCCAACGCGGGACGTCGACGTCGGCGGCGTTTTTCGGCTCTCCAGAGGTAAAACACCGTAATTAGGTCCGTAAAATCCATGTCCGCCATGTTCAGTTGAAACCAGCAAGCTGCAGGTGGAAGCTCCTCCTATTTGATGACGCGGCGAAGCGTTGCCATTTGTTGCCATTTGGCAACGTGGCGTTCACGCGGAATGTCAAGCGAGCAAAAGCACACAAATGACGCGAAACATTCGCAGAATCCGTGTTTGGTGTGAACGCACCATCAGGAAAAGGAAAAACAAAATATATATATTTCTGCTTTTATTTTTAATTTTGTCAGGATCGGTCCTCCATAGATTTCCACAGGTACGGCATAAGTTTCACACGGAGCCACGGTAAATATTATTTTATACTGGCAGCCCTCCGAAGAGGCAAAAGGTGCGTTGATTTAAGCATTTAACATTCATGAGTAGTTGTCTGTTGATATGTTTGATTAAATTGAAGACAGCATGTAAAATGGAATGATGTAAACTTAGTTACACATATCTATATGTGTTGCAGCTGTTACGGTGGTGATATGGTAAATGTAAATAAGTTACAGTAAAGGGTTCTAATTCCCCCTTTCATTTGGCATGGTCATCAATTAAGACCCCATTAACAGTTTTTGGATCCTTTTCTTGTTTTTTCTTTCTATTCTAAAATAAAAAGTGGAAGTTCTTTCCCTTCTTCAATCTAACCAGCTCTTGAACGTATAAATGCTCCTTATCCTTTTTCCTTATATATAAATGATCAAACTGCGACTGGAAGTTCTGTAATTTAACCTGTTCTTCCGAGGATAGGTTAGTTTTCACATATAATCTGTTCATGTCCATGGTAATATTCTGATGTTGCATCTTATTTTGATTAGAAATGCATTTACATATTTGAACTGCCACCTCTCTGACTTGAGGTTTAAACCATTGACCCAAGCCGGACATATCTAGTAGTTATCTCCCCAATTAGTTGTTTTACTGTTCTACAAAGTCTTTATCTTCAAAAAGAGAGTTGTTGAATTTTCATACTGAACTGCAGATATTCTCCAGCTTATACAGTAGAATAGATAAAGAAATTACACAGTGATCACGAAAGGTTATGCTTATATCACACACTCTAAAATGTCTTTTTCTGAGGTATCTGATAGTCTATTCTAGAACTCTGACCCTTATGGGATGCACTGAACCAAGTATGTTGTAAGTAAGTATTATCTAACAAGTTAACCCTAGTCATCATTTCTACTATAGATTCTTCATAGATGTGACATTGACCCTTAGATCGGATTAAGCCTAGCCAGAGATCAGGAACTAAGGGAGTGGTGGCCTAGTGGTTAGAGAGCAGGGCACTTGCTTACTGGAGAGGCCTGAAGTACGCTGGTTTGAATCCCACAGCCTTCCACAGGGAGTGGGTCCTTGAGCAAGACCCTTGGCCCCTGAATGCTCCCCGGGTGCCGGACAATGAAAAGAAAAGAAAAATAGCTTCACATTTCACTGTGTTCTTCAAACCTGTTTGCATTTAAGGATAAAAGGGAAAAAACGCTTCCAAAGGATCAGGCGAAAGTTTTAATTAATCGCAGGAATGAGAAGACATGCAAGAGCTGGATGTTTTCTGAACTTCATGAATTGTACCTCCTGTTCAATACTTTGGTAATGAGCAACCTTTTTTAGGTCATATGTTTATATTATTCCAGCTGATATTGCTTTGCATACAGCAGCAGGAATGCTTCCTAAATACTGACAGATTTCATAGGTAATTTACATCCTGTTAAATCACCCACCACCATGTTTAAATTACAGTGTTTGGATATTTTGTTAAATGCTGTATTCATTTTTAAATCAGAAAAAAACACAACTGGAATATAAGTAACTGTCAATATCATTCTAAACTCAGACTGAGTCTCAGTTTAGGAAAATGTATTCTTGATTTAGTGAACATTCACTCGATCCAACTTTAGAACTGGAAAATAATTGAACTGAATTAGATGCTTATAAACTGAAGTTAACTGGAATTTTGAATCTGACCGAACTGGATTTAGTCAGAATTTAAATCTAAATAACTGGACTTTTTTCTATAAAATATCCACTCCAAATAGACTCTCTTTGGATGAACTCAACTGATGTTGTATTTAATAGTCATGTATTTGGAAAACTTTTTCTCTGATCTTTTGGTAACCTTGCAGACAGGACCAGTAAGATCCAAATATCTTCTTTCTCTCACAGTTAATGAGTTCTTCTTCCATCATGGTTCAGGGATATTATAGTGGCAGCAGCAGAGCTCCATACCGGGGAGGAACCGACCCGGCTGCCTCTGCTGCCAGGAAGGAAATGTGAAACCTAAAATTTCCAAGCAGCTACTTTTCGTGAGACAGAAAATTAACTGTCCTCAAAACTCTCAGGTAAGATCTGGCTTTATTACCAAACTCCACCAGCATTGTACTCAACTTCGTCTTGTCTTTTTGTTCCCAGTGTCCCTATAGATCCCAGCTTTTCAGAAAACTTGTTTTTATCTTTGTAGTGAAGATTACCTAAGTCTTGTTTAGAAGCAGCAACATGTTCCTTCTTACATAACTTTGTCTGATCATTGATATATACATTAATTACAGCGCATCAAAAAAGGAAAGCCGCGTAATGAGAGAAAGTAACAGAGAAAAAATGAGGAAACCCCCACAGTTGGCTCAACGGCAGGATATCCACACCCTAAAAAACACAACCAAAGGCAGAAAAACAAGAGAAAATTCGAAGAAAAACACTGAAATATATCTAGATTCGTCAAACAAATAAATGACTCAATACAGGCAGGCCAGACGGGTTTAAACCTGACATTTTCCACTTTGGAGACTTTTGAGTTTATGGAGGTTAACTTTCTAGTGTTCGGTTGTTGTACTGAGGCTGAATCCTGTTTTCATGTTGTCAGCACTTTCACAATTCTTTCTGTGGCTCTAAATGTGACCTTCCCATAAATGAAGGCTCTGATATTCTTTATAAAATCATTCTTCCCTAATCTTTTAATACATCTTGATCTGTGTGTGTTATATTGTTGACATTATTAGCATTTCATACGTTTTAAAGGTTTTTGGTGACACAAACATCATGTTTATGCAAAACATGAATATTTCCAGAATTTACCTTTGGTTTCTAAGACTTCTTCAGTTCATCTAGGCGTGGTGAACATCAGCATCTGGACCAACTTCTAAATGACATGACCAGTTCTTGCTTTTTAATCATTAAACTGGATCTCAGTGGGCATACGTTGGGGGGGTTTTGGCCTTAGAACCAAATCATCAATGTTATGAAGTTTGAGCCAATCAGTTCTCATCTTAATCATGTGAGATCTGCACCATCATGACTCTGGACTCAGGGTAGTCTTCATCAAGCCTGAGGTGACTCCATCTGGGAAAGCGACCCGTCTGGTCTTGGTCCTTCCTGCCCAGTGTCAGTTTGTCCTTTATGTATGAAGATGCACTGACACCAGGCTTGGCTGGCCCATTGCGTCAATCCATCCTATTTAACATCTTTCTCTTCAGTTCTGCTTTACTCAGACCAGGGGTCTGCAACCTGCGGCTCAGGGGCCACATAAGGCTCTTTAGGCCCTGAATGGGGTCTCAGTATAAAACCCCATAAATGAACTTCGTGGCGTTTAAGGTCAAGGTAATAAAAGTTCTAGTTTTAGCAGTTATTTCTCTGTGCTTTCAAGCAATTTCTGCACAGAATGTCCACAACAGGCAAGAAATTTGGGTTTTTGTTAACTCAGGAGTCTGTAGTTATAAATACCTATGAGCTATCTTTGTTTTCAAAGGGGTCTTGCAGCTTTAGACAAATTAGATTTAGCTAGACTGAGGGCGTAAATGTCTCTCTGGACTGTAAAGGCTGCTGAGGTCTGGTTTAGACAGAAGACAGTGTCGTATTTCCTGCGTCTATTCAAGGAAAATTAACTTAATGAGAAGCAGGTGAGGTGGTGGCTGGGCTTAAACTAATTACAGATAAGGTTTTCAGGAATAAATACATGTTTATATTCTTTATAATCTGTGCATCATTCATGCTTTTCATTTTTGACAATCAAAAATTAATAAACACAGGTTATTTAATTGTTCTTTATTGTGACATCAGAAAAGAAAAATGTCTTGTTTTTCATGGTGCCAGGCTCAGATCAAAAATATAACTTTTTTGTAATATCTAAATAAACTCAGACATTTTTGGTGAAGTTCTTAAAAGCTAAAATGTGCTCAATATGTAAAGATGTAATTATTTTATGCTTGTTAGGAAACATGAATGATGGTGTCTGATCTGCCATCAATGACACCATAGATGTTGAACCACAGTCTCAGCTCTCTTCTTCATCAATGAACCCTGAGCTAAACTAGATAAACTCTAAATTGACTTAAAATAAGTTTAATTTGTGATAAACGAGTTTTTTCTGTCATGCTTGTTTGGTCCTCTCAGTGACTGACGATGATGATGATGATTTCTCCTTCAGATATGGCTTCAGTCAACACATCTCAGGACCAGTTTCAGTGTTCAATCTGCCTGGACGTCTTCAGTGAACCTGTTTCCACTCCCTGTGGTCACAACTTCTGCAGGAGCTGCATTAAAGACTACTGGGACAAGAGTGAAGTTAAGCAGTGTCCCCTGTGCATGAAGACCTTCCTCAGCGCTCCAGAGCTACAAGTCAACTCAGCGTTTAGAGACATTTTAGAGCTTTTTAAGAGGATTGGAGCTGTAGATGATGACAGCAGCCCTCCTGGCCATCCCTCACACGTGCCTTGTGACCTCTGCTCTGAGGTGAGGTGCAACGCTGTAAAATCCTGCCTCATTTGTTTGGCATCTTACTGTGAATCTCACCTGGAGTCTCATCGCAGAGTTCAGGCATTAAAGTGGCACAAACTGGTCAGACCTGTGGCTTCACTGGAGAGCAGAGCTTGCAATAAACACAACAAGTTAAAGGAGTTCTTCTGCAGGAAAGAGAAGAGCAGTGTGTGCGCAGTGTGCATGAGGGACGACCATATGATGCATGATGTTGTCTCCGTAGAGGAGGAGCTTGAGGAGAGGAAAACTCAGCTGTCGTCAATGAAAGTTAAAGTCAACCAAAGTGTGGAAGAGAAGACCTTCAGTGTTCAAAGAATTCAAACGTCTCTGAAGCAACGTTGCCAAAAAGTGGACAGAATCAAGGCTGAAGTGATGAAGTCCTTTGCAGCTCTGGTGGCCTTGACTGAGTCTAGAAAGGAGAAACTAATTGATTTACTGGAGCAGAAGCAAAAAGTAGCAGAGCAGGAAGCTGCAGTGCTCATCGAACAGCTGCAGGCTGAAGTTGCTGAGAACCAAAGGATCAGCAAGGAGCTAGAAGAACTTTTACAGTCTGAGGATAACTTCAAGCTCCTGCAGGGCATCCCATTTGTATCTGCTCAGACAGATTTTGCATCCTTCACTCCCAGAGACCAAATCCTTCTGCAGGTGGAGACTGTGAGGATGGCGGTGACCAGAACTGAGGAGGTGCTCAATGAACAGGTGGAGAACATTATCAGAGAAGCTAATCAGACTGAAGAAGAGGAACCAAGAGATCCCCAAACAGACAAGGTCTTTAATGATGATCTTGAGAAAATCCAGCAGGAATATGCAACAAAAGTGACTCTGGACCCAAACACTGCACATCCGTCCCTTATCGTCTCACAGGACAGGAGACAGGTGAGGAATGGAGGCTACAAGAAGAAAGTTCCTGACAATTCCTCCAGGTTTGACAGTCTCCACTACATCCTGGGAAACGAGGGCTTTTCCTTCGGCAGGCTCTACTATGAGATTGCACTGAAGGGCCAAACGACGTGGGAGGTCGGAGTGACGAGAGAAACTATCAGCCGGAAAGGTCTGAATTTATCTCTCACTCCTGAAAATGGATGCTGGACACTGGGTTGTTACTGGGGACGATGCCAAGCTAACTCTAATCCTCCTGTGATCCTACCAAAAAGGCCTGAGAAGGTCGGTGTGTTTGTGGATTACAGCCAGAGTCTGGTCTCTTTCTACGACGTAAATCGTAGGGTTCTGATTTACTCTTTTACAGAGTGTTCTTTCTCTGCAGGTACAGTAGCTCCTGCTGCTGAGAGTCCAAATGCATCTTTCGAAAGCAGCTTATGGAAACGCCGGACTTACACTGGCACATCAACAAACTCTATGATTTACCCAATATTTAGACCCAGCTCTGAGGAGATGGGTGTTCCCCTGCAGATCCTTGCAGTCAGGTGCAAAAAGAGAAAATAATAAATCAGATCAACTCTGATTTTACCTGATCAATCCTTTACCTAACCAAGCAATTCAGTGATTTATTTTTCAAAAAACATATATCATGTGATGATGAAGATTATGTGGATTTAAAAACCCTGAATAAATGTCTGCAGAAATTTCAACTCCAGCTGAAAGAACCTTTTAAATTTAAATTAATCTCGGTGTTAATCGCTCTTGTTGAACAAGCACCAGTGACTGGTCTGCAGGCGAATGCATCAGGGTTCATGCTAAGGCTAAGCACTGCCATCTTGTGGTCACTTTGTAGAACTACATCTTTGTCTTTTCACCTCAGATGACGTTCCAGCTATACATATCCACCTTTTACATATTAGAAATTATTAACTTTTATTTTCCTCAGTGAATAAGGACGCCACCTTTCATTGGTTCTTATATCCGGAGCATTCTGCCATTCTGTGATGTTAGATAGTTGGATTAATCAACACCAAAAATAAACAAGCTTTTTAATTAAACTCTGCACTGTACCCTTATTTCTCATTACTGCACACTCAGTCAACAAATTTTTTCATTAATTAATTTATTTTTAATTTATGTATTTACCAGGACAGTGCATGTTTATAACAGTACACCTGTAACACGACAGAACTTGCCAAAGCCTAGTTTTTATCTGTAGTCCTGTGGGTCAGCTAAACAGTGGCACCCTAGAAGAAGCATAAAATATTATAAACAATTAATCAAACAACAATAGAGGCAACATACAGAGATACAAGCAGCAGTACCACAGGGTATAGTAAAAGCATAATAGCAACAATATTTGTAAGACAGGTTAAAAGATACATGCAGAATAAAATAGCAAACTTGGTAACGACTGCTAAGTTTTCCATTCAGACAAAGATAACCTTAGTAAAAACAAAAAGCATATGATGATTTCATTTTTAAGGGTACAAATCTATCCAAACCAACCTGGTGAAAAACTGATCCGGTACATAAAAGTAATTTCCAAGCATGTATGTATGTTTCCAAGCATTTCAATGGAGATGAATGTTTTTGTACCTGCTAGATAAAAACTCCTAAATTATATGTGTTAATAAAACAATAAGCTGCTTTGTAAACCTGTTAAAGCTCTCGGCTCACCAAATGTCTTAAATGGCCGCCTATTCCCTACGAAGATGGTGGACGCAATGACGTCAAGCTGATGCTGTGTGGGCGGGGCTTCCGCTCTCTGGTCCGGCGGCTCCAGCGTCTAATGCGCCAAGAAAAACAAATGAGTTGTCAGTGTTTACGAGGGAAATATTAGCATTATTATTAGCAGCACACTAGATGGAAGAAACAGGACCGTTAAGGTTTGCTCAGATTCAGATTCACAGCGCAGCTATTCAGAAAGCAGACCGGACACACTGCAGGCATTTGAATACGAAACTGAATCCAAAGAAGCCGAGAGGCAAGAAACAGCAGATAAGATGGCAAAACGAGCAACAACAGGACAAGTCAAATTTACAGTAAATACGAGCAAATAAGGAGCAAGAAGTTTCATTAAAAACTAGAGGAAAACTGGGAGAAAGAATGAAAGATGAAGAAATCTAAGGAAGATGGGAATGTGGAAGAGATGAGAACAGGATGGAAAAACAGAAGAGAAATTATTAACAAGAGTAAGATCTGAACACCCTGGATTCAACAATACTTTATTCAGAATCTTCAACATGGTACAGGAAAATGTCAACCATGTGGTGAGGCTGAGATAGAAAACGATAGATAGAAAATGTCATTTTAGTGTCAGATATGAGAGAGACAAAATGATGGAAGAATTTAGAAAAATTTAAAAAAACATTTCATGTAATAAATATACTGCAAAAACAATCAGTAAGTAAAATAGTTCAAGTTCTAGATACATTCTTTAGGAAAACATCATTAATAGGATATGATTATGCCCTTTTATGAACTGCAGTTGGAGCACCATCCTTTGTGTTTTTGTTCACAGAGCAGCAACAGGAAAGTCATCAGTATGATGCAAAGCCGTTTGTCAACCTGTGTAACTATATTCACCACTTAATTCATGGTCAATAATTTGACATTAACATTCCAATAAAAGTAATTCTCATTTTTATTAAGCTTTTATGTTTTAATTTCTTTAGTATAATGCCGTAGGAGTATATTATTTTAATAAATGAGATAGTAATCATATTCTTCAAACATTTAATCGCTTTTAAATCCGTTAAAACCGAACCTCCAGCATTCAGTAAACGGTTGACGAGGCCGAATGTTCCCTACCAATATGGCGGATGCATCGGTGTGGGCGGGACTTCCGGGAGCTTCACCCCTGGCACTAATGCGCAGACTCGTGCTCCTCTTCGGTTCAATGACGGTAGTTGGAGCTTCGTTCGTCGTGTTTTCTTGGGTTTTTGTTGACGGAGCAGCAGCGGGAGAGTTAATAAAGCTGTAAGATAGAAACAGCAGCAGTTGGTGAACTCTGGAAAGAAGAGGAACGGTTTGAAGCTCAGCTGGAACTGCTCAGTAACGGTTGAAGGAAAGTTTGGAGAGAGAAAAGCTACCAGAGATGTGGAGGCAGCAGGTCAAACAGCGACTGGATGCAGCAGAGGAGCAGAGACATGAAATACTGGATGCTGCTTTCAGCCCCGAAGATCGGCTGCACACATTAGGTTTGGATGTTTTCATTGTTCAGAGCAGCTGCAGGGATGCTAGCTGCAGGTTAGCAGCAGCTTTACAGTCAAACAGCGGATGTTAGCTTGCAGCTAAATATGATCTCCACCAGTACAGGGTGTATTACGGTAGAAGTGCTGTATGGGTTCTGCCTGAGGAGGCATCTTTAGATTGATTTCTTTCTGACATTTAATCACAGTTAAGATAAGAAAAGTCATGAGATTTTAATGTAAATTCAGCAAAACTGTTATGCTAATTTGTGTTTTTATACCTTGACAGCCTTTAAGGTCAACCTTAGAAACAAACGTAAGGCAAAACTTTAACTAGACCTTAGCTAAACATAAGGTCTGCAGTAGCAATATTAGTTGACAGTTTTACAGATGAACCACTTTAACATCTGCCATGTTAACCAATTATTGGTCTTTTATTAATATAAGCTTGTGAAATAAAAATAGAAAGAAGAAATGCTTTCCGTGGGGGTTTGTTTTTGCAGTGGCACCAAACATGTACAGTCAGAGGAAGTTCTCATGGGAACCGTTTTAGAGATAACTCAACATATATTTTCACCACTTGTAATCTGGATTAATATCATAAATCTCTCAAACAGGTGTTCATTTAAAAGATAAAACCCCACTATATGGTGACATTATGATTTACAATGACCACCACTGTGTTTACGACTTTCTTAAACTGACTTATTATTTTCCAAATTCCATCCCAGTTACCAAAATGGGCGGAACCGGCAGTCAGATAGCTACAATAATATTTATCCTGAACGAAATAAAATTATTACAAGTAAACTTAGAGATATGAATGTCTAGATTATTAGTAGTAGAATTTATATTTTAAGTTATCTAGAATTCCAGTTGAAAGTTATTTCAAAATCCCAAATTTATCCTGTAAAGAATAACGATTGAGTGTTAATAGGAAGAATGTCATTCTAGAAATCTGAAAGTTTAGTTTTTAGTGAGTAGGAAGAATTGATTTATGCATACTTGTTGAAATATCTTCCTGTTATTAAATGTAAACATGGCTTGCCATAAGGAATGCTGGGTGGCTCCATATAGTCAATGGAAACTCTGCTCACTCCTTAAATCTTTGGGCCTTTTTATTGAAGGGAATTTAATCTGTAAGAACCGTATGGCACAAATTATTAATGCTTTTCAAACTTCTACTTTACATTGAGATCTCTAAAAGTCACTTTGTTAACATCAGCTTCCATCCACAGTGCACTGTGACTTTATGGCAACCTGTCGTTGTGAATAAAAGATCTGGAGAACTTAGTTTAAGAGGCGTAGCAGTTACTGTTGTTCATATTGTGTTTAAATGTTGCCTGCAGATGTTCAGCAGATGCTGCTGGTTAAAGAGGTTCCTGAAGAACAGAGTCCTGGTGTGGACCACATAAAGGAGGAACAGGAGGAACTCTGGATCAGTCAGGAGGAAGGGCAGCTCACTGTGAAGGAGGAGACTGATGCCCCCGGGTGTCCAGAGACTCTCCACCTAAAGGAGGAACTCTGGACCGGTCTCGAGGGAGAGCAGCTCAGTGTGAAGGAGGCTGATGCAAACGTGTTTCCATTAACTGCTGCTCCTGTGAAGAGTGAAGATGATGAAGAGAAACCTCTGTTCTCACAGCTTCATCAAATAGAAAACAGAGATATTCCAACCAGCAGCGCAGCTGATCAGATGAAAGCAGAACCTGATGAAGAGGACTATGGAGGAGCAGAATCCTACAGGAAGGCAGATTTGAACACTCATGGAGACACTTTGAACTCTTCTGAGACTGAAGACAGTGAGGAAGATGATGTGAACCATCCTGACTCTGGATCTGAGACTGAGGACAGTAATGATGACTGGAAGGAGAGCAGGACTCCTGAGTCAGGTGGAAACTCTGTCAGCAGATCTGTAAGCTGCTCTGACTGTGGCCAACAGTTTGATACCAAACTCTCTCTTCAGACTTTCATGGCAGATCATTCAGCAAATACCTCTTCAGCTAATGGAAAAAGTTTAAGTGAGAAGAAAAATGTGGACAAACCAAAGAAAGACCAGAAGGGTTTAAAATGCTTCAGCTGTGGTATATGTGGTAAAAGTTTTGAGAAGAAAAATCATCTAAACAAACACATGAGAGTTCACACTGGAGAAAAACCATTTAGGTGTCATCTTTGTGGCCAAAGCTTTAGTATTAAATCAACTTTAAACAGTCACATGAGGGTCCACACTGGAGAGAAACCATTTCGTTGTGATGTTTGTGGACATAAATTTAGCATAAAGTCATCTTTAAACAAACACATGAGAATCCACACAGGAGAGAAACCATTTGGTTGTGATGTTTGTGGGTATAAATTTAGCGTGAAATCAACATTGAATATGCACATAAAAACCCACACAGGAGAGAAACCATTTGGTTGTGATGTTTGTGGACAAAGATTTAGCCGAAAGTCAACCTTGAATTTGCACACACAAAATCACACGGGGCAGAAACAGTTTGTTTGTGATGTTTGTGGAAAAGGATTTAATGACAATTCATCTTTAAAAAAGCACATCAGGATCCACACAGGAGAGAAACCTTTTGGTTGTGATGTTTGTGGGAAAACCTTTAATGACAAGTCGACTTTAAAAAAACACATGAAAATTCACATTGGTTGTAATATTTGTGGAAAAACATTTAACCAAGAGGCAAGTTTAAACATTCACATGAGAATCCATGCAGAAGAGAAACACACGCTTATGATCTTATTGCCATAGACTCTCATGTGTAACCTTACTGTAGAGACCTTAAAGTCTCTGTAAGTCCAGCTTGGAAGGTCCAGGTTTTATGTTTGAAAAGCTACCAATTGAGGAGGGGGGGGACTGCTGCTCATTAATAAAGCTTATGCATCTGATGCTAATGAAAGTATTTCATTTATTCATAATATAGTTTAAGAAAATGTAGTTACAAAGCTGCAGTAGGTAACCTTTGGTAAAATGTACTTTTCACATATTTGTTCAAATTATCACTATGTTCTGACAGTAGCATATGGACAGATAATCTGTGAAAATAAATCAAGCTCCTCTGGTTCCTCCCAGTGGTCCTACTGCCACTTGCAGAAAAACACTGTTCCCAGTCAAGAAAAAACAATCAGAGCCAGGAGGAATTAGCAGTGTCAATCTTTCTGGTGTATGAGCTATTCACACCCTCCCTGCACAGCGCATACTGTCATTCAAGCTAAAGATTGCTGGTGTGCTGCATCCTTGATAATGATGGGGGCAGGCTAGTTAAAGTAAGCCATATCATTGATGTTTCGTCTCTACCTGTGAATGTGCCATAGCTGTTTATATGCCGTGATCGTGGCACTGCCAGGCTGAGCTGTGGAGGGAAGGCTGTAGCACAGCATAGAGCAAGGGAGAAGGACCTGTAAGGTGTGCTTGTTCAAATTTTCAGGCTAAGTCCATGATACCATGGACCACCGATGATGGCAGATAAACGGTTATGGCACATTTACTGGTAGGGACAAAACATGCATTGGACTACAAAGTCAGAGCAAGAAATAGAAATGGCACATTCGCGAAATTAGTCGCCGGAAGTCCATGAACTGGTTCTGCTGTCCCGCAGCAAATACTGTGACGTAACAGTTCAAAAGACATCATAGCAGATAAAGAAAACGGAACGGATTGCCTAACAGATGTTTAGAGAGCTTAAAGAGCTGCTGTCAGAGGAAACTATGGGCCCATATATATTCTTAATGCGTTCAGATAGATAGATAGATAATATACCCCCCTCCCCCAAAACCTAAGTCCACACTGAAGCTGTTTCTCTTTCAAAGACTGGTCCAAAGACGACAACTTCTGTCTTGTCTGAATTTAAAAATTTAAAAGTCATCCAAGTTTTTATGTCTTCAAGACATGCCTGTAGCTGTAGTCTATCTAACTGGTTGGGCTCATCAGGATTTATTGATAAATAAAGCTGAGTATCATCAGCATACTGTACTAGCAAATGTACTAAAAAGAAACCTAGGATTATTCTTATTCTCTTTTATTAATGATGAGAAATGAGCTGTTCTAGCTTGGCGAAGTGCCTTTTTATACAACAGTAGACTATTTTTGGATTATGTTGGGGTGCTCTAGGTGTGTACAGCACCTTTTTCTCTCCAACTTCTAACATTGTGCTTTAAACTACACAGCTCTGAATTAAACCAGGGAGTCCGCTTCCTATGTTCTTCTTTTTCTGAATTGTTAATTCACGCAGTGGGAAAGTAACACTATGAACAAGAGAATCAATTTGTGAAAAGGAAGGAATGAAGTTACTGCCCTCAGCTATGTGTTTAGCTGATAATGATCAGTATAATTAAATTTTCTTCAGGTGTGGAGTAATTCAGTTAAATTAAACTCAAAGTTATTAAAGATGGTCAGGCAGGACAGGGTTATGGGGTAATACTGTTATTTATTTACACTAAATGCTATATGTCAGCACAAGGTCCAGAGAATGATTTAAACATTTTAGCTGTGCTGATTGTTGCAAACGTTGTAGAAACAATATTTAAAAATCCACACAGAGATCCACAAAGGAGAGAAACAATTTGGCTGTGGTCTTTGTGGAAAAAGATATAACTACAAGTCCAATTTAAGAACACATGAAAGTCCACACAACAGAGAAACCATTTAGTTATGTTCAGTGTTGTAAAAGTTTTAACAAAAAACAATATCTAAAGAACAACCTGAGAATCCAACCAGAGGATAAACAATTTATTTGTGATCTTGGTGGAAGATTTACCCACCAGCCAAATTTAAGAAGACACATGCATGTCCACACAGAAGAGTTGTGATTTCTGTCCACAATGATTTGGCTTTCAACCGAGTTTAAACATCTATGAATCCAGGTGACAGACTGTGTATCGTTGTGATTTTTGCAGGCTAGGATTTACCTGAAATGGGAAATTAAATATGCATATGAGAACCCACACTGAAGACAGACCATTTGGTTGTGATGTTTGTGGAAAAAGGTTTAGACAACTCAAAAAAAAAAAACACCTGAGAATCCCCTCGTCACCTGGGATGGAGCAAGTGTTCTTTCCAGGATTCTGGCTAAATTTACTAGTCCTCTAAAACAGTGGCAATCCAGGGGAGGTCGTTTACACATCTTTCTGCTGCTTCTGTTTGGCCATTTTGGAGAAATGGGCAGAAACTTGTGCCATTAGAAACTGAATTTAAATTTGTTCACTCTGAATCTGTATTTGCGTAATTTTAAACTAATTTAATGGTTTGAAACTGAATTAATTTGCTTTGAAAATGTATTTCGTTGTATCAAAAATTCAGTTTGACTACCTTCATTTTCAGCTCTAAAATTCTGTTTTTTGTGTCACACATCAGGGTCCTTGAGGAAAGCCACCAATTAATCAATCACGGATTCATCAATTTACGTTTCACATCAGGTTAAACTTCTTTTATGGCATTTTGAGCTGGAGCAGTGCAGTGTACATCAGAATCAGCTCTCAGACAAAGAAGGAATTTGACTCTGGTACACTTTGCTTTTTTTAATTTACATATATACACAATTGACTTTACAATAGAATGTGAGATGTGTCCAAGTATGCCTGGTGTTGTTCTGGAGTGACAGTCAAGTGTACATCAGAGAAACAGCCTGGGGGAAGAAATTGTCTCTGTGGCAGCTGGTTTTAGCAGACAGCACTCTGTAGCGCCACCTGAAGGTAAAAGCCTAAACAGTTTGTGTGCAGGGTGTGTGGGGTCTGCAGAGATGTTAGCTGCCCTTCTCCTGACCCTAGACCTGTATAAGTCCTGGATAGAGGGAAGGTCAGCCCTGATGATTCTCTCTGCAGACATGATTTTTCATTGCAGTCTGGACCTGTCCTGTTTTCTGGTTGAGCCAAACCACATTGAGATGGATGAAGACAGGACAGACTGAATGATGGCGGTGTAGAAGATGACCAGCAGCTCCTGTGAGCTTGGCGGATGTCAATCACCAAGTCAAATGAGCATCTACTGTATAAGTGTCATGTAAACAAATTATGGTCAAACAGTAATTTATGCTACCTGTAGCTATTAGCTAAACATGCCAGATTAGCATAGTGCCGCCGGTGTTACGTCGATCTGTGTTTCCCCACCCTTACCTCAGCGTAACTGCTGTTGCCTAGCAACCATGTTAGCGTTACGCAAAGAGCTGTGAAGTCGAACAAATGGAGCCTGAAGGTTAATATCGCTGTCTGCTCTGTAAATAACCACATGGTTTTTGTTTACCTTTTTATATAATCCTGATGGCTTATAAACCTATTTTGTTTAAAGTGTTCTTGTTCTAGATCTTGTTCATTATTCAGCCATTTAAAATGTTCAAAATCATTTTTGTGTTCATAGATATAAAAATCTAACACTGTAGATAAATACATTGATGATGAATACCATTAATTTATTTGTAAAACCTCCCGTTTAATCCGATGCAGGCAGTCTGATTACGGACAGCTGCTCTCTGCCTGCTCGTTCCTCTTGCAGAAGCTGGTTCTCTTAAGGTGCGTCACACCGAACACGGATTCTGCGATAGGAGCAGCCGATTTACATGTTATCCCTATGTAGAGGCGTGTTCAGGAGCGGAGTGGAGCGGCGCGACGAAGTGCGAAGGAGACGAAGGACGCGTTGCGGTAGGCGCGCCAAGCAAAGCGGGAGTGGAGCGAGAGCGATGGGTGAGTTAAAAAATCTGAACTTTTTCCTAAATTCGCGTTGTGTCAACCAATCAGGGACTGGATCTGGATGTGGCTGTGACGTAGGGTGAAGGACTGCAGCGGAGAAGCGGTTGTCAGGAGGACAAGATCATAGTGGCGGTGTGCAGCAAGGCAGAGTTGTATGACTCAACTAATTATTTTTACCGAGACAAGTACAGAAAGGACCTGGCCTGGAGAAGAGTCAGTGAGGAGACTGGAGTAGCAGGTAAAACTTTTAAATAGCGCCATTGCACTGTTATCTTCTCATATTTAGGAAATGTGGACATTAAAAATTGGCAGTTTTTTTATTGAGCTGAGATTTATTTACTCACCGAAGACAGATGGACAGGCATTCAGCAGCAGGGATACAGCGCCGGTAGTTGGTGTCCCGGAGGCCGATTCGTCTCCCAACGCAGGACAGCAGATCTTCGAACTGGGTCCTGGATAGACGGAAGTACCGCTGAAATCGACCGTCCCTGAAGAATCTCGTGATCCCAGAGATGTCGACGTTGGCGGCGTTTTTCGGCTCTCCAGAGGTAAAACACCGTAATTAGGTCCTTGAAATCCATGTCCGCCATGTTCAGTTGAAACCAGCAAGCAGCAGATGGAAGCTCCTCCTATTTGATGACGCGGCGAAACGTTGCCATTTGTTGCCATTTGGCAACGTGGCGTTCACGCGGAATGTCAAGCGAGCAAAAGCACACAAATGACGCGAAAAATTCCCAGAATCCGCGTTCGGTGTGAACGCACCATTAAGAGCCGTTAATAAGCTTCAGAACCAAAGACGCTGTTTCATGGTGGTTTTGTTTTGTGTGTTTTGGGGGAATGTTTGTGAGTCTGAACAGCTGATTTTATGTATGATCAGCTGGTTTAGGATGTTATTAAATACAGCGCCCTGGCTGCGTGCAATTCAGAAAGCTGACATGGTGTCGTTTTTCATTTTCTCCAGCCTTCAGGCATTGTTTATGATTTGTAAATAGAAAAATTATATTTAGGTTTGACCAGGTCCAGCCATTGTAGTCCTTAATATTATTTTAGTCGCTCTTGAGTTTTATTAAATTTTCCCAGCACTACCTCTTAAAGAAGCTTCTCATTTCTCCTGGTCCCACGGCCAATCAGTGAACAGCAGTCTGTTCACGTCACATGCAGTCCCCCGGTCGGACCTGCTCAGGAGCAGTGACCACAGAACTACAGTAGGTACCGATATGGCTCTCCAGGAAAAGTGATGCTCTCTCGTCTGTAGTTCAGAGTGAAGCAGTCTCATCTCAGGTGAACATTTCTGAGATACTGGACTTGTCACTGCAGGCAAAGAAGTAGGACTGAAACTGAATTTAGAAGTTTTAGCAAACATGAACATCTGAATATTTAATTCCTGAAGTCAAAGGATTTTAGGGAATGATGCTATAGTTGGGAATTATCGGGCTGAACAAAGAAAAATACAGCAGTTGACAAGGCAAGCTAGTTTATTTCAACAGCACCACTTATACAGAGGGTGATCCAAAGTGCTTTACAGAATCTTAACGAAAAGACAGAAAGGAAATGAAAAGACATAAATGAAACAAACATTTTAAACTGTTTGTCATTCAGACTGTTCTATCAAAAGTTGCAGTAAATAAAAATGCTTTTCATCCTCACTTAAAGGAGCCAACAATTTCTGCAAATATCAGGTTTTCGGGCAGTTTGTTCCAGAGCTATACTGTCTGCCTACCCCTCTCAGAACTGACGGATCAGCTGATTCTGATCTCTGGCTGGTAGTGTCGCCCTCCCCACCAATCAGTTACTGATGTGGCCCCAAACCTTGGTTCTAGTGCTTCAGGTTATTGCCGTGAAGGAGTGATCATCACACTTACCTTATATCACATAGGAAATACATTTGGCCTACTTAATGTCCCACGCCTCCAGGGATATTTACCTGGATTACGATTGTTTGCCTACTGATGGAAAGATGATTTATAATTCAGACACTTCATGAATAGCAAAACAGGAAGATAATATCCTGACCCAGAAATGTCTCCTTTTGCACAGACCAACATGTTTCTTTCTTTATGTAAATGCAGCCATGTTAGCTGATAGATTTAAGGAGGGGTGACACAGCACCATCTGCTACATAGCGTCTGCTGGCATGTTACATCTCTGTGTGATTCACAAGCTGCACAATGACACACAAGAATGTGCTGCAAGTGGTTTTACCACTACCCAGAAAATCATTGGTCATCCTCTCTCCTCCCTCAAGGACCTTTACAGCTCCCATTGTCCTAGGAGGCCACTCCGCTTCTTCAGGGACTGCACACACCCAGGACATCAGGTATTAAAGCCACTGCCCTCTGGCAGTATATTCCTGCCCTGAGGCCACACACTGACTCAAGGACAGGGCAAAAGGTGTGATTTATATAAACATCTGAGCTGAGGTGATCAAATTTTTATTTTAGGTTTAAAAATGTTATTCTGTATATTTTGTTTATTACATTGTGTTTCCCCCTCTTTTATCACCAATGTGGGGCATTATTATGGTTTTATAGTACTGTTGTACAAAGTATGAATTGATGTGAAAGCTTTCAGCTGGCACTGATTTAGCAAGTCCATTTTTTGTCATTCCATTAGTTTGCTTACTTGTGACAAATCTAAAGATTTTTCAGAGTCAACTTTGACAGCAAACCCTTTGACACCCTTTGACTTTTACAATAATCTTTTAAAAAATGATTTGTTTTGAATAAAGTTTTATGCTTGGTTTGATGCATTAATGTATTGATGCACAAAGACTAAAATGGCTTTGTTTGTTGTTATGGGAGAGACAAGTCAACGGACTATTAAATTTAGCAACTGGAAATTAATTGTACTAAATGGAAAATGGACTGAACTTGTATAGCGTCTTTCCTGTCATACTGACCACTTAAAGCACTTTACACTAGAGCCACATTCACCCAATCGCGGTCACAAATGCACGCGCATTCATGAACCTATATGCAGATCTGTAGGCAACTTAAAGTTAAGTGCCTTGCAGGGGCAGATCAACATATACCAGAAAGCTGGAATTGAACCCACAACTTACGGATTGCAAAACAACTATTCTTCTCACTAAGCCACAGTCACCTCTACTAGGGACAAGTGATGTCGGAATGAAACTGTTCACACTTTTAGTGGGTATCACAACCATGTTGCCACTCACGTCCGCAGGTCCAGCCCCTAACCCCCAGTGCGCAGACTCGTGCTTCTCTCGGTTCAATGGCGACAGTTGAAGCGTTGTTCTTCGTGTTTTCTTGGGTTTTTGTTGACGGAGCAGCAGCGGGAGAGTTAATAAAGCTGTAAGATAGAAACAGCAGCAGTTGGTGAACTCTGGAAAGAAGAGAAACGGTTTGAAGCTCAGCTGGAACTGCTCAGTAACGGTTGAAGGAAAGTTTGGAGAGAGAAAAGCTACCAGAGATGTGGAGACAGCAGGTCAAACAGCGACTGGATGCAGCAGAGGAGCAGAGATCCAAAAATATTGGATGCTGATTTCAGCCCCGAAGATCGGCTGCACACATTAGGTTTGGATGTTTTCGTTATTCTATTTCGTCCCTACTGACTGCCAGAGGCGGTGCTTCAAGCACTGAATGATCACTCTTGCGCATGCGCAGGTCGAGAATCTAATAACAACATGGTCACATGTGACCTACC